>OZ023266.1:57828857-58442122 GCA_964006375.1 Tillus elongatus
TTCTCGGCCTGACGATCACAGTGTAGATCCAGTGAAGGATCCGAGGACCACCTGTAAACTCTCCTCCTCTTCAAAAAGCGAGTGAACACCCATCTTGAGACACAACAATCAAGTTCATAATGTCTTAAGACACATTTGTCTTTCATAAAAAATCCTTTGGAACTGTTACAGACTTCATATTTTCATAAGCAAATTCGTTTATGAAAATTCGCTCGAGACATATTTGTAGTTTAGTCAGTACTATAAAATAAATATTGTCTCAAGAGTGTCCCTCCTCAAGATAACCAACGATTATATAATTTAGTAAGTAATTTACAATATATTGATTAAAGGCGATTAGAAGCATAGTTAAACAAAGCCAATGGATAAGTTACAAGATTATAAAAATATACATACACTTAGTACAATTAGTTTGTATGACGTAGACTGATTGGTTATCAAGGTAGATGTTATTTATTTGATAGAAAAATCAAATATCAAAGTCATTCCAATGTTTTATTTTAAATGTTTCACGAGTAAATAATATTTTCTAATGACGAATGAGGGCTTTGCACTTAAATCGCTCTAAACTATATGGCACGTCAGCTACACGTGATATGAAATTAAAAGAATTGAAAACGATAACGATATTAATCAATGGTATTAAATAACAGATTAATGAAAAAATTACTGGCTATCTATAACCTTTCAAACCTGAAGAGCCGTCAAATTTTAAGAACAACGTTATTTATAATGTATATTTATAGGTGTGTTTTCGCTGCAATTAGTATAACGTACTGACGAGCTCTAATTAGAACGAAACCGGTTTGCGGTTTTAACTGTGGTGAGAATACATCTAGCTTTACATACATTGTCCCTATATTAGGAAAGAAATGGGCCAGGGCTGACAATTTACAAAAATTGTTCGTTGGTTGTACACAGTCTCTATTTTATACGATTTTGTGTTATTTGGAGCTGTCGTGACAACATACTACTTGGTTCCGCAACGAGATGGCGACTCCTGTCTTACATCTATCAAATGTATCAAAATATCCAGAAAACATGATTTGGAAACGAACATTTTTGTCTGTCGGTCTGTATATCTGTCTGTTTGAAGCCACGGTATCTTTAGAACGACTTCAGATATCGTCCCAAAATTTGGTATACAGTTAGCAACTGACAAACGAACGGTTCGGATTATTTTTGGGTAAGATCGCTCTAAGAGTAACGGGATGAATGGGAGGGTGATTTGGAGAAAATTAACATTTCGTTAAAACTCGAGTTATATAACGTTTTATGGTTTGTTTATTAGAAAACTTTCAATTTCATCAAACATCTGGTATTCTGTGCTGAAATTAAATTAGGGGTTGAATGTGTGGAGGAGAAATATCGGTGACAGAAATTTTTGTTGTTACTAAAACAGCGTCAAAGCCTCAAAACATATACAAAACATGATTCTAGAACGAAATTTTGTTTGTTTGTCGGTCTGTCTCCCTGTACGTCTGTCTGTTAATAGGTGCAATAACTTGCGAACGAATTGAGATATCATCTTCAAAATTGGTATCCGGTTAACACTCGACATAGGAACGCTTCGAATTGTTTTTGGGTAAGATAGCTTCAGGGGGTAGGGGATAAATGAAGGGTGATTTGGCGAAAATTGACATTTTTTCGTTAAAACTCGAGTAATATAACGTTTCAGAAGTTTATGGGTACAGGAACACGAACACTTTCTTTGTGTTCAAGTCATGGACTCTGAATTAATTTCACGAGAATGTCTTTCCGATGTTAGTAGATTGTCACAGCTATGTGGAAGTTATGATTCAATTTGCAGCACTATATTGCTACAAACCGGTGATATTCAATGTTTCCTATCGTCAAAAGACTTCGTTTATACTATGGCAACTAAATCCTTTTTTCAATGGTAATATATTATCTTTTTTTATTTTTGGAGAAAACGTCTTTTTCCTATACGGAACTATAAAAATTTAATCGGACTAAGAAAAAAATTGAGAAGTAATTAAGTTTCATAAAAAACACCTCCTTCGGTAGGACTTCATTAACCAATTTCTTATCAAGTTAGTATTGTAGCTGTCAATTTTAAACATTGTTTGTTCTCAGTTATCTGCAATTTATAGTAGATACTTTAGAGAGCGTCACATCAGACATTTGAATTTATACAAATTAATAATAATAATTATTATGGCAGAATTGAGCAAAAAGCTAAGAATTGAAATATTATTGATGTTGGGCTACGGCGACAGGGAACGTAGTTATAAAGGAGTGTTGAATTTTGTATTATTATGATACGCAAATTTAATGAGAATCTGAACTTCAGTATAATGACTGGGCAAGTTCACCAGGCGCCAACAGTTGTCAACAGTTGAATTGTTGCGTCAACATTAGTTGCCATTTGCCCACATTTTTTGACATAACAATTTAACTGTTGGAACAAAAAGCAGAATCACCAAAAGAACACAAAAATAATAACAGAAAATTTAACGCATAAATTATTTGGTTTTTTTAATGAGGATCTGGACTTCAGTAGAAAGAGTGGGTGAGTTCGCCAGGCGCCAACTGTTGCCAAGAGTTGAATTGTTGCATCAATATTTGTTGACGTTTGTGATGATTTTTTGACATAAAAATTTAACTGCTGAAACAAAAACCAGAATCGGCCCATAATCGCATAAACTATCTATTTTTTTTGTGATTCTGCTTTTTGTTTAAGTTTCCAGCCACAGTGTTCAAAGTCAGTCCATTAATTCAACTGTTGGCGCCTGGTGAGCTCGGCCATCCTTTTCTCAGATGAAGCTACGTTTACACTGCATGGATTTGTTAATAAACAAAATTATCGTTATTGGTCTCCGCAAAATGCTGGAGGCTCAAACCCAGCGGCCACGAAAAATTAAAGTATCAGCTGGTATACTGGGAAATCTCACATCTGAAAAATATTTAAATTTATTAAGAGAAGAAATTATATCCGCTGTGGTTGCAGTGCGCCCCGCTAATGAAGTTTGGTTACAGCATGAAGCTCCCAGTTACTTTATGAAACGCGTGCGGCAATATTTTGATGATGTTTTCCCAGAAAAGTGTATTGGGCGCGGTGGAGCTCATAAATCGCCTGCTCGCTCGCCTGATTTGACGCCCTGGGATTCTTTTCTTTAAGGTAACTTAAAGAATGTTGTCTACAAAGACAGGCTATTAAATTTGTAAGGCCTGAAAGCCGGAATTATTGGCGAAACAAGATGGATCGTGCATTCCAGCTTCATTAATGTAATAAATTTCTTTAAAATGCGAGTTCAATTATGTATTGATAATAATGGACAACATTTTGAACATTTAATTACTTAAAAATTAATTGTTATTGCTCTATTTTATTTTTGTTTTGTCACTTTCTTTTAGAATTAAAGTTAATTTTTCTAATACTGATAGATAAAGTTTATTACTTTCTATGCACTTTGTTACTTATTTTATCTTGTGGAAATGATTTTTACGTTGTGAGAATTTGTCGTTGCAAAGTTATTGATATTATTAGTTCGTCGCTGGTCACATACGGTAAGCTTGACTTAACATTGTTTTTTTTGTTGTAAAATGCATGTTTTTTGTGCTTCGAATTTCTCATAAGTTTTTTTGGTCTCGTCAAGTAAGGGTTGGGTCAGGTCAAGTCAGGTCAGGTCAAGTCAGGTCAGGTCGGGTCAGTTCAGATCGGGTCAGTTCAGATCAGGTCAGTTCAGGTCAGGTCGGATCGGTCAGGCCTGCTTGGTAGGGTGTATTGTCCATTCAATTTTTTCTAGCGTAAACAACTTCGTTGCTATGAAAACTATTTTTTTAATAGCAGGTTATGATTTTTTGCTGAGAAAATTTCATGCAAATATTGCCACACCCGTCTCACAAAATGACTGGGAGCTTCATCTAGCTGGAACTAAACTTCAACTTCATTAACTGAGCGCATTGCAACCACAGCGTGTATAATTTATTCTGTTGACAAATTTAAATATTTTTCAGATGTTGGATTTCCCTCAATGAAGAATCGCCTAATAATACTGCTGTCTAGTATACCGGTCCATACATTAATTGTTTGTGGTCACTGGGTTTGAACATCCAGCATCTAATGTGGATTTAGCCGAGACCAATAACGATAATTTTGTTTCTTAACAAATCCACGTAGTAAAAGTAGCTTCATCTGATAAAATAGTGTTTCTACCAAAGTCCGGCATTGCATTCAATTTGCCTATCATAATATTAGAAGATTATACAAGCCTGTCAAAAACGCCATCTAAACGTTCTGGTACCACCTGTACTTTGTACGGGTGAGAATTTACCACAGATTTTTGTAAAACATCGTGTATTGCATGGCTACGGCTTTTTCTTCTTCATATTCTTGTGTTACCTTTGACACTATCAGTTTCGTTAAATTTTTCGATAATTTGGAAAGATACACTTCATTAGTTTGTGGCTAATCTTCATAAAAAGCATACACAATTCTTTAAGTTTCCTGTCACCGTAGCGCATCCTCAATAATATTTTAAACCTTAGCGTTTCGCTCAATTCTATCATAATAATTATTAGTTCCACATCGTCAATACGCGTGGAAGTATGGTATCCGTGACAAAAATAAACAAATAAACGTCGTAAAAAGTTTCAAAACATAATATAGAAACATGATTGGAAACGATTTTTTTGGTCTGTGGGTCTGTATGTATTTAGTAGTCACGATCACTTTAGATCGAGTTTATATATCGTTTTCAAATTTGGTATACAGTTAGCACCCGACAAACGAACGGTTCCGATTGTTTTTGGGTAAAATCGCTCCAAGGTGGATCAGCTGTGGGTCCGGGGACTAACTAAAAGAATATGCCCATGGTAACTCCTGCCTGTCGTACGAGGCGACTAATCGGAGTTAAGCCGGTGGTAGTGGAATTTTCCTTTACGTGATAATAAACGATTTTTTTCACGCCCGAGGAGGTACCACCCCATGCATCAGGGCCGGTGAAGTCCCAACGGACGTTTCCGGTTCTGGTGTATAAGTCGGTTTCCCTTATAAGCAAAAATGATGATGGCTCATCCTTGTACAAAATATTCCGGAGGTAAAATACCCCTCCATTCGGATCTCCGGGAGAAGGGTGTACAGGGGGCGCCAGCGTCAAGATTTAACATATCCTTCTCGAATATACGTGGCCTAAATTCTAACCTGAACTCCGTCCAGCATTTCCTACAGGCTAATAGGCCCCAACTCCTCTTCCTCACCGAAACCCAAATCAGTGCCAAAACAGCCACTAATCACCTTAATTTCCCGGGGTATGAGCTCCTTACTTCCTATAGATTGCATTGAGGCGTGGGCGCATACGCCCGTAGCAATCTACCCTGCACCAGACTCCCCAATTTAGAAGCTGGAAGAAAAGATAAAGGATAAAACTCTCTCTCAGGGCTGCAACTAAATTCATCTGTTGCATTTACCGGTCACAATCTGACAACAACTTTGTCCAGCTCTTTGACTACCTTTCTGAAAAAACCGACCATCTGATTTCTGAATATCCTTCCTCCGAAGGCACTATTCTTGGTGACTTCAATGTACATAATAAGGAATGGCTAGGATCTTCAAAATCCGATCCAGAAGGGGGAGCAGCGGAGGCATTTGCAGTCAGCAATTCATGAGCATGCCTTTCTGAGGACAGTAAATTATCACAGCTATGTGGAAGTTATGATTCGATTTGCAGCACTATTTTTAAATTGTAAAAGTTCTTAACTTTCTGAAGCTCTCTAAGTATGATTAACTGCAGATAACTGACAAGCACTTTGCAGTTGACACCTATAAATACTATCACATTTTTTTATGGCTAACTTGATTAGAAATTGATCAATGAAGTCCAATCGAAGGGGCTGATTTTTTTATGGAACCCGATAAAGATTTTATAGTGCCATATTAAGAAAGGGGCGTTCTTTCGGAAAATGCAAAAAATCCTATATAGTCATTAAAAAATTAATCGCCATAGCAACCAACTTGTTCACGCTAAAAAAAAAACGTATTTTACCAGTTTGTAGCAAAAAGTAAGTGAAAAAACTGTTGTTAAATCATTTTTTTGGATAACTAATATCCCAGGAAATACAAGTGCCGTTACATAATTTTACTAACCCTGACCCGACCTGTATATCCAACAGTTTTCTGTTCATGCATTTATTTAACCTCATTATTTCCAATATGAAAACAGACTGTAACTTTAGTACACAAACAATATAGATCTTGTATCATTTCAGACATATAAACAAACAACAGTAATAATTATTATCTATAAGCCCAATAGCAAATAATTTAACAAACAACCATCTTGAACTATGGGGTCATCATGCACTTGGTATATTTGTTATACTTTATATGATTAAATATATAAATCGAATTCAATTATTGATGCTAAATGACTACCCCACTTGATATCTTACATAAAAAACGCATAGATTAGAAAAAGTGACACAGTGTCCCCACCATGACTCTGTCTCTTTTCCAATTATTGCAGCTTCAGCACTTCGTTTAATTGGGTCAGGTTTAACAGAAGTTTTTTACTTGGGCTACCTGTTCGCTTTTTGTTTAAGTATTTATCTTTGAAATAGTGTTGTCATAAAGTCCTTGAATATATCCAACAAATGTTGCCTTTTTTCTCTTCATTCCTTTCGGTCAGTATTTTTAGCACCCCTTTATTAGCCTTTCTATCGGTATACCGGGTCTTTGACATTTTTATCGAATTTTTGTAGAAAAAATTAGGTAATGAAATGAGTTTTGAATTTTGAAAACATATCTTCACATGAGCGCAAACTAGGCCCCCTCCCCCTAGAACACACTTACGGTCAGTTTCAATTTCTATATGGTTATATATATATATATATATATATATATATATATATATATATATATATATATATATATATATATATATAGTATGACACACTTAAGATGAAGACCGAAGACCCGCCTGTATTTTCTTTATTTTTACAGATAGCGTTTGCATTTCTGGTACAGATGTAAAACGTCATTAGGCTGTTTGAATAGCCTACCCACTTCAAATGTCAGATGTCAACCCAGCGTACTATGATTTCAGGAATAGGGCCGGTTCTCTATATTTCGCAATGCGTTAGAGATATCAAAAAAAAGTTACTTAAAAAATTATTCAGAATTCAATTTTAACTGCAGTCCTAATTTTTCATCAGATTTTAACAGGTAGATTGCCATGGAAACAACAAAGATAGTCAATATCAAAAGAAAACAATGGTACGTGATTTATTCAACTTAAACATAAACTCTAACAAAGGTACAAGTAAATTGAATATAAAATTATTAAATATAGTCTGCTTTACCTAGCCCACTTTCAAACCTGATGCATTTTTCGATTCGTTTACGATTATTGGTGCTAACTTTTCTTAGTTTTGTTATATTTATTTCACGGCAAACCTGCCTTATTTTCCCGCAAAGTTCCTCGTGACTTTGGGGCCTTTCCTTGTACACCTTATTCTTAACAGAACGCCAGGAATAGAAGTTTAGTGGCGTAATGTCAGGAGACTGTTCAAAAGGACTATTCCTGCCAATTCATCTTGATGGAAAATGTAGATTTAGCCAATTTCTGACTAACCGACAGTTGTGAATGGATGCACCGTCTAATGGAAAATACATATCTTGTCGCACGTTGATAGGCATACCTTCGATACAGTCCAATGATTCATTATTAAAAAAAATGAAGCAATCGATCTGCGTTCAAGGTGTTGTCAAAAAAAAGTATCAATTATCCCATCTCGTAAAATTCCACACCACGTATTAACTTTTTGTGAATACTGGGCTTTACAATTGATAACCCAGTGAGGGTTTTCAGCAGACCAATATATGGAATTTTGGGCAGATAATTTTCAATTTGTAGTGAATGTTGCCTCGTCCGTAAATACAATTTTACTTAAAAATTTTCTATCATTCAGAAAGTTACCTTGGGCCCAAAGGCAATAATCTAATCGTTTCAGATCATCACCTTCTCTCAACGAGTGCGGAAACTTTGGCTTGAGAGGCTTTATTTTATGACGCACAAGGCATCTTCTCATTTTTTCTCTACTTAAATATAATGCAACAGCCCTCTGACGTAAACTCATCTGGGGATTAGCTTGAGTTGAAGCCAAGATTATGCTATCATCACTACTTCTTCGATTTCTAACAGCCGAGATATTGTTCACCACACTTCCCGTTTGCGAAAATCGTGCATTCAGAGCAGCTGCAGTTCCGCGCCTAATTGGAGTTATCTCTGGATGTCTCCGATTGAATTCATCAGCAACTTCTCTGCTATTTTGAACACCATGACCAAACAATCTTATAAATTCAATTTTTCTTTTACACTGAGACGTTCAACAGGCATTTTGCTGGCAGACTCATATTTAATGTCAATTTGACATTTATCGTACAAGGTACTAATTTGATTCCATGGCAATCTACCTGTTAAAATCTGATGGAAAATTTGGACTCTGCCTAAAAATTTACAGAAAAGTAAAAATTCGAATTTTGACATGAACCTCGGTATCTGCAGTTAGAATTGAATTCTGAATAACTTTTTGAAGTACCTTTTTTTGACATCTCTAACGCATCGCGAAATATAGAGAACCGGCCCTATTCCTGAAATCATAGTAGGCTGTGTTGACATCTGACATTTGAAGTGGGTAGGCTATTTAAACAGCCTAATGACATTTTATATCTGTACAAAAATTGAAATGGTTATCTCTAAAAATAAAGAAAATACATGCGTGTCTTCATCTTAAGTGTGTCACACTGTATAAACACATCGCCCATCCGATGCGTTCTCGAGAAAGACAGAACTTGAGAGTGCGGAGTCTGGGAGCTTACGGAAACCTTCACGTGTCACCGGTCTGATGAGCCTGTGCATTTATCAACACCAGCACATAAGAGGTGAAACACGATTCGCAGTCCTCTCGATCCATGATGTAGTTTATTAGTAGGGTTGGGAGAGTTTGTGAGAAGGTATTATACTTAAACAACATTCGAGTTAATAGGTCTGTTGTTTGGTCAACAACTGCTCTTCGGGAGTTCAACAGAAGGATTCCCTCCGTTATGCCGTTATTCGTTGCACCGCCTGTACTTGCTTCGAAACATGGGGGGACGGGGACAGCTCTCGGTGGAAGTGATGTGTGACAGAGAATGCAGGAGGCTTAGAAAATACTTCTTGGAGAAAAGACTACCGCTCGTGCAGCGTGTGCAGAGACAAGGTACGATTAGACTCTTTCAACCTGATCAAGACCACGTCCCTTCTGTTATTTCGAGTGTGGATGAGTGCCGGTGCGCTTGGGGGGAGATGGAGATGCATGGATGCTTCGCCGTATTTCTAACGGCACCACAAGTTGACCTCCGCGCCGGTGCATCAACGGAATGGTTAAGGACAACAGGCTTCTTTGCTGAATTAAGAACAATGCAGAAAGCAGCGATTCTTGGGACATCCTACATGGTTAGGAAAGTCCTCTCCCCGTTACCATACGAAAATAAAGTGTTGTGTTTACCGCTATAGTATCCGGGTGGAAAAAGATGATTGTGATGCAAATCCCATGTTCTGTGAGGAACCGAGTGCGTCACGAGGGCAAAGAAAATAACAAAAGAATAATAATAATAAAAGTTTGGACGCAGCAAGTGCGTTATCAAAATGAATTTTCATAAAAGTGTTTTTAATAGCAAATGCGAGCATGGATCAGTCTGATTACTGGTATAGCCTATGTAGTAGAAACAATGTACTATATTTTATCAAAATTACTTATTGTTTGAAAATGTACAAAGATTCTCTGAAACTAAACTTAAATGTTGGTTTTCTAGCCAACAAACCTGACGTTAATAGCAAATTGAGTTATGAAATTTGAAGGATTTAATGAAAATTCGGTACCAAAAGGCACTGTGTCCAGATGTTTTTCTTACAAACATGCATCATATTTCGATAAAAAATGCATTAACGAATTTGTTCTACGAAAATTAGCTAAAAATTATAGACGGTTAAACCATAAACTCCACTAAACCTGCAGCGAAAGCATCAACTTAACTAAACCGACAGCGAAAGCATAAGAGAAATGGACTATTTGAAATGAATTTTCTGTAAATATTTTAGTAAAATGAAGGGCAATGACGGTTGAAGCTGAAACTTAAGGCTTCGCAGAACACCCTTCTTGCAACATTTTCTTTTCACAATCCGTATTTGCTTCACGTTCTTTGCCTAAACATTGCCAATTTTGACGTTTCAAATTGCGACTTTGACGTTTTGAGGAAAACTTCAATTTCTTTTTCTTTAACTGCCCATAACTGTTATGTTCGACCATAAGAGTAATATGTGTTTTACACTGACATGAATATATTACCCGTCACACTGGGAATCAATCCTACTCTCTAATTAGACGAGCGTCTCGCGACAGTAAAAACTTGGATGAGTTTTTTGTTGTTTTAACGAAATCAAAGACCTCCGTAACGTGATGTTACAAAAAAATTCTACAAAATGACTTTTCTGACCTGCCCTGACATCAGTTTGCCTAATTAAAAGCTAAAAGGAGAAGGAAAATCACCCTGCCATATATCAAGGTTATGTGAGCATAATGAACTTTTCCTTTCCCTTGTAACTTCTCTTAGCTTTTGATTAGGCAAACTGATGCCAGGGCAGGTCAGGAAGGTCAGTTGGGAGGATTGTGTGTACATAGCACAGTCGGGAAGGTCTTTTATTTCATTAAAACGACAAAAACACATCAAAGTTGTTACTGTCGCGAGACGCTCGTCTAATTAGAAGAAAGCAATGTTTAATCTATTAATCACATATTATACATATATTTTATCTTTCTGCTCTCTTTGTTTATATGCACTTTAACTATGCCAAATCTCACACTGCTTCGTGCGCGCAATGTGCTTAACAAGTGGTAGGTACAATCTTTTTCTTCATGTATTATAACCCTATAGTTGAAACCACATCTAGAGCATCAGAAAAGGGTTGAAGTTTGAAACTGACCTCGGATTTGGGTTCCAGGGGTCCTAAATAGCGCTCATTTAAACAAATTTAAAAAAAAAATCAAAAGTCGCGATCTTCTCATTAGTGACTTTTCTTTTAAGAAAATTCACTAATAATAATAATAATATCCTTTGTTGGTCATAATTATACAGCATTGCCAATACAGATAAGTTACTGACTTGTGAAGTATTTCGACATAATTTTGCCACAAAAAAATGTTTGACCGCTATTCCCTGAATTACATACTTCAAATTTTGACATACCAAATTTCAAATTTATATCTGCCTCTTTCCTTTTTCATCTTAAATTTCACCCAAAACCTTTACTCCCTCTTATTCCTTCCCATCTAACAATACTTCAGAACAAAAAACTTTATTATCTGTTCCAAATTTTTGCCAAAATAACAAATTTGTTAAGGAGCCAAGACGTTTGTAATGACAAACGCTCTAACAAATCCTTTGAATGATTGGTTCTTATCTTATTTACATTTTTAAAAATATTTCAACAACACACCACGGGGGCTTACAGCCTAAATACTACCGTTTCTGAGAAATGGCTAACGACCATTCTAATTTGCCTACCCTGTCCAGGAGTGCAACAAAGGAGACTCAGAAATAGATAGATCAACATCCTCTCAGAGTCTAAACTGACCTGGGACTGCAAAAAATCCAAAAAAAGCCACTGGCTACGAACAACAAAGTGTATTTATTGCATCAAGGCATTGAAAGAAATGGGGAAGCAGATAACATTGCAAAAACGGCAGCAACAACACAATTCTATGATCCAGAGCCCTATTGTGGACTAACAAAAAAGGATGTAGGAAATAAAGTTGCTAGAGGAAAACGTCAGGCTTAAGGCGGGCAAAACGGTGTTCATCACCATATCAACAAAGAAGTCTGAACATAAACTAATTGAGAATAACCACAGGACTTTTCACATGGCACTCCCCAGTAAGGTGTCACCTTATGAAGATGCTTAAGGCGGACAGTAAAAACTGCAGATACTGCACTGAAGCAGCAGAAACAACAGAACGACTGCATGGCTCAGTTCTGCAAAAGGCTCAAATAGCTCGGAGCGGTGACTTTTACACCCCAGGAAATAGGTTAAAAAGCCCCCAGAAAGATATTAGACTACATGAAAAGTCTTAACATTTTGGGCAGCTATTAGAAGAAAAAAAAAGAGTAACAAAAGTCCCATTGAGATCGCAACGCGAAAAGGTCAAAGGCATATGATACGCCTAAATAATCTACAATCTACGTATTCAGAAATAAACAAAAGTTATAAGTTAAAAGTATAGCACAGTTCACAAGCTGCTTCCTACTCAATGCCGCAAACGTTAAATGAGCATTATTTTACATCTTAAAGAATAATGGTTCTTTGTGGGTCAAACTTAATTACTCCGTATCGGCTACTTTATGTTAAACAAGAAACCACCCAAATTGCTATTTCCTTGGTTATTTCTGTAGCAACTCCGGCAATCGATCAGAAATAGTAGGTAAACAAAAATAAAGTATTCATTTCACGATCATTGTATTCAAATTTCATAACCAACTGCATACATAACTTGAAATGTAAATCTACAATTAACTTTAATGCCTATCGGAAATTACTGATTTCACGGTCGAATTCATTAAATATAACGCCAAACACCAGTTTACCATCAGAACATATCTCACTTCTTTGCGCAAAGCAGAAAGTTAATTATAAACATTTTTGTGTATAAGGTGATTACCAGGGTCAGTTAAAAGTCTAGGATGTGCCATTTACAATCAGTTAATTACCCAAAGAAGAAATATATTTAATTTTTAAATCTTTTTTAGGTGATTTTAACCATACTCACTTTGGTGATTGACCAATCGATATAACAAACGCTCTATTCACAAAGTGAAGATTATAACCTGTGATGAGCACTGATAAGTACACTTGGAGAACCCAAATTACAACACATTTGGGTAAATCGTGACGATCGTTTCACTAACCAAGTTAGCGTCATCAGAGGATAAAGAGAGATAATTTTTCATCCTTTGATGACTCTAACTTGGTTGGTGAAATGATCGTCAGGTTTTTTTAAATGTGTTGTGGTGATTTGGGTTCTCCAAGTGTAGGTAGCTCGGTAGGTACTTATAAACGCACTATTCAAATTCAAAACCTGACATTTTTATCAAATACATATATAGAGACTTTTTATATGGATTCACAAATTCTTGTTTTCTTCTCTGCAATTGGTTTCGCATTTTAGGGTATCGTCAGGCGGCAGAACATTGACTTTATTTATACGCTCCCACGAAAATAAGTCTAGGTCCTAGGTAATGTATGTTAATATTTAACATGAAAATGTTAAAATGTTTCTCCTGTCGCCGAGGGAGGTGAAATTAACTGTCATAGATGAATCTCCTACAAGGCAAAAATCTCGTTTGGTGAACAGGTTATCTTTGGGTTAGCACCACAGACATGAACCAACTGTGACGTATCTGTTTTAACCCGAAACAGAAACCCAAGCTGCTTTGCTGCTATTTTTGCAATTCTGGAATAAGTAAAAGCAAGTAAGTGCCCGCGAAGATCCTCTTCAACAAACACACAGACGAATAGAACGGCCTTTCCTTTTGGCGATACAACGAATACTCCATCATTTGAAGCCAGGGGAAGGAAAGCAGCTGGTGAAGAAATGTCTACCTATAATTTTTGCCATAGACCAGGAACGTCGGTTTTGCTTGGACAAGAGATGAATTTTCCCTTTTATGATGGGTGGAAGTCATTTTTGGCTTGACTGATGGTCTTTTACATCTTTTCGTTGCGCCAAAAAATGTAGGTAGAATTTAGCTACTGCTTTTCTAGATATAAAAACCGAAATTAAATTTCTCCCTGAGTTTCTTTTAATTTTCACTTTTGCGCTTAGGTAAGTTTGGCTAAGTCGTAATATTTTCAGGCCAAAAATATATTGCTGGTGTGTACACTATTTTCAATAAGGTTAGACCAATTTTGTTTGATAGATTGAATTTAAAAAAAAAGAGTTTCCATTAAAAAGGAGTTCACCAACCAATTTGCTCACTTAAAGCAAGATAAGTGGCCTAGTCTGTGCTTCTCATTACAAGAATGTAGCGACTATGTGATTTTTTGCTGTGGGTCCATCTTCAGTATCGATGAAATGTTTTGGAAGCGGAGATTTGTCAATGTGGTTATCTCTAAATGAGAAAATATATCTTATTTGTAAAGGGTGTTAACTTTGTTTTTGGAATTTTTCTGAAAAATCACCACCATAACACATATGCTGCCTCCATACTTTGGTTTAAAGCGACATTATAAAAACTAAAAATCAATGGAATCATGATATTAAATTTTAGCATATTCTCAGACACTAATAACTGTCTAAATTACCTAGCTCATATTGTGAATTTTCGTAGAAAAATTCACTAATGAGGAGATCGCAACATTTCACTTGGATTAAATTTGGCAGGTAACTTTCTTTTTGTGTGCGGCTTGGATAAGTTCGTTAGCCTTGAAAATCGGATCGCATTTCTTCCGGAAAATTTTTCATACCTCCGAAAACAGCAAAGTATGGCAATCAAATTTGGTACGCAAAAATTAAACTGTATTCCAAAATTTAGATCTCTAAGTTAAAAGGAAAAAAGTCTGGATGCAGCAAGGGCGTTATGGAAGTGAATTTTCAAACAAATATTTTTAATAGCAAATATGTCTCTCTCTAATGCAAGCAGGCATCAATATGGTTACCGGTATAACCTAAATAGTAGAAACAATGTACCATATTTTATTGTTTGAAAATGTGCAAGAATTTTCCGAAAATACGCTTAAAGTGTTTCTGACAAAACTGGTTTCCTAGCCAACAAACCTTAGGTTAATAGCAAATTGAGTCATTGAAATTTGGAGGATTTTATGAAAATTCGCTACCAAAACGCACTTACTGCGTCTCGATTTTTTTTCTTACAATCATGCATCATATTCCGATAAAAAATACAAAAATGCAATAACATAAGGGTGTTCGAAAAAAAACAATTGTAAGGATCACCAATGACTTATGGACCAGCCTTGGGTTGCCAATATATTTTATAAGATAAGATGCAGCTTAAGACACCCTATAATTAACGTATACAATTTTTTCTTGTATCTTAATATATTGCATAATAACAATTATATTGAGCTTTACCGTAGAAATTCGTCACCTTTTTTAGGGGGCCTAGTTAGCGCTCATTTGAAGAAATCTTTTTAAAATTGAAAAGTCGAGGTCTTCTCAATAACGAAATTTCTAGGAAAATTACCAAAAAATTATGGACAGTTAAACCATAAACTTAAAGAAACCTACAGCCAAAGCATCAACTTAACTAAACCTACAGCCAAAGCATCAACTTAACTAAACCTACAGCCAAAGCATCAACTTAACTAAACCTACAGCCAAAGCATCAGAGAAAGGGTCTGTAAATGTTTTAGTAAAATGAAGGACAGTGGCGGTTGAAGCTTACACTTAAGGATTCGTAGAACACTCTTCTTGCGACATTTTCTTTACAATTTCCGTATTTGTTTCAGGTTCTTTGCCTAAATGTTGCCAATTTTGACGTTTCAAATCGCGACTTTGACGTTTTGAGGAAAATCCCAAATTTCTTTTCTTTAAACTTGACTAAGCCTACAGCGAAAGCATCAACTTAACTAAACCTACAGCCAAAGCATCAACTTAACTAAACCTACAGCCAAAGCATCAACTTAACTAAACCTACAGCCAAAGCATCAGAGAAAGGGTCTGTAAATGTTTTAGTAAAATGAAGGACAGTGGCGGTTGAAGCTTACACTTAAGGATTCGTAGAACACTCTTCTTGCGACATTTTCTTTACAAAATCCGTATTTGTTTCAGGTTCTTTGCCTAAATGTTGCCAATTTTGACGTTTCAAATCGCGACTTTGACGTTTTGAGGAAAATCCCAAATTTCTTTTCTTTAAATGCCTATAACTTTTTTGTCTTTTAACATATAGACCTAGTTTTTGATACGTGGATTACTATTTATAATATTTGGTTGCCCTTACTTTGTTATCTCCGGAGATATAATTTTTTCCCGAAAGACAACACAGAATAATCCGGGAAAACCTGTGCCGATTTTACTGGCTAACGAACTTATCCAACCCACTTGCAAAAGGAAGAAAAGGAAGGTACTCACTAAATTTAATAAAAATCGGCCAATTAATATTTGAGTTATCGGTGTTATATATATATATATATATATATATATATATATATATATATATATATATATATATATATATATATATATATATATATATATATATATATATATATATATATATATATATATATATATATATATATATATATATATATATATATATATATATATATATATATATATATATATATATATATATATATATATATATATATATATATATATATATATATATATATATATATATATATATAAACATATAAAAAAATGAAAGTGACCTTGGATATTGGTTCTAGGGTTCCTAGTTTGTGCTCATTTGAAGAAATTTTTCCAAAATTCAAAAGTCGGGATCTCCTCAGTAGTGGATTTTTTTTAAAGAAAATTCACTACAAGGGTAAATTTGCAGATAGCCCCCCGAACGCTTTTGTGAATGTTTTTAGGAACATGCTTAGAACTCCCCTGGATGCACACAGCACAAGAAAAATTTCTTGGTCACAGCCCCAAGGAAGTTACAGGACCAGTAGTGACTAGGGGGAGCTGGGCGGCGAAAGGAAATATGAGCAGAAAATGCGAAGAAAACAGCTTAATCGGACCTCGAAAAGCAGCCTTTTTCACATCTTGAAGCCATACACTCTTAAACCCTGCCTGCCCCGCACAGCACCCCTATTCGCCGCAGGTCCCATAACTTTCTTGACTGTTGCACACAGGAAATAAATATTAAAGCTTAAGGACAAATATGATTTGAATTGGCGCATATAATTTTTGCAAAAAAAATGTATAGATCATTTCTATAAAAATTCACTACCATAATGCACTTGCTGCGTCCGGACTTTTTGTGTGCAACGTTTATAAGCTTGTATATATTTATTCTAGGCCTCGCACAATACATATCGATAAAAAATCTTTTGGCTGAAGAGGTAATACTAAAATTTTTCCATTAAAATGTTTTTAATAGCAAATATGTGTTTTTCTTAAGAAAGCAGGCACCAAATTTGGTTACCAGTATTAACCTATATAGTAAAAACAATGTGGTATGTTTCATCAAAATAACTTTATTGTTTGAAAACGTACAAGAATTTTCGAAAGTAAACTTAAAGTGTTTCCGAAAAAACTCGTTTCCTGGTCAACCTTATAGGTTAATAGCAAATTGAGCTATTCAAATATGAAGCATTTGATCAAAATTCGTTACCATAATGCACTTGCTGTGTCCAGAATTTCTTTTCTTACAAACATGCATTAAATTTCGATGGAAAATGCAAAAATTCAATAACATAAGGCGTGTTTGACTAAAAAAAAGAAGAAAATTTGCACCACCAACGACTTATGGGCCACCCTGTGATTGTAGAAATATTTTTTTAAGATGTAGCTCAAGACACCCTATAATTAATGTATACATTTTTTTTTCATATCTTGTATAATAACGGATGCCTTGAGCTTTATTGATTTTTTTACGAAAATGTACCATTAAACGGTAAACTCTATAGCTAAGGCTACTGCCAGGCATCAGAGAAAGGGTCTATTTGAAATGAATTTTCTGGAAATATTTTAATAAAATGAAGGACAATGACGGTTGAAACTAAGACTTCAGGGTTTGTAAAACATTCTTCTTGAAACATTTTCTTTCCATAGCCCGTATTAGATTCAAGTTCTTTGCCTAAATGTTGGCCAGTTTTGACGTTTTAAATCGCAACTTTGACGTTTTGAGGAAAACCCTAATTTATTTTTCTTTACATGACCTACAGAGTACAGACTTAAACTGTGGTAGGTAACTTACTTATAATGACATAAACCCGCGTACCAGATTCGGTTGCCCTTACTTTGTGAATTCCGGAGATATAAATTTTTTTCGAAAGAAAACACAAAATTTTCCGGGAAAACCTGGGCCGATTTTCCTGGCTAACGAACTTATCCATGAACTTATATGCATGTATGTATTACACCGATAATATATATATATATATATATATATATATATATATATATATATATATATATATATATATATATATATATATATATATATATATATACAGGGTGGGCCAAACTCGATGGCCTATTAGAAGTATTTAGAGCATCAAAAGAGATAGAGATCTGAAATTTCGGTTATTTTTGTAAGTGATCGCGATCTTTGTTTCGAAAATATTTTTAACAATGCAGTGTTGCCACATCTACCCTAAATAGATACTAACTTTGTTTTTTCAAATGAAACACCCTATATATTATGACATTTTCGGGTCCCCCGAAACATTTACAAAGTTTTTTATACAAGTTATTTCTCACCTATCTAGAGCCGTTATGGAGATAAAAAATAATATTTAGGAAATTTGGCAACTTTCATTCCTCAATGAAAAAACTATTATCACCACAACCGACATAGCTAGGATTCTGCATTTATGGTTTCTGTTTGTCAATGGGTTAATATATGATGATATGCTGTGATAATTCAATTACTGCATACAGGGTGTTCACAAAATGATGGACTTCTGATAGGACATTGAAAGGCAGGTAACTCGGAAATTTCAAATGGAACACCCTGTATTTTATAATGAAATAAGCAAGATTAATTTATTTCCATTCTAAAAGTGCTGGGCGATGTAGTACCTATTCTCAGCGGTTTTCGACTTATAAGCAAAAATAGAAAATATTGCCTTGCCTTGAATAGATTTGTTATAAACAGTAGGCGATGCTTCTAAATTGTCAAGATCGATTGTCAGAATTAAACTGTCAGTTTATAACTCTGTTCGTTATACATATTGTTAGTGATCTTTTATTGGAAATGGCAAATTCATATACAAATGAGCAAATTTTGGACTTGTTCTTCATGCATGGCCAGTGTAACAAGATTATTTCAAGGACATGCAGAAACTTTAACGAAAAGTATTCAGGCATTGTTCCGATGAATGGGAAGAAATTCAAGAGGTTACAAGCCAACTTTTTGAATAACGGTCACATGAGCAATCGAAGACTCCAAATGAAACCTGTTACAGGTAACGATGACAATATAATAATTGTCATAGCATATTTTTCTGCATTTCCTCATGCATCACTTCATTCCGCCGAGAAAGACTTAGGAATATCCTATAAATCCATAGAAAGAATAATGCATAACTATGGAATGCATAATTATAAATTCATAAGACTTCAAGCCATTGAGCCAACTGATCCGGAAACGCGTAAATTTATGTGAAATGATGTTAATTCCTACTCAAGAAGATCCAAATTTTCTGAAGAAAATTATTTGGACGGACGAAAGCAAGTTTACTAGAGAAGGCATCTCCAATCGAAGAAATTCACATTACTGGGCAGCGGAAAATCCACACTTCGTTAAAGAGACAGGGTTTCAACATAAATTTGAGTTCAATGTCTTTTGCTTGATGATGAACGACCAAATAAAATTTTGCTTTTACGAAGAGAATTTAAATTCGGAAAAATATCTTCAGATATTACGGACCACAGTATCTGACTTCCTCGATGAATTAAATCTTGAGACTCTCCGAGATTGCTGGTATCAGCTAGATGGTTTTCCTATCCATTGCACAAACCAAGTGACAAATGAACTTGTGGGAATGTTTGAAGATCGTTGGATACGTCGAGGAGGTCCTTGGGTTTGGCCACCGAGGTCACCAGATCTCACCCCACTGGATTTTTATCTTTGGGGTAGAATCAAACAAATTGTTTATCTGACGCCCATTAACACCAAGGAAGAACTCAAAAATAGAGTGTCGAGCGCATTACTATCTCTAGGGGGATGTGAGATAGAAGCAGCAACAACTCATGTTCTGACACAAGTCATAGAATGTTTGAGAGTTGAAGGAGGACGATTCAGGCCATTTAATTATTGATGTTCATTTCATTATTTATTTATTTGGGTTTGTTAATTTATTTGTTTGTATGTTTATTTTCGTCTTGTTATTTTATATGAGAATATAGCCAGCTGTCAATGGTGTGATTTTTTAGTGTTGAATAATGAATCAGATTTTAACATAGCAATTGGTTGAGGAACTAAAAATTAGTATTATTTAACACTTTACTTGCAATATTTTCTATTTTTGCTTATAAGTCGAAAACCGCTGAGAATAGGTACCACATCGCCCAGCACTTTTAGAATGGAAATGAATTAATCTTGCTTATTTCATTATAAAATACAGGGTGTTCCATTTGAAATTTCCGAGTTACTTGCCTTTCAATGTCCTATCAGAAGTCCATCATTTTGTGAACAGCCTGTATGCAGTAATTAAATTATCACAGCATATCATCATATACTAACCCATTGACAAACAGAAACCATAAATACAGAATCCTAGCTATGTCGGTTGCGGTGATAATCGTTTTTTCATTGAGGAATGAAAGTTGCCAAATTTCCTAAATATTATTTTTTATCTCCATAACGGCTCTAGATAGGTGAGAAATAGCTTGTATAAAAAACTTTGTAAATGTCCTGGGGGACCCGAAAATGTCATAATATATAGGGTGTTTCATTTGAAAAAACAAAGTTTGCATCTATTTAGGGTAGATGTGGCAACACTGCATTGTTAAAAATATTTTCGAAACAAAGATCGCGACCACTTACAAAAATAACCCAAATTTCAGATCTCGGCGAACGTTAAGTAGACGCATCCCGTGACACCAGAGAGAATTCACGTCGCTGGCTTGGCGTGCGGCGTTGCCGGCTTGTGCTTTCTATCCTCAAACAAGGAAAATAAGATATAAATAAAAAGGTCATGTAGAGTAATAATAAATTGAGCAGAGCCAATTTATATAATCTATTGTTGAAAATGAATGAAGTTAACAGACGGTGACTATTTAATTAATCCTACTGGCATGAAAATGACTTAAATGTGTCAACTTAACAGACATGCTATATTATGGATGCATTGTGCACTTATAAATTGATCGCTGCCAAACCAGTAAACAGAAAATTATAAAACTTTGTCAGGTTAATAAAAAGGCCGCGCTCTATGTATGTAAATTAAGAAAAAAAAAGTAGCGCAACCGGTTATACCGAAAGTTGACGGTAACTTATTTTTTTCAAATGGCAGTGATACGTTTTTTTGCTATTTTCGAATAGATGAGGCGATTCTACACCAGAATCCAGTATCATATGCCCCCTATTCTGCAAAACCTTGCCAAAAATGATGGGAGGTGTCTTCTTAACAAGCTGCCTACATGGCGCATTTAAACATTTATTGTGTCGAAACGAGTGAATAGAAAATTATAAAACTTTGTCAGGTTAATAAAAAAGGCCGCGCTTTATGTATGTAAATTAAGAAAAAAATGTAGCGCAACCGGTTATACCGAAAGTTGACGGTAACTTATTTTTTTCAAATGGAAGTGATACGTTTTTTTGCTATTTTCGAATAGATGAGGCGATTCTACACCAGACTCCAGTATCATATGCCCACTATTCTGCAAAACCTTGCTAAAAATGATGGGAGGTGTCTACTTAACAAGCTGTCTACATGGTGCATTTAAACATGTATTGTGTCGAAACGAGTAAATATAAAATGATAAAACTTTGTCAGGTTAATAAAAAGGCCGCGCTCTATGTATGTGAATTAAGAAAAAAAATGTAGCGCAACCGGTTATACCGAAAGTTGACGGTAACTTTTTTTTTCAAATGGAAGTGATACGTTTTTTTGCTATGTTAGAATAGATGAGGCGATTGTTCACCAGACTCTAGTATCATATGCCCCCTATTCTGCGAAACCTTGCCAAAAATGGTGGGAGGTGTCTACTTAACAAGCTGTCTACATGGTGCATTTAAACATTTATTGTGTCGAAACGAGTAAATATAAAATTATAAAACTTTGTCAGGTTAATAAAAAGGCCGCGCTCTATGTATGTAAATTAAGGAAAAAAATGTAGAGCAAACGGTTATACCGAAAGTTGACGGTAACTTAATTTTTTTAAATGGCAGTGATACATTTTTTTGCTATTTCCGAATAGATGAGGCGATTCTACACCAGACGCATCTATTATACACCCACTATTCTCAAACACATTAACAAAAAGCGAAGGGACGCAATAATAAACGGAAACATACACAGAACTACTTTTATTAAGTATATTTGTGCTAACCGACATCCATTAGCAGTAAAGGAAAATACTTATATTGTTCTGCCTAAAGAAACGGGGTATTGCTAGTCCAAATAAAATAAAACCGCCAGTCGGCGGCTTTATAGGTTCCTTAATTAAAAAGCCGCCGAAAATGTTACTTATTTTATTATTTCGGCTGCATATGAGTAAATATACCAACAGCGACCGACGGCGGTTTTTCTCCGTTGAGGAAGATTACCGCCGGCGGCTGCGTAAACTAAAACGTAAATTGAGACTACAGTTTTTTAAACGTTAAAGTATTATGTGTTGTGTTAAAACATCACTTTAAAATTACCCTAATAATATTATTATTTTTAGGATTGTTACCTACTCGCTATAAATAATTATCATGCATTTTTTGTCAGTTCAAATCGTTAGTTGCCATCAATATGTTTAGTACATAATTACACATATTCGAATGTGTCTTTTGTACATTGTTTAATAACCAAAGCAGTTGATGTGTATGATAAAAAAATACCTATAAAGTTTTTATATTCCTGGACACAGGTTTCGCCTTTTGGCATCGTCCAAGAAAAAGACTAAGTATAATATAAAGTCAGCTCTTCGGTGGAAATGAAGCGTAAGACAATAAAAAAGATTTTTATCGTATCTTTTATTTTCCTATAGAAACTCCATCTGTTTCATTGTTACCTTCACACTGGCTGTACAATAAGTATTGTTTTATCAAATTGAAAAAGTCTGGACACAGAAAAAAAAATGTGCGAAGATAAACTTATAATGTTCCCGAAGAAACTGGTTTCCCTGCCAACGAACCTTATACAAAATTAAACTATTCGAATTTGAAGCATTTAATGAAATTTCGCTACCATAACGCAGTTACCACGTCCAGAATTTCGTTTCTTACAAACATGCATTATATTTCAAAGGGAAATGCGGAAATGCCATAATAGAAGGCGTGTTCAGTTAAAAAAAAATAAGTACACTTGGAGAACCCAAATCCAGAATTAAGGCTTTTCAGTGAATATTCTTTAAAACAAATTACTAATGGGGAGATCCCAACTTTTGAATTTGGAAAAAATTTCTTCAAATGAGTGCTAATTAGGCCCCCTAGAACACATATCCGGGATGAGTTTCAATTTTTTCAATGTTATATATATATATATATATATATATATATATATATATATATATATATATATATATATATATATATATATATATATATATGTAGTTATCACAGCGATAAGTCAAAAAATAATTTAATGTGGTGAATACCTTTCTTTTGCAAGTGGCTTAGACAAGTTCGTTAGCCAGGAAAATGGGCGCAGGTCTTCCTGGAAAATTTTGTGTTTTCTTTCGAAAAAAATGTATATCTCCGGAAATAATAAAACAGGTTCATTGCCTAAATATTACCAATTTTGACGTTTTAAATCGCGACTTTGGCGTTTTGAGGAAAACTAAAATTATTTTTCTTTAAATGCCTATCACTTTTTTGTCATTTGACCTACAAAGCTACATTTTGGCAGGTAACTTACCTATGATGATATAAACCCGTGTAACAAAGTTATTGGCCCTTCCTTTGTTATTTCTGGAAATTTTTTTTTTTTTTTCGAAAGAAAACACAAAATGTTTCGGGAAAATCAGGGCCGATTTTCCTGGTTAACGAAGTTATCGAAGCCACTTGCAAAAGGAAAGTAGTCACCAAATTTGATCTACTTCGGCCCATTATTTTTTTAGTTTTCGGTGTGATATATATATATATATATATATATATATATATATATATATATATATATATATATATATCGAAACTGACCCCGGATATAATTTGTTAACAATTCAAAAGTCGAGATCTCCTCATTAGTGAATTCTGTTTAAGAAAATTTACTAAAAATGACTGGAAATTTACTAAAAAATCTACTAGTTGCCACATGATTCATGAATGAAACCTTTAACCAGGGTTGCGTCCCAGGCGGGCAACCTTATGTTAGAATTTACAAACAGTTTTAAAAGACATTTTTTGTTCGGAAACCCTAGTTTTATGTAAGTTTATGGTGTATGGTATTTAAAAAAATTTAACATTTCTTAATGTAATATATGTGTGCGTGCTATGTGTGCGCGCGCGCGAATATGACTTTGTGTGTTTGTGCGTGCGTGCACGCGCTTCTCTGTTAGAACAATTCGATAAATACGATAACCTTCAGGTAATGAATTAATATTTACAATTCTTCAAGACTAAAGCACCATACGTTTTTTTGCTATTTTCAAGTAATTAAATAAAATATAATAATTACTATTATTACTATTTGAAGTTGGTGGAGAGAAGAAAGGAGCTGGTTGTGAAAAAACACGATTAAAACATCTTATTAGGTCGTTTTTGCTATTTTTATTTTTACATGTTAACAGTAACATAAATCAAGTCGATACGTTTCTCAGAAGTAAGGCATCAGAGTTAGAAAATAAATTACGTAATAAAGTCATACTGAGAATTAAAGACACAGCAACAACCAATATTATCTTGTCCACGATATACAACTAGCGACCGTGCGCGTATGTGTTGGTACCCAGTCGACAGTGTTACGTCACAGCGAGCGTTTCCGGTGGATACAAATACATTATTCTATAGTATTAATTCAGAAAAGAGTTAGTCACTGAAAAGAACAGCGGAATTACTCCCAGATATCTCTTAATGATTATTTTCCTGGTCACGTTAATTCAATGTAATAAATGATGCACTCTTTAACTCCATCAAGAAAAAAGATATGTCAATATAAGTTAACCTTATATAAGGCTACAAGCTCTACAGTTTCCTATGTAGTAGTCTTTATAAAGACAAATTGTGTACATAAATGTACTTACATATCTTTTCAAACAAACGACAGTTTTAGTGAAGGAATGTTACATTTTCCCACATAAACTTGTTAAATTAGGCTATCAAACACAATTAGCTAAGGTAAGTATTCACATATTGGAGAGTAGCTGCCCAAAATATAATTTCCCCTTTATCATTCGGTTGGATGAGTGCGTTGAGTTGCTATTTATTCCAAAAAGTAACACAAAGTGTGGTAGGTTCACATATAATTTATTAAATGTAATGGACAAAAGACATTTCTGTATAACTAGTTCATTGAGATGACCAACATGTGTATTATTTTTAATTGTTTTAAAACATATAGAGTTCAATTATTGTGAATTGCTATTTATTCCAAAAAGTAACACAAAATATGGCAGTTTAACCTATAGTTCTTTAAATGTAATGTACAAAGGCATTTTTGTATAACTAGTTCATTGAGATGACCAACATGTGTATTGTTTTTAATTTTTTTTAAACCAATAGAGTTCAATTATTATGAATTGCTATTTATTCCAAAAAGTAACACAAAATATGGTAGTTTCGCCTATAATTCTTTAAATGTAATGTATAAAAGAAATTTCTGTATAACTAGTTCATTGAGATTACCAACATGTGTATTATTTTTAATTTTTGTAAAACATATAGAGTTCAATTATTGTGAAATTATATTTATTCCAAAAAGTAACAATAATATGGTAGTTTCACCTATAATTCTTTAAATGTAATGTACAAAAGACATTTCTGTATAACTAGTTCATTGAGATTACCAAGATGTGTATTATTTTTAATTGTTTTAAAACATATAGAGTTCAATTGTTGTGAATTGCTATTTATTCCAAGAAGTAACACAAAATATGGTAGGTTCACATATAATTGAAATGCAATGGACAAAAGCATTTCTGTATAACTAGTTTATTGTAATGACCAACATGTGTATTATTTTTAATTTTTTTAAAGCAACATATAGAGTGCAAATATTCTGAATTCCTATTTATTCCAAGAAGTGGTAGTATCACATAATTTCTTATTAAACGTTATGTACAAACGACATTTTTAAAATATAAAATCCAAATAACTTTGTGCATAGCTAGTACATTGCGATGGCAAACATAAGTGTAATGTTTTTTCTAAATTTTATAAGATAACAATTACGATTATTTTAAATCATATTTTTTACTTACTAGTATGGAAATATGATGTACAACGGTAATTTCCGTGTAGATAGGTTATTCAGATGACAATTGTTAGTGGTTTAATTTAGAAGTATTATAAAGCAATCTTTCGATTTCGATTAAATTTGGTGAATACCTCCTTTTTGTAGGTGGCTTGGATAAGTTCGTAAGCCAGGAAAATCGGCCCAGGTTTTCCCGGAACATTTTGTGTTTTCTTTCGAAAAAAATTTATATATCTCCAGAAATAACAAAGCAAGGGCAACCAACTGTGGTACACGGGTTTATACCATTATAGGAAAAATGACCCTTAATCTGATGCTTTAGCATTAGTCTTACCTATAGAGTTTATCGTTAAGTGGTGTATGAATTGTTGTCGCATTTTCGTAAAAAATCAATAAAGTACAATGTATCCGTTACTATACAAGATACAAAGAAAAATGTATACATTAATTGTAGGGTGTCTTGATCTACATCTTACAAAATTATTTCTACAATCGCAGGTCGTTGATGATACAAATTTTCTTTTTTTTTATTGAACACGCCTTATGTTATTGCATTTTTGCATTTTCCATAGAAATATAATGCATGTTTGGAAGGAAAGAAATTCTGGACGCAGCAAGTGCGTTATGGTAACAAATTTTCATGAAATGCTTCAAATTTGAATAGCTAAATTTGCTATTAACCTATAAAGTTGATCAAGAAACCAGTTTTTTCGGGAACACATTAAGTTTGCTTTTGGAAAATTTTGCACATTTTCCAAAAAGAAAGTAATGTTGATGACACATGACATATTGTTTATACTATATAGGTTATACTAATAGCCAAATTTTATGCCTGCTTTCTTTACAACATATTTGCTATTTAAAAACATTTTTATGAAAAATCACAACCATAACGCACTTACTGCGTCCAAACTTTTTTAATTTGATAAAACAATACTTATTGTACAGCCAGTGTGAAGGTAACAATGAAACAGATGAAGTTTCTATAGGAAAATAAAAAATACGTTAAAAATCTTTTTTATTGTCTTACGCTTCATTTCCACCGAAGAGCTGACTTTATATTATACTTAGTCTTTTTCTTGGACGATGCCAAAAGGCGAAACCTGTGTCCAGGAATATAAAAACTTTATAGGTATTTTTTTATCATACACATCAACTGCTTTGGTTATTAAACAATGTACAAAAGACACATTCGAATATGTGTATTTTTGTATTTACACTTATTAAATTACATTACACATTCCTCAAACTTTAAATTTCTTGGGGTAAATGTTTTAAACCTATAAAATTGATGCGAAATGGTAATACATTGTTAGTTTATTATAAATCGAGACGAGTTAGCAGCTGGGTGCTGTACTTTTCCATGATGACGCAGCAACTTTTGCCACACACAAAGATGAATCATCCCACCAGCCTAAATGAAAATCCTACAAACACGATTATAAAAGAATTTGCAAACCTACAACCTTCTCTGTAGATTACTCTGGTTTCACGGGATGCGTCTACTTAACGTTCGCCGGCGGACACAATTTGAGCTTAATCTCAGACCAAAAAAATTTTGGCTCAAAAAAGAACACGACTAGTATGGAAAAATTGCGAAAAAATGAAAGTCCGCCAAATTCGATAAAACTCATATATAATATGAAGGGATGTTAATAGATAAAAATCAAATAATCTGTAACTCGATATCTGCAATAGTTTTTAGAATTGTGATAGTTTTTGTAGAAAATTATTTTTGTTTTTTGGGACAGTCTTCAAACCTCTCTAAATTGAAAAATTCTTGAGTTACATAAGAACTGATTTTACTCCGACATTTAACTAAGTTTAAAGTATGGGCGGACACAATTTGAGCTTAATCTCAGACCAAAAAAATTTTGGCTCAAAAAAGAACACGACTTAATAGTATGGAAAAATTGCGAAAAAATGAAAGTCCGCCAAATTCGATAAAACTCATATATAATATGAAGGGATGTTAATGGATAAAAATCAAATAATCTGTAACTCGATATCTGCAATAGTTTTTAGAATTGTGATAGTTCTTGTAGAAAATTATGTTTGTTTTTGGGACAGTCTTCAAACCTCTCTAAATTGAAAAATTCATGAGTTACATAAGAACTGATTTTACTCCGACATTTAACTAAGTTTAAAGTATGGGCGGACACAATTTGAGCGTAATCTCAGACCAAAAAAATTTTGGCTCAAAAAAGAACACGACTTATAGTATGGAAAAAATGCGAAAAAATGAAAGTCCACCATATTCGATAAAACCCATATATAATATGAAGTAACGTTACTGGATAAAAATCAAATAATCTGTAACTCGATGTCGGCAATAGTTCTAGAATTGTGTTAGTTTTTGTAGAAAATTATTTTTGTTTTTTGGGACAGTCTTCAAACCTCTCTAAATTGAAAAATTCTTGAGCTACATAAGAACTGATTTTATTCCGACATTTAACTAAGTTTAAAATATGTGCAAACACAATTTGAGCTTAATCTCAGACCAAAAAAATTTTGGCTCAAAAAAGAACACGACTTATATACTATGGAAAAATTGCGAAAAAATGAAAGTCCACCATATTCGATAAAACCCATATATAATATGAAGTAACGTTACTGGATAAAAATCAAATAATCTGTAACTCGATATCGGCAATAGTTCTAGAATTGTGATAGTTTTTGTAGAAAATTATTTTAGTTTTTTGGGACAGTCTTCAAACCTCTCCAAATTGAAAAATTCTTGAGCTACATAAGAACTGATTTTATTCCGACATTTAACTAAGTTTAAAGTATGTGCAAACACAATTTGAGCTTAATCTCAGACCAAAAAAAAATTGGCTCAAAAAAGAACACGACTTATAGTATGGAAAAATTGCGAAAAAATGAAAGTCCGCCAAATTCGATAAAACTCATATATAATATGAAGTAACGTTAATGGATAAAAATCAAATAATCTGTAACTCGATATCTGCAATAGTTTTTAGAATTGTGATAGTTTTTGTAGAAAATTATTGTTATTTTTTTCGAACAGTCTTCAAACCTCTCTAAATTGAAAAATTCTTGAGCTACATAAGAACTGATTTTATTCCGACATTTAACTAAGTTTAAAGTATGTGCAAACACAATTTGAGCTTAATCTCAGACCAAAAAAATTTTGGCTCAAAAAAGAACACGATATATATATATAGTATGGAAAAATTGCGAAAAAATGAAAGTCCGCCAAATTCGATAAAACTCATATATAATATGAAGGGACGTTAATGGATAAAAATCAAATAATCTGTAACTCGATATCTGCAATAGTTTTTAGAATTGTGATAGTTTTTGTAGAAAATTATTGTTATTTTTTTCGAACAGTTTTCAAACCTCTCTAAATTGAAAAATTCTTGAGTTACATAAGAACTAATTTTACTCCGACATTTAACTAAGTTTAAAGTATAGGCGGACACAATTTGAGCTTAATCTCAGACCAAAAAAATTTTGGCTCAAAAAAGAACACGAATGGAAAAATTGTGAAAAAATGAAAGTCCTCCATATTCGCTAAAACTCATATATAATATGAAGTAACGTTAATGGATAAAAATCAAATAATCTGTAACTCGATATCTGCAATAGTTTTTAGAATTGTGATAGTTTTTGTAGAAAATTATTTTTGTTTTTTGGGACAGTCTTCAAACCTCTCTAAATTGAAAAATTCTTGAGTTACATAAGAACTGATTTCACTCCGACATTTAACTCAGTTTAAAGTATGGGCGGACACAATTTGAGCGTAATCTCAGACCAAAAAAATTTTGGCTCAAAAAAGAACACGACTTATAGTATGGAAAAATTGCGAAAAAATGAAAGTCCGCCAAATTCGATAAAATTCATATATAATATGAAGGGACGTTAATGGATTAAAATCAAATAATCTGTAACTCGATATCGGCAATAGTTTTTAGAATTGTGGCTATGTAGCTATAAGTCGTGTTCTTTTTTGAGCCAAAATTTTTTTGGTCTGAGATTAAGCTCAAATTGTGTTTGCACACACTTTAAACTTAGTTAAATGTCGGAATAAAATCAGTTCTTATGTAGCTCAAGAATTTTTCAATTTAGAGAGGTTTGAAGACTGTCCCAACAAACTAAAATAATTTTTTACAAAAACTATCACAATTCTAAAAACTATTGCCGATATCGAGTTACAGATTATTTGATTTTTATCCATTAACGTTACTTCATATTATATATGAGTTTTATCGAATATGGCGGACTTTCATTTATTCACAATTTTTCCATACGTCGTGTTCTTTTTCAGGCCAAAATTTTTTTGGTCTGAGATTAAGCTCAAATTGTGTCCGCCCATACTTTAAACTTAGTTAAATGTCGGAGTAAAATCAGTTCTTATGTAACTCAAGAATTTTTCAATTTAGAGAGGTTTGAAGACTTCGAAAAAAACAAAAATAATTTTCTATAAAAACTATCACAATTCTAAAACTATTGCCGACATCGAGTTACAGATTATTTGATTTTTATCCATTAACGTTACTTCATATTAATTATGAGTTTTATCGAATTTGGCGGACTTTCATTTTTTCGCATTTTTTCCATACGTACATAAGTCGTGTTCTTTTTTGAGCCAAAATTTTTTTGGTCTGAGATTAAGCTCAAATTGTGTCCGCCCATACTTTAAACTTAGTTAAATGTCGGAGTGAAATCAGTTCTTATGTAACTCAAGAAGTTTTCAATTTAGAGAGGTTTGAAGACTGTCCCAAAAAACAAAAATAATTTTCTACAAAAACTATCACAATTCTAAAAACTATTGCAGATATCGAGTTACAGATTATTTGATTTTTATCCATTAACATCCCTTCATATTATATATGAGTTTTATCGAATTTGGCGGACTTTCATTTATTCACAATTTTTCCATACGTCGTGTTCTTTTTCAGGCCAAAATTTTTTTGGTCTGAGATTAAGCTCAAATTGTGTCCGCCCATACTTTAAACTTAGTTAAATGTCGGAGTAAAATCAGTTCTTATGTAACTCAAGAATTTTTCAATTTAGAGAGGTTTGAAGACTGTTCGAAAAAACAAAAATAATTTTCTACAAAAACTATCACAATTCTAGAACTATTGCCGACATCGAGTTACAGATTATTTGATTTTTATCCAGTAACGTTACTTCATATTATATATGGGTTTTATCGAATATGGTGGACTTTCATTTTTTCGCAATTTTTCCATACTATAAGTCGTGTTCTTTTTTGAGCCAAAATTTTTTTGGTCTGAGATTAAGCTCAAATTGTGTTTGCACATACTTTAAACTTAGTTAAATGTCGGAATAAAATCAGTTCTTATGTAGCTCAAGAATTTTTCAATTTAGAGAGGTTTGAAGACTGTCCCAAAAAACTAAAATAATTTTCTACAAAAACTATCACAATTCTAGAACTATTGCCGATATCGAGTTACAGATTATTTGATTTTTATCCAGTAACGTTACTTCATATTATATATGGGTTTTATCGAATATGGTGGACTTTCATTTTTTCGCAATTTTTCCATACTATATAAGTCGTGTTCTTTTTTGAGCCAAAATTTTTTTGGTCTGAGATTAAGCTCAAATTGTGTTTGCACATACTTTAAACTTAGTTAAATGTCGGAATAAAATCAGTTCTTATGTAGCTCAAGAATTTTTCAATTTAGAGAGGTTTGAAGACTGTCCCAAAAAACAAAAATAATTTTCTACAAAAACTATCACAATTCTAGAACTATTGCCGACATCGAGTTACAGATTATTTGATTTTTATCCAGTAACGTTACTTCATATTATATATGGGTTTTATCGAATATGGTGGACTTTCATTTTTTCGCAATTTTTCCATACTATAAGTCGTGTTCTTTTTTGAGCCAAAATTTTTTTGGTCTGAGATTAAGCTCAAATTGTGTTTGCACATACTTTAAACTTAGTTAAATGTCGGAATAAAATCAGTTCTTATGTAGCTCAAGAATTTTTCAATTTAGAGAGGTTTGAAGACTGTCCCAAAAAACTAAAATAATTTTCTACAAAAACTATCACAATTCTAGAACTATTGCCGATATCGAGTTACAGATTATTTGATTTTTATCCCGTAACGTTACTTCATATTATATATGGGTTTTATCGAATATGGTGGACTTTCATTTTTTCGCAATTTTTCCATACTATATAAGTCGTGTTCTTTTTTGAGCCAAAATTTTTTTGGTCTGAGATTAAGCTCAAATTGTGTTTGCACATACTTTAAAGTTAGTTAAATGTCGGAGTGAAATCAGTTCTTATGTAACTCAAGAATTTTTCAATTTAGAGAGGTTTGAAGACTGTCCCAAAAAACAAAAATAATTTTCTACAAAAACTATCACAATTCTAGAACTATTGCCGACATCGAGTTACAGATTATTTGATTTTTATCCAGTAACGTTACTTCATATTATATATGAGTTTTATCGAATTTGGCGGACTTTCATTTATTCACAATTTTTCCATACGTCGTGTTCTTTTTCAGGCCAAAATTTTTTTGGTCTGAGATTAAGCTCAAATTGTGTTTGCACATACTTTAAACTTAGTTAAATGTCGGAATAAAATCAGTTCTTATGTAACTCAAGAATTTTTCAATTTAGAGAGGTTTGAAGACTGTTCGAAAAAACAAAAATAATTTTCTACAAAAACTATCACAATTCTAGAACTATTGCCGACATCGAGTTACAGATTATTTGATTTTTATCCAGTAACGTTACTTCATATTATATATGGGTTTTATCGAATATGGTGGACTTTCATTTTTTCGCAATTTTTCCATACTATAAGTCGTGTTCTTTTTTGAGCCAAAATTTTTTTGGTCTGAGATTACGCTCAAATTGTGTCCGCCCATACTTTAAACTGAGTTAAATGTCGGAGTGAAATCAGTTCTTATGTAACTCAAGAATTTTTCAATTTAGAGAGGTTTGAAGACTGTCCCAAAAAACAAAAATAATTTTCTACAAAAACTATCACAATTCTAAAAACTATTGCAGATATCGAGTTACAGATTATTTGATTTTTATCCATTAACATCCGAGGGGGAAATCACCGTGAATTTTAGTGTACATCATTGAGGAATTTAGTGGAATTTAGGTGAATTTAGTGGAATTTAATGGAATTTAGGGGAATTCAGAGGAATTTAGGGGAATTCAGAGGAATTTAGTGGAATTTAGTGGAATTTAGACGATTTTTTTTTATATTTAAGTGAATTTTAAGTGAAATATAGGTGAATTTACTTTATCTGCGCACGTATGCTCAGTAAGTTACAGGAAAAGGTAGGTAGAAAAGCAGTAAACTTATTTCGTAATAAGATATCGTGTACTATTGATATTCGCACATAATACGTTACACTACATGACATGGATGCTAGTCTCGGACGATATTGTAGCCAGAATAGGCCGAGGAGGTACATATACATAGTATAATTTCAAAAGTTTATTCTTAGCTCAGATAAAAACAAACAAAAAGTCTTGAGATAGTATTCTTAATTATGCCATTAGATTTATGAAAAAAGGTCTCAGTACCCTGATTAGCATACAACATTGTATCCTGTTACAATATACACGAGATTCCATTCTGAATCGGTGTCAGTATGCATAAGACATAAACAACACTCAACACCGTCCTTTTATCAAATTTGATTTGACACTTTCCACAGGCGCGAACATCAGCCAAGCGCAGTGGAATCACAAAGTGAATATGTTGCGCGCGCAGTTAGCCACAGCCGAGTGGAATTGAGTCAACACCGACTCTACAAAGAGTCGGTGTTGATTGAGTGCTCTCAAGACAGTTGTAGTTGTCAACAGACATTCAAACGTTTGAAATTCCCGCAACGCTGCTCCACGCTGCTATTGGCTGATCAAATTAAGAGCTGCAACGCCATTGGCCGGCTACGTAATACGTTAGCACACCATTTCCCGTTAGTCGTTAGTATTACAAGCAGTTTGTAAGACAAGTGTTTCTTTTCGCTGGTGCAGTGCATATTCTGACATTAGTTAATAACGTAAATATCTATATAGGAAAGGTAATAAAAATTCAATGGGTTAACTAAATCTTATTTGTAAATAATATTCTATAATAACCACATGAATAACTTAATTTATTTCAACTTGAGATTTAATTTACTTGCTTGCCCTCTATTTGAGCAACTACTTTTGTTCAGTTGAACAAAGTAATAACAAACGTTATTCATGTGACTAAGATAAGATGCTATTAACTGTGAAGTCTAATGATTTTCAAGCGGTGGCGGCAGAGGCGCGCCAACAAATTATCACTGCTATGCATAAATTAATGTATATTTTTTGTTTGAATTCGACAGTGAGCATTAATAATACTTTAAATACACATCAGATATATATATCTACAATTGAACATACTGACAAATTTCTGTCGTTCCTCAAAAACACAATTCTTTGCCAATAAATAATTCTGTTATATTTTTTTAAAGCTGGCGGATATCATTTCTTATTAGTAAAGGAGGCACTTATTTGACATAGTTTCAGTAGCATTACTATGTTGCGTTTACTCACCATATAGGGTTTACCCCCAAAATTACTCGTACATATTGCCAGTTATTACTTTCAATTATTATCTATGGTTTTTTATTATTCACTTTTACTTCTTATTACTAGTTATTATTAATTACCTATTATTATCTTGTATTATCTTAATGACATAAAATTATCGAAATTTGAAAAGTAATTTATTGTACCTAGTATGTACCTAAAGTTCTGATCGATCACGCTTGATCGAATTCAAGTAAATCTAAGACATACATAAGTGACTAAGACAGTCTTATTTTTAGGCACGGCCGTTTTCTCTGCATACCCCAAAAGCATTACTCGTGATCCCACTCGCCCCCAAGTACGGAAGCCACCCTTAACCTGCAACCCTTACACTCAAAATTTCTCAAAAATTCGAAATATTTTGCTGAAAATTTTATACGGCAGAATATTCTTTCGGGACGTCTACTATACATTTCCCTTGGTTTCATGCAGCTCGCGTGTGCAGACCCCACCCTTAACCTGCTACCTTCAAATTAAAAAATGATCAACAGTTCTAAACATTTTGCTGAAATTTTTTTGTGTCACAATATTCTCTCAGAACGTCTTCTACACATCCTCCTTGGTTTCATATAGCTGAAAGGTGTGCAACCACCCTTAACCTGCAACCCTTATATTCAAAAATTCCACACAAATCATTTTGCAGAAAATTTTATAGGTGACAATATTCTGTCGCATACAATTTTCAGCGAAATGATATTTCGAATTTTTGAATGTAAGGGTGGCTTCCGTACTTGGGGGTGAGTGGGATCTCGTTGAATGCTTTTCGGGTATGAAGAGAAACGGTCGGAGCCAAAAATTAGTCTGGCTTAGTCAATTTTGAATTTCTTGGATTTTCTTGTATTCGATGAAGCGTGATCGATCAGAACTTCAGATACATCTAGGTACGTTATTTTGCGAGCGATACGCTCCTCGGCATTAGCCGGCATTAGCTGATAGCGATGTGTCTACTTATACTTATGGAGTTGATATATGGACATTTACCTGGTTCAATAAATACTGATTTTTTTAAGTTGCCATGATTGCTTGTTTTTGCATATTTTTGTATGTATTTTAGTTTGTAGGTATTTATAAAGCATTACAAACACGTTATAACTCCTCGCAACTCTCATTCTGCGTATTATTTGCCCATTTTAAACAGACGAATTTTAGTTAAGAATTAATCAGAGTTTGCAAAACGCTTTCCTAAACCAACAATAATTACTTATTCTCTAACTATATAAGCTAACAAAAATGTACATTATGAAATCCGACTAAATCATAATATACTATATTAAATATTATAGACTAATAAAAAAGAATTTAATTTATTTTCATCCTGAAAGATTATTTTGCCACAGTCATGTTGAATTTATAGAATATTCTTTGGACACTAGTAAATAAGTTCCTCGAGCCGCTACTGCTTTCCAGCGTTTGCTTTACTGTTATTATTGTTTATTAGTATTATTATTACAGAAGCTGCATACAATGAGTAATTCAAGAAGTGGAGAATTCGATATTTTCTCCAGAATAGAATCCAGAATGAACATCTATATTCCTCCATACCTAAAAAACATATTACAAGCATCTGGATATGATAGCGAGTTGGTCTTGAGAACTCTAAGTGAAACTGACTTTGAAAAAATTGAACAGTTTTCAAAGGAAGAGCTTCCAAATTACATTTCGCAGACCGATTATAAGGCATTTTTTGGACCCATTTTTTGCCAAAAGCCAGATCAATTCAAGATTGTGGAAGGTCATCGAAAGCTCCTCCTCGGAATTAAAGAATATTTAAATAGCTTCAACAAAAAAGATAAATTTACAATGACCTGTATTCAAAATGAAAGTAAATCTACGAACACTGAATTTACCCGGACCAGCATGTGCAGTGCTTGTAGTACTCATGAAAACAATGAAGATGACAATAGAAAAAGCCAAGAAAGCAATGATTACAACATTACAGAAGAAAATGCGCATATTTACAAGAATATTAAAAAATGGGCAAAATCACAGTTCAGCGACAGTAACTGGAAGGATGTAGAATTTAAATTTGACAACATGAGAATTGAAACGCGAATAGGGTCCGATAACTGCAATTGTGAAATTACATGCTTTTGTCAGGAAAAAATAAAAATTAAGAAATTTTCTAGAAAAGGAAAATCACGCTGGATTTTCTCCAACTATCACACACATTTTCGATATAAACATATGCCTAAAGTAACAGATAAACCACAACAACCATCAAAAGATAAAGAATATCAACCAAAGATATTTTCGTACTTGAAATCTTCCGCTCAAGAGCATAATGCTGTTTTAGAAAATAAAATCTCAATTAAGAAAACGATTAAGAATGCACAGCCCGCGGCTCAGGCAAACCCTGATCGAATTAAAATACTTGACTGTTTAGTGTTTAAGCCTCCATTTTCTAATGACAATGCAAAAATCACCGAGCTGAAAAGTCAAGTTGAAAGTCAACCTACATTTTCTAATGTTAGCAATTACCAAATATGTGATGAAGAAATTCCCACTGAGTCTGATGTACCTGAATCGAGACCTGATTTGTTTAGTGTCAGTCACAATAATTCAACTAGTGACATTATAACTCCCAACTACGGTAAAGAAAATACAAAACTCAACATAAATGATGTTCCTATCTCAGTTGACACATACAACAACCTTTCCAAGTGGTCATCACTAAAATATAGTCGTTCTGAGAGAAAAAAAAGAAATAGGGAAAAATATTGCTCAAACCAAACTCTCATAACTGAATTTCTTCCAGTGGTCAAAAAAATAGATTTGATTTTCCATCAAAACCCGGAACTTGCAACTGTCATTAAAGAAAATTTAATGATAAATTATCCTGATGAAGTTGAAGATGAACCGACAACCTCAAGGAGTAGTCCAAAAAAGTTACTCGAACTATTGGTCAAAATTGCCACTGAAAATTCAGCGTCAATCCACAGTAATTCTTTTGGCGATAATTTTAAAAAGTTTGCACTATATTTATTTTATTTGGGTGGCAAACTTCTATATGAGACCTTATGCTCAAACCTCAAGGATATTTTACCATCATTATCGACTCTCTATAGATACAGGAATAATAATAAAATAACTTTAGAAGAGGGAGCATTTAATTTTCAAGGATTAAATGACTTTTTAGAGAAGCGTGGACTTCCCAAAGTTGTATGGATCTCAGAGGATGGAACAAGGATAACGTCAAAAATAGAATATAATTCTAAAATGAACACGGTTATGGGATTCGCATTACCTCTTCGAAATGGAATTCCAAATAAGACTGCCTTTCTAGCAACTTCTGCCAAAAAAATTCAAGCGTATTTTGAAACTGCCAAACGTGCTGATTATGCCTATGTGGTGATGGCACAACCTTTGTGTCCAAAATCGCCTTCATTTTGTGTTGCGGTTTTTGGAACAGACAATAAATTTACAAATAAAGATGTTTCAATGAGATGGCAAGTTATGGTGTCAGAGGCAGCCAAATTTGGAATCAGAATAATGAGATTTTCATCTGATGGAGACACCCGTCTTCTTAAAGCTATGAAAGTTGAAGCTAATTTTAATCAAGAAATTGGAGTACCAAGTTGGTGTCACATAGATATTAACAAAAATGATTTGTGCTTTATACAAGACACTGTCCACATAGTGACGAAATTGAAAACGAGATTACTAAAACCAAATATTATATTGCCTATGGGAAACTTTGTTGTAGATATTAATCACTTACATATTCTCATAAAAATGTATGGAAAAGACAAGCATTTTTTGACGAAATCAGATTTAGTGTCTGAAGACAAAATGAATTACGAAAGTGGAAGAAAATTATGTCAACCAGAAATAATGACCATGTTGACTGAAATCCCCGACAGTGCCGCAATAGTTCAGTATTTAAAATTGATGAATTTAATGATTGGCTCATTTATCGAAAAACATAATAATTTGGAAACTAGAGTACATAAAATATGGTACAGTATATTTTTTCTTCGATTTTGGAGGAAGTGGATAATCGACCATCCTGAATATACCCTTCAAGATAATTTCATCACCCTCAATAGCTATACATGCATAGAGTTAAATGGACACATGCTTTATAAAATAATTAAAATATTTCAAAAAGATAGTGATCTGAAGGCTAATATGTTTTGCCCTTGGTTATTTAATAGTCAACACTGTGAAGCACTTTTTAGATCAGCGCGATCGATAACTTCGACATTTTCGACAGTGATCAACTTTAGCATTACACAGTTTTTAAATAGAATAGAAAGAATTTCTTTCATTAACTCTGTGGTGCATGATCTGCAACAGGAGTTCATATTTCCAAGAGAAAATAAAAAGAATAATAGGACAGACTTCACACCAATAACCTCCGAAGAAATCTTGGCGATAGATTTAGAGAAGGTTATAGATGAAGCTTTACAAGAAGCTTATAATGACATTAAATCACTCGGAATTGATTTAGATCTGACTGTTGGAAATACTATTAATTTAAAAATCGATATACCGGTTGATGAAACAGAAATTATCAGAGATATAGATTCATATGATCATGTAAATATAGAGACAGAGCAAGAAAATGGGATGCTTTTAGAACAAGATTCGGTGTTACAAAATCGAAATGAAAACGACAATCACTTAGAACAAGACGTTGATCTTAAGGACTATTCATCACGAAAAATGGAACTATCAGAAAATAGCCCATTTTTAGAAGTTTTATTACCCAACAACAAAAGTGCAGTGATAAAAAAATCATCATATTGCTGGCTTTTGGAAGAAGGCAAAAATCGCATTAGCACAGACAGACTAAAAAGATTTCACTTAAACAAAATTCAAAATAAAAGAGAAAAAATGCGAGATGGTCCAGTAGAGAAGAAAAGAAAGACTTTGAAGAAAACTAAAAAACCCCAGAATAGCGTAGACGAAACCAAATACGACACAGACACGGGGACGGATGAGAGTTGGCACTATCAAAATTCAGGAGAAAGTGATTTGGATATCAACAACTCCGAAGTCGAATCAGAAGAAGAACTCAAGGTTTTCAAAATAGAAGAAGAAAAATATTACTCAATTTTTTATGATGACCAGTGGTTCATTGGTAGAATCGTTGGTAAAGAAGACCGAACGTTCGTTGTTAAATTTCTTAAGGAAAATCTCGATGAATTTATCTGGCCCAAAGTTGACGATGTTCAGCCAATACAGGAAAAATTCATATTTTACGGGCCTATAGAATTAATTGGTACCCATCCCTTCGAGCTAAAGAGAACAGATAGATTAAAAATATGCAAACTATACAAAGAAATGAAACGGACATAATATTTATTTTTTGTTAATTAATACAACTAGTATATATAGTAGAGAGATATGTTATGTTCTTATGTTTGTTTTTGTTTTATATTTTTACTGTTTTATGTTTATATATATATATATATATATATATATATATATATATATATATATATATATATATATATATATATATATATATATATATAACGTAACAAATAAAGCTTTTGGAACGCATATTCAAATTTATTATGTATGATTCCCAAAGTCATTATACCTACTCAGAAATTCCTTGGAATGAAAGCATTCGTGATCTTTTTGTGTTCATCATTACTTATCGATTACACACTGTTTAAAAGAAAATTGATAGGATAAATAAGAATTAATTAGCATATGTATACAAGGGCGGATTTACGGGGGGGGGGGGGGTAACGGGGTAATTACCCCCCCCCCATAACGGGTTTGTCGTTTATTTTTCAGTGGTAGCGTGGAACGAAAAACAGCTAAATACATGACATAAAAAAAAGTTGTGTCTTTGTTACCCCCCCCCATGATTTGGACCTAAATCCGTCCTTGTATGTATACCTACCTATGATGATTATTTTTCCATAGAAACCTCGAAAATAACAATTTTATGATTATCAAATAGGTACGAACGTTTTTAGAATCATCATAGAAATTTTGAGTTAGATGAATTTCATATAATTCAGTGGAATTAAGTAGAATTAAGTAGAATTTAGTGGAATTCAGTAGAATTTAGTGGAATTCAATGGAATTTAGTGGAATTCAATGGAATTTAGTGGAATTCAATGGAATTTAGTGGAATTCAGTAGAATTTAGTGGAATTCAGTAGCATGTATTGGAATTCAGTGGAATTTTTTATCAGAAGTGAATTTTAGTGTACACATTTTGGTAGGTGATTTCCCCCTCGTTAACATCCCTTCATATTATATATGAGTTTTATCGAATTTGGCGGACTTTCATTTTTTCGTAATTTTTCCATACTATAAGTCGTGTTCTTTTTTGAGCCAAAATTTTTTTGGTCTGAGATTAAGCTTAAATTGTGTCCGCCGGCGAACGTTAAGCAGACGCATCCCGTGAAACCAGAGTAATCTACAGAAAAGGTTGTAGGTTTGCAAATTCTTTTATAATCGTGTTTGTAGGATTTTCATTTAGGCTGGTGGGATGATTCATCTTTGGGTGTGGCAAAAGTTGCTGCGTCATCATGGAAAAGTACAGCACCCAGCTGCTAACTCGTCTCGATTTATAATAAACTAACAATGTATTACCATTTCGCATCAATTTTATAGGTTTAAAACATTTACCCCAAGAAATTTAAAGTTTGAGGAATGTGTAATGTAATTTAATAAGTGTAAATACAAAAATACACATATTCGAATGTGTCTTTTGTACATTGTTTAATAACCAAAGCAGTTGATGTGTATGATAAAAAATACCTATAAAGTTTTTATATTCCTGGACACAGGTTTCGCCTTTTGGCATCGTCCAAGAAAAAGACTAAGTATAATATAAAGTCAGCTCTTCGGTGGAAATGAAGCGTAAGACAATAAAATAGATTTTTAACGTATTTTTTATTTTCCTATAGAAACTTCATCTGTTTCATTGTTACCTTCACACTGGCTGTACAATAAGTATTGTTTTATCAAATTAAAAAAGTTTGGACGCAGTAAGTGCGTTATGAATGTGATTTTTCATAAAAATGTTTTTAAATAGCAAATATGTTGTAAAGAAAGCAGGCATAAAATTTGGCTATTAGTATAACCTATATAGTATAAACAATATGTCATGTGTCATCAACATTACTTTCTTTTGGAAAATGTGCAAAATTTTCCAAAAGCAAACTTAAAGTGTTCCCGAAAAAACTGGTTTCTTGATCAACTTTATAGGTTAATAGCAAATTTAGCTATTCAAATTTGAAGCATTTCATGAAAATTTGTTACCATAACGCACTTGCTGCGTCCAGAATTTCTTTCCTTCCAAACATGCATTATATTTCTATGGAAAATGCAAAAATGCAATAACATAAGGCGTGTTCAATAAAAAAAAAAGAAAATTTGTATCATCAACGACCTGCGATTGTAGAAATAATTTTGTAAGATGTAGATCAAGACACCCTACAATTAATGTATACATTTTTCTTTGTATCTTGTATAGTAACGGATACATTGTACTTTATTGATTTTTTACGAAAATGCGACAACAATTCATACACCACTTAACGATAAACTCTATAGGTAAGACTAATGCTAAAGCATCAGATTAAGGGTCATTTTTCCTATAATGGTATAAACCCGTGTACCACAGTTGGTTGCCCTTGCTTTGTTATTTCTGGATATATAAATTTTTTTCGAAAGAAAACACAAAATGTTCCGGGAAAACCTGGGCCGATTTTCCTGGCTTACGAACTTATCCAAGCCACCTACAAAAAGGAGGTATTCACCAAATTTAATCGAAATCGAAAGATTGCTTTATAATACTTCTAAATTAAACCACTAACAATTGTCATCTCAATAACCTATCTACACGGAAATTACCGTTGTACATCATATTTCCATACTAGTAAGTAAAAAATATGAATTAAAATAATCGTAATTGTTATCTTATAAAATTTAGAAAAACATTACACTTATGTTTGCCATCGCAATGTACTAGCTATGCACAAAGTTATTTTATAAGGGGGTAATTGGGTCGGTGGGTTCGTGTAATATTCACCAACAATGGTTAGCCTTAATAGTTTAATGAAAACAGATAAATTGGTTAACATAACGTGTGAATTCTAAAGAATAATAATATTAACTTAAAACAATTCTAGAAATAAAACATCGCGAGAGGGGACGACACGCACTCTTCACTTTTAAGTCTGGCATTTTCATACTCATGTGACCTGCGACCTGCGATACGGTCGACGCACTTCAATCGTCTCAACTTTGGACATCTGGCTGGTATTGACACCTGCGGTAGAGGGCGTTGGGACCTGTTCAGGTACCTTCTGCCTTACAATCTCCCCCTTTGGACCAAGCAACCGTCTCGGGCGAGGTACAAAACTAGAGTGGTAGGTTTTTGAACTGCGGAGGTTATATCCTTTGCTGGAACAGCCTGAAACGACATCTGGCGGAGCTGCAGTTTTATTGCCTGAGGGAGGTCGTCCACGACGCCGTAGGGGTCGTAGGGGAAACTGGTCTTCACCTTTATAGGGAGACAATGCGGAAATGTGATACTTTCCGAGCGGGACGGCTGGATCGTTGACTCTAGCCACCTCAAAGCTTGTTGGGGTCACGACTCGATGGATCAAGTAGGGGCCATCCCTCTTGGGTGCAAATTTGGACGTGAAAGCATTCTTAGCACTGCTTAGGGTATGCGTCGCTACCATAACCTTTTCTCCGACTTTGAAAGGTATGACGTCTCTTCTATTTTGGTCAGCGTACTTTTTCGTAGCATCTTGACTTTTCTCGTGCGATTCGCGGGCAATCTTGAGAGTTTTACCAAGTTGATCCAGGAAAATACTTATCTGAGGTACAAAATTTTGATCCTGGACGATAGAACGTAAATCTCGGTTGACGTCGTCTGGGGTTCTCAACTCTCGTCCAAAAGTCAAATAAGCAGGTGTGTAACCTGTACTTTTACATCGGGCAGAGTTCAAAGAAAATCTGATAGCTGGGATTTTCTCAGCCCACAAGGTGTGATTATCTTTGGTAAGGATCGCCAGTTGTGTCTTCAGGTCCCTGTTTTTTCGTTCGACGGGATTACTTGCAGGATGGTAGACTGGTACTAACGACTGAGTAAAGCCTAAGCATAGTGCAACCTTTTGCATAACTTCACTGACAAACTGGGGTCCATTGTCACTAATTACTTTTCTAGGTACACCAAATCGGAGTACCACTTCATTTACTAAGCATCTGGCACACTCTTCTGCAGTAGCTACTTTTAGCGGAAAGAGTTCAATCCATCTACTGGCGGTGTCTTCGACAACTAATATCCATCTGTGGCCTTCTGGGGTTTCAGGCAAAGGACCAAACAAATCCATGGAGAGCGTTTAGAAACGCTGAGACTGTACAGGAGTCTGTAATAACCCAGCGGGTTTAAGTGTGGATATCTTAAATCTTTGACATTCGATGCATTTTGATAAGTAATCTACGACATCTTTTCTCATATTAGGCCAGTAATATCTTCGAGAGATCTTATGTAAAGTACGATCTACTCCGAAGTGACCAGCAGTGGCAGCGTCATGATGTTGTGTTAGGATTCTAGGAACGGCTGAACGAGCTACCACTAGTTGAGGTTCATCTTCATCTTCTTCGGGAACATAACGATACAGGATTCCATCGGACATGATATAACCTCTTTCAGACCAACATTTAGCATTGATGGTCAGAGCAGGATCAGTCTCTTCTAGAGCAGTGATTATTTTCTTCGTGTCCGGGTCTTGCATCTGTTCTTCTCTCAGGTCCATAGCTCGTCGGACAGGTAGCTCCACAGCTACGAAATTGATTTCTGAGTCAGGGATCGGAGGCCTAGAGAGAGTATCGGCAATAATATTCGATTTTCCTGGAATATACTCAATTTTCAAATCCAGTTCTTGCAATGATAAAGCCCATCTTGCTAATCTACCACTAGGTGACTTTAATGATAGCAACCATTTTAACGGTTGATGGTCACTTTGTAATATAACGGTAGCTCCATCTAGGTATCCTCTAAATTTGTCAATTGCCCAAACTGCTGCAAGAGCTTCACGTTGTGTGGTGCAGTAGTTTCTTTCGGCCTCAGTTAACAAACGACTCGCAAACTCCACAGGTCTTTCGTCGGGTCCCTCCCCCTGGAGGAGACATGCTCCCAACGCATATGAACTGGCGTCGGTGCGGAGAATGTAGGGAAGTCTAGGGTCTGCCTGTCTTAGGATGGGGCTACTTGTGAGACATATCTTCAAGTGTTCGAAGGCTTGCTGTTGACTGGGTCCCCACTCCCATTTTGCATTCTTCTTCGTAAGAGTGGTCAGTGGACGGGATATGTCTGAAAACTTCTCTATAAATCTTCTAAACCACGAAGCGGTCTGAAGGAAGGTGAGTAGCTGCTTGACGTTCTTCGGTTCTGGCATTTCCTTAAGGGCTGCAATCTTGGATGGATCTGGTCTCAGACCGTCTGGAGTAATAAGATGGCCAAGATATTTGACTGAAGAACAACCGAATCTACATTTGTCTGTTTAAACTGAGCTTGAATAATCTGAGTCTTTCAAACACTTTGCGAAGATCATGTACGTGATCTTCAAAGCTGGACGACAAAATTATGAGGTCGTCGAGATACACCAACAACTTTATGTCCTGTAGGCCTGCTTTAAAGCGGTCCATTAGTCTCATGAATGTTGCAGGACTTCCTTTCAAGCCAAATGGCATTCTGGTGAATCGGAACATTCCGAATGGCGTAACAAACGCTGTTTTGTCTCGATCTCCAGGTCTGACAGCAATCTGGTGATATCCAGACTTGAGATCAAGAGTGGATATATAGGCGGACTTCTTTGTCATGTGCAAAAGATCGTCGATTCTAGGAAGCGGATACTTATCATCCCTGGTAATTGAATTAAGTCGTCGATAATCGACGCATAAACGAACACCTCCATCTTTCTTGGGAACTAAGACCACAGGAGCAGCATAGGGAGAGTCGCATTCCTCTATGGTACCATCATCCAGTAATCGGTCGAGTTCTCTTCGGAGTATGTCTCGCTTCGGTTCCGACATGCGATAAGGAGGTACGGCAACGGGAACATCATCGGTCAGCACGATGCAGTGTTCGGCAAAAGGAGTCGCCTCGGCATTTGGAACGAATACATCTTCATAACTTTGCAACATGCGGGAAAGTTCAAGCTTTTCTAATTTACCAAGCGAAGAACCTTCGTTATCTCTTATGCTCAAAGCTATTTCAACATTGTTATATGTTTGGTTTGGCAGGGAATCTTTCACAAACAGGTATGGAGTTGTCATATCTTCCCCAAAATACCAACAATTTCTCTTTATATCCATCAGAATATTTGCTTCTGCCATAAAGTCTGCACCAAGCAAGGTTCGACTGTCTGCATGCTCAGGTACAGCTGTTAAGTCAATAAAGATCGTCTTATGCTTGATCTGGGCAGCTACATGAAATATCTGAGTCATCAATGACCTTTGAATACCATCTGCCAAAGTCACACTTAAAGGTTTTGTTTCATAGGAAACGTTCTTTCTTCGAAGAATCTGGGCGAGCTGTGATCCTGCCATACTACTCTTGGATCCAGTATCAAGAATAGCAGTTCCATGCATGTTTTCGATGTCAATGGACACTAAAGGTTTGACATATTCTTCACCTGTAGATTCATAGTACCGGAATTCAGAAGGAACTTCCTGAGGTTCACTTTTCAAGTTTTTAACCTTACACGTAGGGCAGTTGCTTCTAATATAGCCTATCGTACCACAACCAAAGCATGTCACCTGAGGTTTGGGACTGTCAGGATACATTGGCTGACTAGTACCAGGAGAAGCCTGTGATTTCTTTTGACTCAATTTACGACATTCTTCTCGAGTATGACCATAAGCTTTACAATAGCTACATTGTTTCCTTGGTTTTGACTTTGAAGATTCAAAAGACGTCTTGGCTGACGTGAACCTAGCCTCGGGTAAGGTAGAAGATTGTTTAATTTCCTGTAGAGTGACTTCTACTTTACGAGCTTCGTTAATTAAATCCTCAAATTTACAAATATTGTCACGTGGAATTCTTTCACGAATTCTTAAATTCAGTAGGCCATAAACCATGTCTAGCTGGACTGATTCAGGCAAGTCAGGGGTACTCGGGAGCTGAGAGAATAAAGCTCTACATCGGCTCACAAACAAGTCGGTTTTCTCCTCTGCTTTCTGCTCTTTAGAGAACAGCTCACGATAAATCTGATGAGCAGGCTTTGTAGAACCAAAAGCATGCCTTAACGCTTTCACAGCGTCGGCAAAGGTGAGTGTTGAGTTCTTCACACCTTGCCACCAAGTAGCAGCTTGGCTTTCCAAAAGCATAGAAAATCCTCGTAAGGCATTTTCCTCTGAGATGCATAAACACTCTTTGTAAACGAGTATGGCATCTATGAATGCATGCACATCTTTGTTTTTGGTACCATCAAAACGATGTGTGCACTTTGAAAAGTTTCCTTGATTCGGTGTTGCTGTAGGACGCTGTCCCATACTGGCAATGAGAGCTTGTAACATTTCTGGTGTCATGACCACTTGTCTGATTTCTTCACTCATGTTGATTGTTTCTGCAGACTGCTCCAGTGTTCGTCCAGAACGTAATTTCATCGACTGTAGCTATATATTGCTAAACATTGTTCAGTAAGAGTCTGAAATAAACGTAAAACTCGCGAAAACAGTCAAAGTTTGTGTATCAGAAACAAATGGAAAAGTTCACAAAATATATCGAGTGTCCCTCGTATACATACGAACACTAAGAATAATTTGCTCAAGGTCTATGCACAAAAATACTTATCGTTATATGGCACAAATTCAAAAAAAGTTTCAGAACATTTTGAACACTCCTCGTATCGCGTAAAAATAATGGCTCAATAAATGTTCATAAAAGTGTATTATTAATCGCAAATTCGAAAACACTATAAAAGTTTATCATCTGAAATAAATTCTTGCATATCTGCGTTATCTGAAAACTCGAAAATTTAATACATCGAAATAAAATCTACACATTTATTTCGATAAGAACTGATTGTCTGTGTCCAAAATTTAATAAAATACACAATTGTCTTTATGTAGAATACAGCACTAAAAGTCTTTTAAAAATGAACTGAAATCTGAATTTATTCAGTGTCTAAATACCATGAAAGTCTTTGTTTACTTTAACAAATACGGGTCGTTTTAACCTTGACGAGTTCCATTTAATAAAGGAAATGTATTACCTGTTCTTTGGCAATCTGAGGCTTGTTTTTCTTACCAAACCTACTGCTTAAACTCACAGCAAGGGGTTGCAGGGAAATTTTCTTCCAGTAGGGCACACCTTGTGTCGCCGTCTTTCTTCATTACTGAAATTTCTGACTTGTTCTGCAGCAAGGATAGTGCGGGGAAACTTCTTCCAGGGGAGCACTACGTGTTTCTTATTTATTTGACTTGGTCGAATTGTTTTGACTTCTTCTGCAGCAAGGGTAGTGCGTGGAAACTTCTTCCAGGGGAGCACTACGTGTTTCTTATTTATTTGACTTGGTCGAATTGTTTTGACTTCTTCAACAGCAAGGGTAGTGCGGGGAAACTTCTTCCAGGGGAGCACTACGTGTTTCTTATTTAATTGACTTACTTCAATTTGCAGTAAGGGGAGTGCGGGGAAAATTCTTCCAGTAAAGCACTATTCTTGTGAAACACTGTGTCTTACACATTAGTTTTCTGTACCTTAGACAATAATTGGACACACGTTGAAGCACGCTTGTGTGTCGAAGTGCGGGGAAACTTATCTTTCCAGTAGAGCACTAATTATTGTCTTTGCACTTTTGCACTCAATATAATTATTACTGCACACGTTAGCTATCCATTTACGACGGGGTGAGGGGAAACTATTTTTCCAATGAAGCACCAAAAGTCGTTCACTGTTCGCACTAAAAATTAGGGCTCCCGTTGAGGCGCCATTTTATAAGGGGTAATTGGGTCCGTGGGTTCGTGTAATATTCACCAACAATGGTTAGCCTTAATAGTTTAATGAAAACAGATAAATTGGTTAACATAACGTGTGAATTCTAAAGAATAATAATATTAACTTAAAACAATTCTAGAAATAAAACATCGCGAAAGGGGACGACACGCACTCTTCACTTTTAAGTCTGGCATTTTCATACTCATGTGACCTGCGACCTAGAGGTTTAAAACCATCGATAGCCCTATCGATAACAATCGATAGTTCTGACTATCGAATAATATCGATACTTTTTATAACTATCGCGATAGTTTCCGATAGTTTTATTTTTCGCCTGGAATTGAAGTTTCCACAAAAAACAACTTAATCTTGTGAGTATTAATAGCAAATATCATAGAGTAACTGCAGGTGGAGCCACACCCAAACTCATACGCGCGCTTATCTTAGCGACATGCAAATAGTCCAAGAACTGCTTGAATTTCGCGCCGAAATCTGGGGACGTATATGTTCTGTGGGACTGTGGGACTTTTGACTTTCGTTTGTTCTGTCAACTGTCACGTGACATTAATATGAATTGTCATTTGTCTTTTGTTTCGTAACGGAAACACAAACAATCTACATTTAACATTTATATTTACAGTTTATACCTATATATTATATACTATATAAAGTGAGCAGATCACTCTGTTTAAAAAATATTTAAGGAAAATTATTGGAAATGGAGAAATTCATTGTTCGATCTGGGACAAAAAATAATAAAGGTATGTTTGTATAAATATAAACCTAGTATATGGGTATAGTTTCTAAAGTTTGTAAAAAGTAGCTTACCTAAACTAGCTTTTCTCTGTATTTATTTACAAACATATTTTTTAGAAACAAGTTCAGGATCTGATGATTCTAGCGTAATTCAAGTTGAAACCGTTACCGCTGGTGCAAGTGCAGATAGTGAAGATTTGACCACTAAACCCAAGAATAAACGAAGGAAGTACTCTATTGTTTGGAAGTATTTCAAAAGATCAAGTGATCGAAAACTTGCAAAATGCATTACATGCGGGAAAGAGTATAAGACTAGTGGAAACACAAGTAATTTAAGTGATCATTTAAAAAGATTTCATTCAATCTTGAGTGAAAATACTAGTGAAAATCTCACTTCTGTTGATAGTGTTAATGCCAGCGCTGGTGCTAGTTCTAATTCTAATAGTACTTCTTCCTCTGCACGTTCGAGTATCGCATCCATGGATCATTTTATTAAGCGAGGTGTATATTACGATGATACATCCCAAAGGAAGAAACATTTGGACAAGGCAGTACTGGACATGATAACTTTAGATTTTCAACCTTTTACAATTGTTAATGATGCAGGTTTCAAAAAGTTAATTGCTTTATTAGATCCCAGATATAAACTGCCAAGTCCTTATATACTGGGTAATATTCTCAAAGAAGCGTATTTAGAAAAATACACAAAATTAAAAAATGAACTATGTGAAATTGACTTTGTTGCAATAACCACAGATTCATGGACATCTGTTGCGACAGAATCATATCTTACAGTCACCTGTCACTATGTGGATGAACATTTTAATTTAAAATCACGTGTATTATCAACAAAACCTCTACCAAATGGTATAAATCATACGTCAGAAAATCTTGCAGCTACTATGACAGATATTTTTGAGGAATGGCAGATAAGTAGTAAAGTTACCTGTATAGTAACAGACAACGCAGCCAACATGATCAAAATGTGTACTCTACTGAAGATCAAACATTTACCCTGCTATGCGCACACTCTTAATTTGGTAGTGCAGGACAACCTCAAGCTGGTTCAGGACATTCTGAAGAAAGTAAAGGATATTGTGACGTTTTTTAAAAGTAGCCCTTTAGCAATGGACATGTTTAAAAAGGAACAGAATGTCAAAGAACCCCTCAAGCTTATTCAAGAGGTCCAGACCCGTTGGAATAGTACATTCTTTATGATTCAGAGGGTATTACTAACGATGCTCTTGGTCGTGCTCTATTAAAACTGCGGAAAGCTCCTCAACCTCTCACAGTTGATGACCTGACAATTTTGGCAGATATTGAGAAAGTCCTAAGTTGTTTTCAAGAGGCGACTAAAAAAATCTCAGGTATGTATTGTTTTAAATAAACAAAATATGTCATTCTTGAAAATTTGAACACGTGTACTTAGTCATTTACATATTTTTTATTATTGCAGGAAATACCTATGTGACCACATCACTGATAATACCAATAACCTTCGGAATTCAAAATTTCCTGAACCATTCTCTAACTGTATTGGCAACAGAAGATGGGAAAAATTTTTGTACAAATCTGGCAGCGTCAGTGCAGAAAAGATTGGCCCCTTATGAATTGAGGTCAATTCCTAGATTTACCACACTTTTGGACCCTCGGTTCAAGAAAGAAGGATTTCGAAGTACAGAAAATGCCAATGCAACGGCTGCCCTTCTTGATACTGATATGTACAGTATTTCGCAAAAAAACCAGAAAGATGCAAATTATGGGAACCCAACATCTGAACCTTTAAACTTGGACCAAAGAAATTTAACTCCATGTAGCAGTAGCAGTACTAGCAATTCGAGCCCAGGCCTTTTTGGATTTTTGCAGCAAAGACTAAGTGAGAAAGTAAAGTCAGTGACAGCAGATTTAATTGTTACTAAACGACAATACTTAGAGAGACAAAACACTCCCGATAGCACCGATCCTCTTGCTTTTTGGAAAGTAATAACGAAACATAAAGTCATTGATAATTTATTAATTCATTTTTTATGTTATAGATAACTGGGAATGAGTTGTACCCATTAAATATATTATCAAAAAAATACTTTTGTGTCCCCGCTACCTCAGTGGACAGTGAGAGAATGTTTAGTTCCACGGGCCTAATAATCTCCGATCGGCGATCGAGACTTAAATCTGAAAAAGTCAACATGATTGTTTTTTTGCATAAAAATAAATAAAGTCCAATTTTTTATTTATTTAATGGTTTTTTTAAATTTTTTTCTGACTATCGAATATCGAAATCTATCGATAATTATCGATAGCAAAGTGACCAAATATCGAATATAATCGATAGTGCCAACTATCGATAGTTTTAGACCATTACTGCGACCTGCGATACGGTCGACGCACTTCAATCGTCTCAACTTTGGACATCTGGCTGGTATTGACACCTGCGGTAGAGGGCGTTGGGACCTGTTCAGGTACCTTCTGCCTTACAATTTGGTTTTTATATTTTTAAAATGTCGTTTGTACATAACGTTTAATAAGAAATTATGTGATACTACCACTTCTTGGAATAAATAGGAATTCAGAATATTTGCACTCTATATGTTGCTTTAAAAAAATTAAAAATAATACACATGTTGGTCATTACAATGAACTAGTTATACAGAAATGCTTTTGTCCATTGCATTTCAATTATATGTGAACCTACCATATTTTGTGTTACTTCTTGGAATAAATAGCAATTCACAACAATTGAACTCTATATGTTTTAAAACAATTAAAAATAATACACATCTTGGTAATCTCAATGAACTAGTTATACAGAAATGTCTTTTGTACATTACATTTAAAGAATTATAGGTGAAACTACCATATTATTGTTACTTTTTGGAATAAATAAAATTTCACAATAATTGAACTCTATATGTTTTACAAAAATTAAAAATAATACACATGTTGGTAATCTCAATGAACTAGTTATACAGAAATTTCTTTTATACATTACATTTAAAGAATTATAGGCGAAACTACCATATTTTGTGTTACTTTTTGGAATAAATAGCAATTCATAATAATTGAACTCTATTGGTTTAAAAAAAATTAAAAACAATACACATGTTGGTCATCTCAATGAACTAGTTATACAAAAATGCCTTTGTACATTACATTTAAAGAACTATAGGTTAAACTGCCATATTTTGTGTTACTTTTTGGAATAAATAGCAATTCACAATAATTGAACTCTATATGTTTTAAAACAATTAAAAATAATACACATGTTGGTCATCTCAATGAACTAGTTATACAGAAATGTCTTTTGTCCATTACATTTAATAAATTATATGTGAACCTACCACACTTTGTGTTACTTTTTGGAATAAATAGCAACTCAACGCACTCATCCAACCGAATGATAAAGGGGAAATTATATTTTGGGCAGCTACTCTCCAATATGTGAATACTTACCTTAGCTAATTGTGTTTGATAGCCTAATTTAACAAGTTTATGTGGGAAAATGTAACATTCCTTCACTAAAACTGTCGTTTGTTTGAAAAGATATGTAAGTACATTAATGTACACAATTTGTCTTTATAAAGACTACTACATAGGAAACTGTAGAGCTTGTAGCCTTATATAAGGTTAACTTATATTGACATATCTTTTTTCTTGATGGAGTTAAAGAGTGCATCATTTATTACATTGAATTAACGTGACCAGGAAAATAATCATTAAGAGATATCTGGGAGTAATTCCGCTGTTCTTTTCAGTGACTAACTCTTTTCTGAATTAATACTATAGAATAATGTATTTGTATCCACCGGAAACGCTCGCTGTGACGTAACACTGTCGACTGGGTACCAACACATACGCGCACGGTCGCTAGTTGTATATCGTGGACAAGATAATATTGGTTGTTGCTGTGTCTTTAATTCTCAGTATGACTTTATTACGTAATTTATTTTCTAACTCTGATGCCTTACTTCTGAGAAACGTATCGACTTGATTTATGTTACTGTTAACATGTAAAAATAAAAATAGCAAAAACGACCTAATAAGATGTTTTAATCGTGTTTTTTCACAACCAGCTCCTTTCTTCTCTCCACCAACTTCAAATAGTAATAATAGTAATTATTATATTTTATGTAATTACTTGAAAATAGCAAAAAAACGTATGGTGCTTTAGTCTTGAAGAATTGTAAATATTAATTCATTACCTGAAGGTTATCGTATTTATCGAATTGTTCTAACAGAGAAGCGCGTGCACGCACGCACAAACACACAAAGTCATATTCGCGCGCGCGCACACATAGCACGCACACATATATTACATTAAGAAATGTTAAATTTTTTTAAATACCATACACCATAAACTTACATAAAACTACTGTTAAGGCATCAGAGATAGGGTCTATTTGGAATTAAATTTCTGTAAATATTTTAGTAAATGACGCTTACAGCTGAAACTTAATGGTTTGTGGAACACTCTTCTTGCTACATTTTCTGTACATAACCCGTGTTTCTTTAAGGTTTTGCCTAAATGTTGTCAATTTTGACGTTCCACATTGCGATTTGACGTTTTGAGAGAAAACCGCAACTTTTTTAATTCCTACAACTGTTTTGTGTTTTAACTTGCACACATAAATTTTGCTACATGGCTCACTCTTTGTAATGCAAAGACGCTTACCAAATTTGGTCCCCCTTATTTTGTTATTTCGGGAGATCAAAAAAAGCTGAAGAAATCATATAATTTTTCGGGATAACTTGAGCCATTTTGCTGCATAACGCACTTATCAAAGCCACTGAAACTGGAGGTACTTCTCATATTTTACTAAGATCGGCCTATTATTTTTTATTGTTTTCGGTGTCTAGGGGGCCTACTTCGCGCTCATTTGAAGAAATTTGGAAAAGAAAATTCACTAAAAAATGAAACGATTTCATTGAAACTTTGCACGTGTCTTTTGTTTGTTAATAGCTTAAGAAAGTTCATTATCCACGCCAATCGGACCAGGGTTTCCGAACAAAAAATGTCTTCCAAAACTGTTTGTAAATTCTAACATAAGGTTGCCCGCCTGGGACGCAACCCTGGTTAAAGGTTTCATTCATGAATCATGTGGCAACTAGTAGATTTTTTAGTAAATTTCCAGTCATTTTTAGTAAATTTTCTTAAACAGAATTCACTAATGAGGAGATCTCGACTTTTGAATTGTTAACAAATTTCTTCAAATGAGCGCTCATTATGCCCCCTAGAAAATATATCCGGGGTCAGTTTCGATATATATATATATATATATATATATATATATATATATATATATATATATATATATATATATATATATATATATATATATATATATATATATATATATATATATATATTGATAATGTTCTGTAATAAGCTTTCGTTTTTAAATTTAATTTAATATATAGAATTGATATATATTTAGTTTTTGTAGTTATATTTTAGGTATCTTAGCTTTTAAGTTTTATGTTCCTGTAAAGTTTAGTGAAATGTGTTGTAAATGTGTTATTATGAAATATATGTATTTGTGTGTGTAACTTACACCTGGATGTACTCGATGTATTTTTTTACCTGTTTAACACACAGAAAACACCTCAGGGAGCTTATTAAGCAAGTGGGTTCAAGTCCCCTTTGGTTTTTTTTTTGTAATTTCGAATGTTTACATATATAAAATTTTAGAGCACTGCTCCTTTCCTTTATTTATCAATTTATAATTCCCCTTTTTTATTGTTCCTGATACTGACCCTTTTAATATTAGTGGCCTTCCCAAATATTTACTTGTGTGAACAAAAATAAAGCAAGAATTTTAAGTTTAACGTACAATAAGAAACTTTTATTATAATATTGAAACCAGATGACAAATGCCTATTGCTATTAAATATTTATAATTTGCTCATTTTCTGAATATTCAGTTTTTATTTATTTTATTTAACAAAGTCAACCCCCTTACAAAGAGACTGGCCAGTATATTGCTTTACTATATATATTTTTTTAAATTTACTTATATAGATCTCTTACACTAAATAGACTATTAAGACAAACCAGCTGGAGAACGCTAGCTTATTCACTTTACTAAATTTAACGTGTAATCAATGCATGATCTGTTCGGTGCTGAGATAAGTAGTATGATGGTCTCTGTTGTCAAAATATGATTGCTTTGAAAGATTATGGCAATTTGATGTTTTGTATAATACGTTTTTTGATGCTGTAGCTGTGCCACAGAAAGTAAGTATTATGACGATCACACTTACGATTTTATTCTCAAACTCTTCTTCTGCCGACTAGTTCTTCTGCTGCTACAAGGTGATCTGCCAGTCTCGTATCTGTTTCCTTAAAGTTTTTCACTTCAACCTCTCGTTCCCAAATTTCTAACACAATTTTCCTCGTTCCAAATGTTTTCTAATAATCCAACTTTCTAATAATTTTTATCATAATCCTCTGTTTATTTTTCTCATGACTACCGTCTCCAAGTGAAAAATTTCTTGTTCGCCGCCTTCCAAATTCCTCTTAAAATTTTTTGTTTGTATCCTCATTTCCGGGGTAACCTTGTCACAACTCTTGATGCCTTACTCTATACTTTATATTTATATACACTATTTTTGACAGCATTCCTTAACCTATCTAAGATATTGTCATTGTCATTTTGACGTTTTAAATTAAATGATTATCTGTTCCATAGTTTCTAGGTTAAACAATTTGACAAGCCTAATCCTAATAAATTCTACTAAACATGAACCTCTTAACCTACCTAAAAACTACTTACACATTTCTTATTGTCCAGTATTTACATTAGGTTAAAAAAAAGGTTTTAGAGTCTTTTTAATCTATTCGCACTATGTCATATCAATTTTATGCAGTCCTTTCTGTCTTTGATATCACTTTCACTTCGTCTAGACCTTTCACTCTTATAGACTAGTTTACAATTCTTATTCTTGTCTTACTTTTTTTTTTATTTATACATAAGTCATTGTTTTTGGAATCAATTCTGAGATTTAAATTTTTATATCAGGTTTTCTGATTTGCCTGTAAAATTTCACAAACAGACTAGCAGTTCATGGACTTCAATCATTCACCGCCTAGACATTATACATCCAAGAGTAGGTTTTGTTGTTGTTGTTTGTTTAGGTTTTGTATGGGTTGTATATATATATATATATATATATATATATATATATATATATATATATATATATATATATATATATATATATGTATATGTGACCCCTTATAGAAACCATATCAATATATATATATATATATATATATATATATATATATATATATATATATATATATATATATATATATATATATATATATATATATATATACACACCGAAAACTAAAAAAATAATGGGCCGAAGTAGATCAAATTTGGTGACTACTTTCCTTTTGCAAGTGGCTTCGATAACTTCGTTAACCAGGAAAATCGGCCCTGATTTTCCCGAAACATTTTGAGTTTTCTTTCGAAAAAAAAAAAAAAATTCCAGAAATAACAAAGGAAGGGCCAATAACTTTGTTACACGGGTTTATATCATCATAGGTAAGTTACCTGCCAAAATGTAGCTTTGTAGGTCAAATGACAAAAAAGTGATAGGCATTTAAAGAAAAATAATTTTAGTTTTCCTCAAAACGCCAAAGTCGCGATTTAAAACGTCAAAATTGGTAATATTTAGGCAATGAACCTGTTTTATTATTTCCGGAGATATACATTTTTTTCGAAAGAAAACACAAAATTTTCCAGGAAGACCTGCGCCCATTTTCCTGGCTAACGAACTTGTCTAAGCCACTTGCAAAAGAAAGGTATTCACCACATTAAATTATTTTTTGACTTATCGCTGTGATAACTACATATATATATATATATATATATATATATATATATATATATATATATATATATATATATATATATATATATATATATATATATATATATATATATATATATATATATACATTGAAAAAATTGAAACTCATCCCGGATATGTGTTCCAGGGGGCCTAATTAGCACTCATTTGAAGAAATTTTTTCCAAATTCAAAAGTTGGGATCTCCCCATTAGTAATTTGTTTTAAAGAATATTCACTGAAAAGCCTTAATTCTGGATTTGGGTTCTCCAAGTGTACTTATTTTTTTTTAACTGAACACGCCTTCTATTATGGCATTTCCGCATTTCCCTTTGAAATATAATGCATGTTTGTAAGAAACGAAATTCTGGACGTGGTAACTGCGTTATGGTAGCGAAATTTCATTAAATGCTTCAAATTCGAATAGTTTAATTTTGTATAAGGTTCGTTGGCAGGGAAACCAGTTTCTTCGGGAACATTATAAGTTTATCTTCGCACATTTTTTTTTCTGTGTCCAGACTTTTTCAATTTGATAAAACAATACTTATTGTACAGCCAGTGTGAAGGTAACAATGAAACAGATGGAGTTTCTATAGGAAAATAAAAGATACGATAAAAATCTTTTTTATTGTCTTACGCTTCATTTCCACCGAAGAGCTGACTTTATATTATACTTAGTCTTTTTCTTGGACGATGCCAAAAGGCGAAACCTGTGTCCAGGAATATAAAAACTTTATAGGTATTTTTTTATCATACACATCAACTGCTTTGGTTATTAAACAATGTACAAAAGACACATTCGAATATGTGTAATTATGTACTAAACATATTGATGGCAACTAACGATTTGAACTGACAAAAAATGCATGATAATTATTTATAGCGAGTAGGTAACAATCCTAAAAATAATAATATTATTAGGGTAATTTTAAAGTGATGTTTTAACACAACACATAATACTTTAACGTTTAAAAAACTGTAGTCTCAATTTACGTTTTAGTTTACGCAGCCGCCGGCGGTAATCTTCCTCAACGGAGAAAAACCGCCGTCGGTCGCTGTTGGTATATTTACTCATATGCAGCCGAAATAATAAAATAAGTAACATTTTCGGCGGCTTTTTAATTAAGGAACCTATAAAGCCGCCGACTGGCGGTTTTATTTTATTTGGACTAGCAATACCCCGTTTCTTTAGGCAGAACAATATAAGTATTTTCCTTTACTGCTAATGGATGTCGGTTAGCACAAATATACTTAATAAAAGTAGTTCTGTGTATGTTTCCGTTTATTATTGCGTCCCTTCGCTTTTTGTTAATGTGTTTGAGAATAGTGGGTGTATAATAGATGCGTCTGGTGTAGAATCGCCTCATCTATTCGGAAATAGCAAAAAAATGTATCACTGCCATTTAAAAAAATTAAGTTACCGTCAACTTTCGGTATAACCGTTTGCTCTACATTTTTTTCCTTAATTTACATACATAGAGCGCGGCCTTTTTATTAACCTGACAAAGTTTTATAATTTTATATTTACTCGTTTCGACACAATAAATGTTTAAATGCACCATGTAGACAGCTTGTTAAGTAGACACCTCCCACCATTTTTGGCAAGGTTTCGCAGAATAGGGGGCATATGATACTAGAGTCTGGTGAACAATCGCCTCATCTATTCTAACATAGCAAAAAAACGTATCACTTCCATTTGAAAAAAAAAGTTACCGTCAACTTTCGGTATAACCGGTTGCGCTACATTTTTTTTCTTAATTCACATACATAGAGCGCGGCCTTTTTATTAACCTGACAAAGTTTTATCATTTTATATTTACTCGTTTCGACACAATACATGTTTAAATGCACCATGTAGACAGCTTGTTAAGTAGACACCTCCCATCATTTTTGGCAAGGTTTTGCAGAATAGTGGGCATATGATACTTGAGTCTGGTGTAGAATCGCCTCATCTATTCGAAAATAGCAAAAAACGTATCACTTCCATTTGAAAAAAATAAGTTACCGTCAACTTTCGGTATAACCGGTTGCGCTACATTTTTTTTCTTAATTTACATACATAAAGCGCGGCCTTTTTTATTAACCTGACAAAGTTTTATAATTTTCTATTCACTAGTTTCGACACAATAAATGTTTAAATGCACCATGTAGACAGCTTGTGTTAAGTAGACACCTCCCACCATTTTTGGCAAGGTTTCGCAGAATAGGGGGCATATGATACTAGAGTCTGGTGAACAATCGCCTCATCTATTCTAACATAGCAAAAAAACGTATCACTTCCATTTGAAAAAATAAGTTACCGTCAACTTTCGGTATAACCGGTTGCGCTACATTTTTTTTCTTAATTTACATACATAAAGCGCGGCCTTTTTTATTAACCTGACAAAGTTTTATCATTTTATATTTACTCGTTTCGACACAATACATGTTTAAATGCACCATGTAGACAGCTTGTTAAGTAGACACCTCCCATGATTTTTAGCAAGGTTTTGCAGAATAGTGGGCATATGATACTAGAGTCTGGTGTAGAATCGCCTCATCTATTCGGAAATAGCAAAAAAATGTATCACTGCCATTTAAAAAAATTAAGTTACCGTCAACTTTCGGTATAACCGGTTGCGCTACATTTTTTTTTAATTTACATACATAGAGCGCGGCCTTTTTATTAACCTGACAAAGTTTTATAATTTTCTGTTTACTGGTTTGGCAGCGATCAATTTATAAGTGCACAATGCATCCATAATATAGCATGTCTGTTAAGTTGACACATTTATGTCATTTTCATGCCAGTAGGATTAATTAAATAGTCCCCGTCTGTTAACTTCATTCATTTTCATAACAATAGATTATATAAATTGGCTCTGCTCAATTTATTATTACTCTATATGACCTTTTTATTTATATCTTTTTTTCCTTGTTCGAGGATAGAAAGCACAAGCCGGCAACGCCGCACGCCAAGCGAGCGACGTGAATTCTCTCTGGTTTCACGGGATGCGTCTACTTAACGTTCGCCCGGTTGCCCTTACTTTGTTAATTCCAGAGATATAAATTTTTTTCGAAAGAAAACACAAAATTTTCCGGGAAAACCTGGGCCGATTTTCCTGGCTAACGTACTTATCCAAGCCACTTGCAAAAGGAAGGTATTCACCAAATTTAATTAAAATCGGCCCATTATTTTTTGAGTTATCGGTGTGATACATACATACATACATACATTATATATAGGCGAACGTTAAGTAGATTTGGCGATATATGTATGTATGTATGTATGTATGTATCACACCGATAACTCAAAAAATAATGGGCCGATTTTAATTAAATTTGGTGAATACCTTCCTTTTGCAAGTGGCTTGGATAAGTACGTTAGCCAGGAAAATCGGCCCAGGTTTTCCCGGAAAAAAAAAATTTATATCTCTGGAATTAACAAAGTAAGGGCAACCGAATCTGGTACGCGGGTTTATGTCGTTATATATATATATATATATATATATATATATATATATATATATATATATATATATATATATATATATATATATATATATATATATATATATATATAAACATATAAAAATTGAAACTGACCACGGATATTTGTTCTGGGGAGCGAGTTAGCGCTGATTTGAAGAAATTTTTTCAAAATTCAAAAGTCAGAATCTCCTTGATAGTGAATTTTTTTAAAGAAAATTCACTACAATTTAATATACACAATAATGTTTTCTTGAGATTTATTTTATTGTAGTGGGCTGAAATGTCACTTACAATTTAAATATGTGGATATTTTTGCACTACTCTTGACGTTTCTTGTGATTGTCAAGGTTGGCAGAATGGTGAATATTCAAATCATGTTTATTTGGAGTCTAAATAACAATCTTCAACTTCTGACTAATTTTATCGCTAACAAAACACAGACATCTGACAAATATTCCTTATTTTAAGGTTATATAAAGTCAATACAAACAATCCACAGATGTTAATTTTTTCAAGTTCAGATATTGTTTTCTTTCGCTACTCAATATAAGAAGTAAAAAAAATTAAAAAAACATCTAAATGTTTGTATACAAAGCTTTAAGGAACGCAAAAACAAACGTCAACAGTCTAAAAATAAGACAATACTGAGAAACATTAGACATGTAGTAGGTAAATCAAAAATCTAACCTCCATCCTTAAGGCTGTTCTTCTGATCAATTGGGATAATTAATATGGGTAAAACTCCACTGATGGCAACAAAAACTGCACCAAAAACTGCTCCAAACCATGGTTGATATTCCATATTAGCCATCCACAAGGGCACTACATCAATCATCTCTCTGATGTTATCTTGAATACTTGAATTGTTCGTCTCGATAGCACACTCAAACAATTTAGCTATTGCTGACATTATTTCAAAGATCAAATAATTAAAACGAAGTTATCAAAACTGATTAGAATTTAAAGAGTAAACCGGTAAAATAAAAACAAAAATACACTATTGTTTATGCACAAGTAATTTCGTCGACTAACCTACTCTGAGATTGAGCCGAGATAAATTACTCAAATAACTAAAAATTACAAATGACTGATGAAGATATTAATAAATTTCTGTTCGAGTTACATACTGGATTATTTTTTACAGCATTCCACATTAGTAATTTATATTTAATACGCAAAAAAAATCGTTGCTGATACAAAAAAACCCGCACTCAACTCTTCTGTTATTTATTTCAATCTGTCATTTGGAAAATGATGGAGACAGTCGGTGACAGAATTAAGTAACGAGAGGGAGCGGAGATACACGAACTTCAGATAAAACTTGTAGGAAAAACGCGATGTTCCCCTACTCTAGGTTCAATACTTCGCGACTTGTACAAATGAACTACCGACCTCGGTTTTTCCACCACGGTTCTATCAGTTCTTCAGTGTTTCGCGAGTAGGATGTATCAGATTGGAATTATTAATTTTGTTTTTGACATTTGATATTTCATGTGTCATCACGAGTCTGAGGCACAGAACACTCCCTATAGAAGTTTCACGTTTCACCTAAATGGAGCTAACCTGGACTTTATTAGGGCTCTAGTTCGGACATCGCATATAGTAGATGTCGCTAGTAGTGCTACAATTCTACTAAACAAGCTGTTCAGTGCGCCATTTTATCATACATTAAAAATTCAAATGTTTTGAATTTAAAAAAGTTTTTGTTCGCTTCTAGGTCTTTCATTGTATAATTATAATACAAGTTTGTTGCTAAACGTTTCTTTTAATTCAGTTTTACCTATGTTTATTAACTATTAGTGGATACTTTACAATGTTTTCATTGTTCGTCGGTTTTGTGTTTTAGAGGTGCGTTTTTTGTGTGAATCAAAATATGATCGTTTTCATAAGCTTTGTGTTTAAACAATCATGTAATTTCAATTCTATTTTTAGTTTTCTTATCAAAAAAGCAAGGTGCTTTCATAGTTCAAGGTGTTTTAGTGAAACATAATTACTGTTTTAGTTTTCAGGCAAGTTTAGAACGTTTTAGTAGTTCATAGGTTATAAATAAATAACGTGTGGATATAAATATGATACCAACCAAGAAAACGATTTATTGTTAATTGTGTTCCGGGGTGCCTGGAATTATTTAGCAAAAGACATCGTTTTTCGTTGAAACATCGTTTTTCGTTGAAATCATCTGAAGACCATTTTGATGACTGGGTGAAAGCTGTACAAAACCCTAAGATGCTTGGTTGATATCCACAAGCCATTTACGATAGATTTTATATTTGTTATCGTCATTTCGTTGATGAGGATAAAGTACCTGAAATGAGAAGAGGCCTGAAAAGAACTGCTGTTCCCATAATACATCTTCCTTTGAGTAAGTATTCATATATTTTAAAGTGTAAATAAAAATTTCTATTTCTATTATGCCTCTTTATTGGCAGTGGTATAAAATTAAATGGAATTTTTTGGATTTGCTAAATGAAAATGAAATCAAATTTCCCGCGTGTGACTAAAATTCATCGCATCCGCCAGAGGCGCTGCAATATTGTTCAAAACGTCAGCATTGTCGTTTCCCTTCTATAGGGGGTGTTCTGTGGTCTGAGGCAATACTATGGATACCTCTGCTGATGTACAAAATGTATCCCTAGTTTTATCAAACGATTATTAAAGTTTTAAATATTTATCATTATATGCCATGTCAACAAACTATTTATGTGTCAATTTTTAACAACAAAAGAAAACAAAGAAATCTTAAAACCCGAATCAACCTAGAACTCCTAGGACACTTCAGCTGATTTCGTGTTATAAAAATATCAGCTCCCCTAGCGGATAGTACTGATGATACCTCGTTCGAGAATGTTTAACACTAGCAATTGCTGGTGTTTAAATGTGTATGATTAAGTTTTAGCTGTGTTTTTTACCATGAATGTTAGTGGTTGGGTATGTGCAATCTATAATTGTGCGAATTATAACGTGCTAAATCTTTCAAGACATTTCATAGGTTTCCAAAGGATGGCGAAACGTGAATATGATTTGTAGCAGAAGACAAATTAAGAATCACTTTTATGCCAATATGTACGGTTCGCAGAGGATAATTTATTGTGTAATATTTACGAGATATTTTACCTATTCTCCGGAGTGTTAGAATCACCCGCCCAAGGTATTGGAGCCTTTTGCAAAACTGAGACATGCAGTTGTATAGTATTATCTTGTTTCTGTTGCTTCAATGCAGTATCTGCAGTTTTCACTGTTCGCCTTATTATCCATCTTCATAAGGTGATACCTTACTGGAGAGTGTCCTATGAAGAGTCCTGTATTTACTCTCAAGTCGTTCCTGTTGAGTTCAAGAAACAGCTCAGACTTCTCTATTGATTTGGTGATGAACCGTTTTGCCTGACTTAAGTCTGGCGTTTTCCTTCAGTATGACAGCATTAGTTCTCTTTCCAAACATCAAGTTAATTTCTTACATGACTTTTTGCTAGTCCACAATATGGCTCTGGACCAAGGTGTATTCTATAAACCTTGGCTCTGGACCATAGAAAAAAGTTAAGTAAATAGCAGATGAAAAATAAAGTTTTTGTGTGATGTTTGCATATGTGTGAGATGTTTGCATAATTTCCAAAAGAAATGTGCCAGTTTTCCGGTTAGAAATTTTACAAGCAACTGATTTATTTACCGATTTCATTTGTTCAAAAAAGTTTTTAAATTTTATCGTTACAGGATGCAGTTAAATAAAAACTTTCAAATAGCCTTATAGGCTTGTTTAAAATTAACAGGCCTGTGTGAAACAGACTCCGTTAAATAGTACTATTCAATAAAGGATGGTGAACACTCTTGGCTTTGGTGGAAAAGTAGATGAGTCGATAATAATCCACTGTCTCTTTCTGCGCATGGTTTGAACAAAATGCGCTTAATTTTTTCGTTTTCCTACTTTCGCATTTCGTGGAATGTACTGTAAAAATACCATAATGCATCATACTCATCCAAATAAATTGAAATAGATACAAAAGTGCGAATCATTGTTGGAGTATTTTCCCTATTTAATGAGATTATAATTGTTTATCCCAGTGATAAGTTTTAAATTAATAGCAGAAGCTTATTGCACATTTAATTATTAACTATTATTTAACAGAAATTTGCATGCCAAAAAAATTCTACGCAAACACTACAATCTTTTTGCGAAAACTGGAGAAATATTATTTACAGGAAAAATCCGCCGAGAAAATACCTAAAATTCAAATTTAGGTATAATTTGTAGTTGAAATTAAACACCGTCCGTAGCAATCTACCCTGCACCAGACTCCCCAATTTAGAAGCTGGAAGAAAATACATACTTTGGATGAAACTCTCTCTCAGGGCTGCAACTAAATTCATCTCTTGCATTTACTGGTCACCTTCTGACAACAACTGTGTCCAGCTCTTCCTCTACCTTTCTGAGAAAACCGACCATCTGATTTCTGAATATCCTTGCTCCGAGGTCACTATTCTTGGTGACTTCAATGTCCATAATAAGGAATGGCTAGGATCTTCAAAAACCGATCCACAAGGGAGAGCAGCGGAAGCCTTTGCAGTCAGCAATTCTTTAGCCAATATGGTCCAGCAACCTACTTACTTTCCTCGCATCCCAACACACAGCTCAAATCGCTTGGATCTCCTTCTTACTACAAAACCTAAATGCTATAAGATATCAGTCACCGCCCCCCTTGGTCGCTCAGACCACGGCCTGGTCACTGCTTCCTGCGCAATGCAACCCGAGGTCACACAGTCATCACAGCCACGTAGCGTTTGGCACTACAACTCCGCGAACTGGGACGAAATAATGCGGGATTACTTTTCCTCATTTCCATGGGCGTCTGTCTGCTTCTCTCATCCTGACCCCTCTGATAGCTCACAAAACGTCACCGAAACTATCCAAGCTGTCATGGAATTATTTATTCCATGTACACAGAAAACCTCCTCAGCCACTCAAAAGCCCTCGTTCTCTAAATCATGTGACAAGGCCAGACTTGAAAAGGTCAAAGCTCACAAAACGCTTCTACACAATCCCAGTCAAGAAAACAGGCATTCATTTAACGACGCAAGAAACCGCTATGTCCGCATTCTTTCTGAGGCAAAAAACTCGTTTAATAACCACATCAAAAACAAAGTCCTCTCAAGCTCCAACGGCAGTAAACCCTTATGGACTCTCGCTAAATCTATTGGTAATAATTTCTGCAAGAGCACATTCCCACCTCTTGTTTCAGGGGATGAAATTGTTTCTACCGCCCTGGGCAAGGCTGAACTTTTTGCCTCGTTGTTCGCCGGCAATTCTACTCTCAACCCACCTCCAAATGTTCACCCACCAACAGTCCCCAATGTCGCGCATAAAATGACGGATACCAGGAAAGCCTCTGGCTTTGACGAGATCACAGCAATTGTTCTCAAAAAATGCGCACCAGAACTTGCTCCTGTCCTGATTCGTCTGTTTCAGACATCTTACAATAGAGGCATATTCACTAGTAACTGGAAAACTGCTCGAGTACAACTCGTCCCCAAGAAAGGATCCAAAGCGCTTCCTATCAACTACAGGCCTATTTCTCTCGTTTCAGTCATATCTAAACTGATGAAAAAGTATATAAACACCGAATTACTAAAATTTATTGGAAAAAAAAAACAGTCTAATCCACGACAGGCAGTATGGATGCCGTCAGCGCAGATCAACTGCCGACCTCATTTCCTTTGTCACTCATTCTTGGAACAAGTCTATGGAACTACAAGGTGAATCCCAGATTGTCGCTCTAGACATATCCAAAGCATTCGACCAGGTCTGGCAAGCAGCGCTGCTTAATAAACGCCCGGTCTATGGCCTACCATCAAAACTCTGTACCTGGACGGCAATTTTCCTCTCCAACCGGAGCATTTCTGTTGTCGTGGATGGCCATTCCCCTAAACTGTATCCAAGCAGGAGTTCCTGAAGGTTCAGCTTTAGCCCCTACTTTGTTTCTTCTCCACATCAATGACCTCATCTCTAGCACATCCAACCCAGTTCACAGTTGCCCGGACGACAGCACCCTCCAGTCAAATATACAATATTCTAAGCCTGTCTCTTTAATCCAATTAGATGACTCATGGAGGGTTCTGTCTCTGTGGATCTCCAACAAATATTAGACTGGGGAAGTAGAAATCTTGTACAATTCAACCCCACTAAATCTCAGTCTTGCTTTCTATCTCATAAGAGATACACCAGCCCTAGACCCATCACTATGAACAACGAAGTTATTCAAAGTAATGAGTCCTTTTCACTTGTTGGCATTTCTGTGGATCGAAATCTCAATTGACACCAACATGTCACATCAATTGCAGAAGCGGCTGCTAAGAAATTAGGTTTCCTCTTCCGGGCTCGCAAATACTTTTCACTAACTAATCTCTATACCTTTTCTACTTCTCAAATAAGGCCAAACCTCGAATACTGCTACCACATCTGGGTGCCGCTGCCGCTTCTACACTCGCTATCCTGGACTCCATTCAGAAGAGAGCTATACGTCTCATCGGTGACCCTACCCTCACCCAAAGGCTGCCATCCCTTGCCCACCGATGTGCCGTTGGAGCCATCTCTCTCTTTTATAGATATCTGCACGGGCACTGCTCAGAGGAGCTATCTTCTATAGTTCCTCCAACTGCTGCCCCGAACGGATCTACCAGGGGAACAGAGCGAACGCACCCTTTTACTGTCCAGGTCACCAGACATAGAACATCTTGTTATGCTCGTTCTTTTGTCCCGAGAACTTCCATGTTGTGGAATTCCTTGCCGGCACATGTTTTTCCTTCTCCTCGGAACCTCCAAACCTCCAAACCTTCAAGTCCAGAATTAACAAGTTGCCTCTTTCCTCCTTATCGACACCCATGGTACGATAGTATTTAAGCTGTAGGCCCTCGTGGTGTGTTGTTGAAATATAAAAAAAACTAGAAAAGTTTTCACATAATTTTGATCCCGGAGAAGCAACTAAGAGGAAAAATACACAAATTTCCATGTCACAAGCTATTCAAAATAATAAGGGTATTTACGTCAACTTTCAAGTTTTATTTAACATTTCCGAAAACAATAAAAAATTATTTATATATTATGAAAATGGTAAACACACACACACACACAATATATATATATATATATATATATATATATATATATATATATATATATATATATATATATATATATATATAATAATTAAATATCCGATTAGTTATTTCTTCCATTTTGTTTGTGTACCAAAGTTAATGTACATATTTTAATGTTTTAGTTTTAGTTCGAAAATTTGTTAAATAATCACATAATCTGATCGGTTATTAGAATCTAATGAAAAACTGAAAAAAATAACTAATTTCCTACGGAGCTTCGAACCAGCAACCTTGATGATGAGAGTCTAACTCCAACCCAGGCGATCACCATGCAAGTGGGTAATTCAATCCATGTGATATATATGAAATCTCATACTTTTTTCTAAATGTTGGCGATTCGGCTTTCCATAAAGAGAGAATTCCAAATACGGTACGTGCTAGTCTCTATATTGGCTATTGACGTATAAAATTTCTAACTTTATTATTTTTATCGATTTTTCGTAAAACTCACTAATGAGGATATCTATATATATATATATATATATATATATATATATATATATATATATATATATATATATATATATATATATATATATATATATATATATATATGTATGTATGTATGTATGTATGCATATGTGTGTGTGGTGTGGCCCATTTAAGCTGGAAACACCCCTGTGACTTTTGTACTTATAATTCGCTTTTGATGAACAAAAGATGAAAAGATATAAGATGAAAAACTCTATGAATGCTGTGAAAATTGGTCTCAGTCACGTGACCAAGACCTACTAATGCAGTTTTTCTATGTCAAAAAATGGGGAAAAGGGTTAGGACCATTTTTACAAAGGCAGTAAGTACCCCTTCTAATATGGAACACCCCTGTAACTTTTGTATTTATAACGCGATCTTTTTAACGATATGTCAAAAGATAGAAGTTGAAGAAGTCTATATAGATCCTGTGAAAAATGTTCCTTATGCCATTTGATCACTGCCTACTAAACACGCAGCATATATATATATATATATATATATATATATATATATATATATATATATATATATATATATATATATATATATATATATATATATATATATATATATTCATATGTCACAGCATTTATAAACTTTTTTTCTTCGACTTTTGAGATGTTCATTGATTGTTGTTGCCCTTACTTGGTGAAACTGGTCCATAGTACATACCAACTTGGAGACTACTTCTCTGGCTTCGCTGTTGCAGCGAAACCGGTTACAGAAACGTTGAAGAACATCCTAAAACATCTAGAATTCAGAAAAGCCACTTGCTCCAGTTAGCTTACGCGCTGCCTACGTCCTTCACTTACCGAGACGAAACTCAGCAGTGAAGTAAGATAAGTAGTCCCCAATTATGTATGTAGTTGTGAGACGTTGTTGACTTTCATAGTTGTCATAAGTTATTTTTTGATGAAATTCGGTAGGTAACAGTTTTGAAGAATGGCGAATCCAGTGGCAAACTTATTTTTCCTAAAATCAACCCTAAACTTTTTTCATAATATTTGACATATGTAAATAGTTTTAGTAGGCGCGGTCAAATGGGACCGGAATATATATATATATATATATATATATATATATATATATATATATATATATATATATATATATATATATATATATATATATATATATATATATATAGGTACTCAGGAGCTCCGTAGCTGACTGTGGAGTGAATAATGCTGCACAAGACCGTTCTCTTTGGGCTACTTGGGTCTCCAAGATTTGGATTTGCTAGCAGCGACAGCCTCTCTTCCGCCTTCCTCATCACTGCTCTCAGGTGTTCGTGAAAGTTCAATCTTTTGTCAAGCCCGACTCCTAGGTAGATTAAGTACCTCGCCGGTGTAAATCTCGCGTCAGCCAGATGAAAGCTGGTATGGTTACGTTTTCTGGGGCCCTTCAGGATCACAGATTCTGTCTTCTGTGACGCCAGTACGAGGTTTCTCTGCGTCATCCACCTGATTATCCTTGCTAGCGACGCATCAACTCCAAACATCATGACGCTTCTGGTTGACATTTCTTCTATGATCATCTTCTTGAATTCAGCTCCGTCAAACAGACCTCTATTGCAGGTTTGTCTCCTAGTTGTCTTCCTTTCACCGGAAATCTCAAAATATATATGATTGTGGTAAGTCAGCACCTCTCCAGTCAGCATTGCCCATCCCTGAATCCTTCTTGATATACTTGCTGTTGCTCCCGTCACATCAATGTAAGATTTGCTGCGGTCCCGTTCGAAGGTGGGAGTCAGGCCCGTGTTTGCGATTACTAAGCCTAATTCTGCCACCCATTCTGCCACGTACTCTCCCCTTTGGTCTGTGTTGTAAGAGCCCCATAAAAGTGATGTTGCATTCAGGTATCCTGCGAAAACCGCGTCCTGTCCCCCGTCCCTTATTTTAAACATTAGGGTATCAATGTATTCCTTGAAGGCAGATCTATGTTTGTTGGGGGAAATATAACAGCAGTACAGCGCCTATGCGCCAAAGTTGAGTTTCAAGAATCCAGATCCCTCACAATGCCACAATACCTATTCCTTGCCCGAACCGCCACATGCTTTCTTGTATCGGAGAGGTATCCTGCCCCCTTTGAAATCTTGACGTTCGACTCGCTAATTATAATGATATCAACATTTTTTTCGCAAGCTACCGCGTGAGCGATGTCATGCGCTGCATATGATCTTCCCAGGTTGGTTTGCAATATTTTCATTTGGGCGGCGAAAGAAGACTACCTACCTTCTTTTTCTTTAAACTACTGTTGGCTTTTGTTCTTCCTTTTACTGGTAACCATCTTTCTAAAGTAGGGGCATCTAATTGTATCCCCACCATGGCTACTTTCGTCGTATTTTATGCAGTGAGCAATGCTGGTACAGTATTTTGCCTAATGACCCTTTTGGTCACAATTCAGGCAGTGGTCTGTTCGATCAGAATCTTTACATTGCTGGTAACCGTGCCCCATATCCAGACACTTGAAACACCTCACGACTTTGACCCTTTCCCTAACAGATCAGTTCACCCAGCGAATGCTCACAGCTCCCTTTACCAGAAGCTTCGACCCTCTTTCCCTACTGAGCAGTATCGTGGTCGTTTGATTTCAGTTTCTCCTGGGTCTCAGATCTTTGAAGCTTATTTCATCTGCATTGCTTCCAGTCTCATCAGCCAACGCTTTTCCAACTTCCTCTTTAGTGGTAGTTGCATCCAAACCTGAAATATGTAGTATAGTTTCTCCCTTCTGGATTATAACTCGGCTTCCTGCCACTTCGTCTTGAATATTCTTTCCCAGAGTGTCTGCCTGGTTTTTTACACCCTCTACTGTCATAAGCAGATCACCTATCCCGATTTTTCTGAGACCCTTTATTTCAATTCCCATCTCGTGTATATTGACTTTTTTCTTTCAGTAGTTCCGCGTAGGTTTTCCCTCTTGTCTTCACTATCACCTTTTCCACTAGTTTATTTGGTTTCTGCTCTCACTTCCTTTCCTCCTTCTCTGGGATGACTTTCTCAAAATGAATGTTATTCTTGGGCATCACAAACACGACAACCTTCCTCGTATATGTTCTGTTAAGACCATCCGCCGCCTTTAGGGTGCAAGCCTGTTTCACATCCCTCGAGCACAATAATCCTCGCAGTGCCGTCATCAACTCTAAGACATCTTTCATCTCATTTATCTTTTCTTTACTTATACAATAGGGAAGTAAATATACAGTCCTACTATCATCTTCGTTGTTGTCATTACGACTGTTCCTGCTTTCGTTAATTATATATTCCAGTGGCCCCTCCTTACATCTGTCGCCTAGTAGATCTTTTACTTCTAGGTATCTTTCAATTACTTATTTCGCTACACTTTTTTTCCCTTTTCCATTGGGTCTATAATTACCACTCTTTTTCCCTATCTTGGAAAAATTGACTTCGATATCCTTGGCCGTTCTATAGACCTCTTCTGGCCATTCTCTCTCTAGAAATCAAACTAATTCTTCATAATGTACTTCTCCTCCACCACTTTCTGTATTTGTGCAATGACTTCCTCCCTATTCTCTCTTTTGTTTTTCTCTATACTTGTGTGCACTCCAGCCTATGCCATAAGCTTCGCTTGCATACTATCTGTAGTCATCTCTGTTTGTATCCCTATTTCCCAAATCTGTTGCTGTGTTTTTTTAATGGTGTGATATCTCTTTTTCTTGGATAGCGCTGTTCCCACTCTTTTAGAATCGTTATTACCGCCTCAACCACTTGGGCAATTCCTCTTATGCCTTTCTTTATTTCGGCTTTTGTGTTGGGAGTATTCTTGACAGCTAAATTGACCTCCTTGCTGTGGATTTTCAAGGATTCTCAATTTCTCTAGTAAAGCAGTTAGTTCAGAGAATTCCTAAGGGCAGTGATATGTCCTGATTGCCTCCTCAGGAGTTGTATCCTCCCACTAGGCTGTTTGCTTTATTCTCTTCGCACGCAAGCCTTTTATGTTTCATTCTCAGTCCAAGAAAGGGACCTTTCTGGTGGAGGTCTTGTAATTGAATCCCCTCTCTAGAACGGGTCTATTGCACCAGTAATTGAGCCAGAGCACAACCTGGCGGCATTCCACCGCACTCTCCTGGCAGTAACTTGTTTGCGGCCGGAATTCCCTGCCCTCGCAGGAACCACAGCGACCGGGGCTGGGGTCTCCCTCCTCTACTATCTAAACCGCTCATCTTTTTGTGTGCCAGCCATTTGTTTGTTTTTTGTGTCTCAAGTCCCTATCCATAGCAGTCTTCAGCGGGTTATCTATTTTTTAAGCGGTAAGTGAAATGACACCTAGCCTTCGGATGCGCTAAGAGCGTCGGTGTCAGTAAAGAACAAGAGTGCGCCGAGAGTAAGAAAAATATAAGCTTGGCCAAATAGGAGAAAGTGGAGGAACCTCGCTCAAGACAAGTTGAAGGAAGGTGGGTAGTTCAGCTCAGGTGTGTATGCGTGTAGGTGATCTTGTGTATGTGTGTGAGTGTGTAAGTATTTGTACTTGCGTGTAGTGGTGCACCCTCATAGTCGCTATCCATGTACTCGCAAGCCGCCAGCCCCTGGGGGGACCTCCAGGCTGTTAGTATGTTTGTTTGTTGGTTAGTTAGTATGTTTAGGCCAAATCTGTCAAGTCAATGTTGAACCAGTTCCCCTTTTTAGATTGGGCTGAAATTTTTTAGGCGTGTATAGTAGTAATAGTACCAGCAATGATGGGGAGGCTAACGCCAGGCAAGTAGGCCACAACGGGCCCTTTTTGCAACACCGGCAACCCAGCAACCATGCCCTACCCCTCCTCGGTTGCGTCACCAAACCTCCTTGACCTCGAAATAAAGGCCATGACGGTCTTCCATTGGACGGAACTTACCTGGGTCCTCTGCAGAGTCCTCGAACCAAACAATTCTCTTCGAAGACTCCCAAAATCCTTGCATTCACATAGGTAGTGGTGAGACGTTTCTTCAGTCTCGCCGCATTCCTAGCAAATGGGATCCCTCTCGACGCGTAAAGTGTCTTATAAGAGTACAGTGGCCTGTTAGTACCCCATTGATGTGCTGAATCACAGAACGACTTCTACCAAGAAACCAGACACTCTTGTTTCTGTCGGCCCCTCCACTAAATCCCTCGCCTGCCGACAGCCACTTACCGAACTCCACTGCTTCTCCATGGCCTCCTCAGTCCATTTATCTAGGGCGTCGGAGACCACCTTCCTACCCCTGCCTATAGCAAGCTACGTGCCACAAAACGGCCGCCAGGAACCAAGCCTTGCGAGGTCATTCGCCACTTTATTCCCCGACACAGCGTCCCGGAACCCACACAAGTTGTACCTCCTTTGCGCTGGACAGTCCGTAAGAGCGTCAGCGCACTACTGAACCAGCGTTGACCCAATTCTGGACGCACAGACTGCCCGGAGGGCCGCCTGATTATCTGAACAAATGTATACACATTTCTCAGTTCCCATCCTCACATCTTGTCGATTAGGTACAGACAGAACAGCGTATACCTCCGTTTCGAATGCCGTGGTACATACGCCCAGAGCACAACTCTCGCGAACCCCCAGGCTATCGATGTAGTGGAGGAGTGATGCTCCCCCAGCCGTTATTCGTCGGTAAAACACAGCAGGCTAGCAGGCTGGAAAGCAACTTCATTTTCCCTCCACCTGCTGGGAATACTGAAGGTATATGTCCTTCGTACCTCGGAGAGCCGTTCCATGAGGCCGGCCATGACCAGACACCATCGATGAGGTGAAAGGCAACTGCCCTGGGGACAGCCGCCGGTCATTCCAACGTCCAGCCCCCAGGCCATAGGCGTGTATATGTTAGGTGACAATGCAACACTGGCCATCTCTCTCTGCTCACAACCTCCTTGACATGGGTAATAAATGGAAGGAAGTTAAATATGGTAGGCTAGGTAACGCTTTCATGAATTTAAAATGGCGGCATAAGCAAGATGGCAGAATATTTATTTATCGACAACCCCCTTGATATGGGCATCAAATGAAAGGGCTTCACGAGTCAAATACTGTAGGCTAAGTGACGCTTTCACATTTCAATATGGTCGCTATCGCAAGATGGCGGAATATATTTTTCTTTACAACCCCCCTTAACATGGGTATTAAACAAAAGAGTTTTACGGGTAAAATGCAGTGGGCTATGTGGAGTTATATAAATTACCAATGGAGGTCGACGTAAGATGTCGAAATATATATCGAACAACCGCCCCCACTGAGCAAGGTAATATTGCATTAACATTGCAGAATCTTTTCCAAAGCAAGTGTAAGTTTGATAGATTACTTGCAGAAAGCTTCCTGGAAGTTTGTTGCAAATGGCAAATCTTCCCCCCAGTGACTTTACATATGCAAGTGTTTCTTTTGTAACTTTACTGCAAGTTTACTGTAGTGAGCTATTACAAACTTTCTTTATACTTACACATGTTACCTTACAGCAAGCTTCAATTTTAAAAGGACCTAGCAAAGTTGTAAAATTTAAACTTACATTTGCAACTTATCTGCAATTGTATATATTATATACACAGTGCAAGTTTGTAACTTGGGATAATTCAAATTAATCTACTTCAGCTTTTCTTCAAAAATGCTCGGAGTCAGATAATGTTCTCAGTTACAATCTTTTCAAAAATGTATTATACAATTTGTGTCAAATGTCATTGATAATTTTTGTAAATGACAACCTTAGCTTTTGTTGACTATTTTTAAAGTACACATCAAGCGATACAAAACCACCAAATTCCAAATTTTTATTATAAATCTTGAGTTGATAGCACGAAAAAAATTTGTGTAATCAATGAATAAAAATTTTAAAACTGCTAGTTTTCTACAACTTTACATGTTAGAACTTTAAAAAAGCCAACAAAAACGTAAGGGTTGATTTAAAGAAATTATCGATGAAGTCATTTTTCAAATATGGTACATACTGATAGATTTTTTAAAAGACTGCAACTTGAATTACTAACCAATCTGTCCAAGCATTTTTGAAAAAAGGAAACTATTTGATTAACTGAATTTATTTCAAGTTACAAACTGATACTGAATATAGGTATAGGTGTATTTATACATAATATATATTTCTTGTAAAACTGTAAAAAATGACTTAAGACAATGTTAATTAGAATAAAATCTTTATTACATAAAAAATTAAAGACAACACATTTCATTTCTGCTGATAGATAGATATATAGACTTTATTGACCATCAAATGTACATGGTAAGTCACTGTCTTTATAAGTACAGACTATACTTACTCGATAGAGATAGTTAAGACATATAGCAAGTGTCCATGTTTAGCCTAAAATGCAGTTCTAGTCAAAATTCAGCGACAAAATAGATAACTTGAACTGGTGATATTGTTATTAATTGACCGATTTCAAAAATTCTTGTTTCTAAATGAATACCAATTAATTGTTTTTGATATTGTTTTACTAAATAACTCTTAGTCGTCTAGAAAAACGTATGAAACACTAATAACAAAAACAAAGTCTTCTGCAGCATTATGTTTTGAGAGGCGAGAATTTTTTTAGCTTCTAAAATATGTGGTAACATGTTACATAAAATAAAGTCAACATATCAAATACTATTGTGAAAAAAAAATATCTAAAATGGTGCGTTTATTTCGATTTTAGAAAAATTTTAATTAAGCAAACGTAAGATATGCAATGGATAAATCAAGCGCACGGAAATGAATACAACTTTACTGCGAAAATAGCTTAAATATGGCGACAGTCTCTGAAAGTGTTCACACATGTCGTAACTATCCCTATCGACTAAGTATAGTACCGCCAATGTCTGTGTACATTCAGAAACATTGAGTTAAAATAAAGCAAAATTATGACTACAATGAATTACGTACATATATAAAAAGTCTGTGGCTAGTGGAACTTGCCTTCCAAAGCTTTTGCCTAGCGCACTCACACACACAGACACTATACACATTAGTTTAGAGCACAAATAAATTCCTTCACCTTGGTTTTTGTTTTATAACATCCACTAGTGCCTACTGTAATCTTGTTAGTGGGAGCATCTTAATAACATTAAGTAGAAAATTGAGGAATTTGATTCCCAAGTAATCAAACATCTGCTTTGTTTTCTCCTTTTTGTGCAACTGTATTTTTAATTCATGCCTGCACCTGGTATTGTTGCGAGCTTCATCATTCACTGGATATTTTGAATACATACACTGAAGAAGGATATAGCGTCTAACACATTTGGGCAGCTTTCTTGTTGCAGTCCTTATTGCTCTTTTTTGCATGATAAACACATGTTCCGCTGCTGACTAGTTAACCCACATGAATGTTCCATAGCATAGGATACTGTTCCACTGTTCTTATGATGTCGATTGCTATGGATAAGCCACATGCTTCCATAGGTCAATCATGTTTAACGTTTTAAAATGAATTGGTCTGACCAGGTAAGACATCTCCAGGCTGCTTCTAAGGACATAACAAAATTCGTATTTAGCAAGGTTAGGTTTTCTTTTTTGTACAGTATATTTCATAATAATTCACCAATAGCCACATACCAAAATAATGATGCAACAGAAAAGTGACTAATTTTATTGCTGTTTTAGGGATTCTTACCTGAAATGTTTGTGGATATACTTCATGTTTTATTATCTACATTCCAGACAACGAATTACTTAATTACCCAAAATTCAAACAATTCAGGCTACAATAAGATTGTTCAATCTTTAAAACTTCCAGGAAAATAAATAGACATAGATCCAAAGAGGTTGTACATATACAACCTCTTTGCATAGATCAAATAACAACTTATGATGACGTAATTATAAAAAATGTAAACAACAAACCGCCATTAATTAATGCCGGGCGCTTTGTCAGAGTCAGTTCGCTTTCGCTGTTGGCGTCGGTGTTGCTATTGGACGACGATGACATACGATCGAGAATATACGATCAAAACGGGGGGAATTCAAATAAATTTTGTTTACAAATTAAAACAAACTTTCAGAAACATTACAATTGTAACTTTACGTGAGCTTACAAATGGAGAAAAACAACAAGCCGGCAAACGAGATATTATATTTGAAAGTTACGTTAAAGTTTCATTTGTAAGTTTGCATTGGTTTTTTGGCTGCAAACATTTAGAAATGTTGCAAACTTAACTTACTTAATGGTAGATTATTTAACGTTGCGGTAAGCATTTGTAAGTTACCATGCTTAGTGGGCCCTGATATGGATATCTAATGAAAGGTCTCCACGAGTGAAATACAGTGAAGATGACGCTTTTATAAACTCAATATAGCTATTTTTTTCGTTTTGGTGCACCTAGATTGTAGATAGTTTGATAAGTCGTATAGGTCTTTGTCCCCTTACCCCAATGGGTCTTTTGTGCATAACTATTTTTTCTAATTTTCCCAAAATGCTCAGATTTTTAGGAGCTATTTTACCTATTTCCTGGGGTGTTTACGTCACCCCTCCAAGATATTTGCAGAACTGAGTCATGCGTAGCATTGCAAGTGTTCTGTTATTTCTGCTGCTTCAGTGCAGCATCTGCAGTTTTTACTGCCCGCCTTACTATTCATCATAAGGTGTTACCTCACTGGTGTCCTGTAAAAAGTCCTGTGATTATTTCAAGTCGTTCCTCTTCGATCGAAGAAACAGCTCAGATGTCTTTGCTTATATGGTGATGAACCGTTTTGCCTGCCTCAAGGCTGGCGTATCCCACGAGTATGGCAGCATTTGGTTCCTCTCCCAAGTATCAAGTTAATTTTTTATATGGCTTTTTGTAAGTCCACAAAGGGGCTCTGGACTTAAGAATGGTGCTGTTGCTGTATCTTTTGCAAGGCTATCTGCTTCGTCATTTCCTTCAATGCCTTGATGCCCAGGTATCCACATCAAAGTTACTTTGTTGTTCGTAGCGATTTTTGTACTCCCAGGTCAGTTTAGACTCGGTTTTGAAAGATTTCAGAGTCTGTATTACCTGACAGCCTGAGTGGATGTACAGATCTCTATTTCTGAGTCTTCTTTGTATGCACTTAAATAATAGAAGGGAGTTTTTTTAATAATTTTTTAACCCCTAACTTGTTTCTTTTTATTTTCGCCATACTGATTTTTAAAATAGATCTAGTATAGCATTTGACAATCGCTAATTAGGATACGCTCGTTTATTAAAAAAGAGTATGTCAAATAACAGTCTTATTAACCCGCCAATCGCCTTTTAACCATCTATTAACAATATAAAAATGTATTGTTATGATTGTGTTGAGTATGTTGTCTATATTCCATAGATATTTGGCAGCGCTCGATGCAATTTATTCAGATTTACTATAAAGTTATCAAACTTTTGGCTGCAATTCAGAATTTTCTTCTAATGAATATTGCAGTTCAAATAAACTGAACTGAAATTAAATAGGTATGTATACAGGTTGTCCCACGTAGATCTTCCATTAGCCGTTTCTGAAGTACGGCTCACAATTGAATTCTGAAAATTTACACACATGGGTTTCTCAAAATTTCCAGTTTACTGAAAATATTGACGTTAGTATGGGACTTCCGGTTATACCGGAAGTAGACGTCAACTTTCTTATTTCAAACATAAGATGGTGTTTTCATTACGTATCTAAATTGCTCCTCAAATTTGATGGTAGGTTTTACTAACATGTAACGGCATTTTTCTCAATCATTTTAGAGATATTTGACCTTTTTCAAAAATTTCTTTAAAAACATTGTCACATTTACACACCTGTATCTCTCTTACTTTTCAACTTGAAGAGTTGAAATTTTAAAATGCAAATTTCAAAGGGCCACAAAATATTTGGAATGTACTAAAGCTAGTATAAGTGAGACAGGTGTCCACAATAGACCGGTGAATCGTGACAACTTTAAAACCTAATAACTCTCTTATTTTAAATCGAATACCCTATATTTTATAACGCCCGTTTGTGTACTTTTTATTGTTCTTTCGATTGGTATCAGCATTTCCTATACCTAAGTCCCACGATTTGAAGATATTTAAACATTATTTGCGATAAGAAATTATTATTAGCCAGTTTATCAGGTTGCCTAGGAGATGAAAATTTTAAACGTCATCTTCCGACATAAGTAAAATATGCGTCAACTTTTGAATATAACTTTTATTTACGAGGAGTATAATCGAATTATTAACAGAAGATGTCGTGTGGCTGCAAAGAGATTTCCACATAAACACAGATCAACTCGTTACATGATCAGAATACTACTAAAAAATTTCTAAGAATGAAGTGTTTCGTCCAAAATTTCATAAGAGTAAAGCATTATTAGGGAACAAAGAGATTTATGTGTTATCACTACACAATAAATGTTCGAAATTTGCAACGTTCACTTCGAGGCATTTTTGCGATAAGAAATAATTATCAGTCCGTTTATCAGGTTGACTAGGAGATAAAATTTCAAACGTCATCTTCCGACAGTAAACTTAATGGTTATACTGTAAAGTACGTTTGTCAATTGTATTTTAATAAAAGAGAGTATTTTCCACAATAATGGCACACTTCAATTAGGTACTCAAACGAAGACTTTTTGAATTTAATTATTATTTACGGGGAGTGTAATCGAATTGTTAGTAGAACATGTCGTTTGTTTGCAGAGAGATTTCTAGATAGACATAGACCAACTCCTGGCATGATCAGAAGACTATTGAAAAATTGTTTTGAGAATGGAATGTTTCGTTTAGAAAGTAATAAAAATAAACCGCTATTGGACAATGAAGAGACACAAATAAATGTTTTGGCATTTTTTACTGCTTATCCTCATGCGTCAATCAGAGACTGCAGTAGAAATTTGCATCTTTCAAGAGGAACTATTCACAGAATTATAAAAATTAACAAATGACACTATTTTCGTTTACTTTAATACACCATTTAGAACCTGGGGCGTGTAGAATTCTGGGAATGGTATCTTTTGAAAACTCAAGATGATGAAAATTTCTCAAGAAAAATTATATGGTGCGATGAGTCAAAATTTTTAAAGAGGGGCATGTTCAATCGTCACAACAGTCACTATTGGTCGGACGAAAATCTTCACATTACTAGAGAACGAAATTTCCAGGATTGTTGGAGTTTCAATGTATTTTGCGCAGTAAAATACAATAGAATTTTTTCCCTTGACATGCATAATGAGCATTTAACAGGTTGGGACCAATAATATTAAGCAATACTGAACCAAATTTGCGTATCGGTACATTATGCTATTAAAATATTTATTAGATTCACTGAAACTAAATTTTAAAATATGGCCCTTTTATTAATATGAGTAATAATGGTAAGTTTGAAAAAAAGATAGGAACACGCATTCTAAACGTGCAGTATTCACAACTTCTGGATATTGTCGCATTTTGCAGCAAGTAATAAGACCAGCGCTGAAGTCCTTGCATGAACACGAAGCTGCAGAAGTTTGGTATCAACAAAATGGAGCTCCACCACACAACTCATAGATAGTAAGCGACCTACTCCAGGAAACATTTCAGGAGAGATGGATAGCTAACGGTGGTCTTTATCGCTGGCCGGCCCGCTCACTAGACTTGACTCCACTAGATGTTAATATCTGGGCGTGCATTAAGAACAAAGTTTACCAGGAACCACCTACTACAAAACAAGATATGATAGCTAGAGTATTAGCGGCGTTCGACGCAATGGAGCAAGATTACCTTTCTTGGGCCACGGGTAACATCATTAAAAGAGCCATCAAATGTCTGGAAGTGAACGGTGCAAATTTCGGACATTTATTGTGAAGTGATAACACACAAATCTCTTCGTTCCCTAATAATGCTTTACTCTTATGAAATTTTGAACGAAACACTCCATTCTTACAAATCTTTTAGTAGTATCCTGATCATGTCACGAGTTGATCTGTGTTTATGTGGAAATCTCTTTGCAACCACACGACATCTTCTGTTAATAATTCGATTATACTCCCCGCAAATAAAAAGTATTTTCAAAAGTCGTCGCATATTTTACTTATGTCGGAAGATGACGTTTAAAATTTTCATCTACTAGGCAACCTGTTAAACTGACTAATAATTATTTATTATCGAAAATAATGTTTAAATATCTTCAAATAGGTGGAACTTAGGTATAGAGAATGCTGATACGAATCGAAAGAACGATAAAAAGTACATTAACTAGCGTTATAAAATACAGGCTGTTCTATTTAAAATAAGAGAGTTATTAGATTTAAAAGTTGTCACGATTGACCGGTCTATTTCGGACACCCTGTCTAACTTGTACTAGCTTTAGTAAATTCCAAATATTTTTATGCATTTTAGAATTTGCACTTTAAAATTTCAACTCTTCAGGTTGAAAAAGAAAAGAGATACAGGTGTGTAAATGTGACAATGTTTTTTAAGAAATTTTTGAAAAAGGTCAAATATCTCGAAAATGGTTGAGAAAAATGACATAACATGTTAGTTAAACCTACCATAAAATTTGACGAGAAATCTAGATACATAATAAAAAACACCATCTTATGTTTAAAATAAGAAAGTTGAGGTCTACTTCCGGTATAACCGGAAGTCGCATAGTAACGTCAATATTTTAAGTGAACTGGAAATTTTGAGAAACCCACGTGCGTAAATTTTCAGAATTCAATTATGAGGCGTACTCCAGAAAAGGCTAATGGAAAATCTACGTGGGACACCTGTATACACAAAAAGTTTCCAAAGCCATGTCCAAAACACAAGTAACATTTCACTGAAAATTAAAAAAAAAATTAAAGTTTATAAGAACATGTGGCCTATTAGACGTCTAAGGAAAATTACTGAATCTAAAGACCTGAAATTTGGCCATAGTCTACTATGTCTTATGATTGTTTAATTCCATTGGATTTGCTTTGTCGCTCATAACTCTGAATCCCCTTGAAATAAGTAGTATACTCTGGCTTTGTACTTTTAGATAGAGAATTTGTTGCACTTTTACGTGCCATCATAAAATATGGGGTATTCTATTTAAAATTCTCACATAATATGCATTTTTTTGTTTCAGAACGCACATTATTTTTTAGACGTCCTGTATGCGGAAATTATCTTCTTGTATCATAATGAGATAAAGCGTTCTGAAGAGGGACCATAACCAAAAATTCAGACCTCTACTTCGACTGATTATGAAAAACACAAAATTCTCATTCGCAGCTGTTTGTTGCCAATTTTTTTATAAATTTTCTCTATCTCTAAAACAGTTATGGATACGTATAACATATTTTATGTTACATGAAAAAGCTTTCAATATGTCATAGAATCTGAAATTGTTTTATTATACCGTGTGTTCCATTTTACAAGACAAAGTTGGTATCAGCTACGAGTCGATCGGGCAACACCGCACTATCAAAAACATTTTAGATAGAGAGATTTCTTTACATAAGTTTCCAAAATTTCAGGTCTTTAGCTTCAGTAATTGTCCATAAACGTCTAATAGGTCACCCACCTTGAATAACCATGTATACTAAGTTATTTCTATCTATTAGCAGTGTTGTAAAAAAAATTCTTTATTGAGCAAAACTGACTTTGAGATTGAAAAAAGACTTTAATTAAGCCCAAATTAGGACCCCTATAACCTACTTTTAAGGTCAGTTAAAATTCTTATTTTTGTTTTGCTTATACAGGTGCCTACTTGAAAACGAAAAGGCACGTTTTAGGGCACTTATCGTGATTTTGTTGGAATTCGCTTAAATAGGTAAATTTTGTTTTCAAAAGAGAAGACTTTTAGGCTTATTTCCAACACCAACCCTTAAGCGCTGGTGCGATCCACCACTAAAATCTTAAATGACGAGGGGAATCAAGTAGCACATAATTTTAGAGCTGGTGTAAATGTCTTTTCAACAGGGCCTTATTTTTTAAATTTGAAGAAATGTGGTCCGAGAAAGTTACTTCTAAAGGTGAGTAAATTATTTATCAAAAACTTACATATCAGTTTATCAAATGTTCAGAATTTCGACCACTAGCTTTTCTACAATAGTATAAGTTTTGTTCAAAACGTCGGCGCACATTCTGTAACATTTCTGGAGTGATTTGGCGGCGTTTGTGATAAATCTGGCGAACGTGCGGGTCATTCTATGGAACCTCTTTTCCCAACTTAACGATTTGGAAATATGTGGGCACGATATTGTCGGACAGGCAAGGTGTAGTGGGGAGGAGCTTCATCCTCCTGAAATACCAACTGGCCTTCAAGATAATGCTCATCATTCTCAAAAATATCAGTCAAGATTCCATCAGTGATGTTTACCAACAGCTCCAAGTACATTTTTTGTCAGATTACCAGATAAAAAAAGACGATCAATATGGTCACAAAAAATTCAAAACCAAACATTCAGTTTTTCCGGGTATTGTGTGTGAATATGAAATAGTCTGGAACTAAAATCGGACCAAAAGCGATAATTACGACGATTCACGTTATTGATAATAATATACAGAAAAAGAAATATACCTTAGCTTTACAACAAGTAATCCCGTCCACTAGAATAAGAGAAAATAAATTGACATCTTTGACTTACGTTAGCAAGACAAACGAAAACATCTGTTTTCTGAATTGATTATCAGAACACCAACACCAGCAACTTGAGCAAATACATAAAAAACAATGAGTCGACCGTTGAAAAATCAGATAAGTCCCGTCTGGAGTATTGTTATGTGGTTCATGTGACAATATATATATATATATATATATATATATATATATATATATATATATATATATATATATATATATATATATATAATTATTTATTTATTTAATACAAATACTCAACGGGAATGATCCCAAATTAAGAGTATGAATACAACATAGCATACACTAGAAAAATTAACATCGTAAAAGTACTACTAATTACCAAGCAGCGATGCAACGTGTCTAGGCTCAGACTCACCACAACAAAATATGTATATCGACTGATGCACGATGGAGCAATGGAGCACGATCAGTAAGTCGGTGAGTTAGGCCTAACATTGGTCCTAGGTGGCGGCAGATAAAAGAAGTCGTGTCTTCTAGAGTTGACTCTAGGGGTGTGAAAAAGCAGATTACGCAACAGTTCAGGACAGACGATCCTATTGCGCAGTGAATTATATATCAGGGAGAGAGCACTATATATATATATATATATATATATATATATATATATATATATATATATATATATATATATATATATATATATATAGAGAGAGAGAGAGAGGTTGAACATTTAGAAGTTTTAAAACACGCTTTCGCGGACATAAACGAAGCTTGGAACATAATAAATTTGTGCAAGTCATTTATTAAATGAGAATCATCAATTTAATGATGATTGCGACGTACTCAAATTAGGTACAAAAGGTTTTAAGTTAAATTTGTGCGAAAAGGTAGAAATTAACAAACATACATGTCGTGTCGCCTGTCTGCGTACTGTGGGGGGTGGGTCAGTGAGAGGGAATGGGGTAATATAAGACAGGGTAACACAGCATATTTTAATATTTTATACTAGTTTTATTTTTTGTTGACATATATTGTGTTTTCTTATTCATTCAGAGCACATACAAATTAATAAACTTAGGTGCTCTGTTTGTTTATTTTCTTTTGTATTCTATATTTTTTTTACTGTTTGTAATATGAATGTTTTGTAAATTGATGAATATTGAATAAAATCGAATATTATTGAATACAGGAAATTTACTAATCGCTCAAATTGAGCCAACTAACAATAACCCATTATTAAACATATTTGCACGAAATAATCATGAAGCGAGGAGAGTTGACAGACCTATTTATGTCATAAATGTCCCCATAAAAACAGATAGTTCCGAGTGGATTTCGCCACTATACCGTTTAGCCGAGAAGACAGAAACGTGTCAATTCTGAGAAATGTCCATTCAACACGGAGTAGACGTTTGGAATTTTAAACTCTTACTTTCATTCTGTATTTGACAAAGCGGGGAATTTCAGCCAAACTGCAGTTATTAATACAATAAAAAATTATCAATCAATTTGTTTATTTTAAGTTGACAATGGATTTACATCAAGTAACGGCCTCTATAATATCGTATCTGTGTACTTTATAGTCCAGTTAAATAAGCATTCAACATCAGATTAAAAAATAATAAGCTGGAATTTTCACATACCTTCCTTTTGACATTTTCAATACTTCCTCAAAAGTCTCATATAATTTCGTGTACGCGTCTTGAGATCTTCAAGGTTAAAGGTCGCGAAAATCTGTTTTTTTTTTACAAACATCTCGTTTCCCATGCGTTAAATCGCTTTTGAAGCTTTTATAAATATCTAAGAGCATAAAATTCTCTACAATCTAACACTTCTTCTTTATCACCAACCATTTTTGAGACCTCGTGCGGGAAGTGGGAGTCCAGATCCGTATACAACAGTACTGCAAATTCAATCATAACTTCCACAAGGCTGTGATACTCCACTCTTCTCAGAAAGACATTCTCATGAAATTAATGCAGGGTCCATACCTTAATCACAAAGAAAATGTTCGTATTCCTATACCCATAAACTTCTGACACGTTATATTACTCGAGTTTTAACAAAAAAATGTCAACTTTCACCAAATCACCCACAGTTATCCCCTACCCCCTGAACCGATCTTACCCAAAAACAATTCGAAGCGTTCCTTTGTTGGGTGCTAACTGGATACCAAATTTGACGATTGTATTTCAATTAGTCTGGGAGTTATTGCGCCTACTAACAGATAGGCGTACAGGCCGACAGACCGACCGACCGACAGACCGACAAAACAATTCTTGTGAAATGTTAGTGATTAATAAGTAATGCCTAATAAGTTATTGTAAAAAAATATGTTTACGACATATAAAAAAATCTGTTTTTGTATTTCGTGAAAAGAAATTTGTTTCGAAAATTGTCGCGTGTAAAAAACTTTTTAGCTAATTTTCATAAAAGACCTATATAAATTTCTTGTAACATAACTTTAAATTAAAATTTCTTGAAAAACACAGTCTAATCCACGACAGGCAGTAGGGATTCCGTCAGCCTAGATCAACTGCCGACCTCCTTTCCTTTGTCACCCATTCTTGGAACAAGTATATGGAACTACACGGTGAATCCCAGATTGTCGCTCTAGACATATCCAAAGCATTCGACCAGGTCTGGCACGCAGCGCTGCTTAAATCAACTTCCGAGCTATGGCCTACCACCAAAACTCTGTACCTGGACAGCAAATTTCCTCTCCAACCGGATAATTTCTGTTGTCGTGGATGGCCATTCCTCTAAACTGTATCCAATTAATGCAGGAGCTTCTCAAGATTCAGCTTTAGCCCCTACTTTGTTTCTTGTTTCTTCTCTACATTAATGACCTCCTCTCTAGGATATCCAACCCAGTTCACAGTTACGCCGACGACAGCACACTCCACTCAAATATACAATATTCTAAGCCTGTCTCTTTAGCCCAGTTAGATGAGGATCGCAGACTCATGGATGGTTCTATCTCCGTGGATCTCCAAAAAATATTAGACTGGGGAAGTAGAAATCTTGTATAATTCAACCCCACTAAATCACAGTCTTGCTTTCTTTCTCATAAGAGATGCACAAGCCCTAGACCCATCACAATGAACAACCATGTTATTCCAAGTAATGAGTCCTTTTTACTTGTTGGCATTTCTGTGGATCGGAATTTGAATTGGCATCAACATGTCACATCAATTGCAGAAGCGGCCGCTAAGAAATTAGGTTTCCTCCTCCGGGCTCGCAAATACTTTTCACCAGACAATCTCTATACATTATATACTTCACAAATAAGACCAAACCTCGAATACTGCTCCCACATCTGGGGTGCTGCTGCCGCTTCTACACTCGCTATCCAGGATTCCATTCAGAAGAGAGCTATACGTCTCATCTGTGACCCTACCCTTACCCAAAGGCTGCCATCCCTTGCCCACCGATGTGGTGTTGGTGACATCTCTCTCTCTCTCTCTCTCTTTTATAGATGTCTGCACGAGCAGTGCTCACGGGAGCTTTCTTCCATAGTTCCTCCACCTGCTGCCCCCAACAGATCTACCAGGGGAACAGAGCGAATGCACCCTTTTACTGTCCAGGTCACCAGACATAGAACATCTTGTTATGCCCGCTCTTTTGTCCCGAGGACTTCAAAGTTGTGGAATTCCTTGCCGGCACATGTTTTTCCTTCTCCCCCGAACCTCCAAACCTTCAAGTCCAGAATTAACAAGTTGCCTCTTTCCTCCTTGTCGACACCCACGGTACGATAGTATTTAGGCTGTAAGCCCTCGTGGTGTATTGTTGAAATAAAAAATAAAAAAAATTAAAGCTAATTTTTGTAAAAAGAATGGATAATTTCCGTTAAAGGCGTTTATGCAAATTTTCTGGTAAAATATTTTTCTAAATTTTTAAAAAGCTTTTTGTGAATAATTATATCTTGGTAAATGTAGTTTTTGTGTAAATTGATTGAATTATTGGCCCGAAAAATCGGACCCGTTCTTTTGGCATTTTTTTTTTAATTTCGGATAATTTTAATATTTTTTCAAACAATAAAGTTATTTTGATGAAATATGGTACATTCTACTATAAATGTTACGCTTCTACCAAATTTGATGTCTTTCTTTAAACAAAACACATATTTTGAATTAGAATTTTTTTATGAAAATTCACTACCATAACGCACTTGCCGCGTCCACCCTTTTTTTAAATCATTTTACGGAATGTAGATTATGTGGTTATCAATGAAAAATAATATATGTTATATATTGTCCTCTATTCATGGCACACTCTGATTTCTACAGGAGTTAAAAGATTTAATTAACTACAGCACCTGTCATAATGTTTCGATTATTGTTTTTTTTTTGTTGGTATAAATGATGCCTCGTTTCACACATCTATAAAACAATAATTAAATTTTGGTAAAGTTATCATAAGTTTAGAAATATCCTATCTATACAGTTTTATTGGATCCAGCGTTTAATAGCTTACCCCACTTTTCGAGTCAAGTGCCAACAATCTTGTTACCATCAGACAAAACAATGAAAATTCATGTTTATTTTAATGAATATTTAAGTGGATATGCGACAGCTTTTAAAAATTTCTCTCAGACGAGAAAAACGTGCCAAAATTTCTTAAAATCTAATATAAATTTGTAAACTACTCGACTCATTAGAGCCCTCCTCTTGACATGAATCATCCAGGCTATTGTTTCTATTAATAAGATTAAGACCACCTTCTCTAGGTGTTCCGCATGGTTAGCACTATGTTTGAACTGTTAATTAGGAATTTTTTACACAAAGACAGACAAGCACGGCTGCCAATAGATGTTTCTCATTCCGCTGGCAGTTACCAGCTGCCTTAGCATACTATTTTCGACCATGAAATTCTATCGAAAGCAATTACAATGTAACGACATTATTAGCAAGCACTTCCATCAAGCAAGCGGGCTGAAATAGTTGAAGCGCTACACCGGAAACGCCTGAAAAGAAGCTTATGAAAGAAACGGTGTAGTTGGCGTAGAGACGTTAGCTCTGTGTGATGTTCAGTTGTTTCATGAGTGAAAATAGTGGTGTTTTGGTGTTCATCCACACAAAGGTTTTTACATTTTTTTGTTAATAAAAACTAGTTACAATAAAAAAGTCGGATATGGATGTTTGGGGAAATTTGGATATAGCGACGGTTGTGGCGAGGGATGATCTAAATAGCAGCTTCCGGAGATCAAAAAGAACAGTAAGTGTCTTAAGTATATTTAAATTTTATCTACTTTTATCTAACACTGTTTTAAATTTTATGTATTTCATCTTAACATTTTTTGCATAAAAAGAACACTTGTTATAAACAAATTTCACCGTAAAGCTTTAATTAGTTTAAGAAAACACTATATCTATAGCCTACTATTGGGTCAAATAAAAAATCCGGAGGCAGTTGTGCATTATGGTAGTGAACTTCAATTAAACGTTTAAAATTCTAATTACTCAGTTTGCTATTAGGTACCCCAGAAACTTTAATTTTGGTACATAAGTAGTAAAGTCTCTATTAGGGCCATAAGCCTACCAAATTTTATCAAAATAAATTTGTTATTCTTTGAGAAACAAAGTTTTGTCAGAAAAAAAACTCATCAAAGCTATTAACAAAAGCAGAACACGTGACAAGTTTTGTCGAAATCGTTTAATTTGGAGTTATAAGTTGAATAAACATATACACACCCCTATATATATATATATATATATATATATATATATATATATATATATATATATATATATATATATATATATATATATATATATATATATATATATATAACTATTCAATGTTTTCGTGAAGGGAACACACTCATGCTTAGAACACCAGAAGATATACGGTTTTGTTGGAAGATCAAACAAGATTGACAATGTTGCAAAAAAATGTAACATCATCCATATATCCATATAATCATCTTCCAAAGAATCTTAGAGACTGTGATGTGTCTGTTTTAAAGATAAAACGTAAACAGTTTTTGGAATCGCAGTCTTTCTATACTCTATCTCAATTTTTTGATTGTTCCATGTTTATAGAATAAGTGAAACTTATTTGCTGCTTTAATTTGTGTTTCCGTTGGCACTATGGATTTCATCCATGTGTGTTTGATCTAATTGATGCATGTTGTTTTTTGTGTTTTATTTACCATGACGAACCGTAATTTTATTATTAATATATGTATGTATATCTGTAAAAAGCTTTTAAGCTGTGAATTTTTAAATTTTAGGATACTTTGCTTAAGAAAGGGTGTGCCAGAAATTTGGCTGATTTTTGTGTTTTGTATTGTGACGTATTCATTGCCATTGTTGGATGTTCTGAATAAAGAGTGTTATTATATATATATATATATATATATATATATATATATATATATATATATATATATATATATATATATATATATATATATATATATATATATGTAGACATGTAAAGATTGAAACAAAAATTTGGTTGTAGGTTCTAGGGGCCCCAAATCGCGGTAATTCGAAGGAATTTCTGTAAAGTTTCACTATTAATACCTTTGCATTAGGAACTTTTTAAATAAAAATTTGCTTAAAGCCCAATATAGGGAGAATAAGTGTATAAATTTAGACTTAAAGTTGAAAAAAACAACTTTTTGAAACGAGTTACCGAGTATTTTTTTGAAAGCACTAGAAAGATAGGAGGAGGTATTGACAATTACTTAACCTTACAAGGAAAACGTAATAATCTTTTTAAAATACAGTTTTATTTATTTAACATAATATACTCTAGACACACAATTATCAGAATGTTCATAGAGCAATTATTACTAAAATTAATTAAAAGTTTAAAATTAAACAGGCCTTGAGCTTTAAAGCTCTTAATACACGCTCATTTAAAGAGTTTTCTCGAAAGTCTCTCTATTATTAAAAAATATTTTAATTTTGTGTTGTACCTCCCTTTGATACAAATGCTCAGAACTCAATTTTCTATGAAGCTAGAAACTTGAAATTTGGTATATCTAGGTCTCTATTAGGGCCATAAGCCTACCAAATTTCATCAAAATAAATTTGTTATTTTTTGAGAAATAAAGTTTTGTCAGAAAAAAACTCATCAAAGCTATTAACAAAAGCAGAACTCATGACAAGTTTTGCCCAAATCGTTTAATTTGGAGTTATAAGTTGAATAAACATATACACACACACCTATATATATATATATATATATATATATATATATATATATATATATATATATATATATATATATATATATATATATATATATATATATATATATATATACAGGGTGAGCCACGGTGGATGGAGTATTAAAAGTATATGGAGAATGAATCAACCGATTGCTCTGAAATTTTGGTTACGGATGTAATGGCGTATGATCTCTCGACCTAAAATATTTTTGAAAATGCAGTGTTGCCACATATACGTAAAACTTGCAACATCTTCGTAATTTTAAATGGAACACCCTATATATTTTTGCTTTTTTTGAATTGTCGTCTCTTTTTGAGTAACTTTTGTTGATATTTTCCTATACCTATCTCAAGTCGTTTTCGAGATAATAATTATTTTCTGAATTTATTACCAAAAATTTGACTTTCATTAAATCGTGTTTTCTCCTACCGACGAAGCGATTTAAAGATAATTTTTTAGCTACGGTTAGGCAAGGTCTAGGGGCATCTCCTCCAATAATCAAATGTTTAGAATATCATACAGGGTGAGTTAGAGAACGTTTTCTATAAGTGACTCGTAGAAATGCACGAAAGTCATTTTTTTAAAATAGAACGCCCTGTATATTTTCAAATTTTTTGGATCGTCTTCTCTTTTTGAGTAACTTTTGTTAATATTTCCCTATACCTATCTCAAGGCGTTTTCGATTTATGGTCACTTTTCTCTAACCTATCCAAGATTATTGGTCTTTTTGTATATCATAATGGGTGGACCATGAAATTTCTATTTTGTCAATTTGACATGACAACAGACATGCTGTTTATCTAAATAAATTTGACTTTAGTTATATTTACATTCAATTTGAATAGCTATAGCACAAATAAGGCAGAAAATAATTATACAAACACAGTTTTAATGGATTTGTTTATTATTCATGGACAGTGCAATAAGATTATCAGCAGAACTTGTCGAAGATTTAATGATAAATATCCGAATTTGCCGCAGATGAATAACAGAAAGTTTCTACGAATTCATAGGAATTTTATAAAATCTGGTGCGTCGTTAAGAGATGCAAGAAATCTACCCAAACCTGTGACATCTGACGAGGTAAATGAAATCAATGTGCTAGCGTATTTTCATGCGAATCCCCAGTATTCCATACGTTGTGCTGAACAGGATTTAGGATTGCCATATTCATCCATTCGAAGAATACTAGTAAATCATAAAATGCATAATTATAAATTTACAAGAGTTCAATTTCTCACGCCTCAGGATTATCTACAGAGAATAGAGTTGTGTGAAATGTTAGTTGTGCGTATGCAAGAGGACCCCAATTTTTTAAAGAAAATGATATGGACTGATGAATCCAAATTTTCTAGGGAGGGGATTTGTAACACACGAAATCGTCACTATTGGGCCACAGACAACCCCCACGTTACTAGAGAGGCTGGTTTTCAAGTCAAATTTGTTTTTTGTATGTTATTGGATGACGAAATAAAATATTACATATATGACGAAAAATTGAATTCCAGAAAATATTTAGATATAATTAGAACAATTGTGGAAGGCTTCCTTGATAATCTGTCAATTGAAACATATAGAACTTGTTGGTATCAACTCGACGGGGCTCCTGCACATTGTACATCCGAAATTAGTATGGAGTTGGACCGGCTTTTCGATGACCGTTGGATCAGACGTTTGGGACCGTGTAACTGGCCTGCGAGGTCCCCTGACCTTACCCCGTTAGATTTTTATCTTTGGGGTATTCTTAAAGATCGAGTTTATAAAACTCCAGTCCACAATAGGGCAGAATTAGAACGTCGAGTGATTCAAGAGATTGAAAACTTGGACCCTGCTGAAATAAGAGCTGCTACAACAAACGCCGTGCATCATCGTATACAAAAGTGTCTGGAAGTTAACGGTCAACATTTCAAACAATTATTATAGTTTTAAGATTTTTATACATATTTATTACTGTCATTGGTATTATTTGTTATTGCTACTTGGCCTTTTTTACTATTATCGCTGATTAGGTATTAGTTTTTCCAAATACTGATAGTGTTATTGTTCTCATAACGACGAACCAAAATTTATAAAATTCCTATGAATTCGTAGAAACTTTCTGTTATTCATCTGCGGCAAATTCGGATATTTCTCATTAAATCTTCTACAAGTTCTGCTGATAATCTTATTGCACTGTTCATGAATAAAAATCAAATCCATTAAAACTGTGTTTGTATAATTATTTTATGTCATGTTTGTGCTATAGCTATTCAAATTGAATGTCAATATAACTAAAGTCAAATTTATTTAGATAAACAGCATGTCTGTTGTCATGACAAAGTGACAAAATAGAAATTTCATGGCCCACCCATTATGATATACAAAAAGACCAATAATCTTGGATAGGTTAGAGAAAAGTGACCATAAATCGAAAACGCCTTGAGATAGGTATAGGGAAATATTAACAAAAGTTACTCAAAAAGAGAAGACGATCCAAAAAGTGTGAAAATATACAGGGCGTTCTATTTAAAAAAAATGACTTTCGTGCATTTCTCCGAGTCACTTATAGAAAGCGTTCTCTAACTCACCCTGTATGATATTCTAAAGATTTGATTAATGGAGGAGATGCCCCTAGACCTTGCCTAACCGTAGCTAAAAAATTATCTTTAAATCGCTTCGTCGGTAGGAGAAAACACGATTTAATGAAAGTCAAATTTTTGGTAATAAATTCAGAAAATAATTATTATCTCGAAAACAACTTGAGATAGGTATAGGAAAATATCAACAAAAGTTACTCAAAAAGAGACGACAATTCAAAAAATGCAAAAATATATAGGGTGTTCCATTTAAAATTACGAAGATGTTGCCAGTTTTACGTATATGTGGCAACACTGCATTTTCAAAAATATTTTAGGTCGAGAGATCATACTCCGTTACATCCGTAAACAAAATTTCAAAGCAATCGGTTGATTCATTCTCCATATACTTTTAATACTCCATCCACCGTGGCTCACCCGTATATATAGGCATGTAAAGATTGAAACAAAAATTTGGTTGTAGGTTCAAGGGGCCCCAAATCGCGGTAATTCGAAGGAATTTCTGTAAAGTTTCACTATTAATACCTTTGCATTAAGAACTTTTTTTAATGAAAAATTGCTTAAAGCCCAATATATGGAGAATAACCGTATAAATTTAGACTTGAAGTTGGAAAAAAAAACTTTTTGAAACGAATTATCGAGTATTTTATTGAAAGCACTAGAAAGATAGGAGGAGGTACTGACAATTACTTAACCTTACAAGGAAAAACGTAATAATCTTTTTAAAATAAAATTTTATTTATTTAACAATCTACTCTAGACACACAATTATCAGAATGTTCATAGAGCAATTATTACTTAAGTTAATTAAAAGTTTAAACTTAAACAGACCTTGAACTTTAAAGCTTCTAATACACGCTCATTTAAAGAGTTTTTTCGAAAGTCTCTCTATTATTAAAAAAAATATTTTAATCTTGTGTTGTAGCTCCCTTTGATACAAATGCTCAAAGCTCAATTTTCTATGAAGCTAGAAACTTATGGTATATCTAGGTACAGTTAATCTCTTTAAAAGAAACTTATATTGTGTGTGTGTGCGTGTTTGGGATGACTTCGGAAGCTTAAGTCCATTGGTCACAGACTTTTGAAGATTTTTGTTTGTTTTATTTCGCGGATACAATCATATGGATTTATTTTTGTGTCATTTAATGTCATACAGTGAGCCTCCTATTTGACCATAGCTTTACAAATTTATAGTACATAAATATGATGTAAATAAAAATAACATCTTTTTACTATTAATTATGTATATTAATATTATTAACATCTCATTAAGGAAGTGTTTTTTTTAAAATATTAGTGAATTTTCTTAAAAAAAATTCACTAATGAGGAGATCCCGACTTTTGAATGTTGAAAAAATGTCTTCAAATGAGCGCTAATTAGGGCCCCCAGAACACATATCCGGGGTCAGTTTCAATTTTTATAAGCAAGGGCAACCAAATTTTGTGCGAGGGTTAATATCCTTATAGGTAAGTTACCTACCAACATTTAGCTATGTAGGTCAAAAGACAAAACAGTTATAGGCATTTAAAGAAAAATAAATTGGGGGTTTCCTCAAAACGTCAAACTTGCGATTTAAGACGTCAAAATCGGCAATGTTTAGGCAAATAACTTGAATCTAATACGGGCTATGGAAATCAAATGTCTCAAGAAAGATGTTTTATAAACCCTGAAGCCTTAGTTTCAACCGTCATTGTCCTTCATTTTACTAAAATGTTTCCAGAAAATTCATTTCAAATAGACTCTTTCTCTGATGCTTGGCAGTAGTCTTAGCTATAGAGTTTATCGTTTAATGGTATATAATTTTTGTCGAATTTTCGTAAAAAATCAATAAAGCTCAATATATCCGTTATTCTACAAGATATGAAAAAAAATTGTATATATTAATTATAGGGTGTCTTGAGCAACATCTTAAAAATATTTCTACAATCACAGGCTGGCCCATAAGTCGTTGGTGATACAAATTTTCTTTTTTTTAATCAAACACGCCTTATGTTATTGCATTTTTGCATTTTCGAAATATAATGCATGTTTGTAAGAAAAGAAATTCTGGATGCAGCAAGTGCGTTATGGTAGCGAATTTTTATCAAATGCTTCATATTTGAATAGCCCAATTTGCTATTAACCTATAAGGTTGACCAAGAAACGAGTTTTTCCGGGAACACTTTAAGTTTACTTCTGGAAATTTTTGTACATTTTCACACAATAAAGTTATTTTTATGAAATATGGCACATTGTTTTTACTATATAGGTTATACTGGTAACTAAAATTGATGCCTGCTTTCTTAAAAAGAAAACACACATATTTGCAATAAAAACATTTTTATGAAAATTCACTACCATAACGCACTTGCTGTGTCCAGAGTTTTTTCTTAAATTTTTCATCGTTTTTTTGTTGTATTTTCTTGTTTTTTTTAATATATATATATTTTTTTGTATTTTTTGGGGGAGTTTATACATATATATATATATATATATATATATATATATATATATATATATATATATATATATATATATATATATATATATATATATATATATATATATATATGTATATATATATATATATATATATATATATATATATATATATATATATATATATATATATATATATATTTGTATATTTTTTTTAGTGGGGGATTAAAACGAGGACACTCTCGCCTAGGGGCTCGTCAAGGCTAACAGACAAACAAGACTAAGCCATGGACAGGTGGGGAAAACAATAGGACAGACATTAGGAAGCCCAAAATTAATGTACATAGTTCTATATAGGCCATTGAGCACCTATATTCACATACATACATTACTATATAACTACAACTAATGTAACACAATGCCTGGTAGATATTTACTATTTATAACTATTATTTACAGGGTTTAATTTTATAATTATATATCTAAGTTTATATTTCTAAAAAATGTATTTAAAACTATCTTGGCATCAATTTTATGTCTACTTAGAAGGTGTGTTAAATTCATATGGTGTTTGGTGTATTTTTCCAACGTTAGCATGAGGTTGGTTCGCTGTGCAGAATACTTAGAGCATGAAAATATAACATGATTTAAGTCAGCAATGTTGTTTTCGTTGCAGTCACAATTAGGGCTTTCAGTCACACCTATCTTATGCAGGTGTGCTGGAGATCTTCCATGATTAGACTTCAGTCTTGTTAATATTGTAGCGAATGAGCGGTTTCTGGAAATTTCTTCGACCAGATGTAATGGAAGTTGTTTGTGTATAAGAGCATAGTGGTTTGAACTTGAGTTGACATAACGGTGCCATTCTATATCCCAGTATTTAATTAATTGCTGTTTAATTTCCGGTCAAAAGTCTGTATATGGGATTTTTCGGTTTTGTTGATCGCTCTCCAAAAATGCTGCTTGCTTGGCTAGATCGTCTACTATTTCATTTCCTGATATTCCGGCGTGCCCCTTGACCCACAGATATACTATTTCAGTGATTGCTTTTAACTGAAACTCGTATTCCTTTATGCGAGATAGAATAGCATTTTTAAAGTTCTCTTGAGAAAATTGTATTACAAATTTCATTAAAGTTGCAAAAGCCTTCCAAAAAAAAACTTAATTCATATTTAGAAAAGGAAAGTATCTGGCAAACTATAAACGTGGCAGGTATTTTTCCTTATTAATCGCCTGGATGATTTCGTTCTAGTCAACCTAGTTGAACCGGTCTTTCAAACAACAAAAAAGTTGTTTAAAAACAAATTCTCTCCTCTTTTATCAACAATAAAAAATATCTGCTGAAAAGTATGATTTTAGGCTAAAAGGGATAAAGTTATCCAGTCGTTTTAAAGAAAAATGATATCTTGGTCCAAGCTTATGAAACTGGAAACTATTGTTTGTACCAAATATTAAAATTGATGAAACAAAACAAAACTTGACATGTGCATCGGCGGGAATCGAACCCGGGCCGGCCGTGTGTCATGCGAACACTCTACTACTCCACCACCAAAGATAGCTAGGTAATGGTGGTCTAGTAAAAGGATTTGTTCCTTCATACTCCGCGATTGCACGACTTGTGGACAATTTGTCGTTGAGTTCCTCATTTTCTTGCGCACCCTTGATGTGTTCTTCTTGCTCAGTATGTACAGGTTGCAGATTACCACCATCAAACAGGATCTCGTTATTTTCCGTAACCGCTATGTTAGTAATTTCATATTCAACTTCCTGTCTGATGGAATTCAGTCTCGTTTGTGGAATAAGGTTATTCCTAAGTATGACACGATACTGATCCGCTACTTTCTGTTGAGTCACCTGTATGTGTGGGTACATTCTGAGAAATTCGGTGTGAATTTGTTGCCTATATCCGGTCGTGTGTTGTCCGAGTTGTGTTACTTTGTAGTAAATGCGCATAATGGTTTCATTATTATCCATAGTCAATTTCATGCGCCGTCTTGGTAATCCCATCTGGGTGCGCGCTGGCTGATTTTTCCGTTGTTGATTTTGGGCTGTAATTTATTGCATGACAGGGGCCGCCTCATGAGCACCCCGCCACCGACGTCCCGCATGCTGTTGTTTGGATTTGGTTTGGATCTCTTTCCATGGGTGTGCCACCAATTAACCCTGGCGGCGCAGGTAGGGATGAAGGGGTGGGGATGTAATATGGTTACGGAAAAAGAGGGTAAATAGGACAGCGGACAGCTGGCGTCGATGACTGTACCGTCTACGTCGTTACGAGTAGCGGTGAGCATACTGCTGGAAGCAGTACACCCATCGGCCAGTCAGACCTGTGACCCTATAGGAAGCGGCACTTACAGGGTGCTACTCATTAATCATGGTAACTTACAAATGCTTACCGCAACGTTAGATAATTTACCATTAAACAAGTTAAATTTGCAACATTTCCAAATGTTTGCTGCCAAAAAATCAATGGAAACTTTAACGTAACTTTCAAATATAATATCTCCTTTGCCGGCTGTTGTTTTCCTCCATTTGTAAGGTCACGTAAAGTTACAATTGTAATGTTTCTGAAAGTTTATTTTAATTTGTAAACATTTATTTGAATTCCATACGTTTTTGTGATCGTGTATGTTCGATCGTATGTCATCGTCGTCCAATAGAAACATAGCAACGCCAACGCCAAAAGTGAACTGACTCTGACAAAGCGCCCGGCATTAATGATTAATGTCGGTTTGTTGTTTATATTTTTTATGATTTTATATCATAAGTTGTTATTTGATATATGTCTATTTATTTTTCTGGAAGTTTTAAAGATTGAACAACCTTATTGTAGCCTGAATTGTTTGAATTTTGGGTAATTAAGTAATTTGTTGTCTGGAGTGTAGATAATGAAACATGGAGTATATCGACAAACATGTCAGGTAAGAATCCCTAAAACAGCTATATACTAAATACATGTGTGAATTCAATAAAATTAGTCACTTTTCTGTAGCATAATTAAATTTTGGTATGTCGCTATTGATGAACTATTCTGAAATGGCTGGATTTGTATTTTTGTTTCTTTTTATGAAATATACTCAACGAAAAAGAAAACCTAATTGCTAAATACGAATTTTGTTACGTCCTTAGAAGCAGCCTGGAGATGTCTTACCTGGTCAAACCAATTCATTTTAAAACGTTAAACATGATTAAATATGGAAGCATGAGGCTTATCCAGAGCAATCGACATCATTAACACTGGAACAGTACAGTACCCATCAAGCTGCCAGGATTGCTTATTTTTCACATTGTCGCAGTATCCTATCATATGGAACGGTCATATGGGTTAACTCGTCAGCAGCGGAACATGTGTTTATCATGCAAAAAAGAGCAATAAGGACATTGTGTGCGTAGGTCCAAGAAAAAGCTGCCCTGATGTGTTCGAGGCCAATGGGATACTTAGGTATCCTTCCATCCATATTCTTCTTCAGTATATGTATTCAAAATATCCAGTGAATGATGAAGCTCGCAACATCAATACCAGGTGCAGGCATGAATTAAAAATACAGTTGCACAAAAAGGAGAAAACAAAGCAGATGTTTAATTACTTGGGAATCAAATTGTTCAATTTTCTACTTAATGTTATTTAGATGCTTCCACTAACAAGATTACAGTAGGCACTAGTGGATGTCATAAAACAAAAACCAAGGTGAAGGAATTTATGGGTGCTCTAAACTAATGTGTATAGTGTTACATACTACTTGTATTCATTCTTTGTAGTGTGTGTGAGTACGTTAGGCAAAAGCTCTGGAAGGCAAGTTCCACTAGCCACAGACTTTTTTATATATATCCGTAATTCATTATAGTCATAATTTTGCTTTACTTTAACTCAATGTTTCTGAATGTACACAGACATTGACGGTACTATACTTATTCGATAGGGATAGTTAAGACATATGCGTGAACACTTTCAGAGACTGTCGCCATATTTAACCTATTTTCGCATTGAAGTTGTATTAATTTCCCTGCGCCTGATTTATCCATTGCACATTCTTACGTTTGCTTAATTAAACTCTCTCTAAAATCGACATGAACACACCATTTTAGATATTTACTTTTTCACAATAGTATTTGATATGTTGACTTTATTTTATGTCACATATGTTACCACATATTTTAGAAGCTATAAAAATCTCGCCTCTCAAAATAAGTAATCCTACTTCGATTTTGTTATTGGTTTTTCACACGTTTTCCTAGACGAATAAGAGTTATTTAGTAAAACAATATCAAAAACAATTAATTGGTATTCATTGAGAAAAAATAATATCAAGATAAGTTATCTATTTTGTCGCTGAGTTTTGACTAGAACTGCATTTTAGGCTAAACATGGACACTCGTTATATGTCTTAACTATCTCTATCTAGTAACTATAGTCGGTACTTATAAAGACAGTGACTTACCATGTACATTTGATGGTCAATAAAGTCTATATATCTATCTATCAGCAGAAATGAAATGTGTTGTAAGTCTTTAATTTTTTATGTAATAAAGATTTTATTCTAATTAACATTGTCTTAAGTCGTTTTTACAGTTTTAGAAGAAATATATATTATGTATAAATACACCTATACCTATATTCAGTATTAGTCTGTAACTTGAAATAAATTCAGTTAATCAAATACAGTTTATTTTTTTCAAAAATGCTTGGACACATTGGTTAGTATTTCAAGTTGCAATCTTTTGAAAAAGCTATACAGTATGCACCATATTTGAAAAATGACTTCATCGGTAATTTCTTTAAATCAACCCTACGTCTTCGTTGACTATTTTTAAAGTTCTTACATGTGAAGTTGTAGAAAACCAGCAGATTTAAAATTTTTATTCATTGATAACTACACAATTTTTTTTCGTGCTTTCAACTCAAGATCAATAATAAAAATTTGAAATTTGGTGGTTTTGTATCGCTTGATGTGTACTTTAAAAATAGTCAACAAAAAGCTAAGGTCATTTACAAAAATTATCAATGACATTTGACACAAATTGTATAATACATTTTTGAAAAGATTGTAACAATATTATCTGAGTCTGAGTATTTTTGAAAAAAAGCTGAAGTAGATTAATTGGAATTATACCAAGTGACAAACTTGCACTGTATATATAATATTGCAAATGTAAGTTTAAATTTTATAACTTTGCTAGGCCCTTTTAAACTTGAAGCTTGCTGTAAGGTAACATTTGTAAGTATAAAGAAAGTTTGTAACAGCTGACTACAGTAAACTTGCAGTAAAGTTACAAAAGAAACACTTACATATGTAAAGTCACTGGGGGAAGATTTGTCGTTTGCAACAAACTTGCAGGAGGCTTTCTGCAAGTAATCTATGAAACTTACGCTTGCTTTGGAAAAGATTCTGCAATGTTAATGCAATATTACCTTGCTCAGTGGGTACCGTCCGGGCCAAACGGACCCTGGTTTTTTAACGTGGTTGTTACTCCACCACTCCTCCTTTCTCACCCGGGCTTGGGACCGGCGATGGCGGAGTTTTATTATTATTATATTGTAAAATTTTTGACAATAAATAGTACGTTATTGTGTATACTTAGGTATAGCTTGAGCGCCTCCGTGGCCGTGCGGGAAAGTCGATTCAGACTTTCCAATACGGACTCGGGGGACGACGGTTCGAGACTCACCGGCGGCGGATGATTTTTCAAATCACTGTCGTCGTTGAGATCGAACTCAAGGTGGAGGGTAGGTTAGTTTAGATGAGCAAAAAGGGTCAGCAATTGCCTAATTGCCAGTAAGCATCTTACCTTTTTAGGTATAGCTTCATATTTGATCAAAACATAAGGGTTATCTAACTGGTCTTAGGTATGCAATGAATAGATTTTCAGTTTTACGAACACACCTGTTTTTGTTTTTATTTACAATGCATCATTCTCAATTTAAATTAGTTAAGTAAGTGGAAAATCAAAATAGAGAGAACAGAGATTACCCAGCAGATTTATTATCTTGGCAGGTCAAACATGCAAGTACAACATTTGTGACATATTACTCAGGCGTCTCAAGGCAACGGTTGGAATAATTTGGCACTACAAAGTTTACAGACATAAGGTATTTCTCACGTTTCGACCTCAAATGACCGCGGCTTAAATGCAACAACAAAACATGTTATCACATTTCACAGTAGCAGAAAGTTTTCTTACATATTTTTAGTCTTCTACCTTAAAGCTCTATTTTTAAACGTAGGTAATTAAGTTCACAAAGGTGATTAAGCTCGTTGTGATAGTCTAAATTCAGATTTGTTCCTAATTTTTCTTTACGATGAAATAGTGGAGTTGTAGCATGTATTACACAGGTGCTCCTAAAATCTTACCCCAATTATCTTTTTTATTTTTTGATTCGGAAAAAAAACAACAGAAAATAGGAAACCTGGAGGAAAAAAATTATTGACTTTAATAGATACTTCATGTATGTATTTACATATGTATCTAACTTTGTTTATTTAACGTCGGTCTATTTCCGCGACTATGGCCAATTGCCGATGCCAGAAGCAGTTCCACCTTATTGCACAATAAGTACAATTTGGAGAACCCAGTTCATCACAATACAGCTTTTAGACCTGACGATCGTTTCACTAACAGATTTAGCGTCATCCGAGGGTGAAAAATTCTGAAATTTGAATGATTTGGTTCTCCAAGTATATCAGTGCTCATCGCAGGTTAAAATATTCACTTTGTGAATCTTTTTAGCAATTGTAACCATTTCTCTCTTAAGTTTTTAATCATCTCTGTTGTTATCTCGTCATGTCCTGCAGATTTTCGTTGTTTTAGCATCTTCAAAGCTCTCATTATTTCTCCTATTTCCATTTCATCTGTCGTGTTCGTATCCTTTGAAACAACGTCTTGTTCTTGCTGCTCTTCGGTTTTTTACTTCGTTGCTTTGTTGTGTACCTACCAGCTCTTCAAAATATTTTTTCCAGAATTCCACTGTTGCCTGGTTTTGTCGTTGCATGGCTCCTTTCTTATCTTTTATTTTTCTTGTGGGGTTTTTACCTTTTCTAAGAGTTTTAATTACTTTAAAGAACAACTTCTTGTTACCTACAATGTCGGTTTCCATCTTTTCACAAAATTCCTCCCTTCACCATATCTCTAACTTTAATTCCTTGGCTTTTGCGGCGTTGGTAACTTTCATTAGATCTTTGTTTCAAATATTCTTTCCATTTATGTTTCTTGATTTTGACTTGTACCTTGATGTCCTGTGTCCACCATTTTGTTTGTTTTTTACTCTGGTCTAGTTTTATAGTGCCATATACTTCTCTTGCCGTATCAAGCATTATGTTTTTGTGCCATATCCCACTGTTATTCTATTGTCATATCTAACTTTTCGGTTTATGTTTGGTTAAGTTTTTCTTCTGTCTTTTTCTTGTACAATCCTGCTGTTACTGTTTCATTCAATTTATACATTCTTATCTTCTCTTTTATCTTAAATGGTTGATCTTCCGTAGTTGTCTTGCTGATGTGCTTGTCTGGCTTTACTCTCATCTTTATTTCTGCTAGGAAAAGAAAGTGGTCGATATTTATTTCAGCTCCCCTCCTGATTCTCACATCTTTTACATCTTTTCTGTATTCTCTATTTACCAACACATAGTCTATAATAGATTTTTCTTCTCTACCTTTCACTTCTCGCGTATATTTTTATGTATCTCTTTGTGCTGAAAAAAAAAGTATTTGGCACCTGCAAGTCCTTTTCCATGCAGAAGCCTACCATTATTGTTTCTAATATTTTATCATTGTGTATCTATTACTTCGCCTATTTCCTCGTCTTTTTTACCGACCCTTACATTCATATCTATTATCATTTTTATATCAACATTGTCTATTGCTTCATTCAAGTTTTCCCAGAATTCATATTTTTTCGCTGCCTTCTCGTCTTCATTTGGTCCATATACTACTATTACTGTTACATTTGTTTTCACCTGCATATCTATTTTTAAAATTCTTTCTGTGATACCTGTCCATTTGGTCATAAACTCCTTTTTATTATTATTTATTAAACAAGCCACCTCTTCCTTGGCTCGGTTTCCTTCATCAACTCCACTATAAATAAGTAGGTGCCCATTTCCAGTATCTTCTCCTCTTCCTTTCTTTTTTGTCTCCGTGACTCCTAAAATATCCATTTCTGCCTTTTCAAATTCGTCTATAAGCTCGTCTTCTTTTCCTGTCAAGTCTCTAACATTTCATGTTCCAATCTTCCAGCTGCTTATCTGGCAGCTTTTCACATTCTTTATAGCTGTTTCAACTCCAAAAATCATACAATTTTTATTTGCATGCGTCGTCATATTCCCTACATCATTCTTTGTTTCATTAGCTAGCTTTTTGATTCATCTCTGGTTACGTTGTTAAGTTTGTTCTGTTCTTGGTCCAATTTCCATTCCTTTCCGTCTATAACTACTTTCCTGTAGCATATTTTTGTCTGCTTTCCTCTGCTTCTTCCTTCCCTAGCGAAACTTTTTATTTTAAATTTAATTTCATTTTCTCTTTTAGTCAAGTCTGTGTCATTGTTATGTTTACTTAAATTATTCTTATTTTTAGTATCGTTGTTTTGTCAATCATAATCTCTGTTTCCATCGCAAATGTTTTAGTACCTATATTTCCTGCACTTCTTAACTTTATTTCTAAATTTAGCTCTTGCTTTATGAGGTTTTCCACATTTTCCTTAATATTTACATCATCCTCAGCTATGGCAAGTCCAGATAATATCAAGTTTCTCTTTTTCTGTTCTTTCTCTAGTTTTAACACTTTCTCGTTTAAAACTTCTTTTTCTTTTTTCATGACTGCATTCTCTTGTTTAACTTGTTTTAGTTCTTCGTGGTATTCTTTCTGTTCTATTATAATTTGTTTTATTTCCTTCATCATTTCTGTGTTTTTGTTGATGAGCTCTCTCATCATTACCAACATCTTATTTTCTGTACCCCCCATCCTTTCTCTGCTAGATTTCAATTGAGATCTCTTTGTAAGTTTACTTCTTCCAACATATTCTTCGCTGTCTTCTTTTTACGCTTATTTTCTTCACCAGTATCTATACCGCTACCTGACGCTGACATTTTACAGTATATACGGTCTAATATTTTACAAATATTCACACTTACTTTTATAAACCTACAACGGTCCTGTATTTACCGCAGCCGGTGGTCCGCAGTTGAAAGCGCGCACTTACTATCACCGCCATAAGAGCTGTCATCCGAAACCACTCCTCAGAGGTTAGGCTCTCATTTATTATATTATTTATGTACAATTCTTAATTAAAAGTCTGTACTAGCTATCAAATTCGCTACCCCACAATCTTTATAACACTTTGTGCACACAGACTTGTGCCTTAACCGCTCGGTATCTCCCAATTTGGGATAAATTTCGGCACGTTAATAAGCACGCCCGTCACACCTCGGAACAACCCTAAACAATCATTTTTCATTATTACAATTAGATATTAGGCATTATTAACATTTTATGAGCAGTTAGTTTTAGGGGAAAGGTATCTAAATATTTTGGGAAATTTAAATGCCACTGTTCTGAACAATTCTCACCTGGCGGAATATAGACATATTTTTTACCAGCATTTTTACCAGCACCTCCACGTAGGAGTCAGTTAGTCAATAAGTTTCTTCAGGACACTTTCGATAATCAATGGAACGCTAATGACAAACCTTTTTTGTAGCCCCCACAATCTCCCGATTTATCTTCGGAGAGCTATAAAAACTAAGGCTTACGAAACGCCATTATCAACAATGGATGACTGTATTTGTCCCAAGACTCAATTGAGCGTGCTACCCTTACTGACTTAATTCGTAGATGCGAAAAATGTTTAGATGTCAAAATTTTGAACATTTCTTACATTAATAGTATTTCATTTTTGTTTGCGAAGTATACTTTTGGTTGCAACTACTTTTGTTTGTTTCATTGAAAACATATTTTAATTATAACCCTTTTTGATGCAATTATATGCACAGTCCGAAAATATCACAGAATTGGTGCTTCTATATTTTATTACTATAATATAGGTTCTTCGTTGGTATTGAATTTGTTTTTAACCCTACCACACACGCGCCCTAAGAAATTACGCCAGACCTCGCACGTGGGAGTTTCTCTCACAAGATCATCATTTCAAGTTTTTGTTGAATGTTGTCACTTTTTTTTGCAACAAATAAAACACACTTATTTATGAGATTAAGCAGTTTATTTTGCATTCGAACTAAAAAATTAAATTTTGTCAGTACACTGTAAGAACCAGAAATAAACTTATAGGTACAATGATATGAAGTAAATAAGAAAAATCTCTGAATGCGCTTTTTTATTGTTTTTTATGATGATGTGAAATAACGCATAGATTGGCTTGAACAGATACAAATTAATGAAAAAACTCAATCATTTGGAGTATCGCTGTCACCATTTACACCACAACTCGTTGGGCATGTGAAGGTGGTATGCTCTGTGCAAATGGCAGACCTGCGGCTAACACTTCGCTTTTTTGATTTCCTATTCTTTCTCCTTGGACAAAATGCACACCAATTTGGGACAGTTTCTGTAGTCTGTCCAATCTGAGACAAATTCAAGTGGTCTTTCAATATGCTACGAATTTTAATTGGCAAAGACCTGATTGATGAACGCCTAACCAACAGCGGTTTGATCAAAAGTGACCCCAGCATATTTATCAAAATCCTTCGTTGTTCAATGACCCCGGCATTACCTTTATAAACAATATTAGAGTTTATAGCAGCAACGTCCAAGATTGTGAAAAAAATTCGAAGAGGCCATCGACAACAAAATCTGGAAACGAATATGTTGATTTCAACATGTCAACTACATCGAAGCCTCCTTTGGTCAAGTTATAAAATGTGACTAATTGAGGTTTTTGAAATTCGCCAGAATGAGGATCTACGTAGTCTCCAGAATGGAACGCAGACAACAGTAACAACAAAACCAAACATGGTACTAGATGCAGGTCTCTTTACATTTATGAATATTGGGGGAACTTCCCTCTTGTTTCTTCCTAGGGTACCAACAATAGTTGTTTTCTTTGGCTAACAGCACCGATGTAAAATAATTGTCTTCAGTAATATTTCTACCTGTATTCAATATGGATTTGCTATGTGCATTATAAACGCAGATGTAGAGTTGTCAAGCCGACTGCTTATATTTCCGGAATTCGCAACGTCCTCTGAAACTTTCTAACATCTCATCTACTGTGCAGTACTCTCCAACATTTGGATACAAACTGTTCAGGTATTTCTCGAATGGGAGCCAAATTATGATATTTTTTTCTATCGTATCGTTCGTTGACATCGTCAAATCGCTAAGTTCTTCTTAAAATATGGAGTCGTTCTCTTGACCTCGTCAATGTGAAGCCAGCAGGTGCAAATATCGAATCACCCCAAAGTTCTTTGGTATTTACATATTGAGCCTTCCGTACTACAGCTATGTATAGGAGGCCAATGAAAGCATATATTTCTGTAGTGTCTGTGTCTCGGCAATCTCTTTCTCTGGTATAATTATGTCGTATTTTCGATGGGTAGATATTTGTCAATTTCACGATTTGTTCAACCATTTCTTCTGTTATAAATAATCCCTAATATGTTTCCACACTATTTGCATTTTTTGCCATATTTTTGACTCCAGGAAGATGACTGACAATATTCTTACTAGGCATTCGTACGTTAGGTCTTTACCAGTGTAATGATATATGGATTCATATACAGGATTCAATCTCATAAACAGAATTTTCAATGTCTTCATCAGATTGTTCTGAATTGGTGTTATGTTCACTATGTTGAGTGGGCGCCTCACTTTCGATGTCGTCTTGCATATCGTCTTCCATAAGTTCACTATTTTGTCATTCTTCTTGTTCTGTCCATGGTACATTGGTCAACATCTCTCATTGAATCTCTTCATTCGAATTCTCGCTAATTCTACCAGCGTTCGACCCCTACTCATTGTTTACTATGGAAGTTAATGGCATGAGCACGTGCGTGGAAGTTAGGCGACGTCGGCTGGAACATCAGGCTGGGCATCTTCGGCTTGCGGCACGGGGTCACCAATATGGAAGTTAATTGCACTTGTTGATATTAAATCCATACGTAAACATTTAATATACTTTATTATTTCACTAACTGAATAAACTATATGATACATTTAGCTAGAAAACAATCACAGACAGTACATGACAGATAACTGACCGAGCGTGGAGAGACGTATCATCACTGTGTCGGTTGGTAGCGAGGAGAGAGAGATCCCTCGTGTCTCTTATATAGTAGTTCTTGACAGCTTGCTGTCGAATAACGTAACGCAACGTTTAGCTGTCAAGAGAAACATAGGCTAGTGTTGACGAAAACACTGCGGTCGGAACCACCGCCACATACTCCCCTCTCAGTGGCAACGCTATTAGTTCAAGTATCTTCGTGGAAATCGAACTCTACATCCATGGCGTGTAGTTTGAACGGGAACGGGAACTTCACTGTCACTTTCAGTTTCACTAGGTGTTGGACTTTCACTGTCACTTTCAGTTTCACTAGGATGTCTCTGAGGCTGGAAAGTTGTCTGTTCGTTATCACAAAGAATGAATGCGGGTTTAAGACGGTCAACAGAAATTGTCTCTTCTCCGTGTGATTTCTTGATTTTAAAGACTTTGTCAGTTCGGGATAACACTTCAAAGGGGCCGTCATAAACTGGTTCGAGGGTTTTTCGCGGAATATCAATGCGAACAAAAACAAAAGGAGCTTCCATAAGCTTAGGATGGACAAATACCTTTTTTGCAGTATGATGTTTAAAAGGGACTGGTCGAAGTTTCCTTATGTCTTCTTTCAGCTGAGATATAAGTGGTGGAACATCATGAGCTTGTGTGCTGTTGAAAAAGTCGGTGGGAAGTTTGATTGATTCTCCGTAGACTATTTCAGCGGGTGTTGAGCGATATTCTGGAATTATGTACGATCTGAGTCCTAGTAACACAATTGGCAATTTAGCGACCCAGTTTTCGTCCATATGAGCTTTCAGGGCCTGTTTCAGAACTCTATGCCATCTCTCGATTACACCATTTGCTGCTGGGTGGTAAGCTGTGGTCTTGATGTGGTCTGCACCTAGTGTTTTAGTGAGGTGTGTGAAAAGGTGGCAATCGAATTGTTTACCTCTGTCTGTGGTGATGTATTGCGGAACACCGAAACGAGAGATCCAGCATGATAAAATAGTGTTCGCTACTGTTTCTGCTGTAATATCTGACAATGGAATTGCTTCGGGCCATCGAGAAAATCTGTCTATTATTGTTAACAGATAGCGTTGACCTTGTGATGCTGGTAATGGTCCCACAATGTCAACATTTATATGCGAGAATCTTCTCATGGCTGGGGTGTATTGTCCAATGGCACTGGAAGTGTGTCTCCATATCTTGACTTTCTGGCAGGGAATGCAAGTTTTAGACCAAAGAGATACATCGCGTTTCAATTTGGGCCAACAAAATCTATCCTGGACCAGATCGACTGAAGCTTATATGCCTGGGTGAGATAAATGGTGGATAGAATCGAAAATCTTTCGGCGAAATTTGAGCGGAATGAATGGGCGAAGTTTCTTTGAAGAAGAATCGCAAATAAGATTCAATCCGTTGTCAAGAGGCATGTTTTGAAATTTGTATGAGGAAGATTTAGACTGCAGAAGGTGTTTGAGTTCCTCACAAGATGACTGAGCTTGCGCAATTTCTTGGAGTGACACAGTGGAAGAAAGTGAAATTGTTTCAATGCGAGAACAATAGTCTGCGGGAATGTTTGTAGGACCTGGTATGTAGCGAATGTCTGTGGTAAATTGACCTAGGAAGTCTAAATGTCGTAGTTGCCTTGGAGATGCTTTATCGACGCGTTGTTCAAAAGCGTATGTCAAAGGTTTGTGGTCCGTATAAATGGTGAAATGGCGACCTTCTAGGGTATATCTAAAGTATTTAACTGCCTGATAAGCAGCTAGAAGTGCGCGATCGTAGGTGCTGTAAGATTTTTGGGCTGAAGTAAGCTTTTTAGAGTAGAAACCTAGGGGTTCTAGTGTTTGATCACGTAATTGTTGGAGGGAAGCGCCTACGGCATAATCAGAAGCATCGACATGGAGAATCAGTGGTAGCGAAGAAGACGGATGAGCTATTAGTGTAGCGTTTTTTAGTGCCTCTTTCAAACGTTCGAATGCTTCTCGAGTCTGAGGAGTCCACGCGATTTTACGTTTGTCGCGTTTTTTGGGATTCTGGCAGAGGTCGAATAGTGGTTGCAGAATTTCAGCAGCACGTGGAAGAGAACGACGGTAGAAATTTATGAGACCTAGAAATCTTCTGAGTTTTTCAATGGTATCGGGAAGAGGTAGGTCGGTAATAGCTTTGATGCGTTCAGGAAGTGGAAATAATCCAGATTTATTTACACCAAAACCTAAAAATGAAATTTCGGCCACTCCGAATTCACATTTAGATGAATTGATACGGATGCCGTTGTCTTGAAGTGTCTGAAAAAGTTTTGCTAGATGCTCTTGATGTTCTTTTTCAGAGGCTGATGCAACGAGAATATCGTCAAGATAGGAGTAGGCAAAGTCAAGATGTCTTAAAATTGAATGTAAATATCTTTGAAATGTTTGTGCTGAATTACGAAGGCCAAATGGGGTTTTAACAAATTCGAATAACCCAAATGGAGTTATGACTGCTGTTTTGGGAATATCTTGAGGTGCTACTGGGATGTGATGGAAAGCGCGAATGATATCTAATTTTGAAAAAATACGTTTGCCTTCTAACTGGGCATTAAAATCCTGCAAATTTGGAATGGGATATTTGTCTGGGATTGTTTTAGCGTTTAGTGCTCGGTAATCCCCACATGGTCTCCATGAGCCATCCTTTTTTTGCACCATGTGGAGGGGGCTTGACCATGGACTTTTGGAGGGTCTACAAATTCCCAAGTCCATCATGTGCTGGAATTCTAGCTTTGCTTGAGCTAGCTTTTCCGGAGGCAATCTTCTAGCTTTTGCAGTGACAGGTGGTCCTTCCGTACTTATAGTATGGAAGAACTCAACCTCTGGAAGGTTGCTAGAAGAAGTTTCCTTAAACAGGTCAGGAAATTGTTGTAGCAATTTGAAGTACTGGTGTGTCGGGTCTACGAGATGAATTTTAGAATTAAATCCTGGTGGTGGGTTAGCACCGGCCTTAGAGAGGTTTGTCTTTGTATCGATTAAACGTCTATGTTTCATATCTACAAGTAAAGCAAACTCTGCTAGAAAATCAGCGCCTATAATTGGTTGCTTGATATCGGCAAGTGTGAAGGGCCAGCAGAACCTACGGCGTAAACCTAAATCCAAATCTAATAATTGTTCGCCATAGGTATGAATAGGGGTCCCGTTTGCAGCATACAAGGTACGGTTTGATTGAAATTTCCGTTGGTCGTGAGTGGGTGGAATAACTGAAATATCCGCTCCAGAGTCGATTAGAAATTTCATATTGGAGCGTCTATCAAAAATCCGCGTGGAGGGAGTGCCTTATTAGTTTTCCGACACATGTTTTGCTTTGAAATTGCAAGTGGATGCAACGTTTGGCCTTGTTGCCAAATCGTTCATGATACCAACACGTGGAGGTTGAGGAATTTGCGGTTATGGAATTTCGAGAAAGCTTGGGTCTTTCTCGGGAGGTAGATCGGGAACGCGTTCGCAATTCGTTGACTAATGCTGTTAGCTTCTCTAATTGCGCTTCTAACTTGGCTAGCTTGTCGGGCTCGCGTGACTGAATTTCAGCCACGTTGTATTTATCTCCGGAAAATTCCATGATTTTGTCTGCTGTAACCGACAAATTTTCTAGAGAATCGTTGCTCAAAGCCAAAATTGAACGAACGTTGACTGGTAAACGTTGTAGAAATAAAATTTTAAGGAAATTTTCTCCAATCTGACTACCGGCTAAAAACTTCATTTCGCGTAAAAGTTGCGATGGTTTTCTGTCGCCTAATTCTAATTCTGTTAAAAGTTTATTTAGTTTGCGACTATCGGACTCTTCAAATTCTAATAAAAGACGTTTCATTAGATCTGAATAGGGGGTTGATGATAATGGTTGGGTTAAAAAATCTGAAATTGACTCTGCGACATCAGGATCGAGTATAGCGAGTACATGACTGAATTTTGTCTTTTCAGAACTGATCTGCGATATATCAAACTGGGCGTCAACCTGCATTTGCCAGATTTTCACGTTACGTCTCCATATAGGAGGTAATTTTATTGCAACCCTTGCCATGATATTGCTGCTTGAAGAATCTTCGGCCATTGTGAAAAAAATCAGATAATTTTTAAATTAGAAAAGACTGACCTGTTTATATATTCGTTTTCTGTAGGCATGAGCACGTGCGTGGAAGTTAGGCGACGTCGGCTGGAACATCAGGCTGGGCATCTTCGGCTTGCGGCACGGGGTCACCAATATGGAAGTTAATTGCACTTGTTGATATTAAATCCATACGTAAACATTTAATATACTTTATTATTTCACTAACTGAATAAACTATATGATACATTTAGCTAGAAAACAATCACAGACAGTACATGACAGATAACTGACCGAGCGTGGAGAGACGTATCATCACTGTGTCGGTTGGTAGCGAGGAGAGAGAGAGAGAGATCCCTCGTGTCTCTTATATAGTAGTTCTTGACAGCTTGCTGTCGAATAACGTAACGCAACGTTTAGCTGTCAAGAGAAACATAGGCTAGTGTTGACGAAAACACTGCGGTCGGAACCACCGCCACATTTACAATTAAAAAAAAATTATCACTATGGTAGAACACCTTGTATATAATTGAAGAGCAAATTTTTTACCAAAACTATTTTGAACCAAAAAATAATATACAACGGTAAAACTCTCGTGATGACAGAAACTCTCACATTGAGCTGCAGGCAATCGACAAGTGTCCGATATCTAACAGAAATCCGTACTAAATCTAAATGATGGGCGCACTCAACCATATACAACGTATGATATTTAAATGTGTAATACTCACGTGTACAAAGGTTAGATACTTATTAACGTTTACATTTAAATTTGGCGCCATTGTATCATCATTGGAATATTATCGGCAGACTGCGGATACTTTCGGGACTGCGGGTTGCAAAGTTGAACGGTCCGGCTAGACACATGTGTGAAGCTTGAGTAAAAAGTCAGCTAGAAGTGAGGATAACAGCATAGTTGAATAACTGCATCTAGAACATCTCTTCGCGATTGTGGTCTGTGAGGTAAATGAATAGAAGGTGCAAAACGTATTCTTGATATTTACACAGCATAGTTTATGCTGTGATATTTATTTGTTACACATATTATATTCCACACCAAACATCATAATATAATATAGAATTACAGGCATCGGCCATGGTAACCGCTATCTTGCACATATGCAAGAGTTATCAACGTGCTGATATTGCATTTCATATGGGAACGACCGTTGGAACTCTGCATCATCAACGCACACGTGTACAAACCGCTGAATTGGCATTTCATACGAGAACGGCAGTTGGAGCTTGGAATCCTTGGAAATGAAGACTCGAGGAGGGGAACACATAGCTTGGTTGATGGTAGAGACACATGATAATCAACATATTTTATGTTGTAATAGTTATTAATACGTTTTTAGTGAATTTTCTTTAAAAAAATTCACTAATAAGGAGATCCCGACTTTTGAATTTTGAAAAAATTCCTTCAAATTAGCACTAATTAGGCCCTCGAGAACACATATCCGGGGTCAGTTTCAATTTTTATATGTTATATATATATATATATATATATATATATATATATATATATATATATATATATATATATATATATATATATATATATATATATATATATATATACATATATGTGTGTGTGTGTGTGTGTGTGTGTGTGTGTGTGTGTGTGTGTGTGTGTGTGTGTGTGTGTGTGTGTGTATCACACCGATAACTCAAAAAATAATGGACCGATTTTGATCAAATTTGGCGAGTACCTTTCTTTTGCCAGTGGCTTGGATAAGTTTGTTAGCCAAAAAATCTGCTTATTTGAAATAGATTAAACAATGATTTGGCTTAATTTCACAGACGGATTCTCCCGGTCAGTACCAGTTCTGAGATGACCTTAAATGTATGGAATTTCGACAACGAAATTATAATGCATGTTTGTAAGAAAATAAATTCGGGACTCAGTAAGTGCGTTATGGTAGCGAATTTTTGTTGAATGCCTCAAATTTGAATAGCTCAATTTGCTATTAACCTATAAGGTTCGTTGGACAGGAAACTAGTTTTTCGGGAACATGTTAAGTTTCTTTTCGAAATTTTTTTGTACATTTTCAAACAGTAAAGTTATTTTCATGAAATATGGTACATTGTTTCTACTATATAGATTATGTTGGTAACCCAATTTAATGTCTGCTTTCTTAAAAAAACACATATTTGCTATTTAAAACATTTTAATGAAAATTCACTGTCATAACGCAATTGCTGCGTCCAGACTTTTTTAATAGATTATTCAATCCCAATCAACTAACTCATTGTCTATAGATAACGAATAAACTTAAATACTCTTTTAGATGTAATTTATTTTAATGATTTTATTTCTGATGACATTACGAAATGACAGTGCCAAAGCGAGAGACAACAAATTTCAAATCTGTGACAAGCTGAATTGTTTTATTGTTTTTTCACATGCTACTTGGCAATGAAATATTTAAGTTTCTGAACTTTCTTATAATAATAAAATTCGTTGCCTCTTGGAAACCTTAAGAGATACATACAGGTTGGCCCATCGAAAACTAGACAAGCAGGTTTTCGGTTATTTAAAGCTATCTGTATGGAACACGTTCGCCGATTTTGTTTTTGAGTGACAGACACTCTCGCGCGAATTTCAAAGCTACTACTTTATCGCCCTAAACTTATAATAAGTATACTTGGAGAACCCAAATCACTACAAGACATCTTCTAGTAACACTTCCAATTTATTGGTCGTATAAAACAATACAAGTAGTTAGCACCTAACATGTAACGACTGCTGATTCTCCCTTGACCCCGCTATTTACATACACACACACACACACAAATATATATATATATATATATATATATATATATATATATATATATATATATATATATATATATATATATATATATATATATATATATATATATATATATATATATATATATATATATATATATATGTGTGTGTGTGTGTGTGTGTGTGTGTTCAGAAAGATTTCCGTGGTCTTTAATGTGAGACATAATTGGAATTTATGAAAACTCTACGTTTCGGCTCCTGTTTTGAAGTCATTTTCAAGAGGTAAAGGAAATATGTAAGGACACTCTAAGGTCTCAATCTGCCTACTACTTAGAGTGGTGGACAAAGGTGGGTAAAAGAAATATATAAGGACACTCTAAGGCCTCAATCTGCCTACTCCTTAAAGTGGTGGACAAAGGTGGGTAAAGGAAATATGTAAGGACACTCTAAGGTCTCAATCTGCCTACTACTTAGAGTGGTGGACAAAGGTGGGTAAAAGAAATATATAAGGACACTCTAAGGCCTCAATCTGCCTACTCCTTAGAGCGGTGGACAAAGGCGGGTTGGGTTGTTGTAGCTCGATTACGGAGCCTCAAGCTGCCTACTCCCCAAATCTCGCCGGAGATCGTCTGTGAGGTCTCAGTGTGTTCAACCCTAGGCCTCAGAGAGATCTCTCTAAGGCCTAGGGTTGAACAGATTGAGGCCTTAGAGTGTCCTTATATATTTCCTTTACCCACATTTGTCCACCACTCTAAGGAGTAGGCAGATTGATGCCTTAGAGTGTCCTTACATATTTCCTTTACCTCTTGAAAATGGCTCCAAAACAGGAGCCGAAACGTCGAGTTTTCATAAATTCTGGACGCGGTTCAACCCGAGAACCAATTATGTCTCATATATATATATATATATATATATATATATATATATATATATATATATATATATATATATATATATATATATATATATAAATAAACAGTTAGGTAAACTAAAGGTGACGCAATTTTTTTGGGTTGTTGTAATAACGAATGGTCACAAATAAGCGTTTTTTTAATAATACATACACCTTTTTCCCACTTCCGGTTTAACAGGAAATGACTCCAACTTAATTTTTTTAAATGCGACACCTTGTATTATTTACCATTTTCGGATGCAGGATAAAAAACTACGTTCTGAAACATCAACATGTTTCTTGTAATTGATAAGATAACAGCACAAAAACAACAAGATCTGTATATTTAAATGCACTGCTGTCAATAAAGCAGACAACTCGGGTGCTGCATTGACATTGACACCTGTCAATTGTGGTCGTTGTTTTGCTTTTTCTTATGCAATTAAAAAAAATGGCAGTGAAATTCACAGAATCTGAGCACACCTTGATGATGTACGGATATGATGATCGTCAACGATCGTTGGAAGAAGCTGGCACTTTATTTAATACTGTTCAGGGTAAAAGATATCTTCTAGTAACTCCAAATACGTTTCTTTACTCAAATTTCCATCAAAAAAAATTGGTCCGATTAAACGGTCTCCAAAAATACCAGTCCAGACATTCAATTTCTGTGGAGTTTGAGTGTGGACTTCGTGAAAATTTCTTGGATTATTATCTGCCCAATAACGACAATTATGACGATTGACTGTAGAGTTTAATAAAAACGTACACTCATCTGAAAAACATATATTGAACAGAAAGCTCACATTATCAGCTATTCGTGCAGTCATAACTTCACAAAACTCCAGCCGCCGATCAAAATCATCTTCATTCAGTTGTTGTACAAGATGAATTTTATACGGGTGAAATTTATGATGCTTCAATATTCACTGAATAGTTCTTCTTTTGATGTTGGAAACAGTGGCCAATTTTCTCGTGCTCAATGTTGGGTCTGCAGCAATTTGTCCTAAAACTTCAATCTCAGTAGTCTCATTTCTAACCGGAAATTCACGTTCAGGATCACGTTTTTTGTTGGCTACTGAACCACTTTGTCGAAACTTTGCAACTAACTCCAAAATGTATTTTCTGTTAACATGTCTGTTCGGATATCGTTCATTAAACAAATTTGCAATACGGTTGGCACAGTCATCGTTTTTGAAAAAAAAAAGAGTAATTATTTCAACTCTTTCTTCTACAGAATACACCATTGTAAAATTAATTTTCGGTAGTACTATCAAGTATCAAACCGACCGATAAACTGAAATAATAAACCGCATTTCTCTCATTCCGATAAGAAATGTTCTGATAGTCAATTTTTTGTTTACAAACCAACAAAACATTGACTATCAGCACATTTCTTATCGAAATGAGTGAAATGCGTTTGTTGCATTTTCAACTGTGAATAATTTTTAAACGAGTTAATAAAACTTCCAAAAAAATTAGTGTGCTGAATTCAGAAAAGAAAGAGCTTTCAAATGATGTAACACTCGACCCATATTCCCTATTTAAAATATAAGGGTTGTTATCACCACCCTTCAGGGGTTGATGTGACAAAGTTGAGTTTTATGTCAAAATATGTATATTAAAATTGACGTGTTTCTGCGTTTCTTAAAAAAAATTTATCTGGACGCAAATCGCTCTGTTTCGTTTTCAATGCGCCACCCTATATATACATATAAACATATAAAAATTGAAACTCACCCCGCATATGTGTTCTAAGGGGCCTATTTCGCGTTCATCCGAAGAAAAATTTTCAAAATTCAAAAGTCGAGATCTCTTCATTTGTGAATTTTTTAAAGAAAATTCACTAAAATATGCGAAAACATAAGTTTGAAGGGAACAAAAGGTTTTTTGTAATTTATATATTTAATATAAGTTACGATAGCTGTATTATTCACTACTATGAAAAATCTTTTCTAAAAGTATAGAATATACATACGTCTTACAGCTTAGAATATGCAATCTTGGAAACAAAGAACATATGCCACATTGCAGATTTGACACTAATTAAAGCTTCTTTGATCTGCAGAATTCTATTATCTTTGAACTCCCATTGAAAGCGACTATTTATCAGCGAAATTCCCGCGTTTTAGTATGTATGCAGATTTGCTGATAGGATCCGTTTAGACCGATGCATTGACCAGAGCAACTTAAGTTATTTTAAGCATGTTCTATTTCTCGTTTCTTTACCCACGGCTATACATAGGTTACGTAAAACTAAATGTGTTTCTGTGAGTGTAGTTAGGTTGTTTATCAGCGTTTTATTGAAGTTTAGGCTGGAGTAATTGAAGGGAAATGGATGTAAATCCTGATATATGGGGTCAGTTGGCACTGGAAGCCTCACAGGTTTATTTATCCGATGGAACTGCTGTCAGTCCTTTTGCTGGGACGGTATGATGTCTATTTTTAATGTAATATGCTTAAGTTTGGCTTACTAACCCGGTAAAAATCCAGTTACCCACATTATTTAGAGGTCGTTAATTGACACATTGTAAAGTAGATGTATCGGATACTGCTATGCCAATAATCTTTGGCGTTTGGCGTACAAGATTCTTATCTTACATTGATTGGCGTTGACAATGTAATTTCTTCACCCACAGTATTTCCATTTTTAACTGGCCTCTGTGTATTTGATCACTGCAATCATTAGTAATTACCGCTGCTTTTAATATTATAAAAACAATTTAGTAAATGTGGTTGTCCTAACTTGGTGAAACTGTTCCATGCTAAATGCACACTTATAATATATCCCTATGGGTCCGCAAATGGACGAAGAACGTATGGTGTTTCATAGCTGTAGATTTCCCAAAAATATCAGACTTTTTATGTGGTCCACTATCCATTTGAGAGCGATTTTACCGATTTCCTGTGGTGTTAGGGTCACCCCTACAAGGTATTTGAGTCTTTTGCAGAACTGAGCTATGCATCCGCATAGCAAGTGTTCTGTTGTTTCTGTTGCTTCAGTGCAGTATCTGCAGTTTTCACGGTCCGCCTTGCCCATCTTCATAAGGTGATACCTTTTTTTTCGCTCAGGGCTCGTCCTCGGCCTTGCCGCCCCGATAGCACTGCAAACTTTGGTTGATTGTGCATACCCTTAGTCTTACTCCACCCATTCCAAAATCCCTGTGCCTTGAACTAGTCTGCACAGCGATTGGTAGGGTGAAGTTTTATATTGCTCTGTCTCCGGTCTAGACTGATCGTAGATCAGTTGTCTTTTGCTGTCTAGAGCTTTACACTCGCACAAGATGTGCTGTGCTGATTCCTCCCCCTCGCCGCAGAGTCTGCATGAGACGTCCCCTTTGAACCGCCCCATTTTATGCAGATGTTTCTTGACGACCCGTCAAGAAACCTGTTGTGTTTCTGAGCTGTCCTCTGCTAAGATTTAGCAGGTTCCACAGCTCTCTTTGAACTGGGTCCGTCAATTATTGACTTCCCATGTCTGAGCTCTGGACAATCCGCCCAGTACACCTTGTGTTGGTTTCTGACCTAGGACTTAATGGCTCCCCTGGCAGTGCTCTTTGTCACGCCCAGAGCCGGTTCTGGTCCCATAAATGGTTCTGCTGATCCTCTCTTCGCGAGACTGTGTCAGCTTCTTCATTGCCTTTCACCCCCGAGTGACCCGGCACCCAGATGAGGGTCACCTCAGTCTGCCCAGCCAGGTCGCTCGCCTCGTCTCGGCACTCACCAGCCAGGAATTTACTCGTGGGCTACTTAGTGCCTTGAGGGCTGCGTGGCTGTTTGTGGCTATGAGGATCCGCTTGTTTGTGTAGCCCGTCCTCTTGTTCTCCGGCACACAATGCAGGATGGCGTACATTTCGGCCTGAAACACCGTTGCATGGGCTCCGAGGGAAATACTATGATTTACCCTCGGTCCTTCCGAGTAAACACCTGCCCCCGTCCCAAGCTCCCCGCCGGATCCGTTCGTGAACCTGACGAGCGCGTCCCGTAGTATGCCCGGCGTCTCCTCCCGTCATGCCTCGCGGTCGGGGATTTCCACTGTAAAGTTGTTTTCCCTGCACATTCGCGGGCTCGCGAAGTCTGGCGTCATTTCAAGTATGGGCTCCTTCATGATCTCCTGAATTTTGCAGTGGCCCCTGAAGCCTGGGTTGATCTTCAATCTACCATTGCAGGCTAGTCTGTATAGTCCTAGCCTGGCCTCCCCCATAATAACTAAGTGTAGGGGGGGGGGGGAGATTCAGCAGCACCTCCATGGCGGCTGTTGGGGTTGAAGACGTGGCCCCTGTGATGCCTAGGCAAGCCATCCTTTGGATTTTGACTAGTTTTTGTTTGGCACTGGATTGTGTCACCTTAGGCCACCAGACCAGTGCCGCGTAAGTTAACGATGGTCTAACCACCTTTGTGTACAGCCAGTGGGCCATACTAGGTCTTAAGTCTCCACGTTTTTCCATATAGGATAAGGATAAGGTCATGACTGCCTTACGCAGTACTTTTCCAATGTGACCATTCCAGGTTAGCTTAGAGTCCAATACGACTCCAAGATATTTTACCTCCCTGGCCATTGGAATGCTCCTACCGTATAGAGTGGGAGTTCTGTGACTGTCACACTTCCCCCTCCTCGTAAACGGCACGACCGTTTCTTTCTCTGGGCTCACCCCGAGCTCTTGATCAACCGTCCACCCTTCCACCACTTTCAGTGCAGTATGCATGCGCTCCCACACTGCCTGTGTGACTTTTCCTCGGACTATGATGACAATGTCGTCCGCATAGCCCTGAACCTCATACCCCTCTCCCGAGAGCCTCCCCAGCAGGCCGTCCACAACTAGGAACCAGAGCAAGGGGACACACCCCGCCGCGACCCCCGCCAGCAGAGTCCCTCCCGCAAGTGAGGTGAACACCGCCCTGACCCTGAGCATGGAACCCATCCACCTGCAGCAGGTCTCCTCTATTCCACGCTCCCGGGCAGCTGCCACAACCGATCCGAACAAGGTGTTGCTAAAGGCCCCCTCTATGTCTAGGAAGGCCCCCAACGCCACCTCCCTGTTCTCCAGCGTATTCTCCAGTTTCAGCACCAGTTGGTGCAGTGCTGTTTCTGTTGAGAATCCTGCTCTGTATGCATATTGTCCGCAGGGGATATGCTTCCAGTACACCGCCCCTAATGTGCCGGTCGAGCAGTTTTTCCACTGTTTTTAGCAAATAAGACTTATTGGCCTCAGTGACCTTGCCTGGTCTGTTGGACGCCCAGGTTGAGGAATGAATACAACCCTGGCCAGTCTCCATGCCCTCGGAATGTACCCCAGAGCCAGGCTGGCCCTCATAATGAGGGTAAGCACCGGCGCCAGTATATCTATCCCCTGTTGGAACATGATGGGCATTATACCATCAAATCCCGGAGATTTGGGGATGGTAAGGTGATACCTTACTGGGGAGTCTCCTATGATTATTCTCAACTCACTCCTGTTCAATCCAAGAAACCTGAACTGTTTCTTCTCTGTCGATATGGTTTGCACCGTTCCTCCGTTTATATATCAGTCAGGGTTTCTCTGTATTTATCAAATTATTGAATACCAAGTTACCCAGTTCAATTTTTAAGTCACTTATCCTCTAAGATATATTAGGATGCCACCTCGTTCCTTAATACTGTACATGACGAGAAAGGAGTACATTTACCTGATAAAAAATTGAAGCAAATATAAACGTGATAAAATAAATAAGGTCCGCAATATAACGAAATAAACTAAGTAAATATTTTCTTTACAAAAACAGCTTTTAATTTATTACACTTTGAAATTATATATACAATTATTTATTGAAGGCTTTTCGCTGGCCATTGCCACCCTTACAGTGGGGGTTATAAAGAAAATTGATTTGATTAGTTATTTAAAATTTCTAGATAAAAAAAAATTGGGACGCAGCAAGTGCGTTATAGTAGCGAATTTTCATAAGAACTGTACACTATGATTATACGGCATATTAGTAAAGTTAATAGCGAATTTTTCTCAATGAAAATTCGCTAGTACTTTAAACTTTCACAGACCTTGAAGATCGATTTTAGAGATCCTAGTACGCGCACATTTGAAGAATTCTTTCGAAAGTGTTACCATCGATATCTCTATTATCAAAAAAATCTTGCGTTCTAACTCCTTCGGAGAAAAATGCCCGAAACTCAATTTTCTATACAGCTAAAGAACTAAATTTTGCTATATCTGTAGATAGGTGTAAGTCTCTTTAAAATGAACTTGTATTACAAATTTAATTAAAGTTATACAGAAGATTTCCAGAAGGAAACTTAATTCATATTTAGAAAAGTAAAGTGTCTGCCAAATTATAAACGTAGCAGTTATTTTTCCTTATTAATCGCCAGTATGATTACGTTCTAGTCAACCCAAGCAAATCGGTTTTTTTCAATATCAACAATAACAAAATTATAATTTCAGACTCAAACGTGACAAACTTATTTAGGCGTTTTAAACAAAAATGAGATCTTGTTCAAAACGTATGGAATCTGTGCACTATTGTTTTCCCAAATGTCAAAATAAAACATAAAAAAATATACATTCATCGAGCTGGATTAGATCACGTAACCTTCTATTTAGGGGGCAAGCGCGATGCCCCTTATGCCACCTAGGCATACGTCAAGTAACGTTTTATTTGTGTGATACTTTAGCTCGAGTTCATGCCCGGGATATTATAAAATGACATGGTAACTGCATATTGTTTTTTAAACGCAAGATATAAATTTTTTGCATTTTCGGAAATAACGTATCTTTCTTGATACAGCAGTATGAGACTTTAATTGGGTTCCATACAAAAAATTAGTAAAATTTAAGGTAATTACGCAGATGAGCGGTACACGTCATTTTTATAAACTGTTTCCATAAACACGCTTAAAAGCACCCATGTGTGCATAAGCAACAAGAGAAATTTTGTGTAATCAGTCCCTCCAAAAGTTGCGGGAACTGGAGTGAAGGGTAGGGACGGAAATATAGATGCCAAATTGGGAAAAAACAGCTTATTGGCCTTATATAAGCAGCCTTTTTTAATTTTCTATCAACAAGTTCTCTCAATAATGTTCTCCCTCCCCCACCCCCCAGCACTCCTATTTGCTCCAGGTCCTCCAGCTTGTTTTGGTATTGAAGAGACAATATTTTTCTTGTCGATTATGCACAAAACACTCTACCAAGCAGGCCTGAACGACCGGACCTGACCTCACCCAACCTGACCTGACCTAACCAAAAATTTCGGCAGCAAGTTTGCGACTATCGGACTCTTCAAATTCTAATAAAAGACGTTTCATTAGATCTGAATAGGGGGTTGATGATAATGGTTGGGTTAAAAAATCTGAAATTGACTCTGCGACATCAGGATCGAGTATAGCGAGTACATGACTGAATTTTGTCTTTTCAGAACTGATCTGCGATATATCAAACTGGGCGTCAACCTGCATTTGCCAGATTTTCACGTTACGTCTCCATATAGGAGGTAATTTTATTGCAACCCTTGCCATGATATTGCTGCTTGAAGAATCTTCGGCCATTGTGAAAAAAATCAGATAATTTTTAAATTAGAAAAGACTGACCTGTTTATATATTCGTTTTCTGTAGGCATGAGCACGTGCGTGGAAGTTAGGCGACGTCGGCTGGAACATCAGGCTGGGCATCTTCGGCTTGCGGCACGGGGTCACCAATATGGAAGTTAATTGCACTTGTTGATATTAAATCCATACGTAAACATTTAATATACTTTATTATTTCACTAACTGAATAAACTATATGATACATTTAGCTAGAAAACAATCACAGACAGTACATGACAGATAACTGACCGAGCGTGGAGAGACGTATCATCACTGTGTCGGTTGGTAGCGAGGAGAGAGAGAGAGAGATCCCTCGTGTCTCTTATATAGTAGTTCTTGACAGCTTGCTGTCGAATAACGTAACGCAACGTTTAGCTGTCAAGAGAAACATAGGCTAGTGTTGACGAAAACACTGCGGTCGGAACCACCGCCACATTTACAATTAAAAAAAAATTATCACTATGGTAGAACACCTTGTATATAATTGAAGAGCAAATTTTTTACCAAAACTATTTTGAACCAAAAAATAATATACAACGGTAAAACTCTCGTGATGACAGAAACTCTCACATTGAGCTGCAGGCAATCGACAAGTGTCCGATATCTAACAGAAATCCGTACTAAATCTAAATGATGGGCGCACTCAACCATATACAACGTATGATATTTAAATGTGTAATACTCACGTGTACAAAGGTTAGATACTTATTAACGTTTACATTTAAATTTGGCGCCATTGTATCATCATTGGAATATTATCGGCAGACTGCGGATACTTTCGGGACTGCGGGTTGCAAAGTTGAACGGTCCGGCTAGACACATGTGTGAAGCTTGAGTAAAAAGTCAGCTAGAAGTGAGGATAACAGCATAGTTGAATAACTGCATCTAGAACATCTCTTCGCGATTGTGGTCTGTGAGGTAAATGAATAGAAGGTGCAAAACGTATTCTTGATATTTACACAGCATAGTTTATGCTGTGATATTTATTTGTTACACATATTATATTCCACACCAAACATCATAATATAATATAGAATTACAGGCATCGGCCATGGTAACCGCTATCTTGCACATATGCAAGAGTTATCAACGTGCTGATATTGCATTTCATATGGGAACGACCGTTGGAACTCTGCATCATCAACGCACACGTGTACAAACCGCTGAATTGGCATTTCATACGAGAACGGCAGTTGGAGCTTGGAATCCTTGGAAATGAAGACTCGAGGAGGGGAACACATAGCTTGGTTGATGGTAGAGACACATGATAATCAACATATTTTATGTTGTAATAGTTATTAATACGTTTTTAGTGAATTTTCTTTAAAAAAATTCACTAATAAGGAGATCCCGACTTTTGAATTTTGAAAAAATTCCTTCAAATTAGCACTAATTAGGCCCTCGAGAACACATATCCGGGGTCAGTTTCAATTTTTATATGTTTATATATATATATATATATATATATATATATATATATATATATATATATATATATATATATATATATACATATATGTGTGTGTGTGTGTGTGTGTGTGTGTGTGTGTGTGTGTGTGTGTGTGTGTGTGTGTGTGTGTATCACACCGATAACTCAAAAAATAATGGACCGATTTTGATCAAATTTGGCGAGTACCTTTCTTTTGCCAGTGGCTTGGATAAGTTTGTTAGCCAAAAAATCTGCTTATTTGAAATAGATTAAACAATGATTTGGCTTAATTTCACAGACGGATTCTCCCGGTCAGTACCAGTTCTGAGATGACCTTAAATGTATGGAATTTCGACAACGAAATTATAATGCATGTTTGTAAGAAAATAAATTCGGGACTCAGTAAGTGCGTTATGGTAGCGAATTTTTGTTGAATGCCTCAAATTTGAATAGCTCAATTTGCTATTAACCTATAAGGTTCGTTGGACAGGAAACTAGTTTTTCGGGAACATGTTAAGTTTCTTTTCGAAATTTTTTTGTACATTTTCAAACAGTAAAGTTATTTTCATGAAATATGGTACATTGTTTCTACTATATAGATTATGTTGGTAACCCAATTTAATGTCTGCTTTCTTAAAAAAACACATATTTGCTATTTAAAACATTTTAATGAAAATTCACTGTCATAACGCAATTGCTGCGTCCAGACTTTTTTAATAGATTATTCAATCCCAATCAACTAACTCATTGTCTATAGATAACGAATAAACTTAAATACTCTTTTAGATGTAATTTATTTTAATGATTTTATTTCTGATGACATTACGAAATGACAGTGCCAAAGCGAGAGACAACAAATTTCAAATCTGTGACAAGCTGAATTGTTTTATTGTTTTTTCACATGCTACTTGGCAATGAAATATTTAAGTTTCTGAACTTTCTTATAATAATAAAATTCGTTGCCTCTTGGAAACCTTAAGAGATACATACAGGTTGGCCCATCGAAAACTAGACAAGCAGGTTTTCGGTTATTTAAAGCTATCTGTATGGAACACGTTCGCCGATTTTGTTTTTGAGTGACAGACACTCTCGCGCGAATTTCAAAGCTACTACTTTATCGCCCTAAACTTATAATAAGTATACTTGGAGAACCCAAATCACTACAAGACATCTTCTAGTAACACTTCCAATTTATTGGTCGTATAAAACAATACAAGTAGTTAGCACCTAACATGTAACGACTGCTGATTCTCCCTTGACCCCGCTATTTACATACACACACACACACACAAATATATATATATATATATATATATATATATATATATATATATATATATATATATATATATATATATATATATATATATATATATATATATGTGTGTGTGTGTGTGTGTGTGTGTTCAGAAAGATTTCCGTGGTCTTTAATGTGAGACATAATTGGAATTTATGAAAACTCTACGTTTCGGCTCCTGTTTTGAAGTCATTTTCAAGAGGTAAAGGAAATATGTAAGGACACTCTAAGGTCTCAATCTGCCTACTACTTAGAGTGGTGGACAAAGGTGGGTAAAAGAAATATATAAGGACACTCTAAGGCCTCAATCTGCCTACTCCTTAAAGTGGTGGACAAAGGTGGGTAAAGGAAATATGTAAGGACACTCTAAGGTCTCAATCTGCCTACTACTTAGAGTGGTGGACAAAGGTGGGTAAAAGAAATATATAAGGACACTCTAAGGCCTCAATCTGCCTACTCCTTAGAGCGGTGGACAAAGGCGGGTTGGGTTGTTGTAGCTCGATTACGGAGCCTCAAGCTGCCTACTCCCCAAATCTCGCCGGAGATCGTCTGTGAGGTCTCAGTGTGTTCAACCCTAGGCCTCAGAGAGATCTCTCTAAGGCCTAGGGTTGAACAGATTGAGGCCTTAGAGTGTCCTTATATATTTCCTTTACCCACATTTGTCCACCACTCTAAGGAGTAGGCAGATTGATGCCTTAGAGTGTCCTTACATATTTCCTTTACCTCTTGAAAATGGCTCCAAAACAGGAGCCGAAACGTCGAGTTTTCATAAATTCTGGACGCGGTTCAACCCGAGAACCAATTATGTCTCATATATATATATATATATATATATATATATATATATATATATATATATATATATATATATATATATATATATATATATATATAAATAAACAGTTAGGTAAACTAAAGGTGACGCAATTTTTTTGGGTTGTTGTAATAACGAATGGTCACAAATAAGCGTTTTTTTAATAATACATACACCTTTTTCCCACTTCCGGTTTAACAGGAAATGACTCCAACTTAATTTTTTTAAATGCGACACCTTGTATTATTTACCATTTTCGGATGCAGGATAAAAAACTACGTTCTGAAACATCAACATGTTTCTTGTAATTGATAAGATAACAGCACAAAAACAACAAGATCTGTATATTTAAATGCACTGCTGTCAATAAAGCAGACAACTCGGGTGCTGCATTGACATTGACACCTGTCAATTGTGGTCGTTGTTTTGCTTTTTCTTATGCAATTAAAAAAAATGGCAGTGAAATTCACAGAATCTGAGCACACCTTGATGATGTACGGATATGATGATCGTCAACGATCGTTGGAAGAAGCTGGCACTTTATTTAATACTGTTCAGGGTAAAAGATATCTTCTAGTAACTCCAAATACGTTTCTTTACTCAAATTTCCATCAAAAAAAATTGGTCCGATTAAACGGTCTCCAAAAATACCAGTCCAGACATTCAATTTCTGTGGAGTTTGAGTGTGGACTTCGTGAAAATTTCTTGGATTATTATCTGCCCAATAACGACAATTATGACGATTGACTGTAGAGTTTAATAAAAACGTACACTCATCTGAAAAACATATATTGAACAGAAAGCTCACATTATCAGCTATTCGTGCAGTCATAACTTCACAAAACTCCAGCCGCCGATCAAAATCATCTTCATTCAGTTGTTGTACAAGATGAATTTTATACGGGTGAAATTTATGATGCTTCAATATTCACTGAATAGTTCTTCTTTTGATGTTGGAAACAGTGGCCAATTTTCTCGTGCTCAATGTTGGGTCTGCAGCAATTTGTCCTAAAACTTCAATCTCAGTAGTCTCATTTCTAACCGGAAATTCACGTTCAGGATCACGTTTTTTGTTGGCTACTGAACCACTTTGTCGAAACTTTGCAACTAACTCCAAAATGTATTTTCTGTTAACATGTCTGTTCGGATATCGTTCATTAAACAAATTTGCAATACGGTTGGCACAGTCATCGTTTTTGAAAAAAAAAAGAGTAATTATTTCAACTCTTTCTTCTACAGAATACACCATTGTAAAATTAATTTTCGGTAGTACTATCAAGTATCAAACCGACCGATAAACTGAAATAATAAACCGCATTTCTCTCATTCCGATAAGAAATGTTCTGATAGTCAATTTTTTGTTTACAAACCAACAAAACATTGACTATCAGCACATTTCTTATCGAAATGAGTGAAATGCGTTTGTTGCATTTTCAACTGTGAATAATTTTTAAACGAGTTAATAAAACTTCCAAAAAAATTAGTGTGCTGAATTCAGAAAAGAAAGAGCTTTCAAATGATGTAACACTCGACCCATATTCCCTATTTAAAATATAAGGGTTGTTATCACCACCCTTCAGGGGTTGATGTGACAAAGTTGAGTTTTATGTCAAAATATGTATATTAAAATTGACGTGTTTCTGCGTTTCTTAAAAAAAATTTATCTGGACGCAAATCGCTCTGTTTCGTTTTCAATGCGCCACCCTATATATACATATAAACATATAAAAATTGAAACTCACCCCGCATATGTGTTCTAAGGGGCCTATTTCGCGTTCATCCGAAGAAAAATTTTCAAAATTCAAAAGTCGAGATCTCTTCATTTGTGAATTTTTTAAAGAAAATTCACTAAAATATGCGAAAACATAAGTTTGAAGGGAACAAAAGGTTTTTTGTAATTTATATATTTAATATAAGTTACGATAGCTGTATTATTCACTACTATGAAAAATCTTTTCTAAAAGTATAGAATATACATACGTCTTACAGCTTAGAATATGCAATCTTGGAAACAAAGAACATATGCCACATTGCAGATTTGACACTAATTAAAGCTTCTTTGATCTGCAGAATTCTATTATCTTTGAACTCCCATTGAAAGCGACTATTTATCAGCGAAATTCCCGCGTTTTAGTATGTATGCAGATTTGCTGATAGGATCCGTTTAGACCGATGCATTGACCAGAGCAACTTAAGTTATTTTAAGCATGTTCTATTTCTCGTTTCTTTACCCACGGCTATACATAGGTTACGTAAAACTAAATGTGTTTCTGTGAGTGTAGTTAGGTTGTTTATCAGCGTTTTATTGAAGTTTAGGCTGGAGTAATTGAAGGGAAATGGATGTAAATCCTGATATATGGGGTCAGTTGGCACTGGAAGCCTCACAGGTTTATTTATCCGATGGAACTGCTGTCAGTCCTTTTGCTGGGACGGTATGATGTCTATTTTTAATGTAATATGCTTAAGTTTGGCTTACTAACCCGGTAAAAATCCAGTTACCCACATTATTTAGAGGTCGTTAATTGACACATTGTAAAGTAGATGTATCGGATACTGCTATGCCAATAATCTTTGGCGTTTGGCGTACAAGATTCTTATCTTACATTGATTGGCGTTGACAATGTAATTTCTTCACCCACAGTATTTCCATTTTTAACTGGCCTCTGTGTATTTGATCACTGCAATCATTAGTAATTACCGCTGCTTTTAATATTATAAAAACAATTTAGTAAATGTGGTTGTCCTAACTTGGTGAAACTGTTCCATGCTAAATGCACACTTATAATATATCCCTATGGGTCCGCAAATGGACGAAGAACGTATGGTGTTTCATAGCTGTAGATTTCCCAAAAATATCAGACTTTTTATGTGGTCCACTATCCATTTGAGAGCGATTTTACCGATTTCCTGTGGTGTTAGGGTCACCCCTACAAGGTATTTGAGTCTTTTGCAGAACTGAGCTATGCATCCGCATAGCAAGTGTTCTGTTGTTTCTGTTGCTTCAGTGCAGTATCTGCAGTTTTCACGGTCCGCCTTGCCCATCTTCATAAGGTGATACCTTTTTTTTCGCTCAGGGCTCGTCCTCGGCCTTGCCGCCCCGATAGCACTGCAAACTTTGGTTGATTGTGCATACCCTTAGTCTTACTCCACCCATTCCAAAATCCCTGTGCCTTGAACTAGTCTGCACAGCGATTGGTAGGGTGAAGTTTTATATTGCTCTGTCTCCGGTCTAGACTGATCGTAGATCAGTTGTCTTTTGCTGTCTAGAGCTTTACACTCGCACAAGATGTGCTGTGCTGATTCCTCCCCCTCGCCGCAGAGTCTGCATGAGACGTCCCCTTTGAACCGCCCCATTTTATGCAGATGTTTCTTGACGACCCGTCAAGAAACCTGTTGTGTTTCTGAGCTGTCCTCTGCTAAGATTTAGCAGGTTCCACAGCTCTCTTTGAACTGGGTCCGTCAATTATTGACTTCCCATGTCTGAGCTCTGGACAATCCGCCCAGTACACCTTGTGTTGGTTTCTGACCTAGGACTTAATGGCTCCCCTGGCAGTGCTCTTTGTCACGCCCAGAGCCGGTTCTGGTCCCATAAATGGTTCTGCTGATCCTCTCTTCGCGAGACTGTGTCAGCTTCTTCATTGCCTTTCACCCCCGAGTGACCCGGCACCCAGATGAGGGTCACCTCAGTCTGCCCAGCCAGGTCGCTCGCCTCGTCTCGGCACTCACCAGCCAGGAATTTACTCGTGGGCTACTTAGTGCCTTGAGGGCTGCGTGGCTGTTTGTGGCTATGAGGATCCGCTTGTTTGTGTAGCCCGTCCTCTTGTTCTCCGGCACACAATGCAGGATGGCGTACATTTCGGCCTGAAACACCGTTGCATGGGCTCCGAGGGAAATACTATGATTTACCCTCGGTCCTTCCGAGTAAACACCTGCCCCCGTCCCAAGCTCCCCGCCGGATCCGTTCGTGAACCTGACGAGCGCGTCCCGTAGTATGCCCGGCGTCTCCTCCCGTCATGCCTCGCGGTCGGGGATTTCCACTGTAAAGTTGTTTTCCCTGCACATTCGCGGGCTCGCGAAGTCTGGCGTCATTTCAAGTATGGGCTCCTTCATGATCTCCTGAATTTTGCAGTGGCCCCTGAAGCCTGGGTTGATCTTCAATCTACCATTGCAGGCTAGTCTGTATAGTCCTAGCCTGGCCTCCCCCATAATAACTAAGTGTAGGGGGGGGGGGAGATTCAGCAGCACCTCCATGGCGGCTGTTGGGGTTGAAGACGTGGCCCCTGTGATGCCTAGGCAAGCCATCCTTTGGATTTTGACTAGTTTTTGTTTGGCACTGGATTGTGTCACCTTAGGCCACCAGACCAGTGCCGCGTAAGTTAACGATGGTCTAACCACCTTTGTGTACAGCCAGTGGGCCATACTAGGTCTTAAGTCTCCACGTTTTTCCATATAGGATAAGGATAAGGTCATGACTGCCTTACGCAGTACTTTTCCAATGTGACCATTCCAGGTTAGCTTAGAGTCCAATACGACTCCAAGATATTTTACCTCCCTGGCCATTGGAATGCTCCTACCGTATAGAGTGGGAGTTCTGTGACTGTCACACTTCCCCCTCCTCGTAAACGGCACGACCGTTTCTTTCTCTGGGCTCACCCCGAGCTCTTGATCAACCGTCCACCCTTCCACCACTTTCAGTGCAGTATGCATGCGCTCCCACACTGCCTGTGTGACTTTTCCTCGGACTATGATGACAATGTCGTCCGCATAGCCCTGAACCTCATACCCCTCTCCCGAGAGCCTCCCCAGCAGGCCGTCCACAACTAGGAACCAGAGCAAGGGGACACACCCCGCCGCGACCCCCGCCAGCAGAGTCCCTCCCGCAAGTGAGGTGAACACCGCCCTGACCCTGAGCATGGAACCCATCCACCTGCAGCAGGTCTCCTCTATTCCACGCTCCCGGGCAGCTGCCACAACCGATCCGAACAAGGTGTTGCTAAAGGCCCCCTCTATGTCTAGGAAGGCCCCCAACGCCACCTCCCTGTTCTCCAGCGTATTCTCCAGTTTCAGCACCAGTTGGTGCAGTGCTGTTTCTGTTGAGAATCCTGCTCTGTATGCATATTGTCCGCAGGGGATATGCTTCCAGTACACCGCCCCTAATGTGCCGGTCGAGCAGTTTTTCCACTGTTTTTAGCAAATAAGACTTATTGGCCTCAGTGACCTTGCCTGGTCTGTTGGACGCCCAGGTTGAGGAATGAATACAACCCTGGCCAGTCTCCATGCCCTCGGAATGTACCCCAGAGCCAGGCTGGCCCTCATAATGAGGGTAAGCACCGGCGCCAGTATATCTATCCCCTGTTGGAACATGATGGGCATTATACCATCAAATCCCGGAGATTTGGGGATGGTAAGGTGATACCTTACTGGGGAGTCTCCTATGATTATTCTCAACTCACTCCTGTTCAATCCAAGAAACCTGAACTGTTTCTTCTCTGTCGATATGGTTTGCACCGTTCCTCCGTTTATATATCAGTCAGGGTTTCTCTGTATTTATCAAATTATTGAATACCAAGTTACCCAGTTCAATTTTTAAGTCACTTATCCTCTAAGATATATTAGGATGCCACCTCGTTCCTTAATACTGTACATGACGAGAAAGGAGTACATTTACCTGATAAAAAATTGAAGCAAATATAAACGTGATAAAATAAATAAGGTCCGCAATATAACGAAATAAACTAAGTAAATATTTTCTTTACAAAAACAGCTTTTAATTTATTACACTTTGAAATTATATATACAATTATTTATTGAAGGCTTTTCGCTGGCCATTGCCACCCTTACAGTGGGGGTTATAAAGAAAATTGATTTGATTAGTTATTTAAAATTTCTAGATAAAAAAAAATTGGGACGCAGCAAGTGCGTTATAGTAGCGAATTTTCATAAGAACTGTACACTATGATTATACGGCATATTAGTAAAGTTAATAGCGAATTTTTCTCAATGAAAATTCGCTAGTACTTTAAACTTTCACAGACCTTGAAGATCGATTTTAGAGATCCTAGTACGCGCACATTTGAAGAATTCTTTCGAAAGTGTTACCATCGATATCTCTATTATCAAAAAAATCTTGCGTTCTAACTCCTTCGGAGAAAAATGCCCGAAACTCAATTTTCTATACAGCTAAAGAACTAAATTTTGCTATATCTGTAGATAGGTGTAAGTCTCTTTAAAATGAACTTGTATTACAAATTTAATTAAAGTTATACAGAAGATTTCCAGAAGGAAACTTAATTCATATTTAGAAAAGTAAAGTGTCTGCCAAATTATAAACGTAGCAGTTATTTTTCCTTATTAATCGCCAGTATGATTACGTTCTAGTCAACCCAAGCAAATCGGTTTTTTTCAATATCAACAATAACAAAATTATAATTTCAGACTCAAACGTGACAAACTTATTTAGGCGTTTTAAACAAAAATGAGATCTTGTTCAAAACGTATGGAATCTGTGCACTATTGTTTTCCCAAATGTCAAAATAAAACATAAAAAAATATACATTCATCGAGCTGGATTAGATCACGTAACCTTCTATTTAGGGGGCAAGCGCGATGCCCCTTATGCCACCTAGGCATACGTCAAGTAACGTTTTATTTGTGTGATACTTTAGCTCGAGTTCATGCCCGGGATATTATAAAATGACATGGTAACTGCATATTGTTTTTTAAACGCAAGATATAAATTTTTTGCATTTTCGGAAATAACGTATCTTTCTTGATACAGCAGTATGAGACTTTAATTGGGTTCCATACAAAAAATTAGTAAAATTTAAGGTAATTACGCAGATGAGCGGTACACGTCATTTTTATAAACTGTTTCCATAAACACGCTTAAAAGCACCCATGTGTGCATAAGCAACAAGAGAAATTTTGTGTAATCAGTCCCTCCAAAAGTTGCGGGAACTGGAGTGAAGGGTAGGGACGGAAATATAGATGCCAAATTGGGAAAAAACAGCTTATTGGCCTTATATAAGCAGCCTTTTTTAATTTTCTATCAACAAGTTCTCTCAATAATGTTCTCCCTCCCCCACCCCCCAGCACTCCTATTTGCTCCAGGTCCTCCAGCTTGTTTTGGTATTGAAGAGACAATATTTTTCTTGTCGATTATGCACAAAACACTCTACCAAGCAGGCCTGAACGACCGGACCTGACCTCACCCAACCTGACCTGACCTAACCAAAAATTTCGGCAGCAAGTGCGTTATAGTAGTAATTTTCATAAGAATTGTACACTATTATTATACGGCATATTAGTAAAATTAATACTTTAAACGTACACAGACCTTGAGGATCAATTTGAGAGGTCCTAGGACGTTCACATGTGAATAATTCTTTCGAAAGTCATCGATGTCCTCTCTATTATCAAAAAAATCTTGTGTAACTCTTTTTGAGAAAAATGACCAAAGTTCAATTTTCTATAAAGTTAAAAAAATTAAATTTTGCTATATCTGTAGATAGTGTAAGTCTCTTTAAAAGAAAGTTGTATTACAAATTTCATTAAAGTTACAAAAGCTTTCCTGAAGGAAACTTTATTGATATTTAGAAAAGTAAAGTATCTGCCAAATTATAAAGGTAGCAGTTATTTTTCCTTATTAATTGCCTGAATATTTTCATTTCACTCAACCTAATCAAGCCGATTTTTTTCAATATCAACAATAACAAAATGTCTGCTGAACAAGGTGACAAAGTTTTAAACTAAAATGAGATCTTGTTCAAAACGTATGAAATCTGTACACCATTGTTTCTCCAAATGTCAAAATAAAACAAAAAAACATACGTTCATTGAGCGGGAATCTATCACGCAACCCTTAGTTTAGGTACTCCCTAATCTAAGACGCAACCTTTTGCGTAAAAGACAAGCACGGTACCACAAAGTTATCTAAGAATACGTTAACTAACGTTTTGTTCACATGCTACTTGGCGCCGGCTTCATGCCCGGGATATATTATATTATATTATATTATATTATATTATATTATATTATATTATATTATATTATATTATATTATATTATATTATATTATATTATATTATATTATATTATATTATATTATATTATATTATATTATATTATATTATATTATATTATATTATATTATATTATATTATATTATATTATATTATATTATATTATATTATATTATATTATATTATATTATATTATATTATATTATATTATATTACATTATATTACAGAATTAGTAATTTGAAACATACTAAACGACTGTTTCGATCTTAGATGACGTCTTATGTTTAAGCTTAAAGATAAAAGAAGAAACTGTTTTAAAATCATTTTTATAGAGACTTAATTTGATTTTGTTTATATTTCCACTATATTATGACACACTTTCAGTCTAAAACTGTATTTGGGGCCGTTCATCAAGCTACAAATATAGTGTATTTTAAAAATTGACTGAATCCCACAGTTAAATAAAAATCACTTGGCAAATTTTAAATTTCATGCCGTTTGTCATTTGCGATATTGGTGGCCGATATTTCTCGATTATTCGTTCGGGTAGTATGTTTTAAGCCTGTTATTTATTTTGTTTGATTACCGTTGATGTATGGTTTATACCTGTTGTATGACTCAATCTACGCGTGGCAGTTAACTACTCTGCCTGCCAGGCATTGGACTTTAACCACTAGGTCATTTCAACACATGTCTTTCAGATTTTATTTTTAATTTCGAAAAAACTCTAATTTGCTTCTTGAAAATTCACTAAAAAATTCACTAAAAATTCAAACGGACCTTGGATTTGGGTTCTAGGGGCCCTAATTAGCGCTCATCTGAAAGTCTTACCATCGTTGCCTCTCTATTAGTGAATTCTGGTAATGAAAATTCACTAAAACGTCTAAGAAAAGCGACGAAAGCACAACAAACATGCATTCTACAAAAATAAATAAAGAAATAAAGAACAATAATTTTGGTTTAAACTTACCGTATGTGACCAGCGATGAAACAGTAATGTCAATAATTCGGTAACGACAAATTTTTACAACATAAAATAGAGTTTCCACAACATAGTATTAAAATGCATATAAGGTAGTAAACTTCGCCTATCAGCAGTCGATTTATCTGAAACCAGTTTGCCACTCATCCGCAATATCACCGAAATAAATTTCATTCTAAGATAAACTGATAAAACAAAAATCTCTGGACGCAGCAAGTGCGTTATGGTAGCGAATTTTCTTTAAAATATTTTTTATAGCAAATGTCTTTCTTTGATGAAAGCAGGCATCAAACTTGGTTGCCTATATAGTAGAAACAATGTACCATATTTCATCGAAATAAATTTATTGTTTGAAAATATATAAACATTTTTCAAATGTCTAGATGCAGCAAATGTGTTATGGAAGTAAATTTCCATAAAAATGTTTTTAATAGCAAATGCCAGCAGGCATCAATTTAATTATCGGTATAGCCTATGTAGTAGAAACAATGTACTATATTTTATCAAAATTACTTATGGTTAGAAAATATACAAAAAATTTCCGAAAATAAACTTAAATGTTGGTTTCCTAACCAACAAAGCTTACGTTAATAGCAAATTGAGTTATTGAAATTTGAAGGATTTAATGAAAATTCGGTAAATTTGCAGATTAGCTCCCGAACGCTTTTCAAAAAATTGTTTTCAGAAATATTACTAGGACCCCACCTGGATGCACAAACCACAAGAAAAATTTCTGGTTCACACCCCCCAAGGAAGTTACGGGACTGGGAGTGAATAGGGGTGCTGGGCGGGGTAGGTAGTAAAAAGGAAATATGAGCAGAAAAATCGAAGAAAACTGTTTAAAAGCTGTCTATTTGAAGCCATATCCCCATTAAACCCCGCCTACACGAGGAGGGGAAGGAAAATGCCTACGATGAAGCAGAACCCTGCGGTAGGGTTGGGGGTGGCTGCTTTGTCGTGGGGATTTTCCTTCTCCCCTCGCGTGCATACAACCACCCTCGTTGCATAAACCACAAGAAAAATTTCTTGTTCATACCCGTCAAGGAAGGTACGGCACCTGGAGGAATAGGGGTGCTGTGCGGGGTAGGCAGGGTTTAAGGGGGATATGGCTTCAAGATGTGAAAAAGACAACTTTCAAGCCAGTTTTATTCGCATTTTTTGCTTATATTTCCTTTTTACTACCTACCCCGCCCAGCACCCCTATTCACTCCTGGTCCCGTAACTTCCTTGGGGGGTGTGAACAAGAAATTTTTCCTGGGGTTTGTGGATTCAGGGGGGGGGGGGGGGCTAGCCAGGTTTCTGAAAACAGTTTTTTGCAAAGCGTTCGGGAGCTAAACTGCAAATTTACCGAAAATTCGCTACCAAAACGCACTTACTGCGTCCAGTTTTTTTTTACAAACGCATCATATTTCGATAAAAAATGCAAAAATGCATTAACGAATTTGTTCTACGAAAATTAGCTAAAAAAAATTATACACCCCTACTCACTCCTGGTCCCGTAACTTCCTTGGGGAGTGTAAACAAGAAATTTTTCTTGGGGTTTGTGGACCCAGGGGGGGGGCTAGGCAAGTTTCTGAAAACAGTTTTTTGAAAACCGTTCGGAAGCTAATCAGCAAATTTACCGAAAATTCGCTACCAAAACGCACTTACTGCGTCCAGATTTTTTCTTATAAACGCACCATATTTCGATAAAAAATGCAAAAATGCACTAACGAATTTGTTCTACGAAAATTAGCTAAAAAAATTATACACCCCTACTCACTCCTGGTCCTGTAACTTCCTTGGGGAGTGTAAACAAGAAATTTTTCTTGGGGTTTGTGGATCCGGGGGGGGGGGGGGATCTAGGCAAGTTTCTGAAAACAGTTTTTTAAAACCGTTCGGGAGCTAATCAGCAAATTTACCGAAAATTCGCTACCAAAACGCACTTACTGCGTCCAGATTTTTTCTTATAAACGCACCATATTTCGATAAAAAATGCAAAAATGCATTAATGAATTTGTTCTACAAAAATGAGCTAAAAAAAATTATAGACTGTTAAACCATAAACATCACCAAACCTACAAAAAAATATCCAAGAAAGCATCAACTTAACTAAACTGACAGCCAAAGCAGCAAAGAAAGGGTCTATTTGAAATGAATATTTTGTAAATATTTTAGTAAAATGAAGGGCAATGACGGTTGAATATGAAACTTAAAGGTTTGCAGAACACTCTTCTTGCAACATTTTCTTTTCACAATCGGTATTTGTTGCACGTTCTTTGCCTAAATATTGCCAATTTTGACGTTTAAAATTGCGAGTTTGACGTTTTGAGGAAAACATTTGTTTCTTTAACTGCCCATAACTTATTTGTCTTTAAAGCTACAGACCTAAATTTTGGTACAGAGTTCACACAATACAAACACGCGTACCAAATTTGGTTGCCCTTACTTTGTTATTTACGGAGATATGATTTTTTTTAGAAAGAAAACACAAAATTTTCCGGGAAAACCTGGTCCGATTTTCCTGGCTAACGAACTTATCTAAGGAAGGTACTCACCAAATTTGATCGAGATCGGTCCATTATTTTTTGAGTTATCGGTCGGATATATATATATATATATATATATATATATATATATATATATATATATATATATATATATATATATATATATATATATATATATATATATATATAAACACAGATCTCCTCATTAGCGAATTAAAGAAAATTCGCTAAAAATAAGATAAAACAGCAATAATAATTTTTAATTAATTAAATGTTCAAAATGTTGTTGAACCCGGGTTTCAAATAAATTTATTACATTAATTAAGCTGGAATGCACAATTCGTCTTGTTTCTCCAATAATTATAGCTTTCAGGTCTTCCAGATTTAATGGCATGTCTTTGCAGACAACATTCTTCGAATGACACAGAAGAAAAAAATAGCATGGCGACAAATCAGGAGAGCAAGTAGGCCATTCAAGAACACTACCGCACCCAATCCACTTTTCTGTGGAAAAATCATATCTTGTCATTAAAAAAATATTTATGTGCTATAGCAACGAAGTTGTTTACGCTAGGAAAAGTTGAATATCGCCAGTTTGTAGCACAAAATATGTAAAAAACTGTTGTTAGAGCATTTTTGTTTGAATAATGAATATCTCAGGAAATAGAAATGGCTTTTTGTATTTTTACTAACCCTGTATAAAAGTTTTACAATTTTCTTTGCGTGTAGGTACTCAATAAGAGCCACTTTTCAATGTTGTATTATACTATTAATCATATTTTCTCTAATTACACCCCTATTAATCCTATTTTCTCTAATTACACATTTTTTTGCAGACGATCGACAAGCTTCCAGACAAAGTCCTTCTCCACATCATGAGTTACATGAGCCACAAGGAGATATGCCGAATGGCACGTGTATGTAAACGATGGCGTCTGATAGCCTATGACTCCCGTTTATGGCGAAATGTATCGCTTCGTCCAGAAATCTCCGGACTACACGTCACCTCTCTGGAGTTCCTCTTGGGTCTAATCTCGGTTCGTTTCGGCCCATGCCTGCGGTATATCGAATTACCCATAGAGTTAATAACGCCTGTTGTACTCCACGCACTGGCTAACAAATGTCCAAATCTAACTCATATGTTACTCGATTTCTCTACTGCCATGCAACTTCATGATTTCAGCGAACTTCAGGCTTTCCCAACGAAACTAAAATATTTATGCATATGTTTGTCTGAAGTCATATTCATGGAAGGTTTTATGAGGAAAATTTATAACTTTATAAATGGTTTGGAGATCTTGCATTTAATTGGAACCTATGAGAAAGTGGAGGAGGAGGAAGAAGAAATATATGAAGTTATAAATGTGCATAAGTTGAAGTCAGCCACGCCTAATTTGAGAGTGATTAATCTGTATGGAATTAATTTTGTAGACGACAGTCACATAGATGCTTTCAGTTCAAATTGTATTCAGGTGAGTAAAAAAGAGTCTGGACGCAGCAAGTGCGTTATGGTAGTTATTTTTTTAATTAAATGCCTGTAACTTTTTTTCTTGTAACATAGAGACCTAAATTTTGGTATAAGTAGATAGTGCGCCACCTGGGCTCATCCCCTCCACTTTTTACTGCGCATGCGCGAGTCATCATGCGCATGCGCTGACCTGCGCAGACCTGTGACAGTTGACAGCTGACCTGTCAGATTTGACAGGTGTCAAATGTCACTGACCTGACAGCTGTCAACGTCAGCTGTCACCTGACCTGACATGTGTCAACGTCAAATGTCACCTGACCTGTCAGATGACGTCACAAGCATTCCAAGATGGCTGACCTGTAATAGACAGTTGCAACCCGGGTTCTCTCTATGGAACTAACCTGAGATGACGTCACAAGCATTCCAAGATGTCTATGGAACTAACCTGAGATGACGTCACAAGCGTTCCAAGATGTCTGACCTGTGTGTTCATAGATATCTACAAGTCAGGTTAGCTCTCCATGTGTGTGTTTGTCTGATTGTTTATTAAGGTTATGTATTTGTTTATTAAGGTTATGTTCGCTCACGTGTCATCTGTTTGTTTATTAAGGTTATGTTTGTATTTGTTTATTAAGGTTATGTCATGTGTGTGTTGATTACCAAGGCATCTGTTTGTTTATTAAGGTTATGTATTTTGTTTATTAAGGTTAGGTGTTCGTAAACACAGCTGTTTGGTTTGTTTATTGTGTTGTTGTTGTTGTTGTTAAGGTGTATTGAAGTTTGTTAGGGTATTTCGTTTTTGGCGGGAAATTTGAATTTGTTTGAAAATTTCTGTCTGTTGTGTCCAGAGATCTTACTCCTCAAGCTAGAGAACATTCTATTTGTAAAGTTGTAGAGTGTAGAGAATATTCTCTAGCTCGAGGGGAGACATCTGTTGGACACAGTCATTCGGTTTAGTCACACACACATACATATATGAGGAAGATATATTGAGCGGGTAATTTGAAATTTTGAATTTAATTTGAAATATGATTTTTGAAAGAAAAGCATTCGCCAGAAATTAGATTTGAACCCCCAACCATACAGCTTACTAAGATATGCAAACGTCCCTAAACCGATTATGCTATTCAGACATACGATGAAAGTTTGTTATCAGTGGGTATATATATAAAACAAAAACCTGTTACATAAAACGAGTTTATGAGGCTGCTGAGTTTGTGTGTGTAGGTAGGGGTGGTATCTCTATTACATTCCAATTGAATAATAGGAACTGTAATGTTAAAAACAATTGTTTATTTATAGTAAAAAGAAATTTTAAAACACGTACCAATTTACCTATCTAATATCATTTAATAACAAAAAACGTTTCAAGTAAACTATATCAATAAGGAAAAACGTATTTACATCTAGATATGTTAATGAGTTTATTTTAATAGCCTCATAAAACTCGGGGACTTGGTTTTATTGCCGGCGTGTTTGTTTATGTTAGTGTGTTTGTATTTTGAATGAATGAATCTAAATTTATATAGGGAGTGATCAAAAACACACAAGTAACAAAACTCAATTTAAAACAACTAAATTAAACTTTGATATACGAGGATTGTTTGATAAGTATTGTTTGTATGTAAACATAAATAATATAATAGTATACTTACATGCAGCAAGAGACGTCATACTTGTTTCACGACTTAGCACACACTAACGTATGTTGAGGTCTTGAATGGGGCCCCGTTATAGAAATAACACAGTTGTTTAATGACATCCACTTGAACCAAACAAAACATATAGACGCTGTTGTTGATTGTTAACACACACACACACACACGTCATGACAGCTCGAAGTCTTTGCTTAGACTGACAGAGCTGTGTAATAAAAGACAGACAGACAATTGATTGCCCAACAAGTATCATTGAACCAAACAAAACATATAGACGCTGTTGTTGATTGTTAACACACACACGTCATGACAGCTCGAAGTCTTTGCTTAGACTGACAGAGCTGTGTAATAAAAGACAGACAGACAATTGATTGCCCAACAAGTATCATTGAACCAAACAAAACATACAGACGCTGTTGTTGATTGTTAACACACACACGTCATGACAGCTCGAAGTCTTTGCTTAGACTGACAGACAGAAAGGGGTTAATAAAAATGCAACAAAATAAAAATAAAACAACTGTTTTACATACAATAAAAATTTATTAGGATTAATTAAGTTGTACATATTGATACATAAATGACATACAATTATTACATAATGGCTCTAACGATACCCGTTAGAGGTTTATATTCCATTACACTGTCATGAATAACCAGACAATAAACACGAGTATTTTTTGGGAAGTTGGCGTGACTCATAAACTCCACCTTAATGTCCACCGTTGAAGACTTGATTGACTCGTTCTGGTGCTGACAGTCAATCACAAATAGAGCTCTGTCTTTAAACTCGTCATAATTCAAGATAGGCTCCGACATGTTTTTATAACAGAAGCTTTTTTGAAAATCTGTATACATGTTATAGGCTTCTGCATATTTCGATTTCTCAAAATCCATATTCATAGATTCATAAGGGTAGCATTCTGAATTTAGAAACACTCGAAGGTCCATCATACCAATGTTATCGAAATAGTCTGACCTCTTCTTCACGTTATCCTTACGATCTGTTTGAAATGCTATAATCACATATCGAGGTCTTTCCAAGTTGGTTGCAGTTTTAACAGCCCACACATCTCTGTTGATATCTCTGAGTGCTGGTAACTCGTATATGTCCCATTTGCGGTAGGCGAGAAATATAGAGGTGTCTTTGGCTATTTTATCCATCAGTTCCAATTTCATTTTATCATTGGGAAATACATGTTTTACCTTTAAAAACATATTGGTTACGGTAATTTTTGCTCGTGCCGTACCTGTGCTGTAATAGCCATTGGAATCGTTTCGACTTCTTGTAAAGCGGAAAGTATGTTTGCCACAGAGAACTCCTTTGAAATGATGAAAGAAACTGAAGAGGAACCAGACAGGTATGAGCATGTGAAACTTGTTATCATTTAAGGTGATGTGCTCCGACGACACATTCAGACCGGCGTTGCTAAGAGATTGGGCTTCATTCTTACTGAACGATAGCAGACTTTTGATGATGGTTGTGGTGTATGGGTCTCGCACTCGTTCCACTTCCTTGTTATTTAACTCATAGGTCATTGATTCAAACAGAGCTGCTCCTCCATTATTTGACAGATAACAAGCACCAGTGGCATTTTGGACTGCTACAGGTTCCAGAGCACCTTCGATTATTAGAGCTGACTCGGCCAGACATACGAACGCATCTTGTTGGTTGATGGCTATTTCAATTTCATCGCTGTTACCAAACGATTTAGTTGGTGAATAGTAAGAGCGCAGCTCTTCTCGATCGATGCCATCATCAAACACGGGTTCTTTGAATATTTCTAGTTTTGACGACATGATAACCCAGGCTTTGCAGGAACTCAATATTATCGGGACGAAGCGTACCCTTTGACGTGTCTGACTCAACTGAATTTGATGTGGTAGATGCACTTGCTTTTATATCCTTGAAGACCAACATACTAAGCAACTTTTATAAGTTTCAAGCGAACAGACACCTCTTCACCTTGAAAGTTGACAGGAACTGAATCTTGGTCGACGATGTCGATGCTTATATTGGAAATCTCTTGCTTGTTCACCGGCAAGTAAATTAAATTTTTAGGTTCTATGTCGATTGCGTAGCCAGGATCAACCATCGGAGCAAACTCATACAGCGTATGTGAGGGTTGTCCGTTATAATAGGAACCAGACACGATATTGGTTTCGATGCGAATCTGTCTAACATCCACTATATCAACAGGTAAATCAGATTCATAAAAGGTGTCCGGCTGAAGAACTTGTTTTGAAAAGCCCAACATTCGCCCAATCGAACCATCAAATTCAAAACTGACATTTGTATAACACTTTAGTCTGCATTTGATGGTGTTCGGATTAGGTCTCAGAATCAGAGCCTGTTGCTTTTGTTCGTGTGTTGCTGTAGCACCAACAAGTTCATTTTGAAGTAACTCTTCCAAGTGTGTTATTTCATAAGCACCGGTGGGTATCGTGATGGTTCGCCAACCGGTTCCTTCTTTTACATGAAATTTGTTTTTACCTTCATAGATGTTGGGTATGTTGTTGTAGGTGTGAAAGCCTATCAAGGCAACAGCATAATTACCATCCAAAACAATTGGTGGATGGTAGTCTGACGACAGATGGGAGCTGCGGTCTTTCAACACAAAGGTGTGCGCCATGACTGATACACACAGGCTACTGTTTCAGTCTTTTATTGCATTGGTTTTTGCAGATACAACCCATAACCGTAGCGCTGTTTCTTGAGATACATGCCTTTGCCCAGTCTCTTGCATTTTGGCTTAAATTTCAAGCCACTCCCTCTCCTACCCATCGCGATGGCTTCCATTGTTTTGTTGTGTCGTTCTTCCTCCTCTAGTTTCTGTTTCGCAGACTTGGCATCGTTCACGGCTTTGGCAATACCTGCAGCACCGCCACCCAGAGCTCCTAGTGCTGACAGCCCACCAAATATAAGAGGCAACAACGGAAGGAAGCCTCCACTTTTAGGTATTGGAATAACTCGAGGTTTCTGCACATTCTTACGTCCACCAATGTTTCTAACAATTGTATGAGCTATATCAAACACGGCGTTCGCTGTTGGAATAAGGTTTCTATCTTTTATAACTTCCTCAATCAGACTTAGTATGTTTTTAAAGGGGACCTTCTTCTTTGGCTTCGAGTTGATTACATAAAACCCCTCATCAAGTTTTCTGTTAACTTTCATGGTGTTTGTAACGCTAGCAACGTTTCAGCAAAACCTGTATCTGTCTTTTTTAATAACAACCCTCACTCTGTGACACCAACATGCATACTGACTGGGTGTCTCACTTGCATTCATTTATATATACACACCCAATAAAATATAGTTTAGTTTAAGTTAAGATGCGTACCAGCAAACACGCTTCTGCCTTACCCATTACAAATATAGACGATGTTGTTACGGACACAGCTCAACAACAACTGAGGCATGGTCCTCTCTTTCCAAACACCGTTCGCTGTATCATATGTGGTCCGAGTGGTTGTGGTAAAACTAATGTCATGCTGAGTTTATTGTTTGAAGCAAACGGTTTAAAATTTGATAACGTGTATGTGTATTCAAAGTCTCTGTATCAACCGAAATACAAGATGTTAAAGGAGGTGATGAATGCAACAAAAGGTGTTGGTTACTATCCTTATAGAGAAAACGATGAAATATTAGATCCGGCAGATGCCAAGGACAACTCTGTGTTTATATTTGATGATGTAGCTTGTGACAAACAAGATAAAATAAGAGCATACTTCAGTATGGGCAGACATAAGAATATTGATTCATTCTATCTCTGTCAAACATATACACGAATACCCAAGCATCTGGTACGTGACAACACCAATGTTATTGTGTTATTCAAGCAAGATGAAACCAATTTAAAACATGTGTACGACGATCATGTAACCACCGATATGGACTTTAAACAATTTAAAACTATCTGCCACCAATGCTGGAAAGATAATAAGTATGGTGTGTTGGTGATTGTGAAGGAAAACGATGTACACAAAGGTCGATATAGAAAAGGATTCGATAGATATATATTATTCTAACAATGGTAGACAGGACAGTCAGCTGTCTAACACAGCTGTCTAACACAGCTGTCTAACACAGCTGTCTAACACAGCTGTCTAAGACAGCTGTCTAAGACAGCTGTCTAACACAGCTGTCTAACACAGCTGTCTAAGACAGCTGTCTAAGACAGCTGTCTAAGACAGCTGTCTAAGACAGCTGTCTAACACAGCTGTCTAACAGACAGCTGTCTAACACACAGCTGTCTAACACACAGCTGTCTAACAGACAGCTGTCTAACAGACAGCTGTCTAACACACAGCTGTCTAACACACAGCTGTCTAACAGACAGCTGTCTAACAGACAGCTGTCTAACACACAGCTGTCTAACACAGCCAGACATCGTGATAAATAAGAAGGCATGTACCGTGACAGAGTCAGTATATGTTAAACCACCACACAACCTGTATCGCTCAAACAAATGATTAGACCGACTGGTAACACCAAAAACAGTTGTAGCACAATGGAAGTGTTGGGTAAGGAAGAGCGAAAAGTTAAGAGAAGGATTTTACAACTTGCTGACAATATTCGAAAAAAACATTTAATGCTTAAACTTAACAGAGCTGAGAATGATGATGCTCTGCAACGTTTATATAAACCACTTGTTGAGCCCCTAAGTGAAATATCTAAAAACACAGCAGCACTGCAGCAGCAACAGCCATCGCAACCACCAAAGGTTGAACAAATCAAAGACGAAGTCGATATACCAGAAACGAAACCCCAAGTACAGTTCCTTAAAGACCATGAAGTTTTTGAAGCTGAACCAAGGGAAGAGGCTGAGGCGACAAGTTCCGATGAGGACATCCCAACATTTGAAGAGCTTGAGGCAGACCTACAAACTGTCACAACCAACCCTGCATATCAAGAATTTTTGGAGCAATATCCTGAACGAGTTCGATATTATGTAGACAAGTATTTTACTGAACCACCGAGGCTTGCTACTATTGATCAAACGTATGGTGCTCGCTACGCTAAAGATACTGGTAGCTGGAGTCTTGGCAACAAACACTTGGACTTTACTGATGCTGAGATTCAACTGGGCCAAAGGAGATACCCGCAAACACAAGGTTTGCTAGAATTGATATTTATGAAAACACCTAGAGGGTATACCTATGATGATCTTCAACACTATAGAGATATTCTAGAAGCAACTAGTGTTCATAAAATGAACTATGATCCTAACGCACGAACCAAGGGTTGTTCCTCTGAAAAGTATCTGACTCTAATAAAACCAGTGATAAATCCACGAGGTCGTAGATCCTCAACACCTCAAGGTTTTGGTTACACCTACGAGGAAGACGATGACGACAGCACCGACAGACATCTTAACAAAAAACAAAAGACTGAACTTAAAACTCAGAGTGATAAGAGCAGCGATAGCAACGGCATGAGCCCAAACAACATCAGCACCAACAACTATATGATACAAAATAACAAACAAATAGCCTATGTGTATTGGAATGACATAAACGAGTTGGTTGACAGACTTAGACTTTTAGTGGCTTCCCAAGTTGCAGGTAATACTGCTCATAACAACGAAATTCAGTCAATCTTGGAAGAACTAAAAGAAGCTAGTGTTATCACCTAGTAAGCCCACAGCCATGAAGAGACACCGACGACAACAACAACAACAGCACCAACGCAACACTGAACCATCTAATGTTAATAATTCTATAAATGTATTCCAACAAAGAGTTTACATACTTGTACTTAGAATCAAATAAAAGTCTTTGTTAAAATTAATGTGTTTTTATTTTGTAATACAATTAAAAAGTATGTCTTAAAGCAATAATATCCTGAACAAACTTATCTTGTGGTACATCTGCTATACGTAGGTTGTTTCTATGTGCTGTAAGGTATTTCACTTCAGTCTTGATTCTGTTAAAGAGATTTACTGAATTTGGATCGTACAGCTTGTTTAGGATCACTTGGGCGTCGGGGTGTTTATTTTTAAAGTTCCTCACAGCCCTGGGGAAACTTTTCTTTTGTGTTCTTACAGCATGATATGGATAGGGGGCGTCTTTCTCGTTTCTTGCAAGTAAACCAAACACACTTATTTTTCCCAGGTTACTTGGCTTTGGGGATATATCTTCAAGATATTCTGTGACTTTAGCATTTGTTTCTCGCATACGCTGCAACTCATCATTTATCTCCATTAATTTTACTTCAATCGCATCTAGGCTGTCCCTGTATTTCTGATCAAATTCGTTTAGGAAAAAATCATAAATAATTTGGTTGCATTTTTTATAGAACTGATTGGATATCCAACAAGCCAAATTTAATATTAAATCTTTACACACATATGTACCAGATATCAAGTTGTTTTCAGCCTGTCTCCCACCAAAGTCCACCAGATATGTAGCTGTTGTTGGTATTACTTGAGTTGTTGCTTCCGTTTTAAGGGGGCTAGTAGTCCGGCTCCTTGGCGATAACTCTAAGTGGGCTCCCTCAGTTGAAATATTGAGGGTATCGGTATTCAGATACCCTGACTCTTCCTTTAGCAGACTGTTGTAATAGGCAATCAGCTCTTTAGTTTTCTTATTTTCCAACCAATGATACATTTTTTTATTACTAGTTTTACACAGTTTAGTTGCATTAAAATAGCCAGTGTTTTTATCGATAATAAGTTGAAAGTCTCCAAATAGACCATACCAGAAGTTGTCTTTAATTTGCTGGTAACACACATCACTTAATGTAGCCATTTTGAAACAGATTTGGGTAGAGTAAACTGCAGTAAGTCTTTTCTCAACAACAACTGAATTGTGAATGAGCTTTAGAGTGTGTGTACCCACTTTATATATGCTGCCACAATAGCCGTTTTTAAAACCATATTTGTTTTCACAGAAACCTTACTAAATGTGTGTGTGTCTACAAATACGTTGTTTCTTATGGGAAACGTATCAAAAGCTCTATATTAGGCTAAAATACATGTAATCTTATGGGAAATAGAAACGATTTAAGGTGTGAGCAGGGGCCTTTTCTACAAACACAAATAATGTGATGATGTCATCCTTTGGGTTTTGTCTGTATTCTAGACAAGCTCAAACACGAATAATGTGGGGTTATTGAACAGATATAACACAAGGTCATCAACTGACAGGTTGTTTACCTTTAAGAGGGCCTCTCTCTTGTGTATATTAAACAGATACACAGACAAGCTCAAACAGGATCAAGGTTAACAACTGTAAAACGTTGTTTATCCTTCAAGAGACAGAGACACTTGTTCAGTATGTGTTAAGTCGTGAAACAAGGATGACGTCTCTTGCTGTATGTAAGTACACTCTTATTATTATGTGTGTTTGCATTCAAATAACAAATACAAACATAACCTTACTAAACAATCAGATGATTGGTAATCAACATGTATACAAACACCTAACCTCATATGTCAACAACAACTGGCTTTGTTTTATATATACAACAGCGAACAAACTTTTAACGTGTGTGTCTGTGGAGCTATTGGTTTAGGGACAGTGTATATATGTAAAGCAAACAACGGCTGATTCGAGGTTCGTGGGTTCAAATCTAAGTTCAGGCGAATGCTTTTCTTTCAAATACACATGCATCTGTCAGTTTAAGCAAAGACTTTGAACTGTCATGACGTGTTTGTTAAACAGCATGTATAAGCTTCAACAATGGCAATCAGTTGTCTGTCTGTCTGTATCCTCAACACAGAAGACACCTGTTCAGTAGTGTGTGTATTAAGCTGTGAAAGAAGGCTGACGTCTCTTGTTGTATGTAAGTACACTCTTGTATTATCATGTCTGTTTGCATTCAAATAACAAATACAAACATAACCTTAACAAACAATCATATGACTGGTAATCAACACGTGTGTGAACATAACCTTAATAAACAAATACAGACAGCTGTGTGTGTGTGTGTGTGTGTGTGTGTGTGTGTGTGTGTGTGTACGAACATAACCTTAATCAACAAATACAAACATAACCTTAATAAACAATCAAAATGGCTTGGTAATCAGTCTGTATACGAACACCTAACCTTCATAAACAAAATACATAACCTTAATAAACAAACAGATGCATGGTAATCAACACACATGACATAACCTTAATAAACAATCAGACAAACACACATGGAGAGCTAACCTGACTTGTAGATATCTATGGACACACAGGTCAGACATCTTGGAACGCTTGTGACGTCATCTCAGGTTAGTTCCATAGAGAGAACCCCGGAGTTGCAACTGTCTATAACAGGTCAGCCATCTTGGAATGCTTGTGACGTCATCTCAGGTTAGTTCCATAGAGAGAACCCGGGTTGCAACTGTCTATTACAGGTCAGCCATCTTGGAATGCTTGTGACGTCATCTGACAGGTCAGGTGACATTTGACGTTGACACATGTCAGGTCAGGTGACAGCTGACGTTGACAGCTGTCAGGTCAGTGACATTTGACACCTGTCAAATCTGACAGGTCAGCTGTCAACTGTCACAGGTCTGCGCAGGTCAGCGCATGCGCATGATGACTCGCGCATGCGCAGTAAAAAGTGGAGGGGATGAGCCCAGGTGGCGCACTATCTACTGGTATACAGTTTGCTTTTTATAACGCAAAGCTGCGTACCAAATCTGGTTACCATAGCTTTATTAATTTCGGAGATAAAAATTGAAACTAACCCCGGATATGGGTTCTAGGGGTCCTAGTTCGCGTTCATTTGAAGAAATTTTTCCAAAATTCAAAAGTCGAGATCTCCCCATTAGTTAATTTTTTCTATGAAAATTCACTAAAAATACTTGAGATCTTATTTTACTTGTAAAATTTGTATATCGGGGATGAACAATCTTAAAATTTACAGCTCGGGGCACAGCAAGTGCGTTATAGTAGCGAATTTTCATAAAATTTGCAAAAATAACGCAACTTACTTTGTCTGCTAAGCATATGATTGGACCTGTTTCAATTTATTTGGTTTAATTTAGTAACGGACAACCTTCCAATGCCGTGTCTTTTTTCGCGCGCGCGTACTCACACACATGTATATGATTTTGTAAACAATTTACTCCAAATAATTATCTGAAATTTTCTTTCAATTTAATATGTTAATCAAATTTTGTAACATGTTGATTAGAAACAATGACAACGACAAATCATGTAAAATATCCATGTTTGCTTATTCTATTTAACGGAACAGTAATGTCATTTTCTAATAACAGAACACACTTAGCGGCATTTACAAATCCTGTTAAATTTAATTCCGGAAAAATTTGGATTATAGTTATTCATTCATATTGATGCACATTATATATATATATATATATATATATATATATATATATATATATATATATATATATATATATATATATATATATATATACCGCGACTTAACTTTAGCGTTAAGACAATTAACTTTTTTAAACAATTTATTATTACTTAAACACAATGATTACTTAATACAATAATGAGACAAAAATATATATATAAGTGATATTAAAATGCTTGACACGCCATGTGCCAGACTAACTAGGAACAAGCAATGAACGCTCCTATCTCGGTGCTTATCCTATTTATAGTCTTCCCCTCCAGGCGTGGCACTATTGTCTCTGGAGGTGACCTGGATCTGCTAATGCTGAATGTCACCGGAGATATTCCGTTCGCACTTGCTGGTTTTACGCCTGCATTCCTACAGGCGCCACTTCACTATTATGATGACACTGCGGTTTCTAAGGAGGCCAGGATACATTGTTGCACAATAGCCTGTTGTTGTGGCTCTATTTATCTCCTCCCTCCTTTGAAGAACGAAGCTACGGTTCGTTCCGGATTTTCAAGGGAAATCCGGCTTCGGTGGTTCCTGGGTTGATCTTCAATTCTCCCTTGTCGGTTCTTGGGTTGATCTTCGTAGTTCTTCTAGTGGTTCTTCTTCTTATGACTCCCCATTTGACGGCTATCATTATGATGGCGGTTAAAATAGCCACGTACAATAATATGGTCCATATACTCAGGTGATGTAATGGTATTTCCATTCGGCCTGGTATATTTTTCTTAATGTTTTGGAGTTGGTGTTGGATCTGCTCGATGTTATGCAGCTGTACGTTGTCTAATTTGAGTTCGGGTACCTTTTCGTAATTTGTTTCTTCCTTCGTAGTGGTGGTTTCTAATTTGGGGAGATTGAATAGTTGTTGTGTTTCCGCTGTAGTGGGGCCGGTTTTATAAATTTTGTTTCCTACTTTCAATTGGCAATTTGGTTGGAGGTTGACCAATTTGGTACCCTTGATTATATTGGTCCACTCTTGTTCCTGGCAAGTTATTCTGGCGTTTGTCTCTTCTGGCGCTAAGATGATGTATTGACTGGTTCCATATCTCGAAACTGTGGTTTGTTTAATTTTGACTAATTCTTGGTTACAATTATCGATAGGCTTTTGAAATTTTATTAGTTTTATTTCACATGGGTTCTGATCATTCATGGCTGTTGGATTGTCGTCTTGGCAGAAATATAATTTGTTCTTTAAATTTTGACATTCTTCATTTCGAAAGGCATATTGTTTACTGCTTAGGATCAAGTATTTGGTTCTAGGGATTATCATGGTAAAGGTGTGTGGATTTTTTGGGACAGGTAATGTGTATAACTGATGGTAATCATATTCTGACTCTTCAACTAGAGGTATTTCTATTTGAAATATAATTTGGAATTTATTTTGTACTGCTTTTATTTTGAATATTTTTTCATACAGATTCAGATCAGTGGTTGTTATTAGTTTGGCATTTGTTACGTATTTTTGTATTCTATTGATTTCTTTTATTATAAATTTTGGTTTTAATATGGATGTGTGAAAAATTCCTAATTTTGAAAAAGTGATTGCATTCTCAGTTGTGAGTGCTAATTCTTGAATATTATTCAATAAATGTCCAAGCTGGGTCAGCAGCTCTAGGATTTTGATGCGATGATAGTGCGTTAGTTGTTCGCTCCTAAGGCTATCAACTGTGTTACCTAACTCGTTTATTCTATTTATTATCGTGCCCTGATTGTGACTCAACCCTACGATCGTTTTATTGAACTCTCCGATTGCTTCTAGCATTACCGAATTTTGCGATTTAAAAAGATCATGAATTTTGTTTTGGTCTGTACTTAATATTTCTATTGCCTGATATATACGTTCGCCATCTTGTGAATCGAGATTGCCAGTTATTGATTTAAATATCGATCTTAGCCCATTGATTATGCCCCGTCTCTGTCTCTCATTGATGTTATCTCTCTCTAAGAATATCCTATAAAATGTATCGTCTATATTATCTATAGTAAAATTTAATGTTACTATAAAATTATGGTATTCGTCGTGGTAATCTTTTGTCATAGACGTAACTGTGTTTATGTAATGTCTTTTTATTTGGTTATAGTCTTCGTGTAGTTGTGTCAGGTCATGTATATGTATCAAGTTCCAGCTGCTAGTCTCTGTGTATGCTGTACCTAATTTCTTTGGCAGCATACCTGGATTGTCCGTCAAGTCTTGTATTTGGGCTGTTATTCCTGTGGCAAGGAACAATACTATGATGGTTTCTGCTCCCATTTGGCTGCTTGGCTATGACTTCTGCGTAACTTGGTTCTAATTGGTTATTGGGCGTCGATACGCTTAGAAATCGATATTCTTTCGGTTTCTTAACCAATACTAACGACTGCGCCACTTAACTTTAGCGTTAAGACAATTAACTTTTTTAAACAATTTATTATTACTTAAACACAATGATTACTTAATACAATAATGAGACAAATATATATATATATATATATATATATATATATATATATATATATATAAGTGATATTAAAATGCTTGACACGCCATGTGCCAGACTAACTAGGAACAAGCAATGAACGCTCCTATCTCGGTGCTTATCCTATTTATAGTCTTCCCCTCCAGGCGTGGCACTATTGTCTCTGGAGGTGACCTGGATCTGCTAATGCTGAATGTCACCGGAGATATTCCGTTCGCACTTGCTGGTTTTACGCCTGCATTCCTACAGGCGCCACTTCACTATTATGATGACACTGCGGTTTCTAAGGAGGCCAGGATACATTGTTGCACAATAGCCTGTTGTTGTGGCTCTATTTATCTCGCGTGACCTAGAATTTAGAGCCACCGCTATAATTTTGTATCCCTTCGATAGATTTCCAGAAAATTTAAGTTTAAGAAAAATCGACAGTTAAACGGAAATGGTTGGTTCAAATTGGATAAATAGGACCAAAATGATTGGTTGCATTAAAATGATCCGATTAGATTAATTACTTGTGAAATATCAAAATGGTTGGTTCACGTGACTTATGAAATTAGGAATTGTTTTCCGGGAGTGCAGAATTTTAAAGAATTCACACGTGGTTTCAAAATAAATAATAACAAATTTAATATAACATATAAATTGAGTAAGTGGGTTGGGATCAAATATGAATGAATAATACGAAGAAGAGATAAGACTTACAAATTGATGTATGTATCGGAGGTTGTAGCTGGTATGGAAGTGGGGGGTGGGTGGGGGTGGTGGTCGTCCGAAGGGAAGGAAAAGGGCCAAAGTTAGTGTCCAGGTGACAAACGTGGATGTCTTCCTCTTGGTGTCGCTTGAAAATATAGACAAGGGTAGATTCCTGTACAATTCTGGTTATAGGTTAGTAATTCGCCCGAAGACTCGTTCTTGCTGAAGCAAAGCTCGCGGATCGCTAGCTGACGAAGAAGTCTTGTGAGCGGTTACTACGGGTCGCAGGTCAGGCGACCTTCCAACGATGCTTCCTGACCGCTAGACGACGACGAAGTTAAAGAATTCATGTTGACTGCGGGTCACGGGCCAGTCGATCTTCCTACAACACCCACTGGCCGTTGGACGACGACGAAGTTAGGTGTTGGAGATATGAGCAGAGCATAATAAACTATTATGCCCTTCACGGTCCAGTCGGTCTTGCTACGACGCTCACTGGCCGCTGGATGACGAGGAAGTGAAAGAGTCTTAGATTCTATCTATCTGCTTCTCTGTATTGACGGTTGAAGACACTTGTCCCATGGCGCTACTATCGTTTACTTGGGCTTCCTGGCGACTCTTTGGGCCTTAAGGAGGGTTTGCAGGTTAATAATGGACATGGATGGACACAAGGATGTAAGACGTGAGTAACAGGTATCACAATCTAAAATAGCCGACTTCAGGTTTTCCAGGAAACTGCTTGATGTCTCATTTGTCAAATAGAACACCTTATATATTATTTCATTTTCTGACATTACATGTCATTTTTGACAAGTGGGTCAAGTTTTGTTTAATTATGATATTTGGGCGCTGGGATAATTTCATTTCTATTATTCATCCTAGGAGGCTGCGACAAGTGAAAAACGATAGAATAACATTATAACTCAGTAAATAATATTCGATTGATTTCACAACAGTCGAATTATGACGATTTTCAAGCAGTTGAAGTGGTTTTCCAGCGAGAACGCTGTTTTGTCAAATGCGAGTATATTAGTCCACCTCACTTTTCCAATATTCAGTGGTTCAGTGGTAAGAACGTGTGCCTCTGAACCGAAGTTTCCTGGGTTCGATCACAGGGTACTCCTTTCACTTTTTCAGTATATACTGTACAATTAACACCAACCAAGGTTGTGGCATTGTATTTCAGCAAGTTGAATTTCTGGACGTTCCGCCCTTCGGAAGGGACGTAAATCCGTCGGTCCCGTGTCCATACGATGTTGGGCAGCTTAAAGATTCCTACCCTCCTCACAGAAAGGCAGGGGTTCGGCAAAATCTCCAGGATAGTGAGGTGAAACTGCTCCATGGCGTTGGTGATTATCCATAGTCGCGGAAATAGGTCGACGTTAAAGAAATAAACACACAGACACACACACAATTTTTCAATAGTGTCTTCTTTTCTGAATAAAACGATATGCATATTATCATTATCGGTTGTTCAGTTTTCGAGTAATCATGAATAATCATTAGGACTGAATGAGAGGTTTTAGATGTTTTAGTGATATATATGATTTGCCATCTAAATTGTCGCCTGCCAACGCCAAAGAAGTAGCTGTACTGGCAATTTTTTACGGTATCTAAATTTCAAATTTCATAGAAATCGTTTGAAGGGGTATGAAATTATAGGTATAGGTAGAATGCTACGAATAAGTTGCCTATTGTGATGCAACCAATCTTTAAACATCCCCTTATAAGCGTGGCATATATTCGTTTCTTTAAACTCAATGGGTAGACAGTCGTAAAGCCTCTGCTCCAGGCAGTTGCGCATCTCGTGGTTCTACAAAACGTCTCCCTATTTCTGGTCTTATAAGTATGCTGGAAGTGATGGATATTTTCCTTATTTGCATGCCGCCTAACTAACATTGCGTAACAGTATATTTGCCGTATATCAAATACGAGTGCTTTTTTAAACAATAAGTCTGTCGGTAGGTTCGTTTCTTGCCTAACATAATCTTAAGAAACCATTTTTGAATTATCTCAAGATTTCTCAAATGTGTTTTAGAGACACCTCCCCAGCATACAATGCCATATGACAAATCGACACATGAATAGGTGAAAAAGACTGTAATTTTTTGAGTTGAAACTTCATTTTATGGGATTAAGCCCTACTTGAATAGAAAATAATTTGTGTAATAATTTTCACTTCCAAAAATCAAGTATGTCTTGGAAATTTGCAAAAAAAAACTAATTTTTACACTGGTAACGGTCTTTTCCCTAGAAGATACGAAAAAATATTATTAATAAAAGATGATTGTAAAGAAAAACAGAGTAGGATGCGAAATTTTAAAAGCCTAAGCCTACTTTGATATTTTGAAATTCTGAATACAAATAGTATGATATGGAAAAAAACGAATAAAATAATGTGTTGACAGTTGTCAAAAATACTTATTGTAATTATTGTCGTAGTTGTGCTCTAAAACTGATCCGAACTTAACTGTGAAATATAAAAAAAGTTATGCTTGCTATACCAGAACGGATCTATCTAATTCAGTGTTATGGAATTTGTGAATTATCTATTCCAGAGGTAATCAGACTATTTCATATGAAGTTTCCGAACACAGTTGTGGTCCAATCTACAGTATCCAGGCTGGTTAAAAAATTGGTCGCTAACGGTACTGTACATAATACTATACCAAAAAAGAACTTTGATGGAGATGATGTAGCTACTGTGATAACAATGGATTCATTACGCGAGAAGCCCAGGCTGACACTAAGAAAACGGTAAGAGGAGACTCGCATTAGCAAATCACATTTACAACGCATTTATGAAGCAAAGAAGTAATGCCATATAAAGTTAGATTTCGTAACACGTTAGAAGAAGGGGGGTTAAAATCCGGAAGGTTGGAATTTGGCCTAACTTGGGTGAGAAATTTCTAGAGGATCTAAATTTCTATAAAAATATTATGTTTTTACAACTAACGGTGTACTGTACCCTCATTACAGAATTATCGATATTGGTCTGAAAATAATCCCAATTGTGTAATAAATTCTCGGCGACAGTATTTTAAAAAAAACGTTAATGTTTGGTGTGCTATTTGCGATCAAGTGATGTAATTGGGCGAAATTTTATTGAGGGAAACTTAATTAACATTTTTATTCAAATATGTTGCTTCAGTTTGTGGACGTCTATATGTTTTGGCGCTTTTTACGACGTTTAAATTTTTAAAAAATTGAAATTTTTGTCACAAATAATTTTAGAATGTGCAGCCTGTGAGCCTATAATTTTTGTACTTAGATTTTTTTTTGTACTGTGAATAAAATATTCATATTGAGCTTTACCGTAGAAATGTGCGACCCTGTATACATAAACATATAAAAATCGAAACTGACCCTAGATATGTGTTCTAGGGGGCCTAGTTCGTGCGCATTTGAAGAAATTTTTTCAAAATTCAAAAGTCGCGATCTCCTCTTTAGTGATTTTTTTTTGAAAATTCACTAAAAGAAATAAGAATTTAATTTAAAAAAAAAAGTTTGATGCCAGATAAGGTCTATAAAAATCCACTACCATAATGCACTTGCTGCGTTCAGACTTCTTACTTAATTATTTATTTGTTTTAGTTAGAATGTTTGGCAGTTAATTTCTGTTCAAAAGTAACTGGATCAACATTAAAAACATTAATGCAGAGAAGCAGAAGACTCAGGTGTCTTTTAATGAATCAAACAAGTAAGTATAAATGTACACACACAAATATATATATATATATATATATATATATATATATATATATATATATATATATATATATATATATATAATTGTATGAATCCTATTAACCTATACTGCTCTGTCGTGGTTACTCACTTGGCAGGCACAGTGGGTGGCCACATTGCTAAAAACACTACATTTTACTGATAATATGTGAACACTTGACTATTATGTCTACATCGTCTCGTGTGGAAGTATCGCATCGGCGACAAAAATTTCAAAAGTTTTTATACGTAAACGTCGTGAAAAGTGGCAAAACATATAAAAACATGATTTGGGAACGAACATTTTTCTGTCTCTCGATGTGTATGTCTGTCTGTTTGTAGCCACGATAACTTTAGAACGAATTGAGATATCGTCTTCAAATTTGGTGGAACGAACGGTTCGGATTGTTTTTGGGTAAAGTCGTTCCAAGGAGTAAGGGATGAACGGGGGGTGATTTGGTGAAAATTTACATTTTTTCGTTAAAACTTGAGTAATATAACGTTTTAGGGTTTGTTTATAAAATTTTTTTGGCTGTCGGTCGGTCGGTCTTTCGACCTGTACGCCTATGTGTTAGTAGGCGCAATAACTTTTGAACGAACTGAGATACAATCTTCAGATTTAGTGTAGTATCCAGTCAGCACCCGGCAAAGGGACGCTTCGAATTGTTATTGGGTAAGATCGCTTCAGGTAGTATCCCCTACTCGCTGAAGCGATATTCAGGGAGTAGGGGATAACTGGGGGTGATTTGGTGAAAGTTGAAATTTTTTTGTTAGAACCCGAGGAATATAACGTTTCCGAAGTTTATGGGTACAGGAATATGAATATAACATTTTCTTTGCGATTAAGTCATTCACCCTGAATTAATTTCATGAGAATGTCTTTTTGAGGAGAGTATATTATCACAGCTATGTGGAAGTTGTGATTCAATTTGCAGCATTATTTTTTTTAGGTGAATAACAACACATTATACTTAGTTATTTACTCAATTTGTAATGATAGATTCAACAATTCTTTAAAATTATCATAAATTTTCAATATTTTGTCACCTCTCTTGGCAATACCAGCCTTTCTTGTTCAAAAGGAGAGCACGAGCTTGAAGATGTATGATTAAAAACAATGCATTAAATGCTTCAAATTGGAAACACTCAATTTTCTATAAACTTAGAAAGTTGAATTTTGGTATGCAGTAAGGCCTTTCCCAGGGCAACATACACACCAAATTTCATTAAAATAGCTTTCGGATAAACGATTTTTTTCGAAAGAAAACTCAAAATTTTGAGTTTGCCGAGTTTCATCCAAATCAGTTAATTATTTTTTGAGTTATCGGTTGGACTTCAGATATGGGTTCTAGGGGTCATAGTTCGCGCTCATTTTAAAAAATTTGTGCAAAGTCTCACCTTCGATATCTCTCTATTGGTAATTTTTTTAAAATAAAAACTCACCAAAAGGCGTAACATATTGGATAATTTATGGTTATAACATGTTGCTTGTGTATTATTGACAGATACCAAATCTAAGTTTGAACTGACAGACCTAATAGTCTAAGAATTGGACATATTGTGAATTGCATGCTCTTCTTCGTATATTTTATATTTACTTTTTCCTCACGAGCCTTGCTTATTTTTTCAACTTTATAAATTATTTGACCAACAATTTTTTTTTTGAAAGTCTTTTCTTATGAAAATTAGTTATCATAACGCATTTCTGCGCCTCTACTTTTTTATAACACGAACATCTATTTTCGCTATTAACGTTCATTACCAAATACCACGACTTATAAAAGCAAATGTGGAGATTTTATTTATTTTCATATATTTGCAGGCCTAAGAAGCGAATATTTCATGCAAGTAGAATGGGAAAAGTGTTCGCTACAAGAGTTGGATATTACAGCAACAGACTTATCAACAGAAGCGTTACAAGATATGTTAACTAGAATTCCAAATTTAAGATTCTTGAGTGCAGGACAATTGAATGGTTTTAATGATTCAGTATTAAAAGTGTGGATGGAAGCCGGCACTCCTAAGAATTTGGTAAGTCAATTATTGACATTGTATTACCAAAATATTTGTAACATATTAATGCCATTAGTTTTTGTATTGTTTTAGAAGTGATACATATCTGTATTTTAAAACATTAATAAAGCATTCTAGAGAGCGTATCATCACATCGATCAGAAACATTCCTGCAACTTTCTGAAAACAATGCACTGCAGTTTGGAAACATAACTGAAACATTCGACTGAAATATGTCAACGAAACAAATCTTACATAGGACACGGGTCGTTTTTGCGATGAATGAGAAACATTTAGGTAACTTACTAGTGAATGTTTCATGTTTCTAAAAACCATTTATGAAACGTTTTCTAGACATCAATTTGTTTTCTGTGACATATGGTCATCTATATATAGATGCATATGTGACCATGGGTTTGACCACAGTTTGGTAGGTATATCCAATATACCATCCTGGGATTCAGCCCCCGCGTTTTCCCTACAAGTCTACGGCAAGTCCAGGTTGCCATTGTGGCTCTCGAAAGAGTTTTTTACAAGTGTTCCAGTGCAGTTTTTGGTCTAAGAAGATGCCTAAATATTTTACTTTACCGGAAATAGGTATCTGTGTTCCATTCAGAGGGGGAGCTTTTAAATTTAGTTTCCTTGTGTTCGTGAATGGGACAAGAACTGTCTATGAGGATTGATGTTAAGCCCCTCTGTCCTACACTAGTTCCTTACTTAGGGTTGTTTGCATTAAGCTGGGTATCACACCATCATGCTTGGCCTTTTTTCCTCATTTAGCGTTCGTCTGCGTCCTTGCCGCCCCGATAGCACCGCAGCCTTTGGCTTATTGTGCATGCTCTCTGTCTTTTCTACACCACACATTCCAAAACCACTGTGCCTTGAACTAGTCTGTACAGCAATTGCTGGGTGAAGTTTTATATTGCTCTGTCTCTGGTCTAGGCTGTCCGTAGATCAGTTGTCTTTTGCGGTCCAGAGCTTTACACTCGCACAAGATGTCCTGGGTTGATTCTTCTCCCTCGCCGCAGAGTCTGCATGCTAAGTTCCCCTCTAACCGCCTCATTTTATGCAGGTGTTTCTTGATAGCCATGTGTCCCGTCAAAAGTCCTGTTATGTTCCTGAGCTGTCCTCTGCTAAGATTTAACAGCTCTGCAGCTCTATTTGAACTGGGTTCCTAAATTACTGGCTTTCCATGTCTGAGCCCTGGACAGTCTGCCCAGTACACCTTATGTTCATTTCTGACCCTGGACTTCATGGATTCCCTGGCAGTGCTCTTCGTCACGGCCAGGGCCCGGGTCCAATAAATGGTTCTGCCGTTACTCTCTCAGCTTCGCCATTGCCTTTGACCCCCGAGTGACCCGGCACCTAGAGGAGGGTGGCCTCATTCCGCCCAGCCAGTTCGCTAGTCTCGTGTCGGCATTCACTTACCAGCCTGGAATTTACCCGTGGGCTACTTAGGGCATTAAGGACTGCCTGGCTGTCTGTGGCTATGAGGATCCGCTTGTTGGTGTAGCCCCTCCTGTTTTTGTATCGCACGTAGTGCAAGATGGCGTACATTTCGGACTGAAAGACCGTCGCATGATCTCAGAGGGAAATAAATAAACGCCTGCCCCCGTCCCACGCTCCCCGCCGGATTCGTCCGTGAACCAGGCGAGCGCGTCCCGTGGCGGGCCCAGCGTCTCCCTCCGCCTTGCCTTGTGGTCGGGGATTACCACTGTAAACTTGTTTTCCCTACAGATTCGCGGGCTCGCGAAGTCTGACCTCATTTCAAGCATGCGCCCCTTCACGATCTCCTGAATTTTGAAGTGGCCCCTGCAGCCTGGGTTGGTCTTCAGTCTATCATTCCAGGCTAGTCTGTATAGTCCTAGCCTGGCCTCCCCCATGATATCTAAGCGTAGGAGGGGGGCAACATCTCCATGGCTGCTGTTGGGGTTGAAATCATGGCCCCTGTGATGCCGAGGCAAGCCATCCTTTGGATCTTGCCTAGTTTTCGTTTGGCCCTGGATTGTGTCACCTTGGGTCACCAGACCAATGCCGCGAATGTTAACGAAGGTCTGACCACCCTTTTGTGTACAGCCAGTGGGCCATACTAGGTCTTAGTCATCACGTTTTTCCATATAGCCGCCTAGTTACGGTTAAGGTCATAACTGCCTTACGCAGTATTTTTTCAAGGTGACCATTCTAGGTTAGCTTAGAGTCCAATACGACCCCAAGATACTGTACCTCCCTGGCCATTGGGATGTTTCTACTGTTTAGAGTGTGAGTTCTGTGGCTCTCCCACTTCCACCTCCTCGTAAACGGTATGACGGTTGCTTTCTCGGGGCTCATCCCGAGCCCTTCGCCAACCGTCCACCTTTCCACCACTTTCAGTGCTGTCTGCATGCGCTCCCACACTGACTGTGTAACCTTTCCTCGGACTATGATGACAATGTCGTCCGCATAGCCGTGTACCTCGTACCCCCTCCAGCGAGCCTCCCTCGCAGGCCGTCCACGACTAGGCACCAGAGCAGGGGAGACAGAACGCTCCCCTGCGGACATCCCGGCGTGACCCCTGCCAGCAGATTCCCTCCCGCGAGTGAGGTGAACACCGCCCTGTCCCTGAGCATGGAACCGATCCACCTGCAGCAGGTCTCCTCTATTCCACGCTCCCTGACAACTGTCAGTAGCGATCCGAATGACCTGTTGCTGAAGGCCCCCTCTATGTCTAGGAAGGCCCCCAGCGCCACCTCCCCGTTCTCCACCGTATTCTCCAGTTTCAGCTCTAGTTTGTGCAGTGCTGTTTCTGTTGAGACTCCGGCTCTGTATGAATCTTGTCCGCAGTGTAGGGGTTGTTTGGCCTTTATTGTTATGCAAAATATCATCTGCGTATCCTTGAACTATGAATCCTGTTCCGCTCAATGTAGTCATACGTTTATTAACAACGATCAGCCACATCAGAGATGATAGCACTCCTCCTTGAGGTCAACCTTTTGCCGTCGTTACTGTTGCGTTGGTGTCATTTGTGCTAGCCGTGATTACAGGGCTTTTTAGCATTGACCCAATCCATCTTACAATGGAAACTTCCATTTCCCCTTTTTCCAGGGCCCGTTTGATGGACTGATATGAGGTATCGACAAGGGCACCCTCTATGTCAATGAATGCTCTGAGGGCTACTTCTTTGGCCACCCTACTCATTCTATGATTGTCCCCCTGCTAATTACGAATTTAAAGGCCGCCTTATCGAATTGACTTTAGTTTTTACATAACCTAAAAATGACAAAAATATATTTGAAAATATCAAAGTATTTTGATATCGCAAAATAATCAGTATCATGTAGTCTTGTAATATAAAATATTGAAAACACTCATTTTTCAAAATCGAAGAAGTGGCTGATAAGTTGTTGATATTTGAAGTCTGGCATTCATAACCAAAAGTTAAACATTGTGGTCCCTATTTTCAGCTTTTGCACACTATAATTTTCCGTACAGACTATATTATTGAATGGTTTCAGTCAGCGAAGCTATAACCAACGGGAAAAAATTCTGTGGAAATTAATTATCTTACATTTTACTTATAAGAAAACATATTTTAAATCCATATTGTTAGCCTCGTCAGTGGTAGAAGAATTATGGTTTAATCGTATTATCGTATAATTAAGTTTTTTTTTTGCAGATAGCTCTAGATTTAGATAGTTCAGACAATTTATCAGAAGATGCTATTTATAAATTCCTGAGTAAATATGGGCATCAACTTTGGGGATTAGCACTTTCTGGTATGACGCACATTACTGATTCTTTGTGGCAAAGTGTGCTTCCAATTTTAACCAACGCAAAGTAAGTTTAGGTATTATATGCTGATGTTTTTTAATGTACTCCCAATAATTTATACAGAGTGAATCTTGAATAACCTTCTTACAATGTAATATATATATATATATATATATATATATATATATATATATATATATATATATATATATATATATATATATATATATATATATATATATATATATATATATATAGGATGATTCATTAGCTTCTTCACAAACTAACAATGAAAAGTATATTTAATGGTAAATTTGCAGAACGCCTTTCAAATTTTTTCAGAAACATGCCTAGGACCTCCCCACCTGGATGCACAAACCACAAGAAGAAAAATTTCTTGTTCACACCCCCCAAGGAAATTACGGGACCAGGAGTGGATAGGGGTGCTGTGCGGGGTAGGTAGTAAAAAGTAAATATGAGCAGAAAATGCGGAGAAAGCGGCTTGAAAGCTGCCTTTTTCACATCTTGAAGCCATACCCCCCTTAGGTGCTTCCTGCCCCATACAGCACCCCTATTCGCACCAGATCCCGATACTTACTTGGGGGATATGAACAAGATTATTTTTTTTTTGGTTTATGCAACGAGGGTGGCCGTATGCACGTGATAAGTGAAAGGAAAATCCCCATGACGGAGCAGAGCCCCCCTGTCACAAGTGGAACGCTAGAGGAAGGGAAATCCATGTCAGAATATGTATAAGTACCCAAGTATGTACAGCGAAAAGAGAACATACCATAGCAAATACTGCCAAATGATCGAAGTTTAAAAAAGAAAACAATAAATTTACATAACACTTACCATCTGCAAATCAAGTAAATGAAGTAGTAGGTCCGGCCCTTGGTGTAGACATCCTTTGACCTTGTATTTTAACCGCCTGCGCAATGGCAATTTCCTTATTGAAAAAAAATAACATGCCATAGACCAAGAACAGGCCACACATACACCTTAAACCACTAAAACAGTAATGGTCACTATGATTATAATAAGGTAAACAACGCCAAATTTTAGAAATAACGTCCGCGAACACATGAATATATAAGGAACCGTCTAAACGCATAATACGCCTACTAGCGGCGCACTGAAAGCGATGTCATAAACTGACACTGGCAGTTGAGGCCGATGGTTTATGTGTCTAGAATATTCCAGGGATTTATGTCGAATGTAATATTTAGGAGGGGAGGAGTGTCACACGACAGGACAGGGGGTGTCACAGGACGGAACCGCACTGAGAAATTGTTATAAGTACACTTGGAGAAACCCAAATCACCACAACACTTACTTCAGAGACCTTACGATCATTTCGTTGACAAAGTCAACATCTTCAGAGGAAGATAAATTCTAAACTAAACAACTAGCTACCATGTATTTATATCGCGTCAATGTAAAACGAACTAGTCCGAAGTAAAATTGTTGTCCAGGAACGATCGTTTGTTTATCGTGTGGTGAAACTACGAGGTCGAAAACCTGCTTTAATCTTCTGGTCAACATATTTATGAGCCCTTATCTAATATACGGATAATAGGTTAAAAGGAACCGAGTTATTTAAGGAATATGCACGTTCCCTTTCGATCTAGAAATTTACTATGTGGATATTGGATCAAGCCGACAAACATCTGGCTAGATAAACAACATCAACTCCGCTCATCTTTTTTTTTTCTAAATAGAAAACTAATGCCGGGTGTTTGGCTCAACATGTTAACACTCTAACAAAAGATAAATAATTCAACTAAAATACTACATAAAAACTATATTTATATTGATGTTAATTCTTCGTGATAGTATTTATATTGACTTCATAGATACAAACAAAACGAACAGATCTTTAAGTCGAGACAAACGTATAGATTAGTAAATGTATGAACCGGCCGAGTTATTGAAATTAATCTATTATTCTACCAGACAAATTCGGAGTGTTTAAGCGGTCAAATACAAAGTGAAAATAAAGGGCTAGAAATTAAAGGTGCCGCACGATTCAATGAAGTTTTGTTATTAATAGACCTTAATATAAAAATACTTTCTAATGAATCAAGCATAGTTTGATGTCTAACGTTTTTGACATGTTTCAAATTTTCTTTGCCAATGTGGTGATTATTATCCCATATATGTTGTGCCACACGTGATTTGTCCACCGTACCATATCGTAACTGTGCGAGATGTTCACGAAATCTGGTGGCTGTGTTTCTCCTAGTTTAGCCCACGTATTTAAGATCGCAATCTTTGCAACTAATCTCATAAATACCGGTCATTGACTTTGTCTTTCGTATTACCCAACAAATTTTTTAAATTACTTTTCGTCGAAAAGGTCAAATGTAAATCGGCTTTCTTAAAAATACTTTCCAAACCCTTTGTGATTCGTGGTTCATAAGGTAAACACACAATTTTTTTTTCAAATGAACGCGAACTAGGACCCCTAGAACCTATATCCGGGGTCAGTGTCGATTTTTATATGTTTATATATATATATATATATATATATATATATATATATATATATATATATATATATATATATATATATATATATATATATATATATATATATATATATCCATCTGATAACTCAAAAAATAATTCACCGATTTCGATGAAACTCGGCAAATGCCTTTCTTTTATTAATGGCTTGGATGAGTTCGTCAGCCAGGACATTCGAGCAGGGTTTTCCGAAAAAATTTTGAGTTTTCTTTCGAAATTTTTTTTTCTCCGAACATTACAAAGATATTTTAAAGAAATTTAGTGGATATATTGCCTTCGGAGGGGCCTTACTATATACCAAAATTCAACTTTGTAACTTTATAGAAAATTGAGTTATTCAAATTTTCAATTATCTTTCGAAATAATTTTTTTTCTCCGAAAATTACAAAGTTATTTTAATTAAATTTGGTAGTTATATTGCCTTAGGAACAACCTTACCACACACCAAAATTAAACTTTTTAAGTTACTAGAAAATTGAATTATTCAAATTTGATGCATTTAATAAAAATTCACTACCATAACGCACTTGCTGCGTCCCGAATTTTTTATCTTTCTTAAATGCCGTACATTCAGATATCATTTTCTTTGTTCTGTGTTTGTTAACAAATTTGTCTATTAAACCATCCGAGTAACCGTTATATCTCGCCACATTTTTATGTATTTTAATTCTGTATTAAATCTATTTTTACTTAACGGAAATTCAATCAATCTGTTTACTAAGAAATTTAAACTAGCCGTTTTTTGTGCAAATGAATGATGTGAGTCGTTAGGAATATAACTAATAGTAGCCGTTTCCTTCCTATAGACATCGAATTCATTGTTTTTCATTATTTTTATTTTTAATAACTAGTACATCCAGGAACGAAAGTTTATTGTTGATTTCTATTTCGTGGGTAAATTTTATTGAATCAAATTGACTATTTAGTTTTTCAGTAAATTCTTCAACCTTACATATATTTGTGTCAAACACTGCAAAAATATCGTCGACATAACGAAACCAAACTGTAGGGAAATACCCATTTTTACTTTTTAAATCCGTCTCAAATCTACTCAAAAACAAGTCTGCAATAAAAGAAGATAATGGATTGCCCATTGCTGTGCCTTCAGTTTGTTCAAAAAACTCATTGTTAAATTGGAAAATATTTTGTTTTATACAAAGGCTAGTTAGAGTTAAATATTCTTTGCAGACGTCTTCACTTATATTGTTCAATTTTAACAATTCTTCCAAATACTCCAACGTTTGTTTTGTGGGTACACTAGGAAATAATGACCCAACGTCGAATGACATCAAAATCTCACCTTCCAATAATTAAAAATCTCTAATTTTATCAATAAAATCAAGAGAATTTAGCACCGAACAACTTTTGTGTTTAATAGGTAGTCTTATAAACTCGTTTGACAACCACTTTGCCAAATTATTTGTTGGAGAATAAATAGCCGAAATAATAGGCCTCATTATAATTTTCCCGGTTTATGAATTTTCAGGAGACAATATTTTTTGGGGACTTTAGGATTAGAAACTTGTAAACGTCTTCTTAAATCCTTTGTTATGAGATTAGGACATTTTTTAAAACTGTTGTTAACTTCGTTAATCATTTTTGGTAACGGATTTTTATTTAATTTTCTATACGGCCCTGACTCTATTGCATTACTCACTCGCTCTTTATAATCACTTTTGTCCATTATCACAACTTTATTGCCTTTATCCGCCTTAATATAAAAACAATCATTTTCTCGCAATCGTTTAACTATTTTCATTTGATTATAGTTTCTGTTTTTTGTAGGATTATTTTCTTTCAGATTTTTAGTGATTTTCTTTTTACATGCTTCACGAATGAAGTTTTTTGAAGAATCCGGTAATTTTTTAATTCCCGATTCTGTACTGGCAATGACATCTAAAAGTATTCTTTTTGTGACTGTAATCCGAATTTTAACCCTCTGTTTAAGAGGTCCATCTCATTTTTGTTAAAAGATTGCGAAGAAAGATTTTCTACAAGGTCAATTTTCCGAGGAACTGATTTTTCAATTTTACAAGTTTTTTTAATTTTTTATTCTGAATGTTGATTTTCCTAACTAACTTAGCGTTAATCACTACAAACATGTTCCTCTGAAAATTGCACCAGTCCTCATACTCTACGTTATCTAAATTAAATGTTAACTTTTTAAACAAACAATAAAGCTTGTATTTCTAATTCACTACGTTTCGAGTAAAGATATTTATATATTTATATTTATATTTAGGCAAGACAACGTACACACAAAATTTCGCTGGAATAGCTTTGTAATTTTTGGAGAAAACAATGTTTCGAAAGAAAACTCTCCGGGAGGAAAGGAAACTTTCCGGGAAAACCTAGTCCGATTTTCCTTGCTAATGAACTCATCCAAGCCATTAATAAAAAAACGGCACTTGCCGAGTTTCATCGAATTCGGTTAATTATTTCACAGCAAACACTCTGGAATGACATTTCTAGAATAGACCAGAAGTGACAGGTGTAGAATAGTGTGGAACGTCTAGAATCTCTATAGACAGTATAAATAGACGAGCGGTGCGCAGAGTAAGTTAGTTCAGTATTGAATAGTGTGGTATAAAAGAAGTGATCATAGAGTATTAAGAGAGTCAGCAGTAAGTGTTGGTGTTTCAGAAGCGATCATAGAAGGCGAATAGTGGAGTATAGTTCTATGGACATTTAATAATAGAGAAGAGAAATATTTTAGTTGATACTGGTGGTGGAAAATAGTTTGTAATAATAAATAGTAGTTTGAAAAGCTGTGTTTTGTTAGTCAACAAATCCAGAACCCCGTAGAACGGAACAATATAAACATATAAAAAATTCTGGACGCAGCAAGTGCGTTATGGTAGTGAATTTTCATAAAAATGTTTTTAATAACAAATATGTGTGTTTTTTTAAGAAAGCAGGCATCAAATTTGGTTACCAGTATAATCTATATATTAGAAACAATGTGCCATGTTTCATCAAAATAACTTTATTGTGTGAAAATGTAAAAAATTTTCCAAAAGTAAGCTTAAAGTGTTCCCGAAAAACACGTTTCTTGGTCAACCTTATAGGTTAATAGCAAATTGAGCTGTTCAAATATGAAACATTTGATCAAAATTCGCTACCATAACGCACTTGCTGCGTCTAGAATTTCTTTTCTTACAAACATGCATTATATCTCGATGGAAAATGCAAAAATGCAATAACATAAGGCATGTTTGATTAAAAAAAGGAAATTTGTATCACCAATGACTTATGGGCCACCCTGTGATTGTAGAAATATTATTTTAAGATGTAGCTCAAGACACCCTATAATTAATATATACAAATTTTTTCATCAGCTTTATTGATTTTTTACAAAAATTCGACAAAAATTATATACCATTAAACGATAAACTCTATAGCTAAGGCTACTGCCAAGCATCAGAGAAAGGGTCTATTTGAAATGAATTTTCTGCAAATATTTTAGTAAAATGAAGGACAATGACGGTTGAAACTAAGACTTTAGGGTTTGTAAAACATTCTTCTTGAGACATTTTATCTCTATATCCCGTATTAGATTCAAGTTATTTGCCTAAATGTTGCCAATTTTGACATTTTAAATCGCCACTTTGACGTTTTGAGGAAAACCCCAATTTATTTTTCTTAAAATGCCTATAACTTTTTTGTCTTTTGACTTACATAGCTAAATTTTCGTAGGTAGCTTACTTATAAGGATATAAACCAGCGTACTAAATTTGGTTGCCCTTACTTTGTTAGTTCCGGAGATATAATTTTTTTTCGAAAGAAAACACAAAAATTTCCGGGAAAACCTAGGCAGATTTTCCTGTTTAACGAACTCATCCAAGCCATTTGCAAAAGGAATTTTTTCACCAAATTTAATCAAAATCGGCCCATTATTTTTTGAGTTATCGGTGTGATACATATATATATATATATATATATATATATATATATATATATATATATATATATATATATATATATATATATATATATAAACATATAAAAATTGAAACTGACCCCGGATATGGGTTCTAGGGGTCCTAGTTCGCGATAACTTGAAAAAATGTTTGCAAAGTCTCACCATCGATACCTCTCTATTAGTGAAATTTTTTAAAATAAGAATTAACTAAAAACCGGTTTTATTAGGTTGACTAAAACGAAATCATTCTGGTGATTAATAAGGAAAAATAACTGCTACCTTTATAATTTGGCAGATACTTTACTTTTCTAAATATGAACTAAGTTTCCTTCTGGAAATCTTTCGTAACTTTAATTAAATTTGTAATACAAATTTCTTTTAAAGAGACTAGGTACACTATCTATAGATATAGCAAAATTTAATTTTTTAGCTTCATAGAAAATTGAGTTTTTGGCATTTGTCTCAAAAGGAGTACAACTTTTTTTCGATAATAGAGAGAGATATCGATGGTAACATTTTCGAAAGAATTCTTTAAATGTGCGCGTACTAGGTCCTCTAAAATCGATCTTCAAGGTCTGTGTAAGTTTAAAGTATTGATTTTAGTAATATGCCGTATACAGTGCTTTCGGGGCGGCGAAGTTGCGGACGAGCCCTGAGGGGAAAAAAATGCCGTATAATAATAGTGTACTATTCTTATGAAAATTCACACATTCATTCATTGCTGCGCCTTGAAATTTTTTTCACTTACACTAGCAGCGAAACTAGTTGCTGTTTGCGAATTTTTTAAGATTTACCTATGTGTTCCATTCGAGTTTCTCCTTTTGCCTTGCCCTTATAACATTTGTTATTGTTGCTCCTATCAGGGCGCCAACTTAAAATCAGATTGGTGGATACTATAGCCATTAGCTGATAGTAGATAACTTAAATTTTAGGCTGCTTAAAAAACACTTCCGTTGTTATTTTTAAATACAACGCCTAACCACAGAAATCCTAATTTTTTTGTGATAACTTGATTAAGTTTTTAAATGTTTAGCGATACGTATGAATAAAGCTTTATGCAGATCTGTATAACTAGTAGCTAAACGACATATGTTATTTAAAATATGTAATAGTTGTGGCTTAAGGCTGAGCGATATTAAGCAACATATCAAAATAAACCAGTCAAAAAATAAAATAAAAATAAGTTTCTCTGGGAATCCAATGAACTACTATAAAAGTATATTATTATTTTCAGGATCTTAATTATGGGAACCCAGGAAAGACTAGGAGTTAACATATTAGTAGATCAGCTAATGGACACGATTGCTAGAGGCTGTCTTCAGTTAGAACGGATAGAACTCAGATGGGATCCAGATAATTTGAGATTTTCTGATAAGAGTCAGAAAGCTATTGATACATTGAGAGTAAAATGTCTGAAACTAAAATGTCTATCTCTTAGGTAAGTTACGAATAGCCACAGTGGCTAAGTGTGCTAAAGCATTTAAAAATATTGATACAAATTACTTTAGGACTTATACTTACATTTTTTGTTACCTGTTTTACTAAAGTTAAGTTTCTCCAGAAACAACAGTGAAATTAATCTGAAGTAGTTATAGCGAAACAGCCGTCATACAATAAATAGTCCGGACGCAGTATTGCCGATAACTTGGAAAGGGCTCCATCTGAGCTCAGTCCCTTTGCTATTTGAGATACCTGTGATGAGTAAATGTTCTCCTTTGAAGGATTCTGTTAGGCCTTCGGGTAAAAGTCGATAATAATAATAATAATAATAATAATAATAATAATAATAATAATAATAATAATAATAATAATAATAATAATAATAATAATAAAACTCCGCCATGGCCGGTCCCAAGCCCGGATGAGAAAGGAGTAGGGGGGTGGAGTAACAACCATGTGAAAAAACCAGGGTCCGTCTGGCCCGGACGGTAACACCCTGTAAGAGCTCCTGGCCAGGGTTACAGGCACTTCCCATCATTATTACCTGTCCCCATCCACCAACCTCCTAAATCCGCATCCTAACCAGAGGTTTCTTTTTTTTCCTCCCTTGTTCTAGCCTCTTACCCAAAAAAAGAACAAAGGGGGACATCCCATGAAGGTGGAGAACAATGAAAGCCTCGGAAAAAGGTCGCTGCCTGGGGAGCACCAGGGCATGCCTGGGGCTGGGCATGACAGTATGCGGGACACCAGCGGCAGGAGGCTGAGGGGGCGGCCCCTGTCAACCAACAAGGTACAGCTCAAAATGACAACTGTGGAGTGGAACCAACAGAAGGTGTCAAAGAACCGAACACCACTTTGCTTGCTGGCTCGCCCCCAGTTAGGGGGGCTGCTTGCAGGAGAGAACGCACTAAACGAATAGGATGGACACGTGATATGAACATAGAAGTACTTCGCACGTTCTACTACGCTAATCAGTGCAACAAAGACCCACTCCCTGGATGGAGACACTCTCTACACACTGAAATCACGAAAAGACACCCGGAGTTAAACTTAACAGAGCAGGACATAGTTGACAGAAAAAATTTGATTGTGAGGAAAGGATACCTGGCCACGACTGAACGTGAGAAAATCAAACCAGAAGTAGCCAACTTCAACAGCGGGACCTCTTTGGACAGCCTGAAGACGAAGCTGAAACTGAGCAGGTTCGTACCGACACAACCGACCTTGCCGTCGAGATCCCACCAGTACCCCAGAACATCGATGAAGTTAAGGAGAAACTACTCAGTTCAATAGCGTACTTTCGGCAAGTTGACCCACTTGATAGGCCAGTGATACCGGTGTTACGAAATATAACTAGAGCCAAGACAATTATCTCAAGAGTCAATGATGCCCGCCGAGTACCTGAACCCACACCATGACCTGCGCGAAGTGCATCTGGCTTTATATTGCTCAGCAGTGACGGTTGTTGAGCTGAACGGCAAAAAAACCCTTTTATCCAAAGTCAAATCACAAGTTCCAAGACAACAGATAACCTGAATGGCAGAAAAGCTTAGAAAAAGACATCAACGAGCTCAGAGGCAAAATCGACATCATATCGGAGTTTTTGGATGGCAGTCAATCAAAGAAAGTGTATCAAAAGATTAGGATCATCGCAAGAAAAGCCAAGATAGATACTTCCCACACTGACCAACTCTTGGATTTAAAAGAGCAACTTAGACAAAAAGTGAAAGCCAAAGGAGCTAGGCTTAGGAGATACAATGAGATTACAAAAAGGAAGAAGCAGAATGCTGAATTCAGAAACAATCAGAAGCAGTTCCTGAGAAAGATTAAGGCCGATGGGAACCTACAAGGTCCATCTAGTGTCGATTGCTCCAACCTCAACACATATTGAAGCACTACATGGGCGAAAGCATCATGGATCAAGGGCGTGGAAGACGTGCATGTGAACTTGCCCCAGATGTCGGTGAGAGAGTTTACACCAGCTGAGGTGACTGCCGCCGTCAGGAAAACTCGGAACGGGAGATCCCCGGGGCCAACTGGTGCGCATGAGACTCTTTCACGTTGCTTTACCCGAGCACTGACCAATCCAGATGAAGTTCCCGAATTTCTCACTGAAGGAAACACTTTCATGCTCTTCAAAAAAGGAGATGCATGCGAACCCAAAAACAACAAACCAATAACCTGCCTGTCACCCTTTTACAAGCTTTTCACTTCCCTGATTAATGAAAAGATATATTAACACTGTCTGACAAACAACATCTTCGAGGAGGAACAGAAAGGATGTCTTAGAGAATCTTTGGGCTAAAAACACCAGCTAACAATAGACGCTGTAGTATTAAAACAAGCCAAGAGAAGAAAACGAAATCTACATGTATGCTACATCGACTACAGCAATGCATTTGATTCTGTACCCCAGGATTGGTTAAACAAGGTACTTGAAATCTACAAGATCTGCCCAAGGATCAGAAACGTCCTTCAACATGAGTACTTGGAGAACAAACATATGGATGACCAATAAAAATTGTGGAAAAATGCAGATAGGAAGGGGCATTTTTCAGGGGGACTCCCTGTCGCCGGTGTGGTTCTGCTTGGCACTGAACCCCATATCGACTGTCCTAAACAAAACTGGAGCCGGGTATACTCAATATGAAAAACCGAAGAAGAATATCCCACTTACTATACATGGATGATCTTAAATTATACTCTGAGACACAAGATAAGCTCCACTCACTGATTAATACTGTTAAAATCTTTAGCAATGATATAAAAATGTCGTTTGGACTCGACAAATGTGCTATAATTAACGTCAGGAGAGGGGCAGTCGAAGGTGTTCAACATCCCTTCTGCGATATAGAACAACTACCGCCTGAGGAGACATACCGCTACCTAAGGTGTCCTCAAAACCAGCGTGTGGACCATAGCCGGCTAAAGCAAAAGTTCCAGGAGAAATATAGGAAGCGAGTCACGAAGCTCATAAATACTCAGCTTTCCGGAGGTAACCTCTGTGCTGCTATCAACTCATGGGCGGTACCAGTATTGACATACTCTTTTGGAGTTGTCAAATGGTCTAACACCGACTTGGATGAACTGGACAGACTCACGAGAAGGCTTCTTACGAAATTTCGGTGCCTTCACACCAACTCATCTGCGTTAGAAGACTGTATACACCTCGGAAAGAAGGCGGCAGAGGGTTAATCCATATAGAGAACCTTTGTTTTAAGCAAGAAAGAAACTTGCGACAACGTTTTCTTGCATCGCAGGATGAACTGATGAGGTTGGTGGTGTGCGAGAACAAGGATTATACTCCACTTAGGCTGAGTCAGCGCAACTATGAATTGGACGCCCCGGCTGACCAGGACGGTGTAGTCCAGTGGGGCGACCAGGCTATGCATGGAAGGTACCCCAAACACCTGCAGGCAGATAGTGTTGATACATCTTTGCTTATATGGTTGGTCGAGGGGCAACTCTGCCCGGAGACAGAGGGTTTTGTGATGGCCATTCAGGATAGGGTTATAAAAACTAAAAACTATGAGAAGCATTGCCTAACATTAGAAGTGGTGGATAAATGTCGAAAATGCGCAGTTGTTGGAGAGACCATTGAACACGTCATGGCAGCATGTCCTGCTCTCTCAGACTCAGCTTACTTAGACAGACATAACCAGCTCGCCAAGATCATCCATCAACAAATCGCTTCGAAATACAGCCTCCTGATCCCGTCAACAACATCAGCTTACTACAAGTATTCTTCGGAGGCGGTGCTGGAGTCAGCGGACTTTCTCCTGTACTGGACCGACCCGTGATAACGGACCGCACTGTGGAGTTCAATAGGCCAGACATTGTCCTGATAACAAACAGATGAGGCTTGCTGTGATCATGGACATTGCTGTACCGCTATCCCATAACATTCAGAAAACTGAAATTGAAAAGATCACAAAGTATGAAAACTTGGCATATGAAATATAAAAAACATATGGAAGCTCCAGAAGGTGGCTATATATCTTTCGTAATGTCAGCGGAAGGAATACTCACCAAAAATTTCATGGGAAATCTAAAGGAACTCGGATTACCAAATAACATCCTAAACACGGGGCAGAGGGCGGTTCTGCTGCAGACATGTCACATAGTCCGAAAATTCCTTAGTTAAGTGGCGACCTCAAACACGTCTGCTGTGTTGAAGCACCGGAAGTCAGACTGTAATAATAATGTCGACATAATGGGATATGATGAATTTCATCCTCATCCACCGAGACGAACCCCAATGTCACGCGCGGGGGGTCGGTCAAAAGGTTTCCAGTAGTAATACCGAGAAAGTGTAACGCTTATATCAAATAATAATAATAATAATAATAATAATAATAATAATAATAATAGTAATAATAGTAATAATAATAATAATAATAATAATAATAATAATAATAATAATAATAATAATAATAATAATAATAATAATAGTAATAATAATAATAATAATAATAATAGGTAACAATAAATTCAGTTGTAAAATTATGCAGTGCATCATACAAATAAGCATTGGCTTGAGCTTGTAACTGACACAATTTAAGATGTGTGAAGCAAATTATTATAAGAATGGGCTTGCATCAAAAATTTGTTACTTAGATAATTAATAAAAGTTTAAAGAAATCATAACTAAAATTGTGTGGTCAAAAATTAAATTTAAATATAGATGGATAGATAAGCTATATTAACCATGTTACATAAGTTATTTGTTTATAACAAGCCAGTCTCCATGTAAAAAAAAACAAGACTTTAATATGGATAGAAATTACTTAAAATTAACCTACCTAAATAATAAAACACAATAACCAACAAACAATATGTAACATCAAAATACAGTAGTCGTGATCAGAACACGGGGATAGCGATATTAATATATTCTTCGAAGGACTAAAAACAGTGCTGCAAAATAAATGACTGTATCATGTGCTTGAAGGACTCAAAATCAAAAGATTTAATATTTTCCGGCAAACGATTATATAACTATAGAGGTTCTGGCAAACACATTCGAACGATAAGGTGGGACCAATATATATTAGGCACCCCGGACATCATATCTGTGAAGACCAATTCGCAAAAAAACTTTTTTTGCTGTCTCATATACTTTCAAAAGAGTGGCGCTGATATATATTGAAGGAAGAAGCATTATCTGATGTTTTATCAAAAAATGTTGACAATGCTTCTTAGACCCACACTCTAACAGTCGGATAGCCTATTTCTGGAGTCCAAAAATGGCCATGGAATGAGTAGTTACTCCACAAAATAACACTGTAACTTAAGCTAGAATTAAACAATAAAAAGTATGCCGATTTCAAAACATAATGGCTTACCAGAGGCTTAAATTAAGCTGATGCATTGCAGTGGACTGTGGATTTGAATTTTAACGAATGAGACGGAGTAGTGTTGGTATTAAATTAATTGCAAATACACGCTTATTCGGATACAAGATCAAATAAAAACACTTTACTAACAGCGTGTATGGGCTTCCTTTTATTTGCAATAAAATAATTGAACTTAGTAATTGAATTATTACTAGTTGCTACATTAATGTGACTAAAGCAAACACATTTCGTGAACCACCACACATCAAATACCGTTGCAAAGTGTTCTTAGGTTCTGCACATTCTACCCTTGAGCCACCCCTTAGGTGGGGTTGGCGACCACATATGTTACAGTCCTTAAAATTGTCCACCCCGAAACAGGAAATGGACACTCTTATTCTGAAACATCTTGCAATGCCTCAACACACGCAATAAATGCAAAGTGGTAGAAATTTCTTACCCAATTGCTCAAGATGAGATATCCAGTTCTGGTCACCATCCAAAGTCAAACTCAACCACTTTACAGGCTCATTACTTGTTATGTTATGATTTGAGAAACAATAAGCTGCTGTGTTTAATCAGAGTTAAGTTTAGGTTTATTACTATTGAACTGCAGTTCTGCTGAAGGTACCCAGTTCTGGTCACCATCCAAAGTCAAACTCAACCACTTTACAGGCTCATTATTTGCTATGTTATGATTTGAGAAACAATAAGCTGCTGCGTTTAATCAGAGTTAAGTTTAGGTTTATTACTATTGAACTGCAGTTCTGCTGAATCGGTCACCTCTACAACTGAATCAGTCGTATCGTTAGTATTTCTGTGGGAACTAATAAAATTGCTGTTGGTATAGCAGATATTTTTAAATGGCAACATGTAATAACAAAGATCGTTAATATAAATAATGAATAAAAGCAGCCACAAAAGCAAACCTTAGGACACTCCATGCTCAACCACCAAAAAACCTGTGTCCTTTATCCGTCATTGAAACAGCCTGCAGTCTGTGATTAAGATATGACTAAATAGAATTTCCTGAAAGAATGTAAAATTTTTCTACAGTATTTTGTGACACACACAGCTGAAAGCCTTGGAGAGATTGCACAGCAGCATAGCTAGATGCTCTTCCGCCTCAAGACCTCATACCAACTCATGCACCACCTTTAGCACAGAGTGAGTTGTAGAACGACTGCCATGAAAACCAAACTGGTTAGGATTGAGCAAATAATTCCTCTCAAAATAATCAATAAGTCTGTCATTAATGATGATCTTCAGCAAATAAGAGCACAATGGACAGTGACATGTAATAATTATCCAATTCATGAATTTCTTCGAGTATTTAAAAACCCCGGGAACAATACCCCTATCAAAAAAAGCATTTACCAACAATGTAATGGCCCAACAGGTTAATTCGTTGGGAACTTTGCTATTAATATCATAAACATCTGGGTGTAAATTACGCAAACATAGTATCGCCGCAAGCACTATATGAAGAAGAGCATGAATTTCAGATATGTCCTTTCGGTACCTTACCGCGGATCATACGTTCTTATGCCAATGAAATTTAAAAGGTTGTTTTTATTATACAATTTATTTTAATCTCGTGAGCACAATATTAAAGAGCTGCTAAGAAAAAAAATCTTAACTTCCCAAAACTCAATTTTCTACAAAGCTAGAAAATAAAAATTTGGCATATGAAGGTACTTTAGTCTCTTTAAAGGAGACTTGTGTTAGAAATTCAATTAAAACTACAAAAGTTTCATCATCATCATCAATCAGCCCTCTGCGTCCACTGCTGGACATAGGCCTCCCCTAGTTGAGTCCATTCTTTTGTCTTCAGCGCTACGAATCCAGTTTTTTGTAATGTCGTCTGTCCAGCGAGTTGGTGGTCTTCCTGTCTCTTTTATCGGATCTGGGTCTCCATTCAAGTAATCGTTTTGTCCACCTGTCATCTTGCATGCGAGCCACATGTCCCGTCCACTTCCATTTGAGTTTTGCCACATGTACGACCACATCAGTCACTCCTGTTATTCTGCGTAATTCTTCATTTCTAATGTGGTCACGTACCGAAACGCCAAGCATCGACCTCTCCATTTTGCGCTGTGCTACTTTTAGTTTCTTAGCAGAAGCGTTGGTAAGGGTTAGTGTTTCGGCGCCGTAGGGCATAACTGGTAGAACACATTGGTTGAAAACTTTTTTTTTCAAGCATACTGGAAGGTCGCCTCTGAAAACGTCTCGAAGTTTAAGCCGCCCAGGAGAGTATAACTCTTCTGTTTATCTCACATGATTGGTTGGCTTTGGATATGCTTATCTCGTGGCCCAAATATGTGTATTTATCTACCCATTCCACCCCAGAGTTTTCAATAATCAGGTTGTTACTAGGGACGAGGTTTGTCATAAATTCTGTTTTTCCGATGTTCAGTTTTAGACTTACTGTTGCACAGGCCTCCTGAAGTTCCTGTAGCATCACTCTAATATCTTCCAAGTTGTCAGCCAGTAAGACAATGTCGTCTGCAAACCGTAAGTTTGACAGACTTTGGCCGTATATTCTTAGACCTTTCTGGTCCCAATCTAGCTTCTTGAACACATATTCCAGGGCGGTGATAAACAGTTTTGGAGACATCGTATCTCCCTGGCGTACCCCTCTCCCAATTTTTATAGGATTCGTGTTTTCATGTAGTTTTACCACAAGAGTAGCATTTTTATATATATTGTAACTCAGTTTGGTATAGTGAAAGTCAATACGGCATGCTTCTAGGGACTGCATCACTGCGTCCAGCTCCACAGTGTCGAAAGCCTTATGGAAGTCCACAAAATCAAGGACCAGAGGTCTGCCATATTCTATGCTCTTTTCAGTCACCGTTTTGACGCTCTGGAGAGGATCATTGGTCCCAAACCCACTTCGAAAACAAGCTTGTTCTACTGGCTGGACGAAGTCCAACTTCTTTTCAAGTCGTGTGGTAATTATTCTAGTAAATAATTTGTAGAGGTGGTTAAGTAGACTTATCGGCCTGTAATTTTCTAGGTTCGAGATGTCTCCTTTCTTGTGGACCAGTATTACGATGGTGCTGTGCCACTTTTCTGGTATCGTACTATTAAAGAGACAAAGGTTGAAAAGAGATTTGATTTTTTGGAGCAAGCAAGGACTACCAATCTTTATCGCATCGGAAACCATGCAGTCTTCTCCGGGCGATTTTTGATTTTTCATCTTTTTCAGGGCTAGTTTAATCTCATCTAGTGATATTTCCATTAGTATTTCCGATCGGAGCCTTGGTTAACCACACCTTTTTTACGGGTTAGTATGTAGACTGGATGTAGACTTATATCACTTTGGCTTTTATATAGCATTCCATAAAACTCTTCCACTATATTGAGAATATCTTTCCTGTCTGTTGATGTGTGCTCTTGTGCATTTTTAAGTTTTATTATTTGTCTCTTTCCATTGTCAAGCTTTCTACGTAGAACTTTCATACCCTTGTTGTTATCTATGGTATCTTTGATTTGGTTGTGTCTAAAAGCTCTTACGTCGCGTCGGATGCCTTTTGAAATTTGTTTATTTATTTCTCTTAATTCTTCTTCAGGCGCATAGCTCTTTGACCTCATATCCCTTCTTTTTTATATGAGCAGTTTGGTCTCCCTGCTTAGTTTTTCTTCCCTTTGATTTGTTAAGCAGTTCCGACTTTGGGCTTCAGTTATTGTGGTTGTGATGATATTATTAAGTTTGTTGATGTCGTTATCAATGGTGTGTTCTATTTCAGCCTTTTGGATCATTTTTTGTCGTTCTTTGCCAATGTCAATAGCTACTTTTGCTCGAACAAGCCTGTGGTCGCTCCCAGTAGCAAACCTATTTAGGACAGTCACGTCTTTTATTATGTGTTTTTTATCTGTGATGATAAAGTCTATTTTGTTTCTTGTATTCCCATCGGGGCTTTTCCATCTTCTATTTGTTTTTTTTTTGTAGAAAAAGCTACCCATCTGAAACAGATTATTTTGTAGTAGAAAGCTAAGCAGCGTTTCTCCTTGGCTCAGAAGGTAGAAATGATCGAGGAGAAACGCTACAAAAGTTTACCCAAAGATAATTATTTTTCCTAAAAAAAAGAAGGTACTTTCCAAATTATAGGTGGCAGATATTTTCGTGTGGATGATTTTGGTTTAGCCAAACCAATCAAAACATTTTCACAAAAAATTAAATTCAAATTTGTATCTCCGAATTTTATTAATTAACCATATAAAAAAAAATAATTGTACCCATGCTGCTTTTATAGAGGATCAAAATTGGAAATCTCAATTTAGCGGGAAATTGAGTTATTAGAATTTGAAATTTTTTTATGGAATTTCGCTACCATAACGCAACTTTTTTCAACATTTACTATTTGCCTAACAATTTTTCATGAAAACAAGACCAAGGTCTCATAACAATTTTAATGAAAACAAGACCAAGGTTTAGTCATAAAATCAATTGGCTCTATTTTATACCAAACAGATTCGAACCACCTTCGGTCCTCAAACTTGCATTTAACTTAAATGTAAAAAAATGCACATATACCCTTTTCATTCCAAGCCCTTTAATTTATTCATTGAATTACTCTTAGTGAAACAATCTCTAATACATTTTTTGTTTGTTTTAGTGATGGACGATATTATGAAATTGTGAAAGCCAACTTTGAAAGAGCTGATCGTATGACAGTTGTGAGAACATTAACAAATTGTAGGGTATCAAATTATTATTTATTATATAATTATAAGGACCTTATTTTTAACTAACATAAATATTATTAATTAACAAATAGACATTTTAAATTAAAATATGTTTTATTTTCACCTAATACAATATACATATTAGAGATGACTTTTGTAAGAGTGCATTAATAATATAAATAATTAACAAAATAAAAAAAGGACCGCAACTTGGAAATATATTAACAATAATATTTTTAAGTATGTAAGGAAATATTCATTCTACTTTTCTCTGTACAAGTATACAATAACCTTATTTACAGCATTCTCTTATATACCTATCAGGCGATCAAAAACGTCTGAGATGCTCAGATGCACATACAAATATATATAATGTATATACATGAGTTAAAATTATCAACGGAGCAAATCCATGTCTGCAACAATCATAATACACCAGTTTATTCAAAATATAAACAAATCCATTCTGTAGCCTACAAATACGCTTCGCATAAGCTGACTGCCCCAGTTCGATAATAAAGATATTTCAATGATTTACTTAGGAAACATTTCAGAAAGCATTTAAATACCAGTACAAATACAAAGGTAGCATTCAAATTTTACAACACGACACGTGATTGAGTAGAAAAATCATGCTTCTTGACAAAAGCTGGAATGCAGTGTATATCAGCCAAACTTTAAAAAGTCCTAACACCAAATACAAAGAATAGATTTCTGCACGTAGAAATAACACCCTGAGAAATCTACATTTGTAAAGCATATTATTGATACTCAACAAGAAATATTACAAGACTACAGTAACCAACCACATAATTTTTGTAATGGCAAGTGCAAATTTGACTTTTTTAAATCTTTAGACCCAAGAAAGTACATTTGACACGGTCTACATTGGCCTAGCTTCAAGTTATATATATATATATATATATATATATATATATATATATATATATATATATATATATATATATATATATATATATATATATATATATATATATATATATATATATATATATATATATATATATATATATATATATATATGTATATATATATATATATATATATATATATATATATATATATATATATATATATATATATATATATATATATATATGTATATATGTTACAGTACTGGAGTTAGAATTTCCAACGAAACAAATGCATGTCGGCAACAATCCTAATACACCAGTTTATCCAAAATATGAATACATCTACTCTGTAAACTACAAATACGCTTAACATGAGCAGACTGTCCCCAGTTCAATACCTGAGTAGTAAAGATGTGAGTGAAAGTATTCGTAATAGCTGCTATATGATTGTAGATTGGCTGGTGACACGATATTATCTACATAGCCTGTCTGCCAAATCAAGATGTTCTTCACTACTAAGTGAGTGGTCAAGATGTACACCAAAAAACCTTACCTCGACATGATTGGTTTATGTCATCATTTTTATATGAAATTCCAGAATGTGTTTTGCTAGTATGTATGCTAAGGAGGTTATTAGAGTGAAATCATACCTCTGCGCTCTACTGTAAATCACACCCAATCCCAGCAAGTGCACTATAGTCTAACTGATGTACTTTGGTAGCATCATCAGCATACAGCATAGATTTTTAATCTAAATCACAATTTTAAATGTCGTTCATATAAACTAACAAGAGAGTGGGCCCTAAAATTGATCCTTGAAGGACACCAGATTTATTTCACCTCAAAGTGGAAACATTTTTATTAACGGATACATACTGCCCTATGTCTTGTAGATATTATGATTTCATAAAGTCCAGACTTTTTCAATGAATCTCAATAAGGCAGGTTTATGTGCATGTGTGTGAATTGTTTTAATAATAGTAAATATCCCATAGAGAGTAGGTTATTCTTACAAACCATATATAAAGCAATTGATAGCACCATGTTGACTTGGTATGTGGTGTGAATGAGTTTAATAATATTAATTGTGAATCGACTCAATGGTACAGTTCGAATAGGTGGTGACGTTGCCTTATTTAAGTTATGTAACGTTGGACGTGGGGCACAATTATGAAATAGCGTTGTGTGTAATTGCAATCAGTTTCCCGCTATATATCGGCAAAAGAAGTTTGCGCATGGTAGAAATAATGATATGGACTAATTAATTCTCAATAAGATAAAAGTGTTTATGCCGAGCTGCAACGGTAACTTACGAACAATGGTGATGGAGCGGTGGCGAAGCAATCTGGCCTTAACATGTGCGTAACTTCTGATGGATGAGCAGGTATAGAAAACACCTTAATTCCCATCCCATGGGCGTAGATATCAGGCCCGATAAGATAACAACGGGCGTGTTCATCAGGCGCCAGCGCTGCATTTTTATATTATAAAATGCAACTGCTGACAGCTGCAGGCGCCTGGTGAACGCGCCCAAATTAAAATACACATGTTTTAACTAAATATTGTTTGCTTGAAAATAAATTTCTCCGCCTATGGAATTGCTATGAGTTTGGTGTGGTATGGCGATGAGTCACTTCATATATATCGGAACCAGAGTATACATTGATTGAAAGTGAAAGAGACTAGCTACTTGCTCAGCGACCTGGTGTTAGTGTGAGGCAGAGAAGCATCTACAGAGAGACTTGTCTGAGACAGATACCTGGAGTAGAGACTTGTGAGTGAATCTGGTTGTGAAGACCCTGGACACCTTTTACATAGAGTGATCTGAATAATGACTACGCCTAGCGGACATCCTTAGAAGAGACCTGGGAAGCGTCTGCAGAGAAGTGACCCGGAGGACATTTTCAGCAAATTACTACTGATTTTTTGTTTTCTGTTATTTGTTAAATAAAGCTTTAGTTTTTAGTTAAAGTCTCACTTATTTTGGAGTCCATGGTGAAATAAGAAAGCACAAACGTAACAATACTATATGTAAGTAAATTATGATTTACAAGACAAAATCCTGAAGTAGTACATATAAATTATCTGAAAACAAGACAACTTGTGTTTAAATAACGAAGGATACCATGTTCAATCATTTGTGACTCCCTAACCAGAGATCAACGATATCACTTAAAGTCATTTTCTCATACAAATATGTGTTTATTATTAATAAATAAAGCATCTGAGCCCCTCAACCACTTCTGATTGCCGGTAACATACACTAACTACTTGGAAAGTATACAGTTTACAATAAACATCTATAACAAAAGTTTTTCGCTCCCTTTTCTTACAAGGAGATTCATTGAACTTTTGCAGTTTACATTAGAAAAATATTAGATATCAGAAAGTTACATCTTTGGTTACATTTAAAATAAATACATTTTATTATTTTTTGTTCATGTTCTTGCTACTTTAAATGTAAAACAAAATTAAATAAAAACTCACTACACATCTTCAATTGTTTTCAACAATTTTTCTTTATTAAACATTAAAATCCAAATCCCACTCTTCGCACAACCCCAGGATGTCTAGATGTCAATACAATACTCATGTTTTTTTTTATTTAGCATACTATAAACACATTGGTTTAAGGCTAAAAAGTATTATTTTGAAAAAAAAATAACTAAAATTAATCTATACATTTGTAAAAACATCACCAACTTTAGATTTGCAATTGTTTTTTAAGTGCCAAAACCAATTAGATAATGACTTATAACGTGATTACCAAATGGAGCAAAAATAATATTAATTTGGACTATCCAAAATTTCTTCTTTAACCCAATGTTGTGTTTATATAACACCATATGCAGATTTGTTTTAAACCATTCTGACTTTTTTTTTATTATTTTATTTTGTAATCTTATTTTAAAATGTTTCTTATGACTTCACAAAAAACGACCAGAAATTCTCTCAAAGGTTCTTAGTAAAAATCTTTTAGGAATATGCTTAAATATCTGCCAGAAAAGGTTGTTATATTGTTCAGTTAATGACATTCCCTTGTTGAGTGCAGAGGTTTGCAATAACAGTACAGAAATTAGTGAATAGAGTATTGTGAAAATGAGTCCTTCTTGGGCAGAAAAAGGGTATTAGAACCTTAAGTGATGTTGGTTCATTAGATAGCTGCAGAGTGCTTCTCAAAAAACATAAAATACTGACTGTAGTAAGTGGATACATTCTTACCTGTATTCTACATATATCTATGGCATACCAAAGAGGACAGAACGTAGAACAAATACCACAACTATAACACTCTTCATGGAATTCAACTTACAACACCACTGCACCGAGTGGGAGCATCTTGGTATGGAAGTAATTACACAGGAATCAAGTTATACAATAAGCTGCTACTATATACGAAGATATAGTGTCAAAATGTCACCCAATGAGTGACACTTTTTATACGATTGAGAAATATATGAACTATTGTCAGCCTCCGTATATATATATATATATATATATATATATATATATATATATATATATATATATATATATATATATATATATATATATATATATATATATATGAGCCCTAACAACTATATGTTGGGACAAGCTAACATTTCGGAAATAATACAACGGATTTTCCAAACGACTGAATTATTTAGTTTTTACTTTTAAATACAATAATAACAGTAAATTCTATATTATTAAAAAACCTTTTCATGCCCTGGTAAAGTAATCTCTATTAATAATAGCGTAATTTGTCATTGGAAGGTCAAACTTGCTGACAACTAAAAGTTGGGACAAGCACAAATCTTGTACTTAAAATGTTTAAATTAGTTATAGGCGGCGTTGGTATAAATACCAAAATTATTTTATTTGGCCATTGGCAGTTGGCCATTAATGTAAAACGTCAAGTAGTGATGTTAGTAATTAACACACTTTATTGTTAATTTAATTAAAATAATGGGCCGTGGAAAGGCTACGAACCAGAAATTAGGTGAAATTATTATTCATCAATACCATAAGGGTAAAACAATGTGAAAAATTGCTAGTGATTTAACTATTTTAAAATATACAGTGCACAATATAATAAAAAAATTCAGTGAGACTGCTAATGTGGATGTTCGGGAAGACTGCAACTCCTTTCTGAAAGAGATTTGCGAAATTTGGTCAAAATATGCAAGTCGTCAAGAAGAAGCACCCTTCGAGAAATAACTGCTAAATGGAACACGGTAACTGGATTAAATATATCTAGAGAATGCTGTTGAAAATACATGCGTAAATGCGGTCTGGGATTTTACAAGGTAAGTTTACTTTTGAATGGTTCATACAGTATCAAAAGTCCCATAAAATGTCTTATTTAGGCAAAAAAAAGCCGCTATAATTGGGCAAGATCTAAACTACTCTGGAGAGAAAATGAGTGGAATAAAATAGTATTTAGTGATGAGGCTAAATTTGATATTTGCGTTGGAGACCACCGTAAACGAGTAATATGGAATAAAACAGAAGCCTTCCATAAAGATTGCCTGAAAAGAGTTGTTAAGTTCCCAAAGGGAATTATGGCGTGGGGCTGCATGTCGGCAAGGGGTTTAGGTTTTTTAAAATTTATAGAGGGCACTGTAAATGCCCAAAAATATCAAGAGATACTTCAAACCACACTTTTGCCTAGTATTCAAAAATTGTTTCCCAACAATGATTTCATATTTCAACAAGATGGAGCTTCATGCCATTCGACAAAATCAACCAAAAAGTGGTTTGGTGACAATAATGTAAAGGTTTTATCCCATCCAGCTAGCAGTCCGGATTTAAATGTGATAGAAACCGTATGGCATAAAATGAAGCAGTATTTAAGAAACCACCCTCAACGTACAATATCTGATTTACGGACAAAACTACAAGAAATCTGGGACAATTTTTGTGTAAATCTTTGGTCAATACAATGCCTGCAAGAGTCCAAGCAGTTGTTAAAGCTAAGGGTGATGTGACCCCATATTAAATTTAGCTTTATTCTCAAGTTGTCCCAACATTTAGTTGTCAGTTAATTTGAACCTTAAGTGACAAAGTACTTCACTGCTAATGTCGATTGCTTTACCAAATCATAGAAACATTTTTAAATGGTCTAGGATATATTGTTATATTTGTATTTAAAAGTAAAAACTAAATAATTCAGTCGTTTGGAAAAGCCGTTGTATTATTTCCGAAATATTAGCTTGGCCCAACATATAGTTGTTAGGGCTCATATATATATATATATATATATATATATATATATATATATATATATATATATATATATATATATATATATATATATATATATATATATATATATATATATATATATATATATATATAATTGTTTCTATTTGAATTTACACCTTAATGGTTTTGTATATGTTTTAATGTATGACATATTATGTATCTTTCGATTGTGAAATAAAGAACTATGAACTATCATAATTGTGACAATAAAAATCGGCAAGGTTTTCACAGGTAAACAGTATTTTATGCAAGAAATGCAATGCTTATCTGCAGTATGTATTTAAGAATTTCATGAAATGTAGATGTCTTATTTTTCATGCTTTTTACCAATCTTGTGTTTCTGCAGCATTTATTTTTTCTGCAACAATTGTTTTTTCTTCCAAAATGTGGCTTAAGTACACCCTACAAAGTATTAATAACCAAATAATTCTTTCATTCACAACCTTGGTAAAATATGGGTTATTGATGTTTGTAAAAATCATACAGAACCGCATATACTGAAGAACCTCCAAGTCATTCAAAATTTGGGATCCAAAATGGTTTTGGTACTAGAAATCCATTGATAAGTAATCAGGTTCTCGTTCCAAGCTGTTGAGATATAAAAACGAATGTGTATACCTGTTTTATGGATTTTGAAAAATCTTTTGATACAATAAAGCACGCCAAATAAATATACTCAGTGCTAGATCTAGAAGGGCAGGACATTCGCATTATAGCAAATATGTACAAACGGCTACGCTGTCAGAATTCTTGGTGACCTGTTATATAGGTTATATATATTTTCAATCGGTATGCAGATAAAATATTTGGTGAAGCGTTTGATGGAAAATCTGGAGGCATAGTCATTGGAGGTGTGGTAGATCAACAATCTTAGATATACTGATAACACTGTCCCTCTTGCAAACAGCATAAATTACTTGCAATAGCTGCTGGTTTCTGTTGTTGAACACAGTGGCTTGATGGGACTCAAGCTGAGCATCAAAAAGAGAAAGTGGTTTGTTAGTAGCAAAATAATAGCTGTAGTAATCAGCATAGGCTACTCATTGATGGGGAGGTTTTGGTGCACATATCCTCTCATAAATATCTTGGTCGCCACATCAACGATGAATGGAGTTGGACCTCTGAAATTAGAAGCCGCATAGAGCAAGCAATACAGGTATTAAGATCAAAAGTGTCCCAGCATACATCTTGTCAAATAAAGAAAGAGACGCTGCACACAAAAAGAGTGAGACAGCATTTGGAAAATGATGGAATGTTTGCTTGATTATATGCTGATGTACTTGCTAAGCACAATTCCAAACAAAAGTTAAAGCTGTTTGAAGTAAAGAAAAAAGAAATAAATAATATATAATGCAGTTTGCTATTATTCAACCTGTTTATTGCCAATAGATTAACTACAATTTACATTTAAGTTGTAATTTAAATTCCATAATCCATAAAAACCTCATACTGTGTCACTGCAGCCACTGTACTTGCATACTATGATAAATCAGATAATATAAAATTTAGCTTACTGAATATTAAATAATACAGCGATAAGGTAGTGGGGACTAGGTTTTTGTGTGTATCACAGTACCATTCTTAAGTCTCTTCCTATACTTGATAAGCTGTACATAATCACATTTAAATGCTAAAAGTTGTTCTTAGCATCTTTTATGAAGTGGAAGCTTGAACTACCGAGACAATGTGCAAAAAATTTGACGTGTGTCAATACCATATGATCATAAAGATTTCACAAATACAGAAGTACTTCAGCAATCAAACAAGCAAAAGGAGGTTCTAAATATCATAAAGAGGCGAAAGATGGAGTATTTTGGTCATGTAGTATGCCACCCTAAACACAACCTCTTACATGTCAATATCCAGGGGAAAATAACGAAAAACGTAGTCTAGGGAGCCGTACATCAAGAACAGTCGCCAGGGATTTGAAAAAAGTACTACATCACCCTTTCACAAGGCGGCCGATAAGGTTCAAGTCATGCTTTGAATCGCCAAAGCCGTTAAGAGCTGAGCACTTAAACAAATGACAAAAAATTACTGAAAAACAGATTGACACATAAATAGATTGGTTGGAAATATGAAAAAGAAAAGACCGGAACAGTGGTGATTGTGACCAAGATCTTTTCCAACAAAACAGGAAGTATAAAGTGAAGAATATGCAAGACATGATATAATTCAAAGTTTTCTTTAGCACTATGACTATTTTTATATGTTTATTATTTATAATAAAACAATTACAAATCACATCTTCATAAAACATAATTCACAAGTTGATGACTATAAAATGAGACAAATTGGTCTGTATAAATGTCAAATCATCGTACATACACAGACCTTCTATCTCAGGACTGTTGCTTACTATAAACAAATAATTTACAAACTTAAAAAATATATATATATATAAAAACTATTCTGTGCATTGTGGACTTATATCAAACTCAAACAGCTATTTCTAACTAATTAAGACAACTTATAAATTATTTCTCTTTATATACATAATTTCCTGCTTAATGCATATAAACAAAATGACCAGGCTATTAAAATGAATACACAGATGTTTACTTAATCAGTACAGAAAACTTAGGCAAATATTTTATGATTCACTTTAAGAGGGTAGGAAGTAGTGGTTTATTTTGATTCCAGCCTTTTCTGAGAAGTTAGAGTCCCTTAAAATAATAAAGTAATAAAGAATATTCCAATATTATTTTTATTTATAGGGAACGTTGTGGCAAAAAGGGAGAAGCAGGATACTGTACACGCAGGGGTATCCTAATCGCCAGATTCCAAACACAAAAACGTGTGTAAATTTACATCCATGCCAGCGATTGTCCAACAAAATTTTATATAAATGCATGAACAGCTATTATAGAAGACCAATCAATAGGATCATTTGGGCTTCCAAGACGTTTAAGTATTAATGGATATCTCAACTTGCTACAGAATAATATTTATCAACTATTAGATGATTTTCCAATCAATGTTCGCCAATAAATATGGTACAAGTGCATATGCATGACAGGACACTCCCCCATTTCTCTGTAGCTATCGAACAATGGCTTCACGAGCAGTTTCTCGGAAAATAAAAAAAGCAGAGGATAGAATGCCTCTTTACTGTGACTTTCCGAGTGGCCTGACTTAACTCCCATGGATTTTTTCCTGAAGAGTATTATTTATGGGTTGGCTGTATATACAGAAATATAACACTCTCAGGCAGTGTTAATAGTATCTATGTATTTATTTATTTATTCATACACCATCCAACAGCTTAAACCAAACTAAGGATGGGCCGATACACAAAACAATAACAAACAATAATCAAACAAATACACAAAAGAGAGTCACTGCAATACAGAGTAATTATTGCACATCCGGTAAATTGGAGACAATCGCAGCAATCACGTACGAGCAGTCGGGAGATAGAATGTGCCTGGAAAACGTGCTGCAATACGAGGCACATTGAAATTAAGTTGCTGAAGCAGATTAGGGCAACCGAATTAACCGAATTAACCAGTTTGTATGAAAATGTAACGAAACTGCACTGCCTGCACATCGACAGACTCTGCAGACCAAAGCGAAGAAAGAAACCTTCCTGAGGAAAACCAATAGAAGGATATTGACCATCCTCACGAAAGCTAAAAAATTTCCTTTGCACTGATTCTAGACTTGCCACATGTATTCCATAAGTAGGAGTCCACACAACTGAGCCATATTCAAGTCGGGACCTAACCAAACAACTAAAGAGCAAAAGAGGAGGGTGTCAGTCTGTGAGAAATTTTTGCTGTTTCTTATTAGAAACCCAAGAGTTTTGTAAGCAGAACTGACAGTCTGCTAGTAGTGTGGTTTAAAAGATTAGCATCAAAAACAATTCCAGGGTCCCTAATTGTCCCGGGGCGATCAAGGGAAGCCCTCTTATATTGTACCCGAAAGTAATTGCGTGTTTATTTCGAGTAAAGGACATCACACAACACTTGGAAACATTCATAGAAACACCACTCCGACAACACCATTCATCAAGGATCTGAAGACAGTTCTGGAGCTGCAAACAGTCATCAACACTCAAAATGTGTGAAAATCTTAATATCATCTGCATACATTAAAAAAGGAACATGCAAAACATGTTTAACTGGTAACAAGTATTGTAATTAAGACGACCTGCCATGACTTGACCTGTCTGTATTCAAGAAAATAGTTGTCATTTTAAACACTGTGTTTATAAAGCATTGTTTGTTTAATTTTCTTAACATTATTATTATTACAATTACTTACAATTTGTAATGGAATTTTCGCTTAAGTCTTCTGTGCTGATTAATACATGCTGTGAAACACATTAATTTGAGAGAAAAATTGATTGTGTCTCCTTGAATTAATAACAGCTTACAAGCTTAACAACAAATACAATAACAAGGCATTATTTCAAGGTACGCAAAATATAAAAAATTTAAACTTAAAGATACTAGCTACAAATCTTTGTTTCTTTAGACCCTATCAGGTGTGTTTTACTAAGGACATTACTAACTAAGTTATAAAGCAAACAGATTGTGGAAAATTAAATTATTTAAAGTCTAACAATAATTTACAATAATATTCACTGGCTGTAGTAACCTGGTTTTGGATGTCAAAAACAATAAATAATTAGAATAATTTTATCATGGACACTGAAGTACAAATGTATAAGATCAATGTTTATTAACATCCCTAACAACATACAAGCTTAACTCGTGAGCATACCTTGATGAATATGTTGTTTCTTTCAATAACACTTAAAATGGCAATAACAGGACAAATTAGTATATATGTAATTTATGCTATATTAGCAAAAATGTACAACACCCATAGGGCACAAAATATTCTCACGCTGTGAGAATATTCTGTTTTCAGAATATTTATTTCGGAATGTTCTAATAACATTTATGGAAATTCAAACTGCACCTTGAATATTCTGAGTTTGTTCGTTCAATCACATCCTAAGAAAATTCTTCATCAATATACTGATAATATTTGAATAGATCATTATTCAGAATATCCGCTCAGAATGGGCTTGATATGTCGTTATATTATATAACTTTAAAATTTAACGAAAAAAAAAAAAAAAGATTTTGGTATAGCGGTGAGAATAATAATAGTAACTATTTTGCATGTTTGATTCTGTTAATTGTTCTGTGTTAAACGTTGAACACATCCGAAAATTTTATATTTAGGCATAGAGCGCATGCCGGTAGAAGAAGGGAAGATGGCCGATAGATGTAAATATAAATTGATCTCAACTCTCAACATGTCAATGGTGTGAGGTGAATGTGGTATAAGGCTATTGTAACATAATTAATTAAAAATAATAATGTGACGTGAACACGGAGAACAGTGTGTAATTGCAAACATAGATACAGAGTACAGAAGCAACTAAAAGATGGTGTCAGATTATCAAAAACTAAAACGCATCCAGTATAGAAACAAGTTTTAAAGCGTCTCTTGTATTTGACACCGACAAAGGGTTAACCAATTTTTCTTGAGAGTAGATCATCTTACGAATTAGGTACACGTATGTAATATAACACATGATTATAAAATTGTGTTGTTCAATAGTAAGTCATGGAATATAAATCATGATGTGGATGCACCGGATGAAAACAAAGTTTAATATATTTCTAAAAGCTTCCAGAAAACACAGTTCAAATGATGATATGGTAATAGCCCCACTTTTACATATGATAGGTGAAAAGGGGGTTAGATATCTTTAATACTTTTCCAGCAGATAAGACAAATAAGCTGGAAGATTTTCTCGGTTGTTTTGATGAAACCAAAGACAAATATTACTATGGAAACTACCATTTACTCTTGTGTAGTGGAACTTAAAAAGCAACCTGCTAGTTATATCTGTGTAATTATAAAGATCTATAATATGGACATTGAACGATCAAAGATAAATTAATTCTGGGCCTTTACGACAAGCAAGTGCAACGAAGGATTATTAGTGAAACTGATATTACGCTACCAAAAACAGCAGAATCATTGACTTTAGTTTATCTAGATATCATCGCAAAAAACATTTTTTTGCTTGGTCCATTTAGTAGAAAAAAATTGAAAGACGTGACACAAGGAAATGTACAAAGCATAAGACAACTGAACTCAAAGTACGAATGTTTTCTCTTCTATGGTTAGTCAACCGATCGTAAGGTTTTTTTAAAATGTGTTGTGGTAATTTGGGTTCTCAAAGTGTGCTTATCAGTGTTCATAATATGTTCCAATCTTCACTTAGTAGAGAAATTACATTGTCATAAAATAAAGGTCACTTGTTTTGGAAAGCTCATATTTAGAAAACAGAGCACAGTAGGGTAATTAGATGGATAATATAGTTAAAGCTGTACTATTAGAGTGCTAAAGGTTCCATATTGGGACCATTATTATTCATAACTTGCATAAATGATTTGCTGATGTCAAGACAACTCAGTGAAAAAACTGTGTAGGTGGTTCGTGAGAGGGGGCAAGTTGTGCACATTTAGAATTCTTTTAGTACTGTCAAATAAGTTAAGACTATCTGTATTTCAGATGGATGTACACAATGCTTTCATACATGGTGATATAACTGATGAGATTTATATGTCTTTATGCCTTATGCATAGTTTCACAAAGCTCGGTTAAATATTTAACGAACGATTAGTTAATCAAGGCTTCAAACGACCAATCACAGACTATGATTCTGGTTTTTGCCATGGCAACCAAATATTTTGAAGCTGTGATTGGTTGTATTAAGAATTGATTAACTAATCGGCCGTTAAATATTTAATCAAGCGTCAAACGGTGTGTAAACTTAATATATATATATATATATATATATATATATATATATATATATATATATATATATATATATATATATATATATATATATATATATATATATGGCCTTAAAAGTCTCCAAAATATTGAAATTTGAAATTTTATTTCTTTATGAAACAAGGTGTCACTAGATCTGGAAATGATCTTTGGTTGTATTTATTTCAAGTACAGTGATGAAATGGAATTGTATGTTTTATTATATGTAGATGACTTACTTATTTTAGGTTCAAAAACAGACGATGTTGAAAGGTTCAAAACTGCATTGAATAATAATTTCCCAATGAAAAATTTAGGGTGTCTCAAATTTTTTAAGAATAAGGGTAACTCAAAATTTGAATAAGGGTTGTACCATTTTGAACCAAAGTAAATATTTAAAACAAACTTTAGAAAAATATGGAATGTCTAATTGTAATCCTGTGAGCACACCGATTGATGCCAATTCTGATTTTAGGTTGTTGTACAAAACCCAGAGTAATAGTGATAGTAAATTAAGTAAAGTCCGTGTGGACAGATTATAGGTAGTTTAGTGTATGCTGTATTTGGTTATAGGCCTGATTTATGTGGAAGTGTTACCTTACTGAGCAGATTTCAAAAACATCCAAGAGAAGTCCTGTTAAAGGCATTAAAAAGGGTATTGAGCTACATTAAAGGAACACTTAATCTTAATTTAGAATGTGTCACTGATAAAAAAGTAGATATTCTTCAGGGGTATGTGGATGTTGGGTGGGGAAATTATGTTTTTGACAAGAAATCTACTTGGGGTTATGTCTTTAACCATTTAACGCTCTCTGGTAATACCCTCATACCAGTACGCGGCGCTGCAGATATCTATAATTTTAAGCAGAAAATTACAGCAGAAACTATTTATATCAATTATTTACAGATATTCAATCATGTACAGATGTTTACTTTTATGCAATTGAACAAAAATTCATAAGATGGCGGGGATATGCTCACTGCATTGGTATACATGTGTTACCAGAGAGCATTGCAGCCCTTGTTTTTCAGCGGTTTGGAATTAGAACCGTAGACCGGTTTTGCTCTAATTAGAGGTAGTCAGTGTGGAATACTAAATTGTGGTGAGAATGCATCTAACCTTACATATGTTGTCCTTATATTAGGGTAGAAATGGGCCAGGGCTGACAATTTACTAAATTGTTAGTTGGTTGTATACAGTCTCTATTTTTTTTACATTTTGCGTTATTTGGAGCTGCCGTGACAACATACTACTTGGTTCCGCAGCGAGGATGATTCCTGTCTTATATCTCACTTAGAACTATTCCTCTGATGCAAAAATTAACAAACCATGGGTTGTTTGGTTGTGGCACAATTCGGCAGAATAGAAAGCACTTATCTAAAGACAAGTTGATAGAGGACAAGAAACTGGTAATGAGCCAATTTGATTTTGCGGTTTGTGGCGAAGTTTCGGTTACGAAGTGGAAATGTCGGGGCACCAAGGCTGTAGCAATAAACATCAGGCTGCTGAGTGTGGTCAAATTCTTAAAACCAATAAGACTGGTGAAAGGGAAAATGTTGTATGTCCACATTCAATTGTGGACTACAATAAATATATGGGAGGGGTTGATCGCTTTGATCAACATATGGCTGCATACAGCATAGCATGGAAAAGCAGACGATGATGGATGAAGCTTCTCTATTATTTGTTGACGCACGTTAACTCGTTTATTTTGTACAAACACTAAAAAAGGATCAACCCAGAAAACATTTATGAAGCATTTGGCTTACAGGTCTGAATTGGTAAACCAGCTGATAGGTAATTTTTCGGCTAGAAAAAAACCGGGTCCTTCTATAGACGGTGCTCGTTTTATAAGTATCGAGCACCTTCCACAGAGGACCACTGCAAGACGGTGCAAACATTGCAGCAACAAAGGAGTACAGAGAAGAAGCAATTTTATGTGCATTACATGTGATGTAGCATCCGTATTGACTGTTTTGTGCCGTATCACCAAAACTTATAAGAATTGTTTTGTAAAATGATAAAATATGGAATTTTAATAATTTCAATTTTTGATGTGAACTTTTCTAATAAAATTTAATTATTATTATGGTTTGTTTTTATTTTTGATACCGTACCTGTATTGTAGCTTTAAATAACAAGAAAAACAAATTGCTTATATTGCTGGTATAACAGGTACACCAGAGAACATTCATGAAATATTTGATCCTGAAATCCTGAAACAATTCCGATATTTGAAGACAATCAGTCAGCAATAAAAATAACAAATAACCAGAGAATAATAATGATAAAAAAAATCTCGGGACGCAGCAAGTGCGTTATGGTAGTGAATTTTCATAAAATTGTTTTTATTGCAAATATGTGTGTTTTCTTTTTAAGAAAGCAGACATCAATTTTGGTTACCAGTATAATCTATATAGAAAAAGCAGGCATCAAATTTGATTACCAGTATAACATATATAGTAAAAACAATGTGCCATGTTTCATCAAAATAACTTGATTGTTTGAAAACGTACAGAAATTTCCAAAAGTAAACCAAAAGTGTTACTGAAAAAATCCGTTTCCTGGTCAACCTTATAGGTTAATAGCAAATTGAGCTTTTCAAATATGAAGCATTTAATCAAAATTCGCAACCACAACGCACTTGCTGCCTCCAGAATTTCTTAATTTACAAACATGCATTATATTTCAATGGAAAATGCAAAAAAATAAGGCGTTTTCGACAAAAAAAAAATTATTTGTATCACCAACGACTTATGGGCCACCCTGTGATTGTCGCAATAATTTTTTAAGATGTAGCTCAAAACACCGTATAATTAATGTATACAATATTTTTTCATATCTTGTATAATAACGAATATATTGAGCTTTATTGATTTTTTACGAAAATTCGACAAAAATTATATACCATTAAACAATAAACTCTATAGCTAAGGCTACTGCCAAGCATCAGAGAAAGGGTCTATTAGAAATGAATTTTCTGGAAATATTTTAGTAAAATGAAGGACAATGACGGTTGAAACTAAGAGTTCGGTGTATGTAAAACATTCTTCTTGAGACATTTTCTTTCCATAGATCGTATTAGATTCAAGTTATTTGCCTAAATGTTGCGAATTTTGACGTTTTCAATTGTCACTTTGACGTTTTGAGGAAACCCCCAAATTATTTTTCTTTAAATGCCCATAACTTTTTTGTCTTTTGACCTACAAAGCTAAATTTTGGTAGGTGGCACACCTATAACGATATAAACCAGCTTACCAAATTTGGTTGCCCTTACTTTGTTAATTTTGGAGATATAAATATTTTGCGAAAGAAAACACTTATTTTTCCGGGAAAACCTCGGCGGATTTTCCTGGCTAACAAAATTATCCAAGCGACTTGCGAAAGGAATGTACTTACCAATTTTGACGTTTAAAATCGCAATTTATTTTTCTTTGAATGCCTGTAACTTTTTTATCCTTTAACCTACGGAGCTAAATTTTGGTAGGTAGCTTGCCTATAATGACATAAATCTGCGTATGAAATTTGGTTGCCCTTACTTTGTTAATTCCGGAGATATAAATTTTTTTCGAAAGAAAACACAAAATTTTCCGGGAAAACCTGGACCGATTTTCCTGGCTAACGAACTTATCCAAGCCATTTGCAAAAGGAATTTATTCACCAAATTTAATCAAAATCGGCCCATTATTTTTTGAGTTATCGGTGTGATACATATATATATATATATATATATATATATAATATATATATATATAAACATATAAAAATTTGAACCGACCCCGGATATGTGTTCTGGGGGGCCTAATTAGCGCTCATTTGAAGAAATTTTTTCAAAATTCAAAAGTCGGGATCTCCTCATTAGTGAATTTTTTTTAAGAAAATTCACTAAAATGTAGTAGTAAGTTTTAAGAACCAGCTTCAGATTATAAAGAAGTGTGTAAATTTGGATTAATGAGAAGTAATAAATCAATCCCGAACCCCAGCGTGTGTAGTTTTGTTAAAATACATTTATTCACTTGAATGTGGAGACCAGTTTCTATTAAGTTAGGGCAGGTAGTTTTTTCTAGTGAGATAAATAGGCTCCAGTTCAAGGAACAAGTGATGTAATTTAAGAAGAAAAAAAAGCGTTTCTTAATCTTAAGTTGCTCTCTTTAAATAGGCATGCTTTGACTATAAAGCTAAGAATTCGTAAGTATAATTTGAAGAACCTAGTTGATCACAATACAGTTTTTAGACCTGAACATCCTTTCGCTAACAAAGTTAGCAGCATCAGAGGGGCCAATAAACTAAGCTAGAACTACTGTTTATGTTAGTTGCCAAGCAGTTGTGATTTAAGATGTGTTGTGTGTTGTCTTCTTTCATGGCTGCGGTCGTCAGACTATTCGCACATTTTTGTGGTTTAAGATAATAATCATCATGTAGATAAAGAAAATCTCAAGCTAACAAAAATGTCAAGCACTCGCGACAGTTAGATGCTAAGGAAATAATATCGTTAGAAATTTGAACAAAAATGTTTCAATGAATGGAGTAAGTACGGTTCTCTGTAGTCCATTTTTCGAATTGTTATCTTAATAATCAGTGTGTCCTTCTTAAAAGGAATATTTGACGATAACGATACATGGTTTTACCAAAGCAAATAATGCAATTTTAATTACAGGGATTTAAGACTCAACAGTGGGGGTCTGTCTGTATACCTTCGTAGAGGCCGCTGTTCGCACCTGCTTGGCAACTAACATAAATAGTAGTTCTAGTTTTTAATTGCTTAGTTTATTCATCCCTCTGATGATACTAACTTTGTTGGTGAAACGATCATCAAGTCTAAAAACTATTGCGATGAATTGGGTTTTCCAAATAGTACTCATCTGTGCTCATTACAGGTTCCAATCTTCACTTGTTCTATGAATTCAGTTGTCGGAGACCCTTGTGATCTCTCACTTTAACGATTGCAATTTTGTTTACATGCCCTGTTGGGATTCATTATACATAAGTGGAGTTCAGAGGGTTCAGAACTGGTGTTGTTGTTTTATTTGTGGTCTGAGCAGGCAACAACATGTATCGTGAGTTGCGCTGGCTTTTTATGGAAAACAGATTCAGGTTACATTGGCTTAACTAGGTCTTTAAAATATTGAATTGTCCAGATAGCCCGACTAATTTGCATCGCCACTTTTCATTGTGTTCAGAGGCTCACAACGTGAAAATACGATACAAAACTGAGTTCTGTTTGCCACGATTTCGTCAGAATGTTTAACAGATAATTTGTTTATAGTGTCATCAAACTACTTGATTGTCTTCCAAATGAAGTTAGATGGTATAATATGAATAAGTTTAAATATAAGGTAAGGGAGTTTTTGTTCTCCAGCCAATAATATAAGGTGCTGTGGAGACTGTGTTGGACTGTGTGTGTGTGTGTGTGTGCACACATGTGTGTGTATATAAGAGTGCGGTAAACATGGTGACCAGTTTCAAAAGCTTGCTTGATATATTTTGATGCGGAGATGGAAAGTGGTGAGAATGTGTAACGATTGTGTTTCGTTACTACTTTAAATAATCAAAATGAACCCGTGCGAGACATAATGAATAGCCGACAATTCAATATCTGTAAGGCAATTCATGTTTTGATTTCAAAATTATTTTGATGAAAAGTCGCTAAATCTTCAAGTACCGTAAACCCCTTTACTGCATTTCTAATTTGTACGTTAAAAGTCAATATATGTTTGCCAAGGAAAATTACATTGCATTTTGCTGGAAGAATATTTCCAAGAACTGAATATTGTTGCGACTATATCTGTATTTTTTTCGTGTGTATGATGTCAACTAAAACTACCATTGAAGCTGTTCAACAGATATTCCTGAGAAAACCTTGAATTGTAGATGAGGGGATGTGAGACGTCAAGAGAAAAGGGTTAGATCTGAATGCACAAGACGCTACCTCAGCGGGAGTTGGAGCTAGGCTGTTGACAAGTTAACATCTTTTAATTAGTGTGGCTGATAATTATCTTAAAATAGGTGATAAAATTCCTTTTAGTTGTCTATAATATCAGTTGTCAGTGATTGTTTAATATCATTTGATCGGTATTTGAATTTAAATTAACGACGTGTTTGACAGAAAAACGCGAATTAAGCAGTGACCCTTTGTTCACCGACCTGGTGCATTTCTCACGTTAATCTGATTACTACTGAGCTCTGAATTAGTAGGCATTGTAAATTTCACTTGAGCCAATTTGCATTTTAATTGCTGTAGAGAGATTTTGGTGAAGTTAATTCCGAACATCGACTTAAGACGGTCGTTAGTGGCCAAATTGTCTCCTTCAGTATTGGAGCAACAAGATCCACTTGTCCAATAAACGTTCATGGAAAGTACCACTTGTTCTCTCCAAACTTCCCTCTCTTATTGGAGTTTGTAAGCCTGTGTTGGGCTCTGATGGTTGACTCTACTTGGAGAGCATCTTCAAAGGTTCAACAAGTAACTCCAGGCGTCAGGACTTGGTGAGTCGATTAAACTTTATTTTGATGCGGAACAACCAAACCTGTCATGCAGCAGGCTATTATTTGAACCATTACAGTTTCAATTTTCAAAGTAACATGATCAAATTTGAACTTCAATAGTGTCAGTGAGGTGTCTAAAAAAAAGGGCAACTGCAAACTTCCTGTTTATTCTTTAGAATTTTGTCAATATTGTGAATTTAAAATACATAGTAGATGAAATTGTAATTAGCAGATTTTTGTTTGTAAAATATGTAACCTCTACATTTCTTAATATTTTCACTGACAATCATTAAAGTAGAAATTCCACATAGTAATATTTTTCTTAAATGGAGCCTCACTCAAAGGACTGGCCAGTTAATTAATTCATTGAAAAATCAACCGAACTGATTGACGAACGTCAAGCATTTTAAGTAATAGTTTGTATTTGCTTCTGAGCCGTAAAGTACAGCATTTGATCATTAATATACCTCAAGTAGGTAATGTTAATATTTTTTTGTAACACAACCATTTTATTTTATTATTTTGTCATATGCCATATGAAATGATAATTTCCTTTTCTTAAAACTCTTGCTGTTTATTTGATTTTTATTTGTGTATGAGTTAATATTTATTTAAAATTTAACAAACCATGTCAATTTGATTTTGTTTACTATCCCAAATTTATTTATGTGAAGAAATTTAATATTATTGTTAACATTAACATATCTGTTTAATTGAAGAGAAATTCCTCGCTAATATCTCTCCTGTTTGGCAGCAACACCATTAATAAATTCTAATTATCGTTTATCTAGATTTCTTAAATTTTATATAACCAGGCCCTAGCCTGGGGTGCCCACAAATATAGGACTCCAGGCAGAGCACTACAGAAAATAGCGTGAGTATCAAACCATATCAAGATCTGCCAACCTCCTAAAGTGTTTCTAGTCTTAATAATAATAATAATCTGATAGATAGATGCTTTTAGAGTAGCACCGATAGGCAAAAGTGACCTCACTATCAAGCAGATTCAAATCCACTTGAGGTCAATCACAATATACCACGTCACTCACATATTGTTGTTTAAGGACGGTTACAAATGGTTGGTGAGTTGTTTGAGATTCCTTCTTTGCATTTGGACTGTTAGTTCGCCATGCATTTGTATTTTGCTGTAAATAATCCGTGTGGGGGTTAAGTGGAATAGCAGAGTTTGCTAGACATGGCCATCGTACAGGTTTGTATGTATTATTTTCAATTGTATTTTGTGTGTTTCTTTTTCAATAAAAGCCTATTATTATTATTATTATTATTGTTATTATTATTATTGTTATTATTATTTTGCCGAAGACAGATTTTTTCTTATTTTCTATATCCAGTAATAACGAAAGTAATAGAGTTGGCAACAAAATGGCTATGTATACAATGTTGTCGTCTTGAACTTTCAACAAGTATCACATAGTTTTCAGCAAATTTGTTTTGTTCATTTAAAGCTTATTTTACTGTTACCTCTAATTCACACTAAAACACACAAAGATAATGTAGCACTATTTTAGCGCTGACTGCAAAATAACAAATTCTACAGGTAAGGGTCCTCAACTTTGATTTTTGAGTTGAGCAACAGTCCCAACATATCCTGCACAATTTTTCTTAGTGGAAATCTAGTCTCTACTTTAATAGTCAATAAAAACATTGTTAGGGAGTGTTAATATACACTGGATTCAAATAATTACTAACTAATTCTTGAACTTCTGCAGTGTGTATATTTTTCTATCACACAAGAATATGTTAGAATTAAATTGATTGAATGTTTGTTAAATTGCATAAAAATAAAAAATATACTTAACAGGATTTCAAGATAATCCTTACGTACAAACAAGACGAAAGTGAGATACACAATCACAGAATTATAACAATAATAACTCGTAATGAGCATTTGCATTATCTTGACTAAAATTAAATATACAAAACAGTAAAACAAACGTTCCATATAAGCAAAGTAATATAAAATATGACAAAATAAAACTAGGTCATGTGTAAGAGACTTATTACATAAAGTACCTAAGTTGCCTTAGCATCATTAATAAATTACTAATTTCATACATACAGGGTCTGACAATGGAATGTGTTACTAAAAAGAAACTATAAGTAAATTTTTATAGACAGAAATTTGACACATGTGATTAGAGCACTATTTTTGTAAAAGCTTACATGTCATGTTTCCTCCCATACAACTAAAAAAAGATTGCTTCTAGAGATCTTAATGTGGGAAACCAAACACCAGATTTTATGAAATTTGAAAGTAATTTGACATACATTAAAAATTGTTTGGCCAGTGTTGACTGTTCTGGCAGTTAAGTAATACGAATAAATGTAAAGACCATACACGCTGACACTGTTTCTGAAAATTAGACACAATTGCTATATATAAAAAACTAATCAGTTACATAAGCGACACAGTTTGGCTTTTAAAATGACATGGCTACCAGGAAGGCACTGTTTGGTTTAAACAGGTTCTGGTCCGATGAAGTCCCTCTGGGTTCCACTCCTGGCAAGCGTGTCAGCCGCAACATTGCCAGCATGGTCCGAGTGGTCCGGTATCCAGACCAGCAACACCTCATTGCAGCTGCCCAGTTCGGTGAGGGCAGGTTTACAACTCAAAAACGGTATGGAGTTGTAAATCTGCCCTCAACGAACTGCGCAGCTGCAATGAGGTGTCGCTGGTCTGGATACCGGGTCACTCGGACCATGATGGCAATGTTGCGGCCGACACGCTTGCGATGTTTGGAGCCCAGGGGGACTTCATCGGACCAGAACCTGTGCTGGGGATATCATCATGCACAGCCAAACGCACCTTAAAGACCTGGACAGAAAGAATGACAATCCAGCAATGGCAAAATCTGTCAGGATTAGCTCACTCTAAGGCATTCATAAATGGCCTGTTTTGAGTCAAGGGCTAAAAAACTTCTAGAGCTAAACAGACAACAACTGAGTACTCTAGTCGACCTGTATACAGGACACTGCCGCTTGCATCACCACATGCACCGAATTGGAGTCGGTCAGGAAACTGAGCGCCGGCTGTGTATGGAGAGTGACGAAACAGCAGAGCACATACTGTGTTCGTGTCCGGCGGCAGACAGGACTAGACACCTGCTCTTTGGCAAGACAAAGCTTGCTCCGAAAGATCTGGATCAACTTTCGCCCACAAAGATCATCACCCTCTGCAGGAGACTGGCTTTGTTGGGGGAAATATAGACTATTAGGCGTGAGCCACAATAGAGCTTATGGTCGCAGTGGAGGGACCGGTATGGCCCACTCACAACCATACCTAACCTAACCTAACCTTGGTTTAAATGTTCAGATCAAACGCTATCTAAATGTCAACAAAGATATATATACCCGCTTTGTTTACTATCAAAGGGCCTCTAACAGGGTTTGATATACCCAAGCTTATGAAAATCATCATCGAAAAACAAGTGGACATACAAGAAATCATATTGCTGAGAGTACTGAAAATCTGCAGAGGATTGCTCAACAGGTTAAAGAGGACGACAACCTAGAGTCCTTGGCCAAATTATTATGACCACCACAAAATGTTGTAATTTTTATAATTTGCTGTGTCTTTATTTTGAAGATAGGTGTTTTATATTTATAAAAATTATCTTTTACAATGCGGCAACACTGACTAATGAATTTCAATGTTGCAACACTTCAGTCAAGTGATTAGGCATATTGTGTTAATGTCAAAACTAACCTCCAAATCTAATCTGAGCTCGTGGCATATCACATGGTTTGAAAAGAAATATAATTTACTGCGTCTTTATTTTGAAGCTAAGTGTTTTATGCTCACAAAAAGTTATCTTCTACAATGTGACAACACTGACGAATTAATTTCAATGTTGTCAACACTTCAGTCACGTGACTTAGCGCATTGTGCTAATGTCAAAACTAACCTCCAAATCTAATCCGAGCTTGTAGCATATTACATGGCTTGAAAAGCAATTGTTCAAGAGTTCAATTATGTCTGTAGATCATTTTCAATCTAAAATTGTAATGCTACTCTCATTGATTGCTGGGAAAATATATGTTTTCCTTTTTTTATCCTTTTTAAGGTTATAAGTAAAGGAAAAGACGTTTCTCCAACTAAAGTTGGCATGGTTAAGGCTTTATTAGAGGCAGCCTTTCTCAACGAGGAATAGCCAACAAGGCGAAGGTTTCCAAAACATCCAGAGGCAATATTAAAAGAAAACTTAATTGTCTCTGTCCTAAAAACTCAAACATGTTCGTAAATAAATGTGGCAGGCAACAAGTAGTAACACCTTGAGGAAGGTGACTTATAAGAAAAATTAAACTGAAAAAAAAACCGGAGAATAACACCTGCATATATCAACAAGTTAGTATCATTCAACTTATTAATTGCTGTGTAGTATCAGTCAGGTCATAACAACACACCAAGTGGTCAAAAAACTCTACAGTGCTCGTCACAGGACAGCTAAAAACCAAACCTCGTGAAGGTAACGGTGAAGAAAATGTTTCAGGGAGCACAGAAGTATAAAGATTTTCTGAAAATGATTGGATGAAGATATGTAACTACATTGTAAATAATGCATTTGTTCTCATCATTAGTTTCTCAGATACGTCATTTTGATTATTTTCAGGTGTATTTCAGTGATGAGAGCTTACTGCAGATTATTATGAATAGGACTCAGCATGTGAGAAGACTAACAATAGAAATATATCACCCAGACTACATCATTAGGACAGTTAAGCACTTAATGTATGTGATGATATGGTCCATAATTAGCGGAAAACAACTAGGGTGATTTTATATTGTCTAAGCGATAATGAGACAGGACTGATACATTCAAGTACTGGATAAAAGACGAAAGGTTCAACTGCGTGAGTGCTTTTCCCCAGATGAGTATTTTATTTTCATGCGAGACAGAGCACCATGCCATATGGCAAAACTCAGCAAAAATGTCTTGCAGGGGAACCACATTTATTGTAAAATTGAATGACAAATGTATTATTATTACTACTGATTGACTGGCCAGGAAACTCCCCGAGGTTCACCCAAAAGAAAATGTGTGGGAACATCTGAAACGGGAAATATCAAAGAAAATGTGACAAATGCAGCCAATAGAAGAAATAGTTTACTAGTAGAACCACAATGACAACTTACGTGAAATTGCCCTAGATTGCATTAAAAGCACGACGGGGGGGTTTCAAGCTGTCATCAAGGAAAAGTGTGGGACAACAAAATATTAAATAGATTATAACATTTCAATTTTGTTATTTAAAGACTTGTTTTATTTGATCTTAAGATGTAAATAATTTCTCACATATCAAAAGTTACCCAAAACCTCAAAATTCTCTTGAAAATGTCAATTTTTAAGATTTTTTTTAATATAAAATTGACTGCCCATAATAATTTGGTCCTGTAGGTTCTAAACTAAGATGCTTTTTTTTCCAACATCCAACCAAACCAACCATGGTCAATTGAATCATGGAGTGGGTGTACATATCGAAATACCCAAGAATATTAATTAACACCAATAAAGATTCATGTATTTCTAAAAATGAAACAATTCTTTCGGAACAGAGCTCTAAGCAATGAGATCAAAATACGGAATGCAAAGGTGTTACATATTTACTGTCTCTTTATACAGAATAAACGCTGCAAACTAAACAGACTGTGATAAGAAGAATACTCAAACTATCTTACATGGACAGAGTAAGACCACGGAAATCCTACAAAGAGTAGAAAAGGAAGCAGAATTAACTACAGAAGTAAATGATCGAGAACTACAATTCCTAGGCCATCTTAGGAAAGAAGAGATACCAGCTGCTGTAAATACTTATCCAAGGTAAAAGCATGGAGACATGCAGTCTAGAAGAAGAAAAATGCTGTGGCTTTGTAATATAAGAAAGCTGTAACCCTAACTAGAACGTGAAAAGAAGAATACTTAAACTATCTCACATGGATAGTGTAAAGGCATGGAAATGCTACAAAAGAAAGCAAAATTAAGCGCAGAAGTAAAAGATGAAGAACTACAATACCAAGCCATCTTACAAAAGAAGAGATACCAGCTGCTGTAAATAATTATCCAAGGTAAAATCATGGGGACATGCAGTGTAGAAGAAGAAGAATGTCATGGTTTTGTAATCTAAGAAAGCTGTAACCCTAACTAGACCGTGAAAAGAAGAATACCTAAACTATCTTACATGGATAGAGTAAGGGCACTAAAATCCTACAAAAGGGTAGAAAAGGAAGCAGGATTAAGCACAGAATTAAAGGATCAAGAACTGCAATACCTAGGCCATCTTACAAAAGAAGAGATATCAGCTGCTACAATTAATTATCCAAGGTAAAATCATGGTGACATGCAGTGTAGAAGAAGAAAAATGTCGTGGCTTTGTAATCTGAGAAAGGTGTAATCCTAACTAAATAGACCGTGAAAAGAAGAATAGTCAAACTATCTTACATGGATAGAGTAAGGGCACAGAAATCCTACAAAGGGTAGAAAAGGAAGCAGAATTAAGCACAGAAGTAAAGGATCGAGAACTACAATACCTGGGCCATCTTATGATAGAAAAGAGATACCGGCTACTGCAAATAATCATCCAAGGTAAAATCATAGGTACATGCAGTGTAGAAAGAAGAATAATGAATAACGCTTTGTAATCTAAGAAAGCAGCAGTAAAGAAAGTTCAAATACTCACGAAAATTTCCAACCTTCAACAGAAGAGGGCACTTTAAGGAAAATAAAAATTTGGTCAGGGGTATGGTTTCCAGAAACTGCTATTAATAATAGGTACATTTGGAGAGCCCAAGACTCCAAAACATAATTTAAAAACCTGACGATCGTTTCATTAACCAAGCTAGCGTCATCGGAGGATGAGAAAATTTTTACATTTTTCATCCTCTGGCAATGCTAACTTGGATAGTGAATCGATAGTCAGGTTTCTTCAAATGTGTAGTGGTGATTTGGGCGCTCTAAGTGTACTTATCGGTGCTCATCACAGCTTCCAATCTTCACTTAGTAAACTAATGTTTCTTTTTTAAGTGTGAGTAAAAGTATGTGTTAAATTGCAGAGATTGTGAACAAAAATGTTGTATTATATAAAAACGTTGCCTACAAAATGAATCTTAAAATAAAACATCACAAAACATTTTTAGGAGCAGAACAAATGTAACAAATCATTTTTTTATAATACCACTACACTGTCAGACCTTATAAAATACCACAGCTTTCACAAATCTGGTACTCTTTTCATAACTCTGTACAAAAAGATCATGTTTTGCCAAAAGCTAACGAATCTTATCACCACATTCTTAAAAAACACATTTTCTGGTCATTCAACATTATAAATAAATACTCTAAGACCTACAGCAGAACGCTTATGGTAGTAGATAAAATTTTCCCATTTTAAACACTTCTATAAGCTCTCCGAGCAATATTATTACAGTCTACATCACAATCATTTACCATCTAGAATAAAATTCATCACCTGTCAAAGTTGTTCTCTCCCACTTCGTTTTCTATAAGTGGAAGGTTAACGTTTTGTCATTCCACCGCATGAAGAATTGAATGACACAGCGGACATCTGTCTTGTACATACAACCACTTTCTTAGGCAAACGCCATGGAAAAAGTGGTTGCACTTAGTAATTTTGGCTGAACGCATCTCCTGGTAGCATATGGCACAAACATCATCGAGTTTATTCAACTGTTCTGCATCAGCTTCTGGCAAGCTTTCAATTTTATTAACTGCTGTTCGTCTTTTCATAAATACAGTCCACCCAGCTTTCGCATCGCACCAGATATTAAAGTATGCATGGATACACATCATAATAGCTCGAATTGCGCTTCCGCTCTCAAACAATAAAATCCATGCACCATTAAAGAATAAAAAGATACCAAAACAGAACTCCACAGTATTGCCGAATGACCGAATATAGTAAATGTAGTCATCGAGTTTTTCCCAGAAAGTAGCCCTTTTAGAGTCGATCAAGAATAAAGAATAAATAGCCAGCGAAACAAAAACCTTTACTATCACTTCTATGCAGAAGGCTGTTACGGCTAGAATCCAAGTTGACGTTTCCTGCGTTTTCCAGAGGAAGTACATAAGAACGCAGGGTAACGTTACTAAAATCCAGCAGACAAACAGCGCATGGACATGCCTCCGAAGAGATGGATTATGTGATGCACTTAAGCTCATCAGAAGCGGATTGAGAACATTATGAACAAAGTGTAATAAGGCTGTGAAAAGTAGACATAAATTCCGACATAATCTTATAAATCTTACCTCCGGTTCCAGGCTTGTCAAGCCTGTCTGTAAGGCTAAGATATAAAAAACAATCGCAGAAACAGTCCCAAAGTTTTTATCATTTTCATCTTCAGTCAGTAATATCCACTGGAAAAATTTACCAATGTAGTTGCAAATATATGAGACGATACTTGTTATCCCTAATACAGCAGTTAAAGTATCGCACCCTGTAATCATTAAATATTTAAGTAACCTATAATACGGCGACAGACCATCGTTCGTTTCTTCCCAAAATCCAGAGATGAAGAATATAGCTGTATGTTCGAGCAGTCGAATAATCCAGAATAATCGTAACACTTCAGGAACGTTAAGTCTGGTCCATTCTGATTCTATGAGTGCCGACATACCGTAATTTGAAACAAAAACCTTTGTGTGTGTATATCCTGAATAAAGTGTTTGCATCAGTGTTATTATCGAGGACCACAGCACGAACGTGACCAAAGCTGCTGGCAAAAGAACTGCAAAAATTGGTATGTTAAGTAAAATCTGCCCTGGTAACGGCAGGAATGTCAGAAACGAAGGTACTAAGAATGACATTGGCAATATCTTTTGTAAAAGCGGATACCTCGGACCCAAGTGCACGTTGATGAAGATGAAAGCAAGCAGAGTTTGCATGCAGAACGTCAGTAGTACTTCTGAAACGTCTTCTTCTATAAGATCCAATTTCATGGTGACAAAGTGGTCTAGTAGACAGACGGTTCCGTTTTGTTTTAGTTTTAAAACATGCCTTGCTAGGTTGAAATTTGACAAGTAGGAAAGATAGATAACTCCAGCTGATGACAGGTACATATACACCACCATTAGGTGTTTCGTGTTGAGAATGAAGAAACATAGCGCCACTCCGCAGCCTGAAAAAAAAATTATATATATCAGTACCTTTATTTTTACATTGTGCAAAATCATGTTGATTCATTAACACTAGCAAATTATATTTTTTAACCCCTTACTGCATAATGGGTCATATATGGTACAATTCCAATTTTTACATTTATCCATTAAGTGTAAATTAAAAAATTGCCTTTTTAGTGCACACTGGGTTATATATGACACAACGTCGTCATTTCTTGCCCTACCTACTAGTAGTGATATTGTGAAGTTACATTAAGAAATTATGTCATGGCCGCATTAGATTAGATTGTACCAAGTGATGTGATCATTGTGAACTGTTTCAAACAAGTTTTAGCGCGATTTTAGCTCTGAAAAAAATAGGGTAACAGCGTCAGAAGCTCCTTAGTTTAGTAAGCAACTAGATTTTTTGAAATTGATTGTATTTCATCCAAACATGTTTTTCTGCCATATATGGGACACCACGCGGTTCCTGCAAAAACGTCAGCGGACATATATAGTACAATATGCACTTCTGATGTCAGTTTATTTCATACTCCTTATTACTTCCACATCGCCAACGTGTGGAGTAGTAGTAGTAGTAGTAGGTTTGTTTTTTTTTTGGAGGGGAGACCGCTTGGCAAAAGATGCTGGCTCATCAACAGTGTCGGGCGCAACTCCGACTAAAACCCCTCTGGTTCTGCCTTCAGGCTAGCCCGTTTCACCATTTCTGATATTCACAGGCTGCCGCAGGTTGATTCGTCGTTCTTTCTTGCCTTATATGTTTATATTCCTTTGGTGTCTCTCATTGTCTTCCCGCTTCTTCTGCTTCATAATATTCATCAGCATGTTGTGAAGTGTATCCCAGCTTTCCCTAGATTCGATCATTTCAGGGATTATATTTGCTATAGTCAGCTTAGATTTTAATTTCGCCTCTACTTCTTCTCTTGCATTGCTCCATTTCGGACACTCAAAGATCACATGTTCGACCGAGTCTACACTATTCACACAATACACACAGAGATCGGATGTCTCCAGTCCCATTCTTTTAGTGTATGCGCCAAAAGATCCATGGCCCGTAAGGATCTGCGTCAGCCAAAAATCCAACTTCCGATGCTCCCACTTCACCCATGCCGTCAGGTCACCTATAAGAGACTTTGTCCACTGTCCTTTCTCAGTGTTGCTGTTCCACTCTTCCTGCCACTTTTTCATAATACGTTCCCTTATATTGATTTTATCATCTTGACCAGCTTGGTAGATTTGTACCCTCTCTTCTACTTGTAGTTTTATGGGGATAATTCCTGTGATAACATTTAAAGCCTTTGTCGACACCGTTCTATACGCCGATGCAATACGCAACAAGGTCTTCCGTTGTACTCGCTCCAGCATTTCCCTATATCTTTTATATTTGAGGACACTATGCCATATTGGTGCGCCATAAAGCACGATATTGTGCACTACGGTGCCCAAAACTGCCCTCTTCGAGCTGCTAGGGCCCCCTACGTTTGGAAACAATCTTGTCAAGATGGAGACTCTGGTTTCGGCTTTTTTTACAGTTTCCACTACATGCTGTTTGAACGTTCTTCCCTGGTCTACATATATTCCTAAGTACTTTACGGTGTTTTTTGGTTTTATTTGTAAGTCTCTTATGTTAAAGCAGATGTTGTTGCGGTCTCTCTTACCTTTTAGAATCAGCGCCTCTGTTTTATTTGGTTCCAACTCCAATTTATGGTGAACTAGCCATCGGTCTATTCTCCTGAGGCACTCATTTGCTTGCGCTATTAGCGACTTTTCGTCCTCAGCGGCCACCACTAGTGCGAGGTCATCAGCAAAAGCTATGGTCCTAGCCGTTCCAATAAGTGGTACCCCCAGCACTCCATCGTAAAGGATATTCCACAATGTGGGCCCCAAGACCGAGCCCTGCGGGACGCCCATTGGTGCGGGAATCTCCTCTCCTTTGTTACAGTAGTCCGACACCGTGTTCACCAAATATGCTGATATGTTTCTGCGCCTCAGTTCTCTAATGATCAGACTGTGCCTGGCGGTGTTGAATGCATTTTTAACATCTAGAAGAAGTAGCACACACCACTTCTCTTTTGTATGATCCAGGAACTTGTAGATACTCTCCACAGCCTGGATAGTAAATCTCCCACTCCTGAAGCCATATTGGTTCTCGTGCAAGTTTCCCTTTGCTGCCATTTCTGCTCCGATTCTCTCTCTTATTAGCGCCTCATAGAGTTTACTAATAGCGTTCAGTAAGCATACTGGCCTGAATTTCAGTTCCTCCATGCAGTCTTTTCCCTTTGGTAACAGCACCACCCTGGCCACCTTCCAGTCGGTTGGAAACTTTTGTTCTTTCAGTAGGCCATTAAGAACTTTCAATATCCATTGCGGCTGCTGGTCAATTACCTCCTTTATGACTTCAGCAGGCAGCTTGTCCAGGCCGGCCGCCTTGCCTCGTTTCATTTTTCTTGCCGCTGCTCTCAGTTCCTCTATGGTGAATGGCTCGACGGTTGTCTCTGTCTGATTTTCTTCCCAAGAGTCGTTTTCACTAGAAAATAGTCTGGATACTACCTTTCTTTTTATGTCAGGGTGCAGCTCATACGGAGTGACCAGCTTGAGTTCCTTTGTCACTAATTTGTATGCACCTCCCCAAATGTCGTTTTCAAGCTTCTCGCATATTCGTTGCCGATGGTCTTTCTTAGATCTGCGGATGAGTTTTCTTAGCGTCTTCCTTTTTTCCTTGAGTTGAGCGTTTACTTCGATGAGCTTGTTGCTGTTTATATTCTTTTTCTTTAACAGTTTAGTCTGAGTACGTCTTATTTTATTACATTCGTCTCTTTTTTCCTGAATGTCCGAGTTCCACCAGTAAGGGACTCTTATGGGGATCTTGTGTTCTCTCAGAAGGCTATCTTTGTAAGCTTCCCCAATTACCTTTGTGCACTCTTCCGGTGATGTGTGCATACTTTCATGACCAACTCCCAACTCCAGTGAGGCTCGAAATGTCTCCCAATCCACACAGTGTTTTTGCGCACGTTGTGCGCCTTTTGTTTCTACGTCCCCCACTTCGAAGTAAATATATTTGTGGTCGGTGTGGCTGTCCATTTTCAACACTTTCCAATTCTTGAAAGACTTTGCGATTCTGTTGGACGCAGCAGTGATGTCTATGTGTGATTCACTAGAACCTCGAACAAAAGTCGAATCTCCATTATTCAAGACCACCAGATCCAGTGCTGAGAAATGGTCCATCCAGTAGTGGCCTTTTTGATCAGTTTTTGGTGCTCCCCATACCACCGATTTGGCATTTATATCACCAACCAGAACCACAGCATGGTGTCCGTTATCTGCTTCCTGCACTATTTTGTCCACCTCCGCCTTATATGTTTGCAGCGGAATATTTGGCGAAACATAGCACACTATCCACTTAACACTATCTGTTTTCACACACCCAAATCCCTTTCCCCGCACTAGTAGTAGTAGTAGTAGTAGTAGTAGTAGTAGTAGTAGTACCAGTGGTGGGGAGGCTAACGCCAAGCAAGTAGGCCACAATGGGCCCCTTTTGCCAACCCCAGCAACCCAGCAACCATGCTCTACCCTTCCTAGGTTCCGTCGCCAAACCGCCTCAACCTCGAAATGAAGGCCGTGACGGTCTTCAATTGGATGGTACTTACCTGATTCCTCTGCAGAGTCCTCTAACCGAACAATTCTACTAGAAGACTCCCAAAAGCCTCGCATTCACACAGGTAGTGGTAACACGTTTCTTCATCCTCGCCACATTCCTGGCAAATGGGATCCCTCTCTACGCCTATCAATGTGAGGTGTCTTCTAAGGGCGCAGTGGCCTGTCAGCACCTCCAGTTGCACCTCCTTTACTAGTCTTTTGAGGTCGTCAGCGCACTCCTGAGCCAGTGTTGACCTGATTCTGGCCGCGCAGACTGCCCGGAGGACCGCCTGGCTATTCGAGCAAATGTACACATTTCTCGGGGCTCCTCCTCACATCCTGTCTATTGGCCACAGACAGGATAGCGTACACCTCTGTTTCGAATGCCGTGGTATATGCGCCCAGAGCATAACACCCACGCACCCCCAGGCCCTCGATGTACATTCCTGTCCCGGAGGATTGTTGATGCTCCAGCCGCGATCCGTCGGTAAAACAGACCAGGCTTGCGGACTGGAATGCAACCAGATTTGCCCTCCACTGATCCCTACTGGGGATCCTGAGGGTATATGGCTTAGTCAACCTAATATCGTCCTCTGCATTCCGTACCTTGATGGTGGAAATGGGAATTTCCTTTTTCACCTACTTGGCGACTCTTGCATGTCCTATTATTGCTCCCTCTCCGCACCAGTTTCCAGAGTCCCGCATTCTAAGATGCGACGTCATAGCCTCCCTTCTGATACAGATGGGAAGCGGTGGCAGCATCAACAAGACCTCTAGCGCGGCTGAGGGTGTCATCCTCATAGCGCCTGTGATACCCAGGATCGCCAGCATTTGGAGTGTGGCCAGCTTCCTGGTAGTAGTTTGGTTCACACCACACCACCCGACCAACGCCTCATAGAGGATTCTCGGCCTGACAATCGCAGTGTAAATCCAATGAAGGATCCGAGGATTAAGTTCCCAGGTCCTCCCCATCACTCGACGCAGCTGCCAGAGGGTCGCCACTCCACACGTGTGGAAGTATCGCATCGGCGACAAAAATTTTAAATTTTTTTTCGCTTAAACGTCGAAAAAAGGATCAAAACATATAGAAACATGATTTGGGTACGAATTTTTTTGTCTGTCGGTCTGTATGTCTGTTTGTAGCCACGATAACTTTAGAACCAATTGAGATATCGTCTTCAAATTTGTTATACAGTTGGTACTCGATAAATGAACGGTTCGGATTGTTTTTTGGTAGTGGAGGAATGGGGGGTGATTTGGTGAAAATTGACATTTTTTCATTAAAACTCGAGTAATATAACGTTGTAGGGTATATTTATTAGAAAACTTTTAATTTCATCAAACATCTGGTATTCTGTGCTAAAATTAAATTTGGGGTTGAATGTGTGAGGGTGGAATATTGTTGACAAAAATGTCGAAATTATTTTTTGCTAAAACGGCGTCAAAAGTCTCAAACCATATAGAAAACTTGATTCTGGAACAAAAATTTTTTGTCGGTCGGTCTGTGGGCACGTATGTCTGTCTTTTAATAGGCGCAATAACTTTCGGCCGAATTGAGATACAATCTTCAAATTTGGTATCCAGTTAGCACCCGACAAACGCTTCGAATTGTTTTTGGGTAAATCGCTTCAGGGGATAGGGGATATATAAGGGGTGATTTGGTGAAAATTGACAATTTTTCAATAAAACTCGAAAAGTCGAAACAAAAGTTAATGGGTACAGGAATACAAATATTTTCTTTGTGGTCAAGTCATGGGCCCTAAATTAATTCCATGAGAATGTCTTTTTGAGGAGAATAAGTTATTACAGCTATGTGGATGTTATGATTCAATTTGCAGCTCTATTTTTGTTAGTTTTAGACCAGCATTATGCACCCAGAAAAAAAAAGGGCTTCAAAATGTAAAAGTTTTTGATATACCAGAGGATAGCGAGGATGAAAGACTTTCAAATGATGAAAACGAACCTGTGGTATTGGCCTTCGAATCAGATGATGAAGCATCAATTGAAAATTACCGCCAACCAGGTATTATGATTCCTGATACGAATGAAGAAAACACGTCCGATAGCGATGAAAATAAGCGCCTAAATATGCTGCGCACAAAGTTAAAAACTAAAAACAAAGTGGTTAAAAAAATAGATACATCTGGAAACAAGACAACTTAGTTGCCCCAGAAGAAGATATAAAATTTCTTGGGTCTGAAGATGTTCCACCTTAACTAAAGGGCATAGATTCTACATATTGATTTTTTTAGATTTTTGTTTACTGAATAAATGGCAAGTGAGATTGTTTACGAAAGTATTTTTTAATATGTGGGGGGAAAAGGCCGGAAAAACCAATGGAACTTACTAGAAACCAGTTTGAACAATTTATTGGAACATGCATTTATATGTCCATTGTACAATTGCCTAATTCCAGACATTATTGGAGTTCTCATCTAAACCACCGATTAGTTCTGATATTATGTCATGCAATATGTGGGAGGAGATAAAATGTTATCTACATTTTTCAAATAACAATGATGCTATTGCACCTGGAAATCCTGGACATGACAAACACTTCAAAATCAGACCATTACTCAACAAACCACGAGAGCGATTACTCAAAGTGTCAAAAGAGGAATATCTCGCCATCGATGAGCAAATTATTCCAACAAAAACCCGTTCATCCATAAAACAATATAACCCACAAAACCTCCTAGATGGGGCTATAAACATTTGTCCTAAGTGAAGTAAGCGGATTTTCATATGACTACGAAATGTTTGCAGGAGGGCAAAATAATGTAATCTCCGGTGATTATCCCAATTTAGGCGTGAGCTCAAATGCAGTTCTGCGATTATCCCAAACAGTACCTAGACATATAAATCACAAAATCTTTTTCGATAATAGGTTCAATAGTGTACCGTTGCATTTTTTTTTAAGAAAAAAAGGTTTATTCCATTGGGTACCGTGTGATTAAATCGGGAACCTAATGTCAATATGCCTAAAGAGTGAGAATTGAAGAAAAATTGTCAAGGGTATATGTTGGAAAAAGTGTCTGAGATTGATGGCACTAAAATTTCTCTTAACTTTCTGGTATTATACCAGGACAGTAAATGCCATGTCCACATATGTTGAAGGCTTGTTGGTTAAACGATTTTCTAAGAAAGATAACACTCACGTAATACGTAATGGTCTCATGTCCGAAAGCTATTAGTCTACAATCGCTATATGGGTGGGGCAGATTTGGTACACTCCATGCTGGGGTATTACAGAATATAATTTCGGCCAAAAAATGGTATATTCGCATTTTTTTTCACCCGGTGTATCTCATGGTGGTCAACGCATGGATCCTCTGGAGAACAAGTGACCCTGAACATAACTTAGCTTTAGCATATTTCAAAATGGCTGTTGCAGATAGTCTCTGCAAAGCACACAAATCAGTGTCCAAAATGAAGGGCCGCCTTGGTGCATCTTTGGAAAATATTCTAAAAGGATCAGAAAGAGGACCGTCATGTGAATTCCCCATTGAAAAAGTTAGAATGGATGGTTACAATCATCTTCCTGTATGGTGCAAAGAGAGACAACGTACGAAGTATCCCTGTGGTGCCAAGGCTTACATACAGTGTGAAAAATGTAAAACTTTCCTTTGCTTAAATAAGCATTGAAATTGTTTGTATCTGTTCCGCACTACTTAAAACCATTTTCACATGTATACGAATAGTATATTGTTAGCAGAATATAAGTTTATGTTTTTTAAAATTGTTTTTTTAAAATTTTGCCTTTGTTGCGCATTATGTCATATATGGAACAATTTCTTGTTTTTAGTGAATTTTCGTAGAAAAAATTCACTAATGGAGAGATCCCGACTTTTGAATTTTCAAAACATTTTTGCAAATGAGCGCGAACTAGGACCCCTAGAACCCATATCCGGGATCAGTTTCAATTTTTATATGTTTATATATATATATATATATATATATATATATATATATATATATATATATATATATATATATATATATATATATATATACAGGGTCGCTGATAAGTCTGGAAACGGTCGATTATCCGGGAAAATATACAAGGTGTCGAAAAAAGTTTTATACAAAAGTTTTTGGGTTCTTCAATGTCTACTAGGCGGTGATAATTTCATTTATACAGGGTTGGTCATACAGGCGTGGCACACCAATATTATTATTTTTTTAATGGAACACCCTATATATTATTCGATATTTCAATCCTTCTCTTAATTTTGAGCAACATTTATCAGAAGCATGATGTACATAAACTCAATCGTTTCCGGGTAAAAAAATAAATAAAAATAAACGCTATTGTTTTTAAAATCTATTGGATGAAGAACAAAAATAAATGAAAAGTAGAATATCTCTTGAAAACAATCTGTGAGTGTGAAAAGAACCGGTTGCGATGTTTTTAACATTGTTTGAAATCCTATTTTATAAGATGTTCAAAGTGTTCTCCATTGACCTCCTGACAATAATGAATTCGCTTAACAAAACATTGCACTGCATTTACAAGAGCGTTTTGAGGAATGTTATTAATTTCATGCACAATCCTTGCTTGCAACTCTTCAATATTCTGCGGTCTATTTTGGTAAATTAAATTTTTTACATGACCCCACAAAAAAAAGTCAAGCGGCGTCATGTCGGGAGACCTAGCTGGCCATTCAATAGTTCCCCTGCGCCCTATCCATCTGCCAGGAAAGGTTTGATTCAGATATTCCCGTACCTCAATTCCAAAATGAGGGGGTGCCCCATCCTGCTGAAACCATATTTCTTCCGCTGGTAGATTTGGGTCGTTATTGTTCGGAAATAATCGACTAACGTCTGGAACAATTGATTCTTGCAAAAGTGTCAAATATCGAGCAGAGTTCAAATTACCGTGTATAAAATAAGGTCCTATGATATGTCCACCAATAATAGCACACCAAACATTTACTTTTTGCGGTCTTTGGGTGTGAATTTGTTCCATCCAATGTGGGTTTTCGTCTGACCAGTACCTACAGTTGTGTCGGTTGACTTGTCCATTCAAACAAAATGTAGATTCGTCGGAAAACAAAATGTGGTTGGCAAAGTTAAAATTTTGGCGTAACTTCTCCATAATAAGTTCACAGAACTCGATTCTGCGATCAAAATCGTCTTCACTCAGTTCTTGCAATAAATGAATTTTATATGGACGGAACTTTTCCCGCTTCGTAATCTTTTGAATTGAATATCGACTCATATTGTGATTTAAAGCCAATTGCTGTGCCGAAGTTTTCGGATTTTCCACCACATCCAATATTACATTCAAAGAATTTTCTTCATTTGTAACGGTTACTGGCCTTCCAGTTCTAGGTTTATCCTTGATACCGCCAGTTTCGTGAAAACGATGCAAAGTTTTCGAAACTGTGGATTTGGAGATCGATTCCCGCTCAGGATGCAACTCATTGAACATAATCACCACTTGAGCAAAACTTCGTGTTCTATCACCGTACCCTATCATCATTAAAATTTCGATACGTTCGGTTTCACTTAAACTTGCCATTTTGCACAAAAACTGTTGACACTAAATTACTAATGTTTCAAAACTGTTGACACTGAATGAATGTTTGACATTCGTTGTCCTGGAAACATTTTAAAACAAAAGAATAATACTGCGTTTCTTATGGGCATCTTATCTTATCTTGGGATTCCAAACAATGTTAAAAACATCGCAACCGGTTCTTTTCACACTCACAGATTGTTTTCAAGAGATATTCTACTTTTCATTTATTTTTGTTCTTCATTCAATAGATTTTAAAAACAGTAGCGTTTATTTTTATTTATTTTTTTACCCGGAAACGATTGAGTTTAGGTACATTATGCTTCTCATAAATGTTGCTCAAAATTAAGAGAATGATTGAAATATCGAATAATATATAGGGTGTTCCATTAAAAAAAAATTAATATTGGTGTGCCACGCCTGTATGACCAACCCTGTATAAATAAAATTATCACCGCCTAGTAGACATTGAAGAACCCAAAAACTTTTGTATAAAACTTTTTTCGACACCTTGTATATTTTCCCGGATAATCGACCGTTTCCAGACTTATCAGCGACCCTGTATATGTATCACACCGATAACTCAAAAAATAATGGGCCGATTTTGATAAAATTTGGCATGTACCTTTCTTTTGTAAATGCTTGGATAAGTTCGTTAGTCAGAAAAATCGGACGAGTTTTTTTGGAAAAATTTTGAGTTTTCATTCGAAAAAAATTCTTATCTCAAAAAGTAATAAGCCGATTATAATAAAATTTGGCATGTACCTTCCTTTTGTAAATGGCTTTAGCAAGTTTGTTAGTCAGAAAAATCGGGCGAGGTTTTCCGGGAAAATTTTTTATCTCAAAGAATAATGGGCCGATTTTAATAAAATTTGGCAGGTACCTTGCTTTTGTAAATGGCTTTGATAAGTTTGTTAATCAGAAAAATCGAACAAGGTTTTCCGGAAAAATTTTGAGTTTTCACTCAAAAAAATTTTTATCTTAAAAAAAAAGTCTATGATAACCAAATTTGGTAGGTAGGTTTATGATATAAAAAGTAAACTATACACCAAAATTTAGATTTCTATGTTACAAGAAAAGAAAGTTATAATAAAATATTTTGTGCCAGATCATTTCTATGAAAATTCACTACCATAACGCACTTGCTTCGTCCAGGCTTTTTTTAATTTTTGAGAAAAATATTAACCCAAGATTTCCTTAAATATTTTTTATGTTACTCCATGACTCGATTCTACTTCATAATATGTTTTCGTCGAAGAGAAAAAAGACATGCGGTAAGGCGTTAATTGAACTAAAATGACTTGCAAACCATGGTCTATTGAAAATTTAAAAAAATTACAAACCAATGTACTGAAGGTAACAAGTCTTATATGAATGTGTGATAAACGCAACAATTGAGATTTTTAGGCTTATTATGGCCACAATAGACATTCTAGACATAGTGATGGGCGGTGGATAAATACCCAACGGGTAATTATAATAAAATACGTTCACACAAAAAACGGCTGGTTTAAATATTTCGGTAAATATAGCCAACCCTCTTTATAAAATGGCAACATTGCCTTATGTGCGTTTATCCAACGGCTATAATGGACAAATGCGTGAGCCGCCAACACCAAACGCAACAGGAGGGCGTGTTTTCGGCGCGAAGATGGAATAGCCAGGAGCACCCTGTGAAATACACAAGTCGTCTCTTAACGTTTGCCGAAAGAAACTATTCTACAACAGAAAGAGAGCCGCTCTCCCTTGTTTTTGCCATCAACAAGTTCAGAGGCCACGCTGACGGTTTACCTGACATTACAATAGACACCAATGATGATGTCAATTAAAACTCAAAAGTAAAGACTTGCCAGGTGGGCGTTATAGCTCCAGTCATTTAACCTCAATATTCAGTGCACTCTGGGTAAAACCAACGTCATGGCTGATACGTTGCCACGACCTCCTGTTACAGAATCCGATCTGCCAACAAAGGAAGTATGCGAAATCACCTTTGACTTGCCAATGATTTCACCACGTGAGATGCACATACGTCAACTCACAGATCCCGAAATTAGTGAAATCATTCCAGACTTGGAATCTCCATAACAGGAAGATGAAGCCCGTAAGTGGTCAGAACGAGGCTGAATCATGGAAAAAGGTATTCTATATTGATACCTTCCTGATAACGATCGAGAAGATGCCCAACTCGTTGTCCCAAAACAAGACAGAGAAGAACTTCTCCAACAATTCCAACATAAAATCTCATACCACGATGGAATTGAGCGTACACTTCAGATAATATTTTAGTATTTCAGAGAATCAAGAAGTGTTACTACTGGTCAGGAATGAGAAAATCCGTTATCAACCATGTCAAATCATGTGTCTAATGTCAGCGTTACAAGACGTCGAACCAGAAGCTAGTTAGCCTTGTTTAGGCACATCTGCCAGCTACCAGGTTCGATACAATTTAAGTTCACTTCTTCGGGCCTTTGCGAGAAAAACAGACAGGAAACAGATGGAATTTAATCGTAGAAGATATTGCCTCCAAATGGATAGATATGTCCGTATGAAACAAGCAACAACCGTTGCCACAGCTACTATTTTAGCAGAAGAAATATATTTGCGATATTGCATAATAAGACGTTTAAAGAGTGATAATGGCGTGCAGCTTTTTAGCGAAGTCATGCAGCACGTTTGTGTCTGCCTAAACATTTCACAATACTTAACTCCTTTATGTCATGCGGAATCGAATCCAGTCGAACGCAAGAATCGTGACCTAAAGCCAAGACTGGCGATCCTGACAGCAAACGACAATACCAGATGGGACGAGAAACTGTCTTTTATGCGTTTCGCCTTAAACATAGCCACGTGCAAAAGTACAGCCTAGACCCCAGCATTCATAACATTTGGTCGAGAACTTCGTTCCGCCCATGAAATAGACATGCGGCAAATTCTCAACACAGATAACTATGTACTCACCATCACACCTTATCTACTGCGAATGAGTAATGCTCTTCAAGAAGTTCGAGAACGACAAGATTTCCACAAGGATAACAGCAAATTATGCTGACGAGAAACGTCAACCAGTTCCCAAGTACGAACCAGGTGATCTAGTGCTAGTTAAATCACATACCCTCAGTAATGCAGCCCATAACGCGTCGTCTAAGCTTTGTCCAAAAAGAAATGGACCTTGCCTTATACCAAATACTATATAATGACAATACAGGACACTCCGGCTGACTTCGTGTTTCAAGAATATCAGCGCCCCTGGCGGATATTACTGATATTACGTCGTTCAAGAACGCGTTTATATGTAAACACTAGCGATTGCTGATGGTTTAAATCTGTATAATTAAGTTTGAGCTGTGTTTTAACAATAAATGTTAGTGGTTGGGTGTGTGCAATCTATAGTTGTTCGAATTATAACGTGCTAAATCTATCAAAGACATTTCATAGGTTTCCAAAGGATCCCGAAACGTGAGTATGATTTTTGGTGTTTTCTTTTGTTACCAGCGAATTTTTTCACAAATTCGCCTAATAATCAATATTAACAATAACTATAACATGGATTGACGATAGTTTTGTATTATAGATGCAAGAGAAGGGTACTATTATCAAAAAGAACTGACTTGGATATAGTATTGAAGACACAAGGTGCATTTAACATTTCAATGTCACTTCCAAAGGAATTAATTAGTTGAAGCAGAAGACAACTTCATAATCACTTTTATACCAATACATATAGTTTGCAGAAGACTATTTATTGTGTAATATTTGCCATCATGTATTAATCGATAAACTTCGTAAACGGATGGTTGAAAGGTTTCAATCATCAACTGTCTTCCAGTGCATCAAGGAAAAGAAATATAAAGGCAAAAAAAGTTTTGGTAAATTTGCAGATTATCTCCCGAACGCTATTTAATTATTTTTTTCAGAAACATGCGAATAATGTATTTCAGAAACTCTAGGCAACGTTAGCGATCCTTCGAACAAAAGCGGACCAATCGAATGCCATTTTAAAATGCCACACCAAACATTGACTGCGAACTTGTTTTGATTGCCTGTTACCTTTGTCAATCTAGGGTTTGTACGAGACCAGTAATGGCAACTATGTTTGTTGACGAGGCCTTTATTATAGAAATGGCTTTCGTCAGTCCTTAAAATTGTATTAAAAAATCGTTGTCGATCGCTATCATGATAGACCTTCGTGATATAAAATTTAATCTCCCCTAATAATCTCCAGGTCGTACATGATGCACTAAGTGTACTTTGTATGGACGGAATTTATTTTTCGAAAGTATTCTTTCACACGTGGAATAAGACATACCAGTTTCTTGTAAAATATTTTTGATTGATATATGCGGTTACTTTATGCAAGTTGTAGCATTTCTGCTAAACGTTGCTTATACGTGACAACATTCACACGATTTCGCTCGGACTGATTGAAAGTTTCGTATGCAATCAGATTCATTTTCAATTTGTGAAATGTTTTGCGATCCGGAGTCGATCGGGTATAGCCTCGGATACAATTTTGCAGGTGCACTGGCATTTTCTTTATATTCTCCATAAATAATAATCATGTCATATTTTTCTTCGTTTGCGAATTGAACCATAATAGTTAGGTACTTGTTTACTTGAAAAACTGTATTATAATATAATGTTGGCAGTTTGTATTTCTGACATGTCTTCGAAAAATTTAGTTGTAAGCCTACTACAGGCAATTGCGAGTTACACCAGATTATGGATATGAGTTATGTAGTTTAAGTATGCAGCTCTAACGAGAAGTCATTCAACGGCAAAATTTTAAGAATTTTCAAACTAGATATGCTTAGCTTAAACTCTTCAGAAGTCATTTTTTATATTGTTTTATCTGCAACAAATAGCAATTGCTAATATTTTTACAGCTACTTTGAATTCGAAATCAACGATATCTATTTTTGCAGAATATAATGCTTACATTTATTCTACATCAGTGCCACTTATACGTTTAATGCATTCTGCTTAAGCTTTAAAGCAAAAGCCATCGTTGACCTCGGTCGTTAAGTTTTCACGGAATACCAAAAATTATTTTCCGCCCTTAAGTTGCAATCTTTTAAAGTTTCATAATAGCACCTCCATTAGCTCAAAATCTTTCACCTTTTCGAAAATATTTGATAGAACAAAAATTGCTTATAAATGACAGGTGATACCGAAATACTTTTTAAAGTTCTTGCTATCGAATAATTTTTTTCGAAGCCAGCGCCACCTACAATCTGCATATGACATATCTACGTTAGACTGCTTAACGTAGCCACCAATGGCCGCAGTCATTTGTTATTTAAAATAGGAAAAATTCCTAGTCGTTACAAAGATATGTGGCCTGGGAGTTTAACGTGAATCACCCTGTATATAAAACGTATAAAAAAATTAACTGAACCTAACTTTAGTTCCAGTGGCTTTAGTTCGAGCTCATTTGAAGCAATTTTTCGAACGTCTCACCATCGTGACCTCTCTAAAATTGGACATTTTCTTAATGAAAATTTACACAAAAAAAAAAATGCTGATGAGAACGCTTTGGCAGTGATTTCAATAAGCGAGAAAATAAACATGTTCTGTTATTTATCAGTTTAAAAGACTACCATGTAAAGGACAACAATTTGTGAATTTTTCTTGTACTGTTATCATCAAATAATAAAAATTGTCGAAGGACGATTCCACAGTGCGAAGGCGCACTGGAATTATTTGGTGAACTAATGGTGTCTGGGTTTTGAATAAAATAGTAGGGAAAAAAGACAAGAATTACAGCGACGCCACTAAGCATGTGCGTTGTGTAAGGTTTCCTCTCTAGTGATGGACAAAACGGTTATTTTCTATTAACAATTGAAGCCGTTAACGTTATATTCTAATAACCGTTGAAAATAACAGCTTCAGTTATTTATCTGTTATTTTGAACTGGATAGTCGATCGATATGATCCTACATTCCCAAAGCTGTGAGCGAGAGCGAGCACACTAGCATAAATAACGTGTGAAGTGTTAAGTAATATGTTATGAAGTAAGGTCCGCTCTATACTGTATACCCATACCCATACATATTTAGCATTCCCAGTGTCATGTCCATTCATCCCGTTAAATAGTTAAATTTAACAGTTGCCGATGAAAAGCGATGTTTATTCATCAAACTTAGTTGCAGTGGAACTGAAACAGATACGAGTCCGAATTGTAGTTTAGTGTAAAAAGCGTTATTTTGTACCTGTTATTTTTATAAATCCATAACTGGTGGTTACCGTTGCGGCTCGACAACCGTTTAAAAATAACAGACAGTTAAAAACGACCCATATATTCCTCTCTAAAGTCACCTAATCTTAGGGTAACTACGGAACAACAACCTACCAACAGAAGTCTATTCCATCGGTTCCAGATAACGGGATAAAAAGAGAGCTCTCCTAGTCCATCATGAAGTCAAGACAAGTGACAAGTAACTACGGAACTGGTTCGGAGGCCGCCAATGACCAAATATTTACCAGACAAACCTTGTACATTGATAGAGCAATGACTGAGAACTTATACATAATTTAACGGTTTATTTTATGATTAAAAATACAATGCCAATAATATGCACAAACGGGTTACACCATTAAAAACTTACATGACAAGTGAATACATTCCTTTTTTATGACTTAATTACCACGTAAAACTCTATTAGAAAAAAAAAACGATTTTATTATATTTTTTTCCATTCAAATATCAATGAACTGGTCGATTCAGATAAAATGATTCACCAAAACTGTTGCAAACTTAAGACATAAATTAGCATTATGTTTTGAACTTTGCGATCAAAAAACATTTTGTGTCAACCCGTATGTACCATACCACTACGAAAAAGTATGGACGCAACAAGTGCGTTATGGTAGCGAGTTTTTATAAAACAAAATAATTAGTTTCAGAAATCCCTACAAACTTGTTTTCATTGGATTGGCTAACGAACAACGAACTCATCCAAGAGATTAACGAAGAAAAGATTATATACGAGGGGGTACCAAAAATAAACTCATGTCACAGCATAAACTGTTCTCTATGCTGTGATGATGTTGTGGTGGGCGGAGTGTTTGTAGTACAGCGTTCTGCCGCTAGGGGCAGTAAGCCAAGCGTCGTTAACGAACGTTCCGCTCGGCTTGTGTAAAAAGTTTCGCTTCTTGCTACGAAAAACGGACACAGAAACTCTTAAAATGTGAAAAACGGCCTAAAATGATGATGCTATTGGGAGAACTCAAGTGTTTGAGGAGTTTTCCCGTTTTAAAAGAAGTGAAATGTCAATTGTTGACTAACCTCGCTCTGGTCGTCCTTCCACGACTTGAACCAATTAAAATGTTGAAAAAATTAGCGAATTCATCCTGGAAGATAGACGCCGGACCATTGACAAAATTGTGGTGGAGCTGTCCGGGGTAGCTTGAATTTCGGTTCAGCGAATTTTAACGGAAGATTTGGGGATGAAAATTCGTGCCTCCACTCCTGACTGCTGAACAAAGGGAAGGTCGCGTGGAAGCATGTTGTGCTTTGAAAGAAGACTTCTGAAATGATTCAAACTTTTTGTTGTGTCATCACAAGTGACTAATCATGGTAGCACCGTTACGACCCTGAAACAAAGCAACAATCAAGCCAGTGGAAAACTTCAAATTCGCCTCACCCCAAAAAAGCTCTTTAAGCGAAATCAAACATTAAAACAAAAGGTTTTCTACCTGGGATCTTTGAAAGGATTGAGCAATAGTTTGCGGGAAGAGGCCTGATTTGTGGCAGTTGGGGGACTGGTTTTTCCACCACAATAACGCCCCTGTTCATACAGCTCTGCCTCTGCGCCAATTTTTTACCAAAAATGGCATGACCCCTCTGCCCCGCCGCGGCTATTCATCCGACCTTGCCCCATGCAACTTTTTTAATTTCCCCGAATGAAAAGAGACACGAAAGGAAAGCGTTTTGCAGACGCTGCTGAGGTGAAGATATAATGGCGGAGCGCTGTCGGTCATCAGAGAAGACGAATTTCAAAAATAATTTGGAAAATGGAATTAAAGATTAGACAAGTGTACTAATGCAAGTGGAGAGTATTTTGAAGAGGATTGTGGGATTTTTTGGTTAAAAATTAAATAAACAAATATAAACAAACGGGGCGCAGCAAGTGCGTTATAGTAGTGAATTTTCATAAGAATTGTACACTATTATTATACGGCATATTACTAAAATTAATACTTTAAAGTTACACAGCCCCTGAATATCGATATTAGAAGTCCGCGTACGCGCACATATCAAGAATTCTTTCGAAAGTGTTACCATCGATATCTCTTTATTATCAAAAAAATTTTGTGTTCTAACTCCCTTTGAGAAAAATGTCCAAAACTCAATTTTCTATGAAGCTAAAAATTAAATTTTGCTATAGCTATAGATAGTGTAAGGCTCTTTAAGCGAAACTTGTATTACAAATTTCATTAAAGTTACAAAAGCTTTCCAGAAGAAAACTTGATTCATATTTAAAAAAGTATCTGCAAATTATAAACGTAGCAGTTATTTTTCCTTATTAATTACCTGAATGATTTCGTTTTAGTCAACCTAATCAAACAATAACAAAATGTCTGCTGACCAATTATAATTGCAGACTCAAAGGTGACAAAGTTATCCCGGCGTTTTAAACAAAAATGAGATCTTGTTCAAAACGTATGAAATCTGTACACTATTGCTCCTCCAAACGTCAAAAAAAAAAACATACGTTCGTCGAGTTCGATCACGCAACCTTATGCGTAGAAGACAAGCCGGTTACCACTGAGCTTTCTAAGGATACGTTAACTAAGGTTTTGTTTACATGATACTTGGCACGGGCTTCATGTACCAGATATATTATTATTAAAAGTATACGTAACAATTAATTATAGAATTAGTAGAATTGCCATTGAAACACATTCAATGACTGTTTCTATCTTATGTTTCAGTTTAAAGATAAAAAAGAAACGATTTTAAAAGCTTTTTTATAGAGACTTAACTTGATTTTGTTTACATTTCCACTATATTATGCTACACTTTCAGTCTAAAACTGTATTTGGGGTCGTTCATCAAGCTTCAAATACAGTGTATTTTAAAAACTGATTGAATCCCCCAGTTAAATAACAATTAGGTACTTGGCAAATTTTTAATTTCATGTCGTCTGCCATTTGCGATATTTGTGGCCAAGACTTCACGATGGTTGCTTCGGGTAGTATGTTTTATGCCTGTTATTTATTTTGTTTCGTTACCGTTGATGTATGGTTTATACCTGTTGTATGAATCAAACTATGCGTGACAGTTAACTACTCTGTCTGTCAGGCATTGGACTTGAACCACTAAGTCGTTTCAACGCATGTCTTTCAGATTTTATTTTCAATTTGGAAAAAACTCAAAATATTGTGTACCAAATTACTTAAAATTCACCACATAGGTTTATTTACACAATTTCTAGACACTTATAAGGTTACTCTGATACTTACAAAAATATAGCGTTTTAAAAAATATTTTTGCAAATTTTTTTTGGGGGAAAAATGTCCGTTATAGCCGATATACGAACTCGTCCGCGGTCTTAATACAATGAAGTTATATGACAAGTTTCGTTCAAATCAGTTGAGTATGTTTTAAATTATCCCTCGAATACATACATACATACATACACACACACACACATACATACATACATGCATATATATATATATATATATATATATATATATATATATATATATATATATATATATATATATATATATAAATACAGGCTGGCGCATTGGAAACAAAACACACCGATTTGCGTCAAGTGAATTTTTTTTTTTAAGAAACGCTGAAACACGTCATTTTTAATATTGAGGGGGACATGTTTTGACTTAAAACTCAACATTGTCACATCAACCCCTTAAGGGTGGTGATAACAATCCATATATTTTAAATAGGGAACATGGGTCGAGTGTTACATCATTTGAAAGCTCTTTCTTTTCTGAATTCAGCACACTAATTTTTTTGAAGTTTTATCAACTCGTTTAAAAATTATTCACAGTTGGAGTTGCAAGAACGTATTTCATCCATTGTGATAAGAAATGCACTGATTAGTCAATTTTTCGTTAAAAAAAAACAACTAAAAAACAAAACCAAACGTTCAAAAATGTTAATTCAGTTAAGTAAGTGTTCAAATTGTTGACCACCAGCTTCCATACAAAAGTGAACATTTTCTTCAAAACGAGCTCTGACATTCTGGTGCATTTGTGGAGTTATTAGACGGCATTCTTCAACAATGCGTCGTCGTAATTCTTCCAGAGATCCCGGTTATGTTGCGTAAATTCTACTCTTTAAATGGCGCCATAGAAAGAAGTCTAAAGGAGTTAAATCCGGTGATCTAGGGGGCCACTCAATAGCACCTCTACGCCCAATCCCTTATCCTGGAAACTCTCTATTCAAAAACTCCCTAACACGTTGTGAAAAATGCGGAGGAGCTCCATCTTGTTGAAACACTAATTGATTTTCTTGATAGCGATCATCATTTTCAACAATGTCAATTAGTAGAGGGTAAACGATATCTTCTAGTAACTCCAAATACGTTTCGCCACTCAAATTGCCATCAAGAAAAATTGGTGCGATTAAACGGTCTCCAAAAATGCCAGTCCAGACATTCAATTTCTGTGGAGTTTGAGTTTGGACTTCATGAAAATGTCTTGGATTATTATCTGCCCAATAACGACAATTATGACGATTGACTGTAGAGTTTAATAAAAACGTACACTCGTCTGAAAAACAGACATTGGACAGAAACTTCCCGTTATTAGCTATTCGTGCAGTCATAACTTCACAAAACTCCAGCCGCCGATAAAAATCATCTTCATTCAGTTGTTGTACAAGATGAATTTTATACGGATTAAATTTATGATGCTTCAATATTTGCTGAATAGTTCTTTTGATGTTTGAAACAGTGGCCAATTTTCTCATGCTCAAAGTTGGGGCTGCAGCAATTTGTCCTAAAACTCCAATCTCAGTAGTCTCATTTCTAACCGGAAATTCACGTTCAGGATCCCGTTTTTTGTTGGCTACTGAACCACTTTGTCTAAACTTTGCAACTAACTCCAAAATATATTTTCTGTTAACATGTCTGTTCGGATGTCGTTCATTAAACAAATTTGCGGTACAGTTGGCACAGTCATCGTTTTTGAAAAAAGAGTAATTATTTCAACTCTTTCTTCTACAGAATACACCATTGTGAAATTAATTTTCGGTAGTACTATCAAGTATCAAACCGACCGATAAACTGAAATAATAAATCGCATTTCTCTCATTCCGATAAGAAATGTTGGAATGAGTGAAATGCGTTTGTGCATCTTCAACTGTGAATAATTTTTAAAGGAGTTGATAAAACTTCAAAAAAAAATTAGTGTGTGGAATTCAGAAAAGAAAGAGCTTTCAAATGATGTAACACTCGACCCATGTTCCCTATTTAAAATATAAGGGTTGTTATCACCACCCTTAAGGGGTTGATGTGACAAAGTTGAGTTTTATGTCAAAACATGTCCCCCTCAATATTAAAATTGACGTGTTTCAGTGTTTCTTTAAAAAAATTCTCTGGATGCAAATCGGTCTGTTTCTTTTGAGTTTTCATTCGAAAAAAAATTTTATCTCAAAAAATAAAAAATCTATGATGGTAGGTAGGTTTACGATATAAAAAGCAAACTACACACCAAAATTTAGATTTCTATGTTACAAGAAAAAAAAAGGTAATAGAATATTTTGTGCCAGATCATTTCTATGAAAATTCAGTACCATAACGCACTTGCTGCGTCCAGGCTTTTTCGATATAGGTAAGTATGGTCAAATCTTAATATTTTCAGATAATTATTCTGTGGTTTCATAAATTTACAAAACAAAGATTTAGTTTAATATATTAACCTAGTTTATATTTAGCATCTGTCACTAATTATTAAGCAGTGTTCATGATACCCAGCCGTCTTGATTAAATGGCAATTATAATAAAATGTTTTGTGCAAAAATAAATGTAAGAAATATGCTATTATCTCTAAAACTATCGCAGATAAGTTTAGGAAATATTTACATTACTTAAAAGATTGTAGATTGTAACGAGTCGTATAGGTCTTTGGCCTCTCAGGCGCTGCTACCTTGATGGGCTTTTTTTTCATTATCTGAAAGATACTTCAAATAGTGTTTCCATTTGAAATAACGGAGTTTTTGTGATTAAAACTATATGTAATAAATTTCTATTCTGTAAACACCCTGTATACTATTTTTGAGGTCCTTCACTTTACAGTCAAGAAGTCTCCATACCCACCTTAAAAAATCAATCAACATAGGTCCAAAGTAAATAATCGCATATAGCCACTACATTTTTAGCGAATTTTCATTGAGAAAAATTCGATAATAGAGAGGTCACGATGAAAAGCTTTTGAAAGAATTTTGTCAGATGAGCGCGAATTTGGGTCCTTAGAACTCAAAACCAAGGTCCGTTAAAATGTTATATATATATATATATATATATATATATATATATATATATATATATATATATATATATATATATATATATATATATATATATATATATATATATATATATATGTATGTATGTATGTATCCGAGCGATAACTCAAAAAGTACTAAACTGATTGCAATCAAACTTGGCAACAATCTTGTTTGGGCGAAAACAGAGGTCGAGTTCGTTAATCAGCCTTTATGCTCAAGTTTTTCCGGTGGAAAATAGGGAAAAACTTTTTGAAAAGGCTGTATTTTTGTAAATACAAGAGTAACTGGATTGAGACTTTACATGCGGCTAGAAATAATGAAAATTAACCTATGTTGTAAATTTTAAGTAATTTGGTACCCAATATGTAGCGTTTCTTTCAAATTAAAAATAAAATTCCAAAGACATGCGTCGAGACGACTAGTGGTTAAAGTCCAATGTCTGACAGACAGAGTAGTTAATTGCCCGGCGTACATTGATTCATACAACAGGTATAAACCACACATCAACGGTAACCAAACTAAATATATACCAGGCATAAAACATACTACCCGAACCTACAACGCTGAAATTTCGGCCGCAGTTATGGAAAATGACAGATGACATGAAATTAAAAATTTGCCAAGTAATTGTTATTTAACTGGGGGATTCAATCAATTATTAAAAGACATAATTGTAGCTTTACGAACGGCCTGAAATACAGTCTTAGCGCAGCATAGATATATTATGCTGTCGCATAATATAGTACGAATATAAACAAAATCTGGCCAAGTCTGTATAAAAACGATTCTAAAATAGTTTCTTTTATCTTTACACTTAAATATAATACGTCATATAAGACCAAAACAGTCGTGGGATATGTTTCAATGGTACTTCTACGCAAACATTGAATATAATGTCCCGGACATGAAGCCGATCTAATGTACCACCTAAACAAAACGTTTTTTGGCGTATACCCAGATAGCTCAGAGACGTCCCGCTTTGCCTCATAAGCTGGTCTGCATACCAATGTACGAACCAGGTAAAAATCCACATAACCCGGAAAGCTATAGATTGATAAGCCTGTTAAATACCTTGGGTAAAATAGCAGAAATGGTAATCGCAACCAGGCTAGATAAAATTGAAAGTTCCATCTATCCGACAATAAATACCCAGTTCGGTTTTAGAAGAATGCATAGTACAACACAACAAATAGCACGCATTGTCAACGACATATGCGTAAATTTTAATAAAGATAAATCTACAGTCATGACAACACTGTACATTGAAAAAGCGTTCGACACAGTATGGCATAATGGCCTAATTTACAAACTGATCAAGGCTAACTACCCAAAACATCTAATACTCCTGCTATACTCTTATTTAAAGGGTAGAACATTTAGAGTTAGAATAAATACTACTTTATCAAGTGCTAGAATTATAAATGCAGGAGTACCACAAGGCTCTATAATCGGCCCAAAATTATTTAATATATATCTAAACGATATTCCACATTTTGAAAATCTCGGGACGCAGAAAGTGCGTTATGGTAGTGAATTTTCATAAAAATTATTTTATTGCAAATATGTGTGTTTTCTTTTTAAGAAAGCAGACATCAATTTTGGTTACCAGTATAACCTATATAGAAAAAGCAGGCATCAAATTTGATTACCAGTATAACATATATAGTAAAAACAATGTGCCATGTTTCATCAAAATAACTTGATTGTTTGAAAACGTACAGAAATTTCCAAAAGTAAACCAAAAGTGTTACTGAAAAAATCCGTTTCTTGGTCAACCTTATAGGTTAATAGCAAATTGAGCTTTTCAAATATGAAGCATTTAATCAAAATTCGCAACCACAACGCACTTGCTGCCTCCAGAATTTCTTAACTTACAAACATGCATTATATTTCGATGGAAAATGCAAAAAAATAAGGCGTTTTCGACAAAAAAATTATTTGTATCACCAACGACTTATGGGCCATCCTGTGATTGTCGCAATAATTTTTTTAAGATGTAGCTCAAAACACCGTATAATTAATGTATACAATATTTTTTCATATCTTGTATAATAACGAATATATTGGGCTTTATTGATTTTTTACGAAAATTCGACAAAAATTATATACCATTAAACAATAAACTCTATAGCTAAGGCTACTGCCAAGCATCAGAGAAAGGGTCTATTAGAAATGAATTTTCTGGAAATATTTTAGTAAAATGAAGGACAATGACGGTTGAAACTAAGAGTTCGGTGTATGTAAAACATTCTTCTTGAGACATTTTCTTTCCATAGCCCGTATTAGATTCAAGTTATTTGCCTAAATGTTGCGAATTTTGACGTTTTCAATTGTCACTTTGACGTTTTGAGGAAACCCCCAATTTATTTTTCTTTAAATGCCCATAACTTTTTTGTCTTTTGACCTACAGAGCTAAATTTTGGTAGGTGGCACACCTATAACGATATAAACCATCTTACCAAATTTGGTTGCCCTTACTTTGTTAATTTTGGAGATATAAATATTTTGCGAAAGAAAACACAAATTTTTCCGGGAAAACCTCGGCGGATTTTCCTGGCTAACAAAATTATCCAAGCGACTTGCGAAAGGAATGTACTCACCAATTTTGACGTTTAAAATCGCAATTTTGACGTTTTGAGGAAAATTCAAATTTATTTTTCTTTGAATGCCTGTAACTTTTTTATCCTTTAACCTACGGAGCTAAATTTTGGTAGGTAACTTGCCTATAATGATATAAATCCGCATATGAAATTTGGTTGCCCTTACTTTGTTAATTCCGGAGATATAATTTTTTTTTGAAAGAAAACACAAAATTTTCCGGGAAAACCTGGACCGATTTTCCTGGCTAACGAACTTATCCAAGCCATTTGCAAAAGGAATTTATTCACCAAATTTAATCAAAATCGGCCCATTATTTTTTGAGTTATCGGTGTGATACATACATACATATATATATATATATATATATATATATATATATATATATATATATATATATATATATATATATATATATATATATATATATATATAAACATATAAAAATTTAAACCGACCCCGGATATGTGTTCTGGGGGGCCTAATTAGCGCTCATTTGAAGAAATTTTTTCAAAATTCAAAAATTGGGATCTCCTCATTAGTGAATTTTTTTTAAGAAAATTCACTAAAAACACAAATGGCACTTTTTGCTGATGACACGGCCATATACGCACATTCCTTTAGCCCAATAGTTGCATCAAAGCAAATCCAAATCCACCTAAATATTCTGGATAAGTACTTTCAAGACCGGAAAATTAAAGTAAATTCTAAAAAATACGAGGCCATAATATTTAGCAAAAAATATAAAAACAACAAAATATTTCAGCCTATCAAACTAAACTCGGAAACAATTAAAATTAGTAAGACAGTTAAATATCTAGGTGTTTCGCTCGACGAAAAGCTAACATTTAAAAATCATATTGACAAAACAATCCAAAAAGCTTATGGTGCGATGAAAACACTATATCCCCTAATTAACAAAAAAAGTAAGGTGTCTGTTAGTAATAAAATTATTATATACAAATCCATAATGCGACCCACGCTCATTTATGCACCCATATGGTGCGGCGCGGCAAAAACTCACACAAAAAAATTACAAATATATCAAAATAAATGCCTGAGATTAATCCTAAATAAAACTAGATATACAAGAATTAGCGAATTACATAAAATTACTAACATGCCACTTATCATTGATAAAATCAAAGAACAGGCAGAAAAATTTTACTCCACACAACTAGATAACATTATTCTGCAAGACATTGCAAAATACAAGCAAAACACCATAGATTTTCGCCTAAAACATAAACTTCCATATCAAGGATTATCATACTTTCTGAATTAGTTCTAAAACGCAAATAATATTAATAATAAATTCTAGCACTTACTATATTATAACCACACTTTGTAAATACAGCAATTAATAGATTAAAGTAGAAAAACATAGGTTATTATATTTAGTCTTAATATAACAGAATTATTGTTAATATAAGTCGCAGATATATTATAGTAAAACTAAACATCTTTGTGTAGATGAAAATGAAAAAAAAAACGCAAACGAAAACAAGGGTTTTTTACAATAGCTTTTCCCTGTATTATAATAATAATAAATTAAATAAACATAGATAATGTTAGACCCTAAGTAATTAGGAAACTACCTCATAAGGAAATTTTACTAGACTAAGTTAGACGACAGTGTATAAGCTTCATAGCTGGAGCATTGTAACATATTTTATTTAAACTTGTACATATTTTTGTATTTAAACTATATTAGATAATAAAGCTTGTTGAATTTGAATTTTGCCTCATAAGCAGAAGGTTACGCGATCGAATCCAGATCGATAAATGTATGTTTTTTTATGTTTTATTATGGCGTTTGGAGAAACAATGGTGCACAGATTTCATACATTTTGAATAAGATATAATATTTGTTTAAAACGCCTAAATAAGTTTGTCACCTTTGAGTCTGAAATTATAATTTTGTTATTGTTGATATTGAAAAAATCAGTTTCATTAGGTTGGCGATTAATTAGGAAAAATAACTGCTACGTTTATAATTTGGCAGATACTTTACTTTCCTAAATATGAAAAGTTTCCTTCTGGAAATATTCTGTATAACTTTAATGAAATTTGTAATACAAGTTTCTTTTAAAGAGACTTACACTATCTACAGATATAGCAAAATTTAGTTCTTTAGCTTCAAAGAAAATTGAGTTTAGGGCATTTTTCTCAAAAGGAGTTAGAACGCAAGAATTTTTTGATAATAGAGAGATATGGATGGTAACACTTTCGAAAAAATTCTTCAAATGTGCGCGTACTAGGACCTCTAAACACGATCTTCAAAGACTGTGTAAGTTTAAAGTATTAACTTTCCTAATATGCCGTATAATAATAGTGTACAATTCTTATGAAAATTCGCTACTATAACGCACTTGCTGCGTCCCAACGTTTTTTTAAGCTTTAGGGATAAAAAAGCACATATATAACAACTGCTTTGTTGTCAAATGACAAACTGTTTTCATGGATTACCCTTTCACGTACAACAATTCGCTTATCAGTAGGGCAAATCCGGATTGGATGCCTTACATTGTTTAATGAAGGGTATAGAAAAAACTGCCGTGGCTAAAGAAGTAACACTCAGTGCATTTATTGACATGGAGGGTAACTTCGACAACACCTCTCATCAATAGATCAAACACGCCCCACAGGAAAGGGAAGTGGAATTCCCCACTGTAAGATGGATTGAGTCAGTGTTAAGAAGTCATTTTATCACAGTCATTATAAATGACACCACCACAACAGTGAGGACAGCTAAAGGTTGTCCTCGAGGAGGAGTGATATCACTTCTGCTGTTGTTGATAACCTTATGAGAGGAGTGATATCACCTCTGCTGTTGTTGATAACCTTATGACTACATTCGGCGGAGCAGGATTCACAGTCCAAAAATACGCAAATGATATTATCATAACAATAAAGGGCAAGCATGATGCTGTAATATCCAGTCTAATGCAAACAGCCCTAAGTATTGTAAGAAACTGGTGCGCGACACAGGGGCTTAATGTCAATCCTCATAGGACAATTCTTATCCCATTCACAAGCAGAAGGAAACTAAATTTGAAAGTTTCCACTCTGAATGGAGCACAAATAAAATATTCCAATGAAGTTGAATATTTATGGAGCTTCTTAGACCAAAAACTGAATTGAACACTCGTTTGGGAAAAACTCTGTCGCCACAATGGCAATCTGGACTTGCCGTAGGCTATTAGGAAAGACATGGGGTTGGAATCCCAGAATGGTATATTTGATAAACCAGACTGTGGTAAAACCTAGGGTCACATATGCATCTGTAGTATGGTAGCCAAAAACGGAACAAGCCTTAACTCAAGGTATATTGCAAAAATTGCAGAGGCTGGTCTGTCTTGGAATAACAGAAGTTGTGGTATCATGCACTACAGCTGCAATAGAGACAATGCTAAATCTCACTTCACTATAGATATGCGTGAATAAGGAAGCACACTAGTAACTGCCTCGAGACTATTTCAAGCAGACAAATTGAAATCAGGAGACTTGCTTCAGAGGATAAACGCTAACTTCGTTAATGAAACGATTGTCAGGTCTTTAAAAATATGTGTTGTGGTGATTTGGGTTCTCCAAGTGTACTTATCAGTGCTCATCACAGGTTCCAAACTTCACTTAGTGAATTGTGGCTCCCAAGTTCACAGAACTGAATCTTTATCGAAAGCAAAGTACTAAAATTAGATTATTAGGTGCAGATATCGCCTTTCTGAAATATTCCAAACAGAAATCAGTCTCTCCTAATTTTATGAATTTCAATATTAAAATTTCTATTAACACAAAAGTAGCTCAAAAAGTTAAACATTTTGCTAAACAAAAATGATTGGATTTAGAAATGCAATATCTGTACTCAAAACGTAGTATGTTAGAAATACAGGCATATAGTTTGTTTAAAATGTTAACTTTTAAGTTGGGTAACTTAAAGAGTATGATGACTGGTGTAATTTTCAGAGGAACATGTTTGTAGGCATTAACGCAAAGTTAATTAAGAAAATCAATAAATCAACATACAGAAAAAAATAATTAAAGAAGCTTGTAAAGTATCAGATTAAAAACGAAAAACCAGTTCCTCGAGAAATTGACCTCGTAGAAAATCTTTCTTGGCAGCCGTTTAACAAAAATAAGACTGACCTCTTAAACAAGGGGTTGAAATTCGGTTTGCAGTCACAAAAAACGAGCTTTTAGATGTCATTGCTCATATTATTCGGGAAGCATGTAAAGAGAAAATCTTTAAAAATTTGAAAGAAAATAAGTCAACTAAAAACAAAAATTCTAATCAAATGAAAATAGTTAAACGATTGTGAGAGGATTGTTTTTAAGTTAAGGCAGATAAACACAATAAGGTTGTGATCTTCCAAAAAGGATTATAAAGAGAGAGTGAGTAATGCAATAGACAGGACCGTATAGAAAACTAAATAAAAACCTGCTACCAAAAATGATTAACGAGGTGAAAAATAGTTTAAAGATTTGTCACAACCTTATAACAAAAGACTTAGGACGACGGTTACAGGTTGCCAATCCCAAAGTCCCCCAAAAATATTACATCCCAAAAATTCATAAACTGGGAAAATCAATGAGACCTATTATTTCGACTATAGATTCTCTGACATATATTCTGGAGAAGTTGCTGTCAAATGAGTTTAAAAGCTTGCCGGTTAAACAAAAAAGTTATTCAGTGTCAAATTCACTAGAATTCATTAATAAAGTTAAAGATGTTGAATTGGTTGAAGGCGAGGTTTTGATATCATTTGATGTAGCGTATTTATTTCCTAGCGTGCCCACGAGACAAACGCTAACGTATTTAGAACAGTTGTTGAAATTCAACAACATAAGTGAAGAGGCTTGCAAAGAATATTTAACTTTAGGAAACCTTTGTATAAAACATATCATTTTTTTATTTAACAATGAGTTTTTTTGAACAAACTGAAGGCACGGCAATAGGCAACCCAATCTCTCCATTCATTGCGGACCTTTTCACTAGTATATCCTACAGATAAATACTTGCTTTGGGTAATGTTTTTGGGTATCCCAGTTTTATTTCCAACCAGGTATGGCACCCTTGAAAGTTAGCATAGATATTATTCATTTTGATAACGTTTCAAAAAAATTGGACTTTGTGTTTGTGATACCTACTGTTTAATTATTGTAGGATGCTTTGCATAATTATCATCAATATATATTACTATCAGGTATTATATTTTCCTATTATTGGAATAACAGTTCAGATCTTCCACAAGAATAACTTTTTAATGCAAAATAAAATATAATTCTAAACAATTCTATGCCATCTGTTAATACAAAATATGGAGAAGGAGGCTGATGAGTTATTTAAACTGTCATTTCAGCTGTTTTTTAAATGTCAATCAAAAATCAAAACAAAGAAAACAGTTAACTTTAACTATTAAAACCAGGAATTTTTCAAAATACCATGACATCATAACAATACGTAAGACCTTTAGTATGATTATGACACTGAATATAAAACATAATTAAGTCCGTCTGTAATAATATGAAATCAGGTAAACATCAAGGTTGTCATAACAGATAATACCTAAGCAAGTAAATGTAAAATACTAACCTAAAACACTCGTGAGAAACCTGATGAAAGATATAAAGAAGTAGCTGTAAAACAGAGAATCGTTGTAAACGACTGTCGAGACATTTGTTCCATTCTCTTGCACTTTTTCGTAACTAAGAACCAAATATGATAAATCATGCTCCGTAAGGTCCACTAAGCCAAATCCAACTTTCAGCACTTCATCGATCAGAAACAACGGTGGCACTCTTAACACTATTTCCACTATTCCCAATAACTTAGAGCGAAGCGACATTTCATTGCAATTAGTTTTCTTGAAACAGGAAATTTAGTATTGAAATCGTTCGCGAAAACGAATACAATATTTGGAATATTTTTATGACAACTGCTTTGCTGTCATCCTTTGATCACACTTCATTATCAATAAATTGCCAAATGCTGCGTTGCAACGTGTACAGTTAGGGGAATTGTTTAGTTACAAATAAAGTAAAAGTATCATATTGTACACTATTTTTACGATTGGAATTGAACGACGTCATCTTTAGTAATTAAAGGTCGGCAACACACAAATCTAAATTCTCAAAGCAGATTCATATTTCATAATAATATATCACATTACAGATGAAATATAAATTTTACTCATATAAGTTGGCGACCCTTTATGACGTTGCGAAACCGAGTGATTCATAAACCAAAGATTAGCGTTAATCTTTGTATGATATGTAAACAAATTGGTGTGCCGATACGTCTGGCGTAAATTTATAGTTGTTCATTTATTTGTGATCTCTCTAAATCTCATTAGACATTTAAAACAGTAATTTCTAGGGGTGATACAGGTTCCATTAGAGTTTATGGTAGTTAATTGCACTTGTTGATATTAAATCCATACGTAAACATTTAATATACTTTATTATTTCACTAACTGACGAAACTATATGATACATTTAACTATAAAACAATCACAACAGTACATAACAGATAACTGACCGAGCGTGGAGAGACGTATCTTCACTGTGTCGGTTGGTAGCGAGGAGAGAGAGAGAGAGAGAGAGATATCCCTGGTGTCTCTTATATAGTAGTTCTTGACAGCTTGCTGTCGAATAACGTAACGCAACGTTTAGCTGTCAAGAGAAACATAGAGTAGTGTTGACGAAAACACTGCGGTCGGAACCACCGCCACATACTCCCCTCTCAGTGGCAACGCTATTAGTTCAAGTATCTTCGTGGAAATCGAACTCTACGTCCATGGCGTGTAGTTTGAACGGGAACGTGAACTTCACTGTCACTTTCAGTTTCACTAGGTGTTGGACTTTCACTGTCACTTTCAGTTTCACTAGGATGTCTCTGAGGCTGGAAAGTTGTCTGTTCGTTATCACAAAGAATGGATGCGGGTTTAAGACGGTCAACAGAAATTGTCTCTTTTCCGTGTGGTTTCTTGATTTTGAAGACTTTGTCAGTTCGGGATAACACTTCAAAGGGGCCGTCATAAATTGGTTCGAGAGTTTTTCGCGGAATATCAATGCGAACAAAAACAAAAGGAGCTTCCATAAGCTTAGGATGGACAAATACCTTTTTTGCAGTATGATGTTTAAAAGGTACTGATCGAAGTTTCCTTATGTCTTCTTTCAGCTGAGATATAAGTGATGGAACATCATGAGCTTGTCTGCTGTTGAAAAAGTCGGTGGGAAGTTTGATTGATTCTCCGTAGACTATTTCAGCGGGTGTTGAGCGATATTCTGGAATTATGTACGATCTGAGTCCTAGTAACACAATTGGCAATTTAGCGACCCAGTTTTCGTCCATATGAGCTTTCAAGGCCTGTTTCAGAACTCTATGCCATCTCTCGATTACACCATTTGCTGCTGGGTGGTAAGCTGTGGTCTTGATGTGGTCTGCACCTAGTGTTTTAGTGAGGTGTGTGAAAAGGTGGCAATCTAATTGTTTACCTCTGTCTGTGGTGATGTATTGCGGAACACCGAAACGAGAGATCCAGCATGATAAAATAGTGTTCGTTACTGTTTCTGCTGTAATATCTGACAATGGAATTGCTTCGGGCCATCGAGAAAATCTGTCTATTATTGTTAACAGATAGCGTTGACCTTGTGATGCTGGTAATGGTCCCACAATGTCAACATTTACATGCGAGAATCTTCTCATGGCTGGGGTGTATTGTCCAATGGCACTGGAAGTGTGTCTCCATATCTTGACTTTCTGGCAGGGAATGCAAGTTTTAGACCAAAGAGATACATCGCGTTTCAATTTGGGCCAACAAAATCTATCCTGGACCAGATCGACTGAAGCTGATATGCCTGGGTGAGATAAATTGTGGATAGAATCGAAAATCTTTCGGCGAAATTTGAGCGGAATGAATAGGCGAAGTTTCTTTGAAGAAGAATCGCAAATAAGATTCATTCCGTTGTCAAGAGGCATGTTTTGAAATTTGTATGAGGAAGATTTAGACTGCAGAAGGTGTTTGAGTTCCTCACAAGATGACTGAGCTTGCGCAATTTCTTGGAGTGACATAGTGGAAGAAAGTGAAATTGTTTCAATGCGAGAACAATAGTCTGCGGGAATGTTTGTAGGACCTGGTATGTAGCGAATGTCTGTGGTAAATTGACCTAGGAAGTCTAAATGTCGTAGTTGCCTTGCAGATGCTTTATCGACGCGTTGTTCAAAAGCGTATGTCAAAGGTTTGTGGTCCGTATAAATGGTGAAATGGCGACCTTCTAGGGTATATCTAAAGTATTTAACTGCCTGATAAGCGGCTAGAAGTTCGCGATCGTAGGTGCTGTAAGATTTTTGGGCTGAAGCAAGCTTTTTAGAGTAGAAAGCTAGGGGTTCTAGTGTTTGATCACGTAGTTGTTGGAGGGAAGCACCTACGGCATAATCAGAAGCATCGACATGGAGAATCAGTGGTAGCGAAGAAGACGGATGAGCTATTAGTGTAGCGTTTTTTAGTGTCTCTTTCAAACGTTCGAATGCTTCTCGAGTCTGAGGAGTCCACTCGATTTTACGTTTGTCGCGCTTTTTGGGATTCTGGCAGAGGTCGAATAGTGGTTGCTGAATTTCCGCAGCACGTGGAAGAGAACGACGGTAGAAATTTATGAGACCTAGAAATCTTCTGAGTTTTTCAATGGTATCGGGAAGAGGTAGGTCGGTAATAGCTTTGATGCGTTCAGGAAGTGGAAATAATCCAGATTTATTAACACGAAAACCTAAAAATGAAAATTCGGCCACTCCGAATTCACATTTAGATGAATTGATACGGATGCCGTTGTCTTGAAGTGTCTGAAAAAGTTTTGCTAGATGCTCTTGATGTTCTTTTTCAGAGGCTGATGCAACGAGAATATCGTCAAGATAGGAGTAGGCAAAGTCAAGATGTCTTAAAATTGAATGTAAATATCTTTGAAATGTTTGTGCTGAATTACGAAGGCCAAATGGGGTTTTAACAAATTCGAATAACCCAAATGGAGTTATGACTGCTGTTTTGGGAATATCTTGAGGTGCTACTGGGATGTGATGGAAAGCGCAAATGATATCTAATTTTGAAAAAATACGTTTGCCTTCTAACTGGGCATTAAAATCCTGCAAATTTGGAATGGGATATTTGTCTGGGATTGTTTTAGCGTTTAGTGCTCGGTAATCCCCACATGGTCTCCATGAGCCATCCTTTTTTTGCACCATGTGGAGGGGGCTTGACCATGGACTTTTGGAGGGTCTACAAATTCCCAAGTCCATCATGTGCTGGAATTCTAGCTTTGCTTGAGCTAGCTTTTCCGGGGGCAATCTTCTAGCTTTTGCAGTGACAGGTGGTCCTTCCGTACTTATAGTATGGAAGAACTCAACCTCTGGAAGGTTGCTAGAAGAAGTTTCCTTAAACAGGTCAGGAAATTGTTGTAGCAATTTGAAGTACTGGTGTGTCGGGTCTATGAGATGAATTTTAGAATTAAATCCTGGTGGTGGGTTAGCACCGGCCTTAGAGAGGTTTGTCTTTGTATCGATTAAACGTCTATGTTTCATATCTATAAGTAAAGCAAACTCTGCTAGAAAATCAGCGCCTATAATTGGTTGCTTGATATCGGCAAGTGTGAAGGGCCAGCAGAACCTACGGCGTAAACCTAGATCCAAATCTAATAGTTGTTCGCCATAGGTATGAATAGGGGTCCCGTTTGCAGCATACAAGGTACGTTTCGATTGAAATTTCCGTTGGTCGTGAGTCGGTGGAATAACTGAAATATCCGCTCCAGAGTCGATTAGAAATTTCATATTGGAGCGTCTATCAAAAATAAAAAGGCGGCGTGTTAGGTGGCTCTCGTCTCCTGCCGCGTGAAGGGAGTGCTTTATTAGTTTTTCCGACAAATGTTTAGCTTTAAAATTGCAAGGTTGGATGCAACGTTTGGCCTTGTTGCCAAATCGTTCATGATATCAACACGTGGAGGTTGAGGAATTTGTGTTTATGGAATTTCGAGAAAGCTTGGGTCTTTCTCGGGAGGTAGATCGGAAACGCGTTCGCAATTCGTTGACTGATGCTGTTAGCTTCTCTAATTGCGCTTCTAATTTGGCTAGCTTGTCGGGCTCGCGTGACTGAATTTCAGCCACGTTGTATTTATCTCCGGAAAATTCCACGATTTTGTCTGCTGTAACCGATAAATTTTCTAGAGAATCGTTGCTCAAAGCCAAAATTAAACGAACGTTGACTGGTAAACGTTGTAGAAATAATATTTTAGGGAAATCCTCTCCAATCTGACTACCGGCTAAAAACTTCATTTCGCGTAAAAGTTGCGATGGTTTTCTGTCGCCTAATTCTAATTATGTTAAAAGTTTATTTATTTTGCGACTATCGGACTCTTCAAATTCTAATAAAAGACGTTTCATTAGATCTGAATAGGGGGTTGATGATAACGGTTGGGTTAAAAAATCTGAAATTGACTCTGCGACATCAGGATCGAGTATAGCGAGTACATGACTGAATTTTGTCTTTTCAGAACTGATCTGTGATATATCAAACTGGGCGTCAACCTGCATTTGCCAGATTTTCACGTTACGTCTCCATATGGGAGGTAATTTTATTGCAACCCTTGCCATGATATTGCTGCTTGAAGAATCTTCGGCCATTGTGAAAAAAATCAGATAATTTTTAAATTAGAAAAGACTGACCTGTTTAGATATTCGTTTTCTGTAGGCATGAGCACGTGCGTGGAAGTTAGGCGATGTCGGCTGGAACATCAGGTTCGGCATCTTCGGCTTGCGGCACGGGGTCACCAATATGGTAGTTAATTGCACTTGTTGATATTAAATCCATACGTAAATATTTAATATGCTTTATTATTTCACTAACTGAATAAACTATATGATACATTTAACTATAAAACAATCACAACAGTACATAACAGATAACTGACCGAGCGTGGAGAGACGTATCTTCACTGTGTCGGTTGGTAGCGAGGAGAGAGAGAGAGAGAGAGATCCCTGGTGTCTCTTATATAGTAGTTCTTGACAGCTTGCTGTCGAATAACGTAACGCAACGTTTAACTGTCAAGAGAAACATAGAATAGTGTTGACGAAAACACTGCGGTCGGAACCACCGCCACAGAGTTATTTGTTGCATAAACTCTTACGATGCCTAGGCCTTTAGCAAGTCGTTCTCAAGAAATGGTAACATCACTAATAACCTACAGTGACTATACTATATAGACAGTGTGACCATACTTTCGTGGCCGCCATCTTTCATCTTTTTTTATACAGAGCCTTATGGGAGAAACAGGAAAATCGAAGCATTTCTGTGTTAATCGATGCATCAGTTGGAAAAATGGACAGGGGTCACAAGTAATAATGATGAGGAAATGACTCATGTATCATTTAATTGTCAAAGTGTCTTTTTTAATTAGAAGATGTAAATGAAAATATTTTTTTTCGTGTCCCGCAAAATTCCAAATCGACTGTAATGTCAATTGTCATATTAGTTTCAGAGTTTACATCACCTGAGAAGTAATAAGTAAAATGAATCCTGGCAGAACTCTTGCAAAGTGCGTGAAGAAATGTATGTAATTGTGAATATTTCACAGAATGTTGACGACAATATTGTTCAGAGTTTTGTTGTGATACTTTTTGAGCTTAGAATCGTTTATTAGTGCTCCATATTTAGATTTGTTCATTTGATTGATTAGTTACTTGCTCAAAATTGAAAACCTATTTAATTATATGAAGTAGGTATAAAGCAGCTAAGTTTATTTGCTTGGACAAGGAAAGTCAGGTAACATTATTATTACATATTCGTGACTTAATAATTATCACTAATTACAAATGTGAGACGTACATGGGTTTCTGAGCTATTAATTTTCAACTATTCACTACCGAATGCTACTTTTATCCATCACACACTGGCGAGAAGAGCACTTTTTCTTGTGCTTAAAATCTTCCCTTCGGCTGCAAAATGGGATAGTGGCAGCTTAGATCCGTCCACGTAAGCTGTTTTTTTCGCATTTCTCGTTTAACTTGCGTTTTATCATATTCCCCGCCCAGCACCCCTATTCACTCGTGGCGCCGTAACTTTCTTGTGGGTTTTTTGTAAGAGTCGTTTCTTGCGGTTTATGCATCCAAGTGAGGTTCTAGGCATGTTTCTAAAAAAACAATTCTGAAAGCCATCCGTGAGCATATCTGCAAATAAATCAATATGTATTATATTATAACAAAACAAAAGTTGTGGTCTATTGTACTTTCCCTTAGTCAAAAGTTACTTTTTCTAATACTGTGCATGCAGAGTGCAGATAACATATAGAGATTCTAGATCTTCTGCACCTGTCACTTCTGGTCCCTTCTAGAAATATCATTCCAGAGTGTTCGCTGTTACCAACATACTACAACTGGTCATAGAAGTTACAAAGTCCATAAACTTAATTCTCATATACAAATGTGACAATATTTAAATAATTAGTAACCTACTGCAATAATTACTATTGACAAGTATTCGAGGCTTTTAGTGCATTTTCTTTAAAAAAATTCACTAATAAGGAGATCCCGACTTTTGAATTTTGAAATAATTTCTTCAAATGAGCGCTAATTAGGCCCCCCCAGAACACATATCCGCGGTCAGTTTCAATTTTTATATGTTTATATATATATATATATATATATATATATATATATATATATATATATATATATATATATATATATATATATATGTGTGTGTGTGTGTGTGTGTGTGTGTGTGTGTGTGTGTGTGTGTGTGTGTGTGTGTATGTATGTATGTATCACACCGATAACTCAAAAAATAATAGGCAGATTTTGATTAAATTTGGTGAATACCTTCCTTTTGCAAATGGCTTGGATAAGTTCGTTATCCAGGAAAATCGGCTCAGGTTTTCCCAAAAAAATTTGTGTTTTCTTTCGAAAAAATTTTACATTTCCCGAATTAACAAAGTAAGGGCAACCAAATTTGGTGCGCGAGTTTATATCGTTATAGGTAAGTTACCTACCGAAATTTAGCTCTGCAGGTCAAAAGACAATAGGGGTAGTGATTTCTGAAATTATTATCTTTCTTTAAGTTTATTAAATTGTCGTTAAAAGTAATTTCAAATTCTTCTAAACACATTCTTTTATTACTTAAGGTTTAACGACAATTTAATAAACTTAAAGAAAGATAATAATTTTTAGAAATCACTACCCCTATTTATATTTCCTAGACAAAAACAAAAAACAAATTCAATTAGATAATAGTTAGCTTTATATGTTAGTTTGGCACTTTTCGACTTCAGAAAATTCACTAAAAGTCTGGACTTAGCAAGTGCCATGGAAGTGAATTCTTATAAAAATTGACCAACTGACCCTGGATGTGGGTTCTAGGATGCCTAGTTCGCGCTTATTTGAAGAAACTTTTTCAAAATTCAAGTCGGGATCTCCTCATGAGTGATTGTTGATCAATCAACATTTTGACGTCCGTATGACCATACTGTCTTTATATAGTCACTGTGTATAATAACCTTATTTGAAGGTGAACGTGACAAGGAGAGCGTTTTCTACCTCTTACGTGATAACATTAATTTATCATTAATGGTATCCAAAGTTTTGAGAACTTATCTATAAATCGACGTTTTAATTGTACGCCAAAATTGTAGGAAACATACGTTAAACACATTTCGATAAAAACTATGAAAATTATCTCAACAATATATATACCAGTCTCATGACTTTTTTCTATATATATGGCGTGTATCATTAATTGCAAATAAAGTGTAAAGTAATGGATGTTCTTGGTAAAAACACTGAATTCTCTCTGACTAAATTGATAATGGCAACGATGTTCCCACTTTCTTCAACGGTCTGACAGGTTTGATTTGGGTTGGTGACATAGAGATGTTTTTCTATGGTTGGTAATTGGCAATGGTAATGTGATGTAACATCACGGCTGTCCATTGAGGACAGAGATATGGAATATTATATTCATTTTCGATTGTTTGATTAAATACTGAACATTGTAAAATAACTATTGCTAAAATGGATATAGAATAGTAATATGTAAAGCTATGAATAAGATTTAGTAGTCGACGGCAAAATTGTAACTTAAGGATTTTTGAACGTTAGCTCACAAAGTAGCGTTTTTTGCGAATAGATGTCGCCCTTAAGAAATATTCTAGTAGCATTTAGTCAATGGTTATCGTTGATGCTCAAGTTAGATGTAGGTAGCTGCAGTCTAGGTGGTAATACTACATGTTAACAGTAGTTATTTCTATAGTATAAGCTGCTCTAGTTGTATCTTAGTGATACATAATCATAGATGAAGCCTTCTAGATCGTGTACATAACACACTGGCTTTCTATGGCGCCACGCTAGGTTGTAACACCATTTAATTCCGATCTTACTTGATAGATGGCAGACAAATACTAATCATATTTTATGCTTGGAATAAAATATAATCACAGCATAACTGTTGATTATGCTGTGATATAATATTCTTTCAGTACATTTTTAGCGAATTTTGTTAAAAAAAATAACTAATGAGGAGATCCCGACTTTTGAATTTTGAAAAAGTTTCTTCAAATGATCCGGGGTCACTTTCAATTTTTATATGTTCTTTTTTTCCTTGTAATATAGAAATATACATTTTGGTATATAGTTTCCTAATAGCGTAACCTTACGTACCAAATTTTGTTACTATAGCTTTTCTATTTTTTGAGATAATTTTTTTCTTCGAAAGAAACTAAAATTGTCCCGGAAATTTGGTTGGATTTTCCTGGCTAACGGGCTTGTCCAAGCCACTTACAAAAGGAAGGTACATTCCAAATTTTATCAAAATCGAACCATTATTTTTTGACTTATCGATGAGATTCACACACACATACATACATATATATATATATATATATATATATATATATATATATATATATATATATATATATATATATATATATATATATATATATATATATATAGTTATAAATTGAAACTGACCCAGGATATGGGTTCTAATGGTCCTAGTTCGCGCTCATTTGAAGGGATTTTTTTAAGAAAATCCACTAAAAGTCTGGACACAGCAAGTGCGTTATGGAAGTGAATTTTCATATAAATGTTTTTAATAGCAAATATGTCTTTTTTAAGAAAATAGGCATCAAATTTAGTTACCAGTATAACCTATATACTAAAAACAATGTACCATCTTTGATCAAAATGACTGTATTGTTTGAGGAAGTAGAAAAATGTTCCGAAAATAAACTAAAAATATTCCCGAAAAAACTGGTCCCATATTTCTGGCCAACGAAACTCTTTAAGCTATTTACCCACCTGCCAAGATATAATTATCCAAAAAACATTTTTGACGGAACTTACAACAAAAAGTTTGAATGAAAATTTGCAAACAATTTTTTCACCAACATCAGAGAATATCTTTATACAATAACTTATTAAAAATGTATTATTAGTTACCAGATTCTACAAAAATGCTTAAAAAAAGATGTCTACGGCAACCAAACAAATTTCTGCGGAAACTGACTAAATATTTTCTACACAAAAAATGGCTAAAAGAATACATAAAATTCAAATTATATGCCTCATATGTAATTCAAACTGAAAATAAAATATTTTTTTTGCACGAAAACCCTTCAAAACATTATTTTCGACGAATTTCGTTAAAAAAATATTCCATCAAAACTTTGTTGAATACTTTTTCACACCAAAATTCGTAGCGAATGTTTCTTCGAAGAAAATTTATTAAAGTTATTTATAAGAAAATTTGCTATTTAAAGAACATTTTGTGTAAGAAAATTCTCCAATAAAAAAAAACTAAATTAAGTTTAAAATATTCAAAATCTAATCTAAATACAGAAATAGATACTCTTTCTGTGGCCTCATAAAGAAAATTCTTTTGCCTGGCGGTGCTGTAAAAAATGAAACCAAGTGCAGAGAAGAAAACAAACATTTCTGAAGTCAAAGAAGAAATGACTGCGTCTGTGTTAACTATTAAAATTGAACCTAAAGTCTTAAAACTCTGTACTAAAATTTAGATTTCTAGCTTTAAAGACAAATATATGATGGGCAGTTAAAGAAACAAATTTTGGAGTTTTCCTCAGAACGTCAAAATTTTAAACGTCAAAATTGGCATTGTTTAGGCAAAGACCGTGAAACAAATACGGATTGTGAAAAGAAAATGTTGCAAGAAGAGTGTTCTGCAAACCCTTAAGTTTCAGATTCAACCGTAATTGCCCTTCATTTTACTAAAATATTTAGAGAAAATTCATTTCAAATAGACCCTTTCTCTGATGCTTTGGCTGTCGGTTTAGTTAAGTTGATGCTTTCGCTGTAGGTTTAGTGAAGTCTATGGTTTAACGGTCTATAATTTTTTTAGCCAATTTTCGGTAAATTTGCAGTTTAGCACCCGAACGCTTTTCAAAAAACTGTTTTCAGAAACCTGCCTAGGGCCCCCCCTGGATCTACAAACCCCCAAAAAATTTCCATCAGAAACTATGGACACGGTCAGGTACAGCTGCTCTCCAGTTGTACAGGTTCTTGAGCAAAGTGGTGTTCGGTTCTTCGACACCTTCTGTTGGTTCCACTCCACGGTTGTCATTTTGAGCTGTACCCTGTTGGTTGACAGGGGTCCGCCCTCTCAGCCTCCTGCCGCTGGTGTCCCGCATACTGTCATGCCCAGCACCAGCTCCAGGCATGCCCTGGCGCTCCCCAGGCCGCGACCTTTTTCCGAGGCTTTCATTGTTCTCCATTTTCATGGGATGTCCCCCTTTGTTCTTTTTTTTTTGGGTAAGAGGCTAGAACAAGGGAGGGAAAAAAATAAACCTCTGGTTAGAATGCATATTTAGGATGTTGGTGGATGGGGAAAGGTAATAGGGATGGGAAGTGCCTGTAACCCTGGCCAGGAGCCCTTACAGGGTGCTACCGTCCGGGTCAGACGGACCCTGGTTTTTTCACGTGGTTGTTACTCCTCCTCCTCCTCCTTTCTCATCCGGGCTTGGGACCGGCCATGGCGGAGTTTTATTATTATTATTATTATTATTATTAATATTTTTGATATGCCTTATTCCCCTAACCTTGCTCCATCATCATACGTCGACCTCTATTACTTTTATTAAACAATACCCGAATTAAAATTGGCTACATACTTCACTAGTTCATGTAATTAAAAATTTTTTATATAAAAGCGGCACAAACTATTGTTCTAAACAGATATATAAAGCTGATACAAAAGCATTCCGATAAAATTCAAGATGGATAGGTCGAAGTGAACGTGTTATTTACAAACGTCTAGCTTGCATCATAAACCCATCACATTTGATCTTTAAATATAGAATGTTAAAGAGCGAAATGATTACCAACACAAGAAACTATTCATTACAACATAAATCAAAACATCCAGCTGAATCGCTGATATATTTATATATTTACTCATTTTTTTTTCTCTGACCGAATTGTAATGCAGAGCTTTTAAGTATGAAAAATGGGAATGCGAGTGTGTAAAAAACGACACCTCTCAGAAATGCTCTGTTAAATGAGTGGTTTGTAGGTTCGTGTAGTGGCATGTTCTAAAAATAAAGGAAGAGTTCTACCAGCAGACATCAGAGAAAGGCACACATGTGTGCGTGCGAGTTGGATACGCGGTAATATGCCATCGCTTCTCGGTCATTAGAGAGTCTTTAGCTAATAGTCTAACAGCGTTTACTGTCAAAATAACGTATTAATCAACAGCAAAGACCATTCCTCCACCACTAACTGACTCTTTACTACATCCTTTAATGTTTTTTACTTTCTGACACCGACACGTCGCAGCCAGCTATTAATTATTCTAATAGTTGCTCGATGTACTCCACAAATGTATATGGGCAATATTTATTGTCCTTAGAAAGAATGCCAAAAAAATACAATTAAACTAGTCAATAAAGTGACGAAATTAAGAAAAATTCAAACCCAACACATACTTATCAGAATAAGCTACTGTAAATTCTGGCTACTTTTTGAACTCAGATAAACTTTGACACCAGGTCTTAAAAAACAAGAGATCCATCTAGAATATTATTATAAACCAAATGTAGTTTTGGGAAGTTATTCCTTATAGAAAGAAACAGAGCCAGTAGATTAGTGATCTACTGGCTCTGAAATGGATTCTATGGCACCATCTATGAAGCGGGTGCGGTACCTACACCCGATTGGAGTGGATGTCGTCTTGTTTTGTAAGCAGAACAGATACTCAGTGAGTGGTGGACGTGCCGCCACCTAGTTGCGGAACCAAGTAGTATGTTGTCACGCCCGCTCCAAATAACACAAAGTGTTTAAAAAAATAGAGACTGTATACAACTAACTAACAATTTAGAAAATTGTCAGCCCTGGCCCATTTCTACCCCAATATAGGGACAAAGTATGTAAGACTAGATGCATTCTCGCAATACTTAGAACCGTAGACCGGTTTCGCTCTCATTAGAGCTCTTCAGTACGGCATACTAATTGTAGCAAAAATGCACCAAAAGTAATATGGCTATAGTATAGCCAGCCTTAAAATACTCAGTGAGTGGTGGACGTGCCGCCACCTAGTTGCGGAACCAAGTAGTATGTTGTCACGCCAGCTCCAAATAACACAAAGTGTTTAAAAAAATAGAGACTGTATACAACTAACTAACAATTTAGAAAATTGTCAGCCCTGGCCCATTTCTACCCAAATATAGGGACAGACTATGTAAGATGCATTCTCGCAACAATTAGAACAATTGGTTCCGCAACTAGGTGGCGGCACGTCCACCACTCACTGAGTATTTTAAGGCTGGCTATACTATAGCCGTATTACTTTTGGTGCATTTTTGCTACAATTAGTATGCCGTACTGAAGAGCTCTAATGAGGAGCAAAACCGGTCTACGGTTCTAATTGTTGCGAGAATGCATCTAGTCTTACAAGCACAACAGGTGTTTTTAGTTTGTCTGTATAAATTCTAGTGTGATCAATCAGGCGTTAACACGTTGACTACGGAATTAGCTTGTTTTAAGCGAATTTTCGCAGAAAAAATCATTGAGTAGATATCGACTTTTGAGTTTTGCAAAAATGTCTTGAAATGAGCACAAACCTAGAACCCATATTCAAGATAAGTTTCAATTTTTACATCTTCATATATTACTATTATTACTATTACTATTATTACTTTATTGACCTAAATTTTACAGTATGCCCATGTACAATAAGGATTCTGCTTGTGCTGCATATTATGATATAATTTAAACACAGTTTTATCCAGACATATTGACAATGGCATTTCCAAAATCTATAAACATCAAATTTTAATACATAAAACCAGATTTCCTTTTCGCATTTCTTCATCTAACACTTCAAACATTGCCTTTATTTCCCATAAACCCTAAATTCTCCATAATTGTATTCAATTCACATTCCACTCTTTACAGTCCATAATTTCGACAGTTTTCAATTATGTACACGCCTAGAATGACTTGTTTTGACAAATATGATATATGTTTCGGATATATTTAGACGCTACATATCACAGCGCCTGTACGTTAGAAGAAAAAGGTTCAGACCAAAGTTTGTTGGTTAAAGAAGCTGCTCAATAACACTTTACTTAGATATACAGGCTGAATTCAAAGTGTACTTTTTGACATAAACTTCATTTTTTTTCAGCGAGATACCCTACATTTTCTTCAATATTTGGATTCCTTCTTTCATTTTTAATCTATAATATGCCTAACATTTTTTTCTCATTTCAATTGTTTTCGAGAAATTTCCGAAAAGCATGTTCAAAAGTAATCACAAAAATGTAATTAACAGCTAATTAACATTGATAACGATGACAAAGTAAATTATGAAAGATGCTCTAACTGGCGACCATTTTCTGTCTGGTAATCGTCATATTATCTTCTAATAAGCTGCACAGTCCATGCATTTCTAATAACTTGAGTTGATATTTCACTGTAGGCCCGAGCAATTGTGTTTCTCAAATCGTTTAAATTTCTTGGCTGAACAAAGTAGACTACATCTTTTACATAACCCCTTAAAAAATCTAATGGTGTCAGCGCAGGCGACCTCGCGGGTCACCCGACTGGCCCTCGGTTCCCTCTCCACTTAGTTATGATCCTGACATAATAGTTGTGATGCTGTCATTGCTGGTCAGTAATCATGATTAAAAGGAACATGCAATCTTCTTTTTTTTGATTTTCTCAAAAACTATTGAAATGAGGAAAAAATGTTTCACAGGTTATTGATTAAGAACGAAATACGGAATACAAATCTTGAATAAAGTACAAGCTATTTTATCGAAAGAAAATAAAGTTTATATCAAAAAATACATGTTAGTCCCACCCCTATATATATATATATATATATATATATATATATATATATATATATATATATATATATATATATATATATATATATATATAACAGTAGAATTCGGGGTTACCGAGGAGTCAAGGGACCAGCAATAATATCTCGTAAAAACCGGATCTCGTTATATCAGAACTAAAAAGATCGATTTTAGATGTCCTAGTACGCGCACATTTGAAGAATTATGTTGAAATGTTACCATCGATATTATCAAAAAAATCTTGCGTTCTAACTCCTTTTGAGAAAAATGCCTAAAACTCAATTTTTTATGAAGCTAATGAACTACATTTTGCTATATCTGTAGATAGTGTAAGTCTCTTTAAAAGAAACTTGTATTATAAATTTCATTAAAGTTACACAGAAGATTTCCAGAAGGAACCTTAATTCATATTTAGAAAAGTAAAGTATCTGCCAAATTATAAACGTAGCAGTTATTTTTCCTTTTTAATCGCCAGTATGATTTCGTTTTAGCAAACCCAATCAAACCGGTTTTTTTTCGATATCGTTTTAAATGCTGTAAGTACTGTTATAAAATGATGCTATGCAATCTTTTATTACTATAATATTTTGCGATAACATGTCAAAGATATTTCACCAAAACGTTTTATTAAAGGTTACGGAAAATCCTCGTGGTTCAATACGGCAATTTGCTTCGGAACTGAATATGCCTAGAAGCCGAATTCAGAGGGGTTTCAAAAAACATAGGTATCATCCCTATAAACTTCATGCTTGCCAAGAACTAAGACCAGGAGACAAGGAGAGACTTGAATTCTGCAATTGGCTTGATGGAAAAATGCAACAAGATGATGATTTCTTAAATAAAATCATCTGGACAGATGAATGTAATTTTTCCACAAGCGGCCTTTTTAACAGAAACAATGAGCATTATTATGCAGCAGAAGATCCGTACAAAAATCGGCAAGTTCGAAGACTGGGACGAAAATCATTCAATGTTTGGGTTGGAATGTATCGAACCAAAATCTTAGGGCCAATTATTTATGATGGAAACTTAAATACTGAACGGTATCTTAATTTAATCCATAATTATATATTCGATGCGCTTGAAGATGAACCGTTGAATATGCTGTGGCAGCTGTGGTGGCGACAGGATGGTGCACCACCCCATAATAAAAGGGCAGTAACCGAGTTTCTTAATGAAACATTTCCTAATCAATGGATTGGACCTCAAGGAGTGGTGCGCTGGCCTGCCAGAAGTCCTGATTTGTCTCCGATGGATTATTTTTTATGGGGATTCTTGAAAAATCGCTTATTTAAGGATACTTTTCCGAATGATATAAACATTTTGTGCCAAAAGTTAGTGTTAGAATTCACAACTCTACGAGCAAGAGGAATAATAATCCAACGGGCTGTTACGAACAATCTGCGAAGACGTATGCGAAAATGCATAGAAGTCCAAGGGGGCTTATTTGAGCATTTACTTTAGGTTTTTTAATTTGTCCATTTTAAAAGTTAAGTAAACATTAAATATTTTCAAAAAATACTGAAAATGTCATTTTTTGTTATCAAAACGTTTAAAAACCAAAAAGTGACGAGGCGTTGTTTTTAGGTAGTCCAAGGGAAACAAAATATGAAATAAAAAATCCAGGGCCGTATTTGAAAAAAAATGAGTTGATGGTTTCTGAAAGACGAAACATCGAAATTCAAATTTGAAAATGCCATCTTGTAGGAGAGAAAAAGTGACCTTAATGAAGTGTCATTCATTTTGTTATATATTTTCAAATAACGCCAGAAAAAAATAAAACAGATTATGAGTTTTCGGTTTTTTCCGATTATCACGGGATGTATTCGGAATTTTCTAATTTTCTAAACTGCATTTTGCTGGGCATCAAATTACGCAACTTTGCCATAATTTAACCGACGTTGTATATCTTACGGTTTCTGAGATCCCAATGATGAGGCTCGAATTTGAGCCACCCAGTACATACCTATGTGTAAGTGTACAAACCGGACTACTCCGCTATAACCCTTTTCATCAACATTTAAAGTCAACTGTAACTGCCTAGTTTGAATGAACAATTTTATTCGCATCAAAAAAATCACATTACTGTATGTGTGTGCTTTGTTTCTTTAACGTCGGCCTATTTCCGTGACCATGGCCAATCGCCGACGCCAGGGAGCAGTTTCACCTCACTACCCTGGATATTTTGCCGAACTCCTGCCTTTCTGTAAGGAGGGTAGGGATATTTAAGGCCAACATCGTATGGACACGGGACCGACGGCTTTACGCCCCCTCCGAAGGGCCGAACGTGCAGACATTCGACTTGCTGAAATACAATGCCAGAACCTCGGTTGATGTTAATATTACAGTTTGTACTAAAAAGGTGAAAGGAGTACCTTGGGATCGAACCCAGTATCCTTCGGTGCAGAGGCACACGTCCTTACCCCTGAACCACCGAGGTTCATCACATTACTGTATATACTGTATATTATTGCTTAATCCAACGTTATACACATCATAAAAAGTAGTCTGTGATTTTCATTTGTACTGTCGGTTTTTGTTTTTAGTGAATTTTTATTAAAAAAATTCACTAATAGAGAGGTATCGATGGTGAGACTTTGCAAAAATTCTTTCAAATGAGGGGTCAGTTTGAATGTTTATATGTATATATATATATATATATATATATATATATATATATATATATATATATATATATATATATATATATATATATATATATATATGTATCCGTCTGATAACTCAAAAAATAATTAACCGATTTAGATGAAACTCGGCAAGTGCCTTTCTTTTATTAATGGATTGGATGAGTTCGTTGGCCAGGAAAATCGGACAGGGTTTTCCGGGAAAATTTTGAGTTTTCTTTCAAAAAAAATTTTTTTTCCGAAAATTACGATAAAATTTGGTCTACATATTGCTTTGGGAAATACCTAACTATGTGCCAAAATTCAGCTTTCTAGGGTTACAGAAAATTGAGCTATTCAAATTTTAAACATTTATGTTTAAATCATAAGTATGTGGTTGCTGTTGGTTAGTCAATGCTTCTATTATTGTCATTGACTCATGAAATTCATTTTTAAGTTTCAGGGAAATGTCAATAATACTGAATTCACTGATTGTTAATCATTGGAAGCATTTACGATTATATATAACCCTATTGTAATTTATTATCATTTATCACCTCTGTAGTATAATTATTTTTTTCCTTACAACTCGCAGCGTGTTTAGTCAATTGTTGTTATTAATAGTCAATAGTTTCTTTCCGAATACACACAGCTTCCATTGACTTCTGCTTCTGCCGCTGTTACAGTCCTTTTATTTAGTTGTAACCACTCATACAGCCAGTGTTTTTTAACCACGTGGCTGGGGGACTGACCGAATTCATTCCCAGTTGCTGTTGATTTACTCATATTCTCTTAATATGTTTGAAGATGTGGTGTCTACTTCATTCCAAGTCACTATTAACCGACTATTTATGAAATCAAATAAGTAAATTAAATCGATTGTCATAAAATATGTAGTGTATTAGGACAAGGGAAAAAGAAATAAAACATATATAACTGTGCACATTTTGATTATATTTTAGGGTGCTTGAGAGAGGTATCGTCACAGAAAAATATCTTATTAAAGTTCATTTGTAAATAGGTTTAATTTTTATATGTTTATATATATATATATATATATATATATATATATATATATATATATATATATATATATATATATATATATATATATATATATATATATGATAACTCAAAAAATAAATAACCGATTTCGATTAAACTTGGCAAGTGTCTGTCTTTTATTAATGGCTTGGATGAGTTCGTTATCCAGAAAAATCAGACGGGGTTTTCCGGAAAAATTTTGAGTTTTCTTTCGAAAAAAATTTTTTCTCCGAAAGTAACATAGCTGTTTTAATGAAATTTACTATATATGTTGCCTCAACCTTACTACGTACCAAAATTTAACTTTCTAAGTTTAGAGAAAATTGTGTTATTCAAATTTTAAATTTTCTTTCGAAAAAATTTTTTTTCTCCGAAAATTACAAAGTTAATTTAATGAAATTTTGTGGATATCTTGCCTTAGGAAAAACTTTACTACGTATTGAAATTAAACTCTCTAAATTTATAGAAAATTGAGTTATTTACATTTGAAGCATTTAATAAAAATTCACTACCATAACGCACTTGCTGCGTCCCGAGTTTTTTTTCTTCTACAAATGTTAAATTCCTGACTTTAACACATACCACATTTTTGTATAAAACAAATGTTAAGTAATAAATCTAAAACTTAGCTAACCTAATTTTAATTAATTTCCAAATCTTTCTCTGTAGGACATTTAAGACTTTTACTCAGAGTGTAGACATTTCAGTAGCCAATCAAAGCTGGGATGCACAACATATTAAACGACAATGAAATATTTGACGTGAAACCATGTGAATGAAGCTTGGAAATGCTTAAAGCGTTACAGATATTAAGTTTCCCTGCTACAATTATTTAGAGAATTTGCATAAGACACTGCTGTGGCTATAACAGACACATGTCTGTCTATCCTTCTGCCTTAACGACTAATTAATGAGTTGGCATCTATAACGCGAGCCTCGGAAGTTAGAGGATCAGATCCTACACAAAACAAGGGCGTAGATAAAACTTGATGCAGGGTTACTATAAAGGAAGGTTTTAAAAACATATATTTGACAAAGTATTGCTTAGTGTAAAGGAAAATGTTAAACTTTAATTATTTTAAAATATATACGTGCATTTGTGTGTAGGTATGCGTAATTAAGTGTGTACATGCTGAGATTGTATTTACGTTATTAAAAATAACAGATATAATAAAGGAAAAAATACAAATCTCAAACGAGATGTTAAAAAATCTGTGGCTAATGACAATTCCGTCTAGGCCATACCATCTTTTTTACCACCACCACCACAAAGTATTGCAGATGAAATAGTAATTGACACATGGAAAGAAAGAAAAATGTCCAAGTTGAAAACACGCGCTTAGTAATTGCATTAAAACTTCTCTGGATAAAATTTTCAATTGAGATAAAAAACTCCGGGCAGTTCCTTTGGGTCTATTATTTCAGCAAGAAAAACGCAAAAAAATCAAAACTATATGCATATTTTTTATTAAATATATGTATCATATATGATACATGTTAATATGTATCAGTTTAATTAATATAAAAACATTTAAAACAATTTCTATTTTTATACAGATGATAGAAAGACGCTATATTTTGACACTGTATACCTATGTGTCAAATCATTACATTTTGATATTAACTATTAATTATTTATTATTAATTCAAATTATATAATGTGCTGTATAAAAAAGCTATGTTTGTGCTTGCACTGAGACATGATTTTGCTGAACATCCTCTTTCTTAACACCTAAATGTCAAATTATCTCATGTAATTTAGTTTTTAATTAAGTCTTACCCTATGCGTTAAGATAACTCACTTACTGCGTCAGTATTTCTGTCAGATATATATATATATATATATATATATATATATATATATATATATATATATATATATATATATATATATATATATATATATATATTCGTATCATATTCATTACCATACCGCACTTTCTGCGTCAGTATTTGTTTAATTTAATGTAATAATTAAGTCCAGAGAAGTAAGAGGAAGTAAACCGCATAAACTCGAACACAGAAATACGTGTGCGCAAGAATCTGACTGGTAGGGAGAGCTAAATTGTATGATCACCATGATCTCGGATATGAGTTTCTAGGGATCTTATTTCACGGGCATCTAAAGACAAGTTTTAAAAGTCTCAAAGGCGTAATCATATCACAGGCCAATTTTTTCTATGCAAATTCGCAAAAAGTGTTTTCCACGAAAACTTGGGAAAAAAAACCGCAAAAATGTGCAAAAAAATTGTTTGCAAAAGTTAGCAAAAAATTTTTCCCGCAAAAATTCACAAAAAAATAGTACCTGTATAAAAATTATTTGAAGCAATTTTACATAAAAAATTCAATCACATATTTTTCAACAAAATTCCATCAGACGATTTCTTTTGATCTTTCTTTCTTTCAAGATGTTTCATTAAACTTTGCTAAATATTCGCTCACATAAAAATTCGAAACAAATGTTTCTACCCAAAAAATTACAAACCATTTTTTCTTTTAAGAATAATCATTAAAACTTTTTTGTAAGAAAATGTACTATAACATGCATTTTGTACATGAAAATTCGCTATTAAAACAAATTAAAAATTATACAATCTGATCTAAATACAGAGGTAGAGACTCCTTCTGTGGCTTTACAAAAAAATTCTTTTGCCTGAAAAAACGAAATCGGTTGCAGAGAAAAACCCAGCACTTATGAAGACACAGAAAAAGTCTCTACGGCTGCATTAAGTATAGAATTTTTTCAGCAAGTTAGTGTTAAATTGAATTAAAGCTTAAAACTAAGTGAAGATTGGAACCTGTGATGAGCACTGATAAGTACACTTGGAGAGCCCAAATCACCACAACACATTTTAAAAAGACCTGACGATCGTTTCACTAACCAAGTTAGCGTCATCAGAGGAACATTCTGTTTCATCCTCTGATGACGCTAACTTGGTTAGTGAAACGATCGTCAGGTCTTTTTAAAATGTGTTGTGGTGATTTGGGCTCTCCAAGTGTACTTATAAATCTTAAAAAAGTTCTTATTTCATTAATGAATTTTATCTATAAAAATTCGCTAAATTCATTGCAATTACATAATTTGATCATATAACGTTAAAATAGAATAAACGATTAAAAAAACTCTGGACGCAGCAGGTGCGTTATGTTAGTGAATTTTCATACGAATAGCAAATATGTCTTTTTTAAAGAAGCATCAAATTTGGTTACCAGTATAACCGATAAAGTAGAAACAATGTACCATATTTCATCAAAATAACTTTATTGTATGAAAATTTATACAAATTTTCCGAAAAAACTGGTTTCTTGGCCAACGAACCTAGGTTAATAGAAAATTGAGCTATTGAAATTCGAAGCATTTAAATTTGCTGCGTCCCGAATTTATTTTCTTACAAACATACATTATATTTCGATGGAAAATGCAAAAATGCAATAATATAAGACGTGTTTGATTAAGAAAAAATAAAATTTGTATCACCAACTTATGGGCCACACTGTAGAAATAATTTTATAAGATGCAGCTCAAGATACCCTGTAAATAACGCATAAATTATCGTTTCTTGGATAATAACGGATATATTGAGCTTTACCGTAGAAATGCGTCATGTATATATGAAAATATGTAAAAATTAAAACTAACCCTGGATGTGGGTCCTAGTGGGCCTAGATCGCTCTCATTTCAGGAAATATTTTCTTTATTTAAAAGTGCCGGTCTACTCATTACTTTTTCTACCGAAATTCGCTAAAAATTATAGACCATTAAACGATAAACTCTATAACTAGAACTACTGCCAAAGTGTCAGAGAAATGATCTACTTAAAACGAATTTTCTGGAAACATTTTAGTAAAATGAAGGACAATGACGGTTTAAGCTAAAACTTAAGGGTTTGTAAAACACTCTTCTTGCTACATTTTTTCTACGTAACCCATAATCGTTATAGATTCTTTGCCTAAATGTTGCCAGTTTGGACGTTCAAATCGCAAATTTGACGTTTTAAGAGGAAATTCACTTTTTTTTAAATGTCTATAACTTTTTTATCTTTTAACTTACGGGTCTAAAGTTTGATACATAATTTAATTTTTTTGACATAAATCCGCGTACCAAATTTGGTTGTCATAGTGTTGTTATTTCTGGTGATATAAAAATTTTCCGAAGGAAAACACAAAATTTCCCGGGGAAAACCAGGCCGATTTTCCTGACTAACTAACTTATCCAAGCCACTGACCAAAAGATACTCAACAAATTTTATTCAAATCGGCCCATTACTTTTTGAGTTATCGGTGTGATACATATTATATATATATATATATATATATATATATATATATATATATATATATATATATATATATATATATATATGTATATATAATTCAATATAATAACACCACAGTAGACAAACTCCGCACCCAAAGGTCTTTGACTTCTGCGGGGGGAACTTACATACTCATATAGACAAAGGACACCACCCATAACTCATCAGAAGCCGGCCTTTCCACATTTGAGTGAAAAAGACCGACTGTCCGAATAGACTCGAACCCGCGACCTCCTAGTCCAATTCGAGAGGTTACTCACCTCGCGAACTGAGCTATTCAGCCTGTATATATATATATATATATATATATATATATATATATATATATATATATATATATATATATATATATATATAAACATATAAAAATTGAAACTGACCCCGGATATGTGTTCTAGGGGGCCTAGTTCGCGCTCATTTGAAGACATTTGTCAATTTGTCGAGATCTGCCCTTTGGTGGAATTTTGTAAAGAAAATTCACCAGAATAAAAAAAATCAAATACCACGAGGATTTGAATCCTCGCCAGAAGATTATATCCTTGAGTTTGAATTTGACACATTATGTGATATTATGCAGTTGCCCTTACCATTGGGCTATGGATCATGTCACAGATTTAGTGTACTGAAAGGCATACAAGCTCGTATGTACATTTTCTACAGTTTAGAGTGTTTATAACAAATAATTTCTATTTCAAAGGCATTCCGTGCAAACATTTTAATCAAATAAAGAAGATTTACACTTGAAGCACAACTTTGGGACCTTTTTAAATATATTTCATACATTATTTTTCACTCATCGTCGTCAGAATCTACGCTTAAAAATCATCAATATTTACGTTTTAAATCACCACTTTGATATTTTTAGAAGAAAAACCATAACATTTTTAAAGTATATTTTCTCATACTTCTATATCGTTTTTCCGCAAAAAAATCGTTTTTGGCCAAGAGGGAACCTATTTAATAACCTGCACCGACTAGCAATTGTGCGTACCTTCCATTTATACAACTGTTCATTTCCTGTCAACTCAGCGTCTGGGACATTCTCAAATCAAAGATTTAATTGATCCATACATCGGTACTAATAAATATACAGTGGGTGGCCAAATTATTAGAAACAATGATCAATTTGAAGGTGGATATAGGCAACTGCTGTTTCAGATTACTGCATAACAGGTTGCCTATTCGTGCTGTATTTATTTTTGGAGGCAGACTTAGTCGATTCTGCCAAAAACCTTTCGAGATGCTGCATTAGTGTGTCATTTACGCTTCACTCAATTGTGATATTAATAAGCCTTAAGTGAAGATTGGAACCTGTGATCAGCACTGTTAACTATGCTTGGAGAACCCAATTCACCACAACACATCTTTTTAAAGACCTAACGATTGTTTCGTTAACAAGGTTAGCTTCATCATAGGATGAAATATACTAAGTATAGGTTAGGTCTTTAAAAATATGTGTTGTGGGGAATTGGGTTGTCCAAGTGTACTTATTAATAGGCGTGATTTAGAGGGTTTTTGTGATTTTAAAAGAGATTTTGTTTTATAATAGGTACTGTAACGCAATTTTTGTGTTATTTGTGGTAATTTTAAGCAAACGAATTTTTTATTTATAGAATTGCATTTTTTGGGAAAATCTCTTTAGTTCCTAACACGGGAAGTTTCTCCAGATGGGAAAAGCCAAAGATGTCCTGACACCAAAATTTGCAGAAATTATGGCGTTTCTGAAGAATACACAGTATTCTCAAAGAAAAATAGCTACCCTAACTTATGTTTTTGTGGTCCCTGTTAATCGAATTCGGGGAAAGTCGAAAAAAATGAAACTGGGGACAAATCGAGTTGTAAAGTGTGGCCGGAACACCTTATAACACCACGAGGTGACAGAAAAATTTGAGACATTTGTTTGCAGACCCGAAAAATCGGTAGAAAGGTGCTGATCAAGCTAGTTCACGAAGCTGTAATCGACTTATCCGAGTGAACAGTTCAAAGCCGCTTGGTGTAGCAAGAGATCAAATACTGCAGGCAAAAGTGTCCAGATTAACAAAAGCCATGAAGAAAAAGCGACTGGAAAGGGCTAGGAATCATGGCCATTTAGCATCAGATGACTGAAAAAAACGTAGTACTTGTTACTATTTAATATTACAAATGAAAACACATCGCTGTGTTAATTTTTTAGACTTGCTTCTTTGACGAGTCGACTTTTAAAATACTAGCAGACAAGTCAATTTTTGCTCGAAGACGACCTGGTGAGAAGTTTCATGAGCTCTTAATAGGCGAAGAAGTAAAACATGCATCAAAAGTTATCGTTGTTCCATTATATCTAGAAGAGCCGTTGGTCGCCTTTACGTTGTAGAGGGAACCACGCGCTAAGCCCAATATATTGACGTTATCATAACCAGAATATTACCTTAGGGATATGGTTCCCGATTGTGCAACATTTCTGGTTTATGCATGACTCCGCTCTTTTCCACAAGACCAAAAGGGTAACAGCTTACCTTGATGCTAAAAAAATCAATGTTTTACTGTGGCCTGGAAACTCGCCAGATCTCAACCCACTGGAAAATATTTGGAGGGATTGTACCAAATAAGCAGCAGCGTATTGAATGATTTATCAGTGCGTCGCACCATGATAAAAAAAAATCAACGAAATGCTCTTAGGTGCATAGAAAGCAAGCCACGCAGTCATTGCTGCAAGAGGCGATATGACAAAATATTGAAAATGTATATATTTTTTGAATCATTTTTGCAATTTTTATCAATAAGTTACATAACTGTCTGTACTTCGTTAGTCACATAAATAAATAATCTTATAATAATTACTACACTGTTTTTCACTTACAGAACTAAAAAAACCTCTGAAAATGTCAAGTGTTTCTAATAATTTGGCCACCCACTGTATATGTAATAATTCATTTCTAAGTCAGTTTATGTTTTTTCTGTCCAGCCTTAACAGTTTATATTGCTCATATTTTTATTTTATGTTTTACAACATCTAATTTATATTATATCAATAACTGTACTTTTCAACTTAAGTTAAATAAATTTGACTTATATCGTAGCTCTAAAGTACAACTTAAAGTCACGGAAGCTACAATGAAATGAAGAAAACTGCTCTAAACAGGGAGTCACAGTTGTAATCATCAGGCGACATCGCGTTTAGATTGTGATGATGATCAAGCGTAAGACGCCGTAGCGCGGATTATTTTTAGTTATAGAGTATATTAGGAGAATATATGTTGAAACGTTTTTTTGATTATTATATTGGGTCTCAATCATACAAACCCCTCTTAAGTAAGGTTAGCTTAGATTAAATAAATATTTTATTTATACGTATTCTAGTTTCCAGATAAAAAGTGAAATATAGAGTTTAAAACAATATTCCGCCACCACTGTCTCTGTATCTTCATGCTGCTGATTATAATTTTTGCGCTCTTTCTCACAATTAATCATTAATCATGTACCAGAGTTAAAAGAAACTTTAAATGAAAAATTCTGATAATAGATATTGTTTTACACACTTTTATCAAAACATAAGGTCTACACCACAGCATAGAATATATCTATGCTGTGGTCTACACCTCTGATGACTCAGTATAACTAAACGAACTTACTCCCATCATTCAAACATCATCTCTTGAAGGAAGTGAGATATTATATGACAGTCTGTCTCGGGCTGTTTTGGTTTTATTGTTCTTGTCACTTCTTGGTTTAAGTTTCTCTGTTTGTGGACTTCTTAATTAGCTGGTAATTAGTCTCGTGGTTTTACTACCGTGTGTTTTTAAACTTATTGATCATCAAGTCTTTGTATACACAATGCTCGGTTTAACTGCTTATTTTAAGTGGGAAGAGAGCGATCATTTTGTCGTTTGGCGTGTGTGTGTGTGAGTTTTGTGTTTATTTATTTTACAAATAATCACTCGTTCAAAAAAATACGTGAGTAATGAGGTGTCAAGTTAACATGACGTTAATATCAGTTCAAAATAGACACTATTTGTATTTACATTATGTATGTCCGGTTCTTCAGCGAGTGAGATCGCTTTCCGGTTCCTAGCTGCCATTCATTTTTGCTTTTCTTGTTTTCTTCTGGTATATTCTTCTCTGGCATTACCTGGATGAAGTACATATGTCTCCAGGATTTTACTTCTATTTTCTTATAGAGTTATTATGGTAACCATTCCTTGTCAACATCTCGGTGAACCAGGCACAGAGCAACATGCTGGAACCAGGGATGCATGATGCCCGAAGTAACAACATTAAGCTTCAATTTCTCATCATAATTCAATGCATAATTTATGTATCTTCCAGACCTGGAAAACTTATGATAGAACTCTAGTTTAATGGTATTATTTATGTGCAAGTGTACTTTGGTACCGACTGAGCATGGTAATTTACAGATGCTTACCACAACGTTACATAATTTACTAGTAAACAAGTTAGGTTGCAACATTTCTAAATGTTTGCAGCCAAAAAACCAATGCAAACTTACAAATGATACCTTGAGATAACTTTCAAATGTAATACCTCCTATGTCAGCTTGTTGTTTTTCTCCATTTGTAAGCTCGAGTAAAGTTACAATTTTAATGTTTCTGAAAGTTTAATTTAATTTGTAAATATTTATTTGAATTCATTCTGTTTTCGTGATCCTGTGTGTTCGATCGTATGCCATCGTCGTCCAGTAGCAACATAGCAACATAGCAACGCCAATGCCAACCGCAAACTGTCAACGTGCCCGCGTCATTAATGGCGGATTGTTGTTCTTGTTTGTGATTTCATCATCATAGAATATTGTTTGATCTGTGTCTATTTATTTTTCTGGTAGTTTTGAAGATTGAATTTTATCGTAGCGTGCATTGTTTGAATTTTGGGTAATCAAGTAATTCGTTATCCGGAGTGTGGATAACGAAACATGAAGCATATTTCTGAGGTAAGGTACCTGAACTTGTAAATACACAATTTGCATTAGTTTTCAATTAAATGAATGTAACATTTACCCAAATACTCTTTCATACATGGAACATGATTACATGCATGAAAATACCCAAAACATATGCAGTGGACAGAAAAAGAATTCTAAAATAAAAAAAATTCGAATTATTATCATGTAACCGCAAAGTTCTGTTATTGGTCGTGACGTAAGCACATTGAATAAATGACCATTTCCTGTTCCGTCTGTTCTTTTGGCACCGTCAGTGAAATAGACAGTTTCATTGAGCTTTGGGCTGTTCCCATCTATCCAGTCTACCCGACTCGGAATAATTATCTCGTACGGTATAGTTGTGCGCATAGTAGTAGCGTAGTAGTATACAGTCTTAGTTGGTAACTTGACATAAATTCAGATAATCAAATACAGTTTATTTTTTCAAACATGCTTGGACAAATTTATTAGTATTTCAAGTTGTGGTCTTTTAAAAAAATATACAGTATGTCCTATATTTGAAAGAAGACGTCAGCGATAATTTCTTTAAATCAACCCTAGGTTTTTGTCGCCTATTTTTGAAATTCCTACATGTGAAGTTGTAGAAAACCAGCTGATTTTAAATTTTTATTCGTTGAGATTTAAAAAAAAATCAGTTTATTATTTTAAAATGAACAATTGAAACTCATTTTGAATATTTCCTGTTATCTTGAGGGAACTTTTAGTCAATAATTTTTTTTTCGTGCCTTCAACTCACGATTTATAAAAAAAATTTGGTGGTTTTGTAAAGCTTGACATGTACTCTAAAAATAGTCAACAAAAACTAGGGTTGTCATTTACAAAAATTATCAATGACATTTGGCACAAATTGTATAATATATTTTTTAAAAGATTGTAACTTGAAAATACTATCTGATGCCTTCAAGCATTGTTGAAAAAAAAGCTGTAGTAGATTAATTGGAATTATTCCAAGTTACAAAATTGTATTGTATATATAATATATACAGTTGCAGATAAGTTGCAAATGTAAGTTTAAATTTTATAACTTTGCTAGGCCCTTTGAAAATTTAAGCTTGCTGTAAGTTAACCTTTGTAACTATGAAGAAAGTTTGTAACAGCTGACTACAGTAAACTTGCAGTAAGGTAACAAAAGTCCCCCCTACACTTAGCATGAGGGAGGCCAGGCTAATACTAAACAGACTAGCCTGCAATGATAGTCCGAAGACTAACCCAGGTTGCAGGGGCCACTGCAAAATTCAGGAGATCGTGAAGGAGCCCATGCTTGAAATGAAGTTAGACTTCGCGAGCATGCGAATCTGTAGGGATAACAGGTTTGTAGTGGTTATCCCCGACCGCGAGGCATGGCGGGGGGAGACGACGGGACTACCACGGGGCACGCTCCTCTGGTTCACTGTTTGATCCGACTGGGAGCGTGGGACGGGGGCAGGCGTTTATACGGAAGGACCGAGGGTAAGTGATAGTATTGTCCTCGGAGCTCATGCAACGATCTTTCAGGCCAAAATGTACGCCATCTTGCACAGTGTGCGAGAGAACAAGAGGAGGGGCTACACCAACAAGCGGATACTCAGAGTCACAGACAGCTAGGCAGCCCTTAAGGCCCTAAGTAGCCCACCGGTAAATTCCAGGCTGGTAAGTGAATGCCGAGACGAGACGAGCGACCTGGCTGGGCAGAATGAGGTCACCCTCATCTGGGTGCCGGGTCATTCGGAGGACAAAAGCAATGAAGAAGCTGACAGTCTTGCGAAGAGAGGATCAGCAGAACAATTTATGGGACCAGAACCGGTTCTGAGCGTATCTAAAGGCACGGCCAGGAGAACCATCAAGTCCTGGATCAGGAAACAGCATAAGGCATACTGGACAGATTGTCCAGGGCTCAAACACGGGAAGTCATTATTTGGGCAACCCAGTCCAAAGAGAGCTGGTTGTGGAGCTGCTAAATCTTAGCAGAGGACAGCTCAGGAACATAACAGGATATTTGACGGGACACATGGCTGTCAAGAAACACCTGCATAAAATGGAGCGATTCGAGAGGGACCTGGCATGCAGACTGCGGTGAGGGGGAGGAATCAGCCAAGAAGATCTTATGCTAGTGTAAAGCTCTGGATCGCAAAAGACCACTGATCTACGGGCAGCCTATACCGGAGACAGAGCAATATAAAACTTTGCCCTACCAATTGCTGTGCAGACTAGTTCAAGGTACAGTGATTTTGGAATGGGTGAAGTAGAAAATACCAAGGGCATGCACAATAAGCCAAAGGCTGCGGTGCCTTCGGGGCGAGAAAGACGCGGGCGACCCCTAAGGGAGAAATAAAGGTTAGAAAAGAAGCACTTACATTTGTAATGCAACTGGGGGGAAGATTTGCTATTTGCAGCAAACGTGCAGGAGGCTTTCTGTAAGTAATCTATCAAACTTACACTTTATTTGGAAAATATTCTGCAAGGTTTGTGCAATATTACCTTGCTCAGTGAGTTTTCAGGAAATGTACATTCCTAGCTTTTTTCGAAAAGCATTAAACACCTGTATCATCTCTTCCGGGATAGTAATAGGGATCACTAAAATTAATTTATCCACATACTGGTAGATGAAAGCTAAACTGAATAATAGGAAAATCCAAGAAGTGTTGTTATTACCATATTGACATCCTGTGCTACATCATTGTAACCAGAAAAAAATATTTTGACGGAAAACATTCAATATGGCATCCATAAAAAAAGTTTACTATTGCCACTAAGAAAGTAATGAAAAGATTTAAGGTCACCATAGCAATCAGAATGGCGAATTGTGTCGCTGTACAAAAATTCAAGTTGGTAGGCAACATACATAGATTTCGATATATTGAAGAAATAAAAAAACCCTGGACGCAGCAAGTGCGTTATGATAATGAATTTTTATAAAAATGATTTATATAGCAAATATGTGTTTAAAAAAAAAGCAGACATCAAATTTGGTTACCAGCATAACATATATAGTAGGAACAATGTACCATATTTCATGAAAATAACTTTACTGTTTGAAAATGTACAAAAAATGTTCGAAAAGAAACTTAAGATGTTCCCGAAAAAACTAGTTTCCTGTCCAACGAACCTTATAGGTTAATAGCAAATTGAGCTATTCAAATTTGAGGCATTCATTAAAACTTCGCTACCATAACGCACTTGCTGAGTCCCGAATTAATTTTCTTACAAACATGCATTATAATTTCGTTGTGGAAATTCCATGCATTTAAGGTCAGCTCAGAACTGGTACTGACCGTGGGAATCCGTCTGTCAAATTATGTCAAATCATTGTTTAATCTATTTGAACTAAGCAGATTTTTCTGGATAACGAACTGATCCAAGCTACTGGCAAAATAAAGGTACACGCCAAATTTGATCAAAATCGGCCCATTATTTTTTGAGTTATCGGTACGATACACACACACACACACACACACACACACACACACACACACACACATATATATATATATATATATATATATATATATATATATATATATATATATATATATATATATATATATATATAAGCATATAAAAATTGAAACTGACCCCGGATATGTGTTCTCGGGGGCCTAATTGGTGTTAATTTAAAGGAATTTTTTCAAAATTTAAAAGTCGGGATATCCTCATTAGTGAATCCAAAATTCATGAGTAGATACCTAACGTAAAACTATTTTCATTTAGCCGAACTTAGTTCGGTACAAAAGTTGACAGTTAAAGAGATACAGGGTGTGAAATGCAGGACATCATTTTAATTATTTGTTTCATTTATTTCTTACGAAATGCTAATATCCATACAAATTTTTTTTTTTTTTTTTTGGAGAATGAGTTAGAATCGGTTAACAGTTTGGTTATAGTTCATAGAGGGCGTCAGCTGCGGGAGACTGAATGTGTTCAAAACGACAGAACTTTTTATACTCTAAGGAATGGTATCAAATTCTTGTTTTAACCCTTTTTTTTACACAAAAATGATATGCTTTATGATTGTTGCTGTCTCGCACCGTTTTCGAGATATTTAGCCTTGAAACTTCAAATCTTTTCGCGTTAAATTACAATGAAGTACATATTATTAATTTAGCGGTAAATTGTTTATGCTTTGGACTAAAATCAAATAATAAAGTTTCTCACTTGTCTTATGGCTGTCATTTGTAAGTTACTTTCAATTTAGTTTTATTCGTCCCTAATTAAAATAATATTTTAGTGTACAATTTAAATTGTATGTTCATAAAAGTGAGATAGAATGCCGAGTGATAATTAATTTTCAAATGAAGAAACACGCTATATGCTCTACGTTTATGCTCAATCAAATTATATCGGGCGTAGAGCGTTTCGTCGGTATTTATAGTTATATCCAAATAGAAAGGTATTTCAAGACCTTTTTAATCAACTTAGAGAGACTGGTACTTTTCGTCCTAAAAGGGACAACGTGGGACACATCAGGCGCACTTGTACTATTACAGTAAACCAAAAAGAATAAATTTTAACTACGGTAGAGAAAATCCAGAAGCTAGTAGTAGGCAAAAGCTAAAACAACCGGTATAAATAAAACAACAGTCCTAAAAATCTTCCATAAGGAAAATTTGTATCCTTACTAATTTACACCCGTACAAAATCTTTTACCATCAGACCTACAGTTTGATCATTTTATGCGTATCCAGCAAAACCTTCACCGTGAAGTTTTAAATAACGTGCTGTTTACCGATGAAGCCACCTTTATTCGTCGAGGAGTTTTCAATTTTAGAAACAAGCACATATGGGATTAGCAAAATCCTTATGTAACAACTGAGCGTCACTTTCAACCAGAATTCAAGATAAATGTTTGGTGTGGAATTATAGGGAACTACCTTCTAGGTCTACATGGACTTCCTCTGAATTTGAACGGTGACTTGTATTTAGAATTCCTGCAGCACCATTTAGCTAATTAGTTGGATGATTTACCATTAAATTTACGGCAGAAAATCTACTTCATGCGAGATGGGACTCCCCCTAATTTTTCCGTTCAAGTACAGAACTATTTTGATGAAGCTTTTTCGGGTCGTGGGAGTCGAATCACATGGCCTGCTTATAGCACTGATTTAACCCCATGGATTTTTGTTTATCAGGGTTACATGAAATCAGTTGTTTATAGAGAAACTATAAACACCTGGAAAAAACTACGACAGAAAATTGTAAATGCTGCTGAGTGATTTCACGATAAGAACCTTTACTTTAAAATAAGACAATATTTTAATAAACGCATTGATAAATGTATCGAAGTCAGATGCGGACATTTTGAGCTATTATGGTCAAAAAGGCATATTTTTAACAAACTGTTTACTATTTTATTGTTCATTACAATTCCCAATTCTAAATAAACCCATGTTTTTGAGATTTATACCATTTTATTTATGTCAACTATCAGCATTGGAAGTTAAATATCTTGAAAACGGTGTTGGATAGCGACTATCATAAAGTATACCATTTTTGTGTAAAAACAGTTGTAAAATAAGAATCTGATACCTAAGATGAGATTCCTTCTTTTTTTTTACTTTGACGTCATCCTATTTCCGCGAGTATGGCCAATCACCACGGGTAAATTCCTGGCTGATGACTGAGTGCCGAGACGAGACGAGCGACCTGGCTGGGCAGAATGAGGTGACCTTCATCTGTGTGCCGGGTCATTCGGGGGTCAAAGGTAATGAAGAAGCTGACAGTCTCGCGAAGAGAGGGTCAGCAGAACCATTTATGGGACCAGAACCGGCTCTGGGCGTGACAAAGAGCACTGCCAGGGGAGCCATTAAGTCCTGGGTTAGAAACCAACACAAGATGTACTGGGCGGACTGTCCAGGGCTCAGACATGGGAAGTGAATAATTGACGGACCCAGTTCAAAGAGAGCGTGGAGCTGTTAAATCTTAGCAGAGGACAGCTGAGAAACACAACAGGTCTCTTGACGGGACACATGGCCGTCAAGAAACACCTGCATAAAATGGGGCGGTTCGAAGGGGACCTCGCCTGCAGATTCTGCGGCAAGGGGAAGGAATTAGCCCAGCACATCTTGTGCGAGTGTAAAGCTCTGGACCGCAAAAGACAACTGATTTACGGTCAGTCTAGACCGGAGACAGAGAAATATAAAACTTCACCCTACCAATCGCTGTGCAGACTAGTTCAAGGTGCAGTGATTTTGGAATGGGTGGAGTAAGACTAAGGGTATGCACAATCAACCAAAAGTTGCAGTGCTATCGGGGTGGCAAGGCCGCGGACGAACCTTGAGGAAAAAAAAAGGCCAATCACCAACGCTAGGGAGCAGTTTCACTCCACTACCCAGGAAATTTGGCCGATCCCTAGCCTTTCTGTAAGGAGGGTAGGGATATTTAACGTGCCCAATATCGCACTGACACGTGACCAACGGTTCTGCGCCCCCTCTGAAGGATGAAACGTGCGGACATTCAACTTGCTCAAATACAATGCCAGAACCTCGGTTGATGTTAATTTATTACAGTATGTGCTGAAAAAAGTGAAAGGGGAACCCTGGAAATCGAACCCAATGTCCTTTGGTTTAGGTTCTTACCCCTGGATCACCGAGGCTCTTGAAAAGTATAAAAACTTCTCTCGTTTTTAAAACATCCAGTCTACCGCAGCTGGCGCCCTCTATGAGCTACAACCAAACTGTGAACAGATTTCAATTCCTCCTACCAAATAACCCAAAACCCCAAAATTTTGTATGGATAATAGCAATTCTTTAGGACATAAATGAAAGCATACTAAAATGATAAAATAATATTTCGCATTTCACATCCTGTATTTCTTTAAATATCAACTTTTGGACTATACTAAGTTCAACTAAATCGATTTTTACCTTAGGAATCTACTCATAAATTATCTCAGGACCACCCTATATATATATATATATATATATATATATATATATATATATATATATATATATATATATATATATATATAAACATATCAACATTAAAACTGATCCCGAATGCAGGTCCTAGGCGAGGTAGTTCGCGCTAATTGGAAGAATTTTTTTCATAATTCAAAAGGCGCGTTCTCCCCAGGTGAAAATTGGTTAAACATTTATTGATCAGTACAGAACTCCTTAAAAAAAGGATATCTCTGAGAAAAAGACGACGTCTCGTCACAAATATTATGGACAAACGAGGTTGAGGTTCCAGTCACTTGTGGAGGAAAAACCTAAGTTTGGTTTCGTTGACGTCGGTCTATTTCCACTAGTATGGCCAACCACCGGCCCCAGGCACATTTTCACCTCAGTATCCTAGAAATTTCGCCAAATACCTACCTTATGTCAGGAAGACATGGATCTTTAACGTGCCTAAAATCGCATAGTACACGGGACCGACGTCTTTACGCCCCCTGCCAAGGACAAGGTCGCGGTGATAAAAACGGAATTAAATTAAACTATGAGTAAAAGAAAATAGCAGTCAGAAATTTTGTTTTTAATGCAGATAATAGCGTAAAACACAAAACATCTTGTGAGATCTTATTTTCTCTTTTAAAACAACGGAACCAAAATCATGCATATTGTTTCCCGTCATTTCCACGTAATCGCTTCTCATACTTGCCGTTCACTAGAAACGAAATCAGGTGCACTTTCAGCTAATTATTCCAGTTATCGTCATTTACGACAATTATCCCATTAAAACTCACATTACCCACCTAGTTGCACGAAAAGCCATAAAATTTTCAACGCACACTTGCAAAAGAAAACAATTGCTGATGGGGCGGCACTTTCAGAACAAACAGAGACGGAAAATACGAAGCAACAAAGACAGTGGAACCAAATAAAATTATTGGAACGAGTAAGCGGTTGGTAAGTGCGAATTGAATATGAGGGTTTCAAATGTCAGCCATTCTGTACGGTTCACACACGCGGGTAAATGGGTAAGGGTATAAGGTACGGTGGGGTAAGGGCGGGGTAATATCGTTAACGTAAGTGTGTATATGGTACCTAGAAAGCGGTGTAAACGAAAGGAAATGGCTGTGTTATCAGTAACACGCCGTACTAAAACACTGACTGGGAGTCTATTTGAAAATAGTTTGTGTAATTTCCGCCTTGGAGCCACTTGTTATAATGTAATAATATAACGGCAGATAAAGCAAGAGAGCTGTATTATAAGGGTAGAATGTTGGGGACGGGGACGCGGTAGCCTCCTGCCATCCACACTGCTAAAATTCAACAGTGATTTCATCTTAATTCAATACATTGCACAGTGGCGTCGCACGGCTTTTTTAGAGGGAATATAAATATATTTGTGATTGTATTTTGTTACTTAAACGTCGCCCTGTTTCCCGGACTATGGGAAGTCACTGAAGCCAGGGAGCAGTTTCACCTCACCAACCTGGTATATTTTCCGAACCCGTTCCTTTCTGTAGGTATGGTAGGAATTTTTAACGTGCCAAATATCGTATGGTACACGGGATCTACGACGTTTCACCACCTTCAAAAAGCGACATGCGCAAATATTTTGCTAAAAACCAGTGCTACAACCTTGGTGGATACTGAAAGAGACTAACGGAGCTTCTACTAAATGAAAATTGGGTAGAGAGCTTTGTTTGATTAGTATGTGCCTGTAAAAGGTCTGTTTGTATCGAGCACATGATTGAAACATAACAATATCTATAAGTATGCATCGCAAAGAGGTATATTCTATATAAAGAGGCTGCGCTCATTCGTGAAGAATTCCATAATTATGCAGTGCCGAATATGGGTCAGACTACTTTTCTGTGGGGTGTCGAATAAAACTGGCACATGGATAAACAGAAAGAGTTTGGAACAAGGAGAAACGGGTGTGGCATGCTGAAGAGTCCATAAGGAGGACGATACCGGCTTGGGTCTCCTGCTATATATATATATATATATATATATATATATATATATATATATATATATATATATATATATATATATATATATATATATATATATATACATAATTAATAATAATAATAACATTTCTTTGTCATGTCGATCTCCTGATCGGGTTCGCGTCCCAGGCAGGCCAAATTAAATTTGACTGGGAATGAATTAAAAATATCATTCCATGCTGTACAATCATCCATCTCACTAATGACCTGGATAGTTAAAGCAGCTCATAAAATAATAAAAAGAACTTACAAAAAGCAACTACAGGCCTATTTCTCTCCTTTCAGTCGTCTCTGAAGTGATGGAAAAGTATATAAACAACGAATTACTAAAATTTCTTGAAAAACACAGTCTAATCCACGACAGGCAGTATGGATTCCGTCAGCGCAGATCAACTGCCGACCTCCTTTCCTTTATCACCCATTCTTGGAACAAGTCTATGGAACTACACGGTGAATCCTAGATTGTCGCTCTAGACATATTCAAGGCATTCAACCAGGTTTGGCACGCAGCGCTGCTTAATAAACTACCGGCCTATGGCCTACCACCAAAACTCTGTACGTAGACAGCAAATTTCCTCTCCAACCGGAGCATTTCTGTTGTCGTGGATGACCATTCCTCTAAACTGTATCCAATTAATGCAGGAGTTCCTCAAGGTTCAGCTTTAGCCCCTACTTTGTTTCTTCTCCACATCAATGACCTCCTCTCTAGCACATCCAACCCAGTTCGCACTTACGTGGACGACATCACCCTCCACTCAAATATACACTATTCTAAGCCTGTCTCTTTAGCCCAATTAGATGAGGATCGCAGACTCATGGAGGGTTCTATCTCCGTGGATCTCCAAAAAATATTAGACTGGGGAAGTAAAAATCTTGTACAATTCAACCCCACCAAATCACAGTCTTGCTTTCTTTCTCATAAGAGATACACCACTGCTAGACCCATCACAATAAACAACCAAGTTATTCAAAGTAATAAGTCCTTTTCACTTGTTGGCATTTCTGTGGATAGAAATCTCAATTGGCACCAACATGTCACATCAATTGCAGAAGCGGCTGCTAAGAAATTAGGTTTCCTCTTCCGGGCTCGCAAATACTTTTCTTCAGCTAATCTCTATAGCTTATATACTTCACAAATAAGACCAAACCTCGAATACTGCTCCCACATCTGGGGTGCTTCTGCCGATTCTACACTCGCTATTCTGGACTCCATTCAGAAGAGAGCTATACGTCTCATCGGTGATCCTACCCTCACCCAAGGGCTTCCATCCCTTGCCCACTGACGTGCCGTTGGTGACCTGACCTGACCTGACCTCTCTCTCTCTCTCTCTCTCTTCCTCTCTCTCTCTCTCTCTTTTATAGATATCTGCACGGTCACTGCTCAGAGGAGCTTCCTTCCATAGTTCCTCCACCTGCTGCCCCCAACAGATCTACCAGGGGAACATAGTGAATGCACCCTTTTACTGTCCAGGTCACCAGACATAGAACATCTTGTTATGCCAGCTCTTTTGTCCCGAGGACTTCCAAGTTGTGGAATTCCTGGCCGGCACGTGTTTTTCATTCTCCCCCAAACCTTCAAGTACAGAATTAACAAGTTGCCTCTTTCCTCCTTGTCGACACCCACGGTACGATATTATTTAGGCTGTAAGCCCTCGTGGTGTGTTGTTGAAAAAAATTGCTTTGTTGCCACTATTACATGGTTAAGTTGGTGAAAAATAAGAAACGAAACTGATAAAAGGCATCGTAAATATAAAATATAATGTCTAGGTGTCAGGTCAGGTCAGGTGGCCTAGTTTGCGCCCATTTAAAGATATTTTTTCAAAATTTGAAAGATCTCATCGATAGTCATTTTTTTCAATGAAAATTCGTTTTTCTAAAAGAAAACATGCAACTAGAAAATGTGAACAATGCCTCGACAAATGTCAGCCTAGTTTTTCATAAGTCTGCCGAAATAGACAAATTGCTTGCTTAGTTTCATTGGGCGGATGTGGTAGACCAAGAAGATGGTAGCAATCATAACTTAGTTTAGTATACTCTATTTCAACAAATTTTATAATGGATTCCATAAATTGCAATAAGCTGGTGCCTGCAGTTGTGTCATCTGTAGCAAATAACTGAGAAGGGAGGTCGCAATGGCAAAGAAGCGTTCAATAAACATAATAGTCGTCTCACTAATAAACAATATAATTTGGACCTGAGAAAGAGGTTCATCAAGTCATACGTCAATATTATTATAATGTATGAAACGGAAAGCTAGACGCTGAATATGCAGATTATGAAAAAAAAAGATTTTGATATGTGAACATTAAGAAAAACTAAGACGAGGTACACCAATATAAACTAAGCGAAGATTGGAACCAAGAGCCTCGATGATTTAGTAGTAAGAACGTGTGACTCCGAATCGAAGAGTACTGTGTTCGATCTCAGTGTTATCCTTTTCCAGCACATACTGTAACTTGTTTTGACAGAAAACTTTTTTCGCAAACCCCGTTGGATTGGGTTTGCAAATGAACTTATCCACGCGTTAACGAAGGAAATATTATAAATGTGGCAGGTACCTTACTTTGGTAAATACGTTAGATAGAGCCTCGGTGGTTCAGTATTAAGAACGTGTGCCTTTGAACCGAAGGGTACTGGGTTCGATCCCAGTGTTCTCCTTTCACTTAACATTAACATCAGCCGAGGTTGTGGCATTGTTTTTGAGAAATTTGAATATCCGCACATTCCGCCCTTCGGAGGGGGTGTAAAGCCGCCGGTCCCGTGTCCATGCGTTGTTGGGCACGTTAAAAATCCTTACCCACCTTACAAAAAGGCAGGGGTTCGGAAAATTTTCTAGGATAGTGACACTGCCCCTGGCGTGATTAGCGATAGTTGCGGAAATATACCGACGTTAAAGAAAAAAGATTAGAACCTGTGATGAGCACTGATAAGTACACTTCGAGAATCCAAAACACCACAAAAAATTTTCTAAACACACAATACATTTTTAAAGAACTGACGATCATTTTTACTAACAAAGTTAAGAGCGTGGAGTATGAAAAATTCAGGACTGTGTTTTGGGCTTCTGGGTTCTGCAAGTGTACTGAACACCAATAGCAAGACTAATAAAAGCGTGATACGATAGGCAAAAGAAGAAATATGCTTGCTGAAAGAACTTGAGTGGAGAAAGACAAATTTGTTGGACATATTATATATAATACATTATATTATAACTGTCCAAAAATATTATTTGAGGACACATAAAGGTGAAGAGGTATGACAAGGAGAAAGCCTCTTAAAAACTTGGCCCAAATGATGAAGTCAGGAAACTCCAATAAAATTAAAAAAGTTGCTCTGGACAGAGAGTCATGGTTGGGACGACAAGGCGACATCGCCCCCATAATCAAATGAAAATGGTGCATAATAATATTGCGATAGTGACATCCAGGGTGCCCCATAATTAAATGGACATTAGCTAAGGGGTGATAGCTGTCACAAAAATGAAGCGATTGGCCTCAACATGCCTTAGTAAAATGTTACTAGTTTTTGTTTTACAGGGTGTTCAAATAATTTTTCTTAAAAATATTTTTTCAAATATCTTGGAAGGGTTTCAAGATATTATATTATTATGAAAGTGTACAAATAACATCAACCGAGGTTGTGGCATTGTGTTTGAGCAAGTTGAATGTCTGCACGTTCCGCCCTTCGGAGCGGGCGTAAACCCGTCGGGCACGTTAAAGATCCCCATCCTCTTCGCAGAAAGGTAGAGGTTCGGCAAAATTTCCATGATAGTGAGATGATCCTGCTCCCTGGCGTCGGTGATTGGCCATAGTCGCGGAAATAGGCCGACGTTAAAGAAATAAAGCACACACACAAACATTATTATGAAATGTGGCATGGTATTATTAGGCATCATGCGTAATACGATGACGGTATCAATTTCACGACTGCCGCTAGGTGGCGCCACCGACAGCAACACTGGTTCATTAGCATGATCATAATGTTTTGTCCAGCTTGTATGCATATTTTCGAACAAAAATAAAGAAAGCCCATTTAGTTTCACACAAAAAGGTATACTTAAATTAAATTAACGATTATCCAAAAACATTATATATTCTCGAAGGCTTCGATCTTAGTGCAAATTATTTGTATCTGTTGTAGATACTTTTTAGCACAGTAAAATGTACGTTATCGAAATATACATTTTTACTAAGAATTCAACAAAGCCATTAAATAAAATAGCATCTATAAAACTATTAGTTAAAAAGAAATAGTTAACAAAATGGATATCAGAAAAATTGTTACACATTGCATTAATCTACCTAATTAAATTAATCTAAAATTAAACTGCAACTTTAGGAGCAAAACAACAACAAATCAGAGTAAGTGGTCAAAGTGTTCATCATTTACGGCAATGCATTTTCTCGTTTATTAAAATTAACTCGTACTTGATGAATTTTGTTATGCTCTGATATAATTAAACCCTGCACGGTCTTTTCCCATAATTTGTGGCGGTTATTTATTTAATCTTCGTAGACCAGTTACTTTAAATAACCCCAAAAGTAAAAATCTAGAGGATTTAAGTCGGGACTACGCTAAGTGAAGATTGGAACCTGTGATGAGCACTGATAAGTATACTTGGAGAACCCAAATCACCACAACACATTTTAAAAAGACCTGACGATCGTTTCACTAACCAAGTTAGCGTCATCAGAGGATCAAAATTCTAACTACTTAAAAAACCAACATTAACTTATATACCGGATCTTAGGTAAAGAGACCAAACTGAGATGGGAAACTAGTCGCAGGCAAATTCCACAGTGTATTGTATTTTTATCGCCGGACAAGTCTTTGCACTGTTCCTACTACCTTATATAAAAGGTGTCCATCTCTAATAGTTTTGGGAAGGTTCAACGACAGATAAATTAACATAGATTCCTTTGGCGGAAATATCTGTATACTTATTAATAAAAAATGTTAGACAACCAGGACAGCTGAACGCGTTCGAAAGTGTATATATTGCAAAATATAGTTACAACAAAAAATGTATAAACGCTTCACCACCGTCAATTCCGAGTCACCTGATCGATTGCTTTGTTAAATACAATTCCCACGTTTCAGCACGTTCTAAAGATAACATAAATATACAGATATTTCCGCCAAAGGAATCTATGTTAATCTAGCTGTCGTTGAACCTTCCCAAAACTATTAGAGATTGACACCTATTAAATAAGGTAGTAGGGACAGTGCAAAGACCTTGTCCGGCGATAAAAATACAATACACTGTGGAATTTGCCTGCGACTAGTTTCCCATCTCAGTTTGGTCTCCTTACCTAAGATCCGGTATATAGGTTGATGTTAGTTTTTTAAGTACTTAGAATGTTTCATCCTCTGATGACGCTAACTTGGTTAGTGAAACGATCGTCAGGTCTTTTAAAATGTGTTGTGATTTGGGTTCTCCAAGTGTACTTTTCGGGACTACTCGCTGGCCATGGGTGCACACTACCTCTCCCAGTCCACCTTTGAGGGTAAATTTCATCTAAATAAATCCGCACATCTCGGATGTAATGTGCTGGAGCACCATCATGCATGAACCAAGAGTCACACCTTAAAGTTAAAGGTACAACTTCTAAAACGATTGGTAAATTATCTGTCAAAAACAAGAGATACGTTGCTCCGTTAAGTCTAGGTGGCAGTTCAACTGGTCCCACCATACAATTTCCAAGAATGCCACATCAAATGTTTATTGAAAATTCATGTTGAAAATGATGTTCGCGGATAGCACGAGGATTTTCAATCGCATAGGTATGGCTATTCCGCAAATTGAACATACCTCTTCCGGTGAATGAGGCTTCAACAGTAAATACAATTTTCTTGTAGACCATTGAATCCTCTAAATAGGGTTTACTCATAAGCTAAGAAAATTGAAGTTTTCTTGAAGTCTTGCAGTAAAAGCTGCTGAACGGATGCAGCTTTTCTTTACGTATGATTCTGGACACTGAAGATTTGCTGATACCCGTGGCTGCACTAACAGGTCTCGTGCTGGTTTTCGCGTCTTCTACAATACGAACTATGATTTCGTCTTCCATATCAGCATCAATTACACTCCGTCTTCCTGCATTTCTGTTTTTGGGATGAAGTGAGCCAGTTTCACCTAATCTATCCGCGCGAACAAAAATTTTCCTGGGCATAAAGCATATTGCATTTGTAAATTTGAAAAATCATTAAGAAGCGGCATTTTAACGCAAATAACAAGAATAAAGTGACAACTAAAGATACCTGTTTAATGTCAGTCAATTTTGACAAGTTACAGTAAACCAGTAAACAAATTCCTAGTTGCCACCGTAACATACTCAGCAACAAAGTAAATTGAGATATTTGGTTTTCATTGAAAAAGTATGGTTATTTTGAAAACGGTGAACTTTTTCGACTTCAAAGAATTATACCTTTTTTGTGTGAAACTAAATAGGCTTTCTTTATTTTTGTTTAAAAATGTGCACACAAGCTGGACAAAAAAAGTTCGGGACGCAGATAATGCGTTATGGTAGTGAATTTTTGTTAAATGTTTGAAATTTGAACAACTCAATTTTCTATAAACTTAGACAGTTTCTTTTTGGTATATAGTATGGTCTTTCCTAAGGAAAGGTACCCACCAAACTTCATTAAAGTAACTTTGTAATATTCGGAGAAAAAAAAGTTTTTCAAAAGAAAATTCAAAATTTGAATAACTCAATTTACTATCAACTTAGAAAGTTGAATTATGGTACATAGTAAGGTCTCTCCCAAAGCAACATATATAGTAAATTTAGTTAAACCAGCTTTGTAATTTTCGGAGAAAAATTTTTTTTCGAAAGAAAACTTAGAATTTTCCCGAAAAACCCTGTCCGATTTTCCTGGATAACGAACTCATTCAAGCCATTAATAAAAAAAAGGCACTTGTCGAGTTTCATCGGAAATCGGTTAATTATTTTTAGTTATTAGATGGATACGTATATATATATATATATATATATATATATATATATATATATATATATATATATATATATATATATATATACACATATATATATATAATATATATATATATATATATATATATATATATATATATATATATATATATATATATATATCATATGAAAATTGTAACTGACTCCGGACATGTGTTCTACAGGGCCGCCTAGTTTACGCTCATTTGAGGAATTTTTTTCAAAATCCAAAAGTCAGGATCTCCCCATAAGTGAATTTTCTTGAAAATTTTTTTTCCAGAAAATTCACTGAAATTAGGAAACATTACAAATGTCTATCCAAAAAAATTATGATTTTCAATAGCAAAAAAACTGCAATTATATGTAGCTACTAGGTATGTATATCTAGCACAAGGTTTACCTACCTACAAAAAAATGTATATCATAGTGGTTTTCTCCTTGATAATATGTACTCTAGGTTATATTTATAGGGGTTATTGGTTTACTTCATTATTGTGTAACAGTTTTCAACTTTATATATATATATATATATATATATATATATATATATATATATATATATATATATATATATATATATATATATATAAACATATAAAAACTGAAACTGACCCCGGATATGAGTTCTAGGGTCCTAGTTCGCGCTCATTTGAAAAACATTTTGCAAAGTCTCACCATCGACACCTCTCATTTAGTGATTAAAAAAAAATAAAAATTCAATAATTATGACCATGATAATGAACCAGTGTTGCTGTCGGTGGCGCCAGCTAGCGACAGTGGTGAAATTGATACCGTCATCGCATTACGCATGATGCCTAATAATACCATGCCACATTTCATAATAATATATTGAACCACTTTCAAGACATTTGAAAAAATAATTTTAAGAAAAATTATTCAAGCACCCTGTAAAACGGAAACGAGAGTTACTAAGGCATGTTGGGCCCAATCGCTTTATTTTTGTGCCAGCTATCACCCCTTAGCTAATGTCCAAATAATTATGTGGCAGCCTGTATATGTCACATTTTAAAAAATATAATTCGCCCTGATATCATGTGGCAAATATTGTAAAGTGTGCTTTGTAGGCTCTTGGTACCAATTGAGGACATGGTTATGTGTAGCTCTTGATTCTTCTATACTACTACTTTGGTTGACATTATGTTTTTCACATTTCATTTAAAATTAACGTTCCCGCTAGGTTTCTATTTTATATCTACGTGTATGACACAAAAGAAAATATAAATTATGAAAAAGGGTTATGTTACAAACATCCTATTGAAACTCAAAAGCCTTCCCTTGCCTCCAGCACTGACACGGCTTGTATTCAGCTTTCTCCATGCCAGCCCTCCTCATCTCTCCTCTCCGTCTCGCACAACTCCCAACTTCAAACTCTACATTATCCCTTGGATGGTAGGAAATTACGGGACTACTATCTTTCATTTTACGCCCCAAAATTTCTTATTCCAATTTCCTGTTCGCGTCTGTCAGTTGTTATGAGTCATTTTCTGATAAGGACTCGTAGCACGACTATTATGCAATAGAACTATTACACAAAGAGCTTATCAGGCATTATATGTCATGCGGTGGAGAATTGCCGTAACTGTGGAGAGACAGAGAGAAGAACGGTGTGAGAGAAAGAGATGATAGTATGCTCTCTCTATGTGTTTGTAGCTGTTTCTCGCTTCGCTTGCCGCTTACCGTGTTCAATGATACTATTCTCAGGTACCATTGTTACTTATGCACATTGTTTTCACACCACGGTGTTTTGTTTCATAAATGGCGAAGCTTCCAACAGACAAAAAGAGTTAACGATCTGCTCCATATATAACAGCTACTAAGTGGGAACGTTTAGGAGCGGATTCATATCAATTAGCAGCATGGCTGGACGGTAATGCAAAAAATACATCTTGAACTGAAGTTTTGAATATTAGTAGACTAGATACAATAGTGGCAAAATGTACAATGTATAGCCAATCAAACTTATCAAATAAAATATTTGCAGTGCAATGTAGATAGAGCTTGACGGCATAACGTGATATTAAAAATTAACTTGATCAAACTTTTTTTATGAAATAGTACAAGACCATGTCTGTCGAAGACATCACGAAGCTGACTGTTGCGCCACAAGATGCGTGTTTGTTAGCTTCTTAAATACTGAAAATTTTTATGTGTTTGAAAATACAGGGTGATTCATAAGTGGTGACCAAAAGCGAAACCCCATGTTCTTTGAACAATTTTAGGGCGTATGTCCTATAAAAATTGTCTTATAATGCTTCATTAAAAAGATACAGGGTGTTGAAGTTGAATTTCAAAAAATAAAATTTCCCAATTATTTAAAAATTAGTACATATATTTTGCTGTAACTTCGCATGTGTAGGGTGTTATGGAAGGCGCGTATTCTACCATAACAGTTGAATCGGCTAATCCAGCAGTGGCGCGCATACCCATATGTCATTGGTTATCCCTCAAGAAAAAAAAAAAAAACGGGTACGCCAATGATGTTTTTTTAATTTTTTATTTTTTGAATCTTACTTTCATTCGTGAACTAAATGACTCTCTTGATAATCTTCTGTACGACGCTTATTTGTCGAGTAAGCAATGAATCAGGTAAGTGTTTTAGAGCACAGTTCATGATTTTTAACCAGTCGTTGTTTGGTAGAAAATAGCAATGATACACTTTTATGCCTCCATTGGCCTGAATACACGCAAGACATCTTTTTGATATGGAAAATTTAATGTCGTGATAATTTTTTGTGCGACGATTATTTTGTTGTATTTTAGTAAGTAGTAGTCTGGTTAGCCAAAGTTGTCATTAAGTGTCACTTGACGTTTAGGTTAACAAGTTATTATTTTGAATAGGTGTAAGTGGTAAACTTTATAAAATTGCAAAATTTTTTACTCTTTTACTTCTTATAATGGAGTACACCTCAGAAGAGTATGCAGATATAATTTTTATCTACGGATATGCTGATGGAAATGCTTTAGCTGCTTGTCGGGAATTTCAACGTAGGTTTCCCACTCGCCGTCAACCTACACCAAGGGTTTTTTCTCGATCGTTTTCAAGGCCTCGGCAGTGCGGTATTGGACAACGTCCTGACGCTAGAGCTAATGGTAGAAGACAACATCAACTTGAAGACGAAGAGAGATTGGTGGATGCAGTGATGGATCAACCTTCTACAAGTACTCGGAGGATTGCCACGCAGTTACAATATTCTCAAAGCTTTGTTTGGAGAACTTTACATCGAGAAGCCTTACATCCATATCATCGACAGAATGTTCATTGTCTTCTACCTGGAGATAATGTGCATCGACGAGTCTTTTGTGAATGGATGTTGGAAATAAATAATCAAAATATCTTATTCCCTAATCTAATCTTCTGGTCTGACGAATCAACATTTACAAGAAATGGTATTTATAATTCTCATAATGAGCATGTCTGGTCATTGGAAAATCTACATGCAACAAGGACTCGCACATTTCAACATAGATTTTCCATTAATTTATGGTGTGGTATTTTTAACGGCTCACTGTTCATGGAAGTCCTGCCACAACGTTTAAATGGATCTTCGTACTAAGCGCTCCTAGAAAACCGTGTATAAAACATTTTAGATGACATTCCACTAGCAACAAGAGGTATAATGTGGTATCAGCATGACGGTGCACCAGAGCATCATAGTCGAAACGTTGTTACATGGCTACATGAACATTATAATGAAAGATGGATTGGCAGAACTAGACCAATACATTGGCCTGCAAGATCACCGGATTTAAACCCACTTGACTTCTATCTTCGGGGTGATTTTTAGCGACTGGTCTACAGTGAACAAATAAATACACCAGAGTAGCTACAATAACTGATAAATAATGCTTTTCGTCATATTCAAGCAACAATGAATCCTCAAGACATAAAATTTTCCATATTAAAAAGATGTCGTGCGTGTATTAGGCCAATGAAAGCATTTTTGAACATTTATTGTAATAAATAAATTACTATAAGCCTGATAAAAGTGTATCATTGCGATTTTCTACTAAACAACGACTGGTTAAAAATCATGAACTGTGCTCTAAAACACTTACCTGATTCATTGCTTACTCGTAAACTAAGCATCGAAAATTATCAAGAGAGCCATTTTGTTCACGAATGAAAGCAAGATTCAAAAAAATAAAATAAAAAAAATATCATTGGCGTACCCGTTTTTTTCTTGTGGGATAACCAATGACATGTGGGTACGCGCGCCACTGCTGGATAAGCCGATTCAATTGTTATGGTAGAATACGCGCCGCGCCTTCCATAACAGCCTACACATGCGAAGTTTCAGCAAAATATATGTGCTACTTTTAAAAAAAATGGGATATTTTATTTTTTTAAATTCAACTTCAACACCCTGTATCTTTTTAATGAAGCATTATAGGAAAAATTTTTGTAGGACATACCCTCTCTAAAATTGTTCAAAGAACATGGGGTTTCATTTTTGGTTACCACTTATGAATCACCCTGTATATCTGACGGAAGGGTATTCGAAAACTTAGATGCCCTAGGAAAGCAAGTGGATTTGTAGCCAACTGTTTGACATGTGGGTGCATGCGCTTCTTAGACGAAACAAGTTTGCAGATTAAAAATCGCAAGTTAGGTAGCAAGCAATTTCTAAAGGAGAATGCCGATGATAGTATCCATAGAAAAGACTGAAGGCTTCAACATCTCTCCTGTGATAATGTAGAATTTTATCGGGTCCGGATACCTTTCAACGAATTTTCGGAAAAAAATTCGATAATAGGGAGATCGTGCCTTAAATTTTGAAATAAAAGTTCGGGACGCAGCAAGTGCGTTATGGTAGTGAATTTTTATTAAATGTTTCAAACTTGGATAACTCAATTTCCGATAAACTTAGAAAGTTGAGTTTTGGTACTTAGTAAGGCCTTTCCCAAAGCAACATGTCCGCCAAATGCCATTAAAATAGCTTTGTAATTTTCGGAGAATGGTTTTTTTTTTCGAAATAAAACTCAAAATTTGAAATACTCAATTTTCTATAAACTTAGCAAGTTGAATTTTGATACGTGGTAAGGCAATTCGCAAGGAAACGTATCCACCAAATTTCATTTAAATAACTTTGTAATTTTCGATGAAAAATTTTTTTTTCGAAATAAAACTCAAATTTGAAAAACTCAATTTTCTATAAACTTAGAACGTTGAATGGTACGTAGTAAGGCATTTCCCAACGAAACGTATCCACCAAACTTCATTAAAATAGCTTTGTAATTTTCGGAGAAACATTTTTTTTCGAAATAACATTCTAAATTTGAAAAACTTAATTTTCTATAAACTTAAAAAATTGAATTTTAGTATATAGTAAGGCATTTCCCAAGGCAACGTATCCACTAAATTTCATTAAAATAAATTTGTAATTTTCGGAGAAAAAAAATTATTTCGAAATCAAATTCAAAATTTGAAAAACTCAATTTTCTATAAACTTAGCAAGTTAAATTTTGGTACGTAGTAAGGAATTTCCCAAGAAAACGTATCCGCCAAATTTCATTAAAATGTATTTGTAATTTTCGGGAAAAATTTTTTTTTCGGAATAAAATTCAAAATTCGAAAATCTCAATTTTATATAAACTTAGCAAGTTGAATTTTTGTACCTAGTAAGCCATTTTCCAAGGAAACGTATCCACCAAGTTTTATTAAAATAGCTTTGTAATTTTCGGAGAAAAATTTTTTTCTAAATAAAACTCAAAATTTGAAAAACTCAATTTTCTATAAACTTAGCAAGTTGATTTTTGGAACGTAGTAAGGCTTTTTACAAGGAAACGTATCCACTAAATTTCATCAAAATAGCTTTATAATTTTTGGAATAAAAATCAACATTTGAAAAACTCAATTTTCTATGAACTTATAAAGTTGAATTTTGGTATAGAGTAAGGCATTTTGCAAGGCAACGTATCCACTAAATTTCATTTATATAGATTTGTAATTTTCGGAGAAATTTTTTTTTCGAAAGAAAACTCAAATTTCTCCCGGAAAACCTTGTCCGATTTTCCTGGCTAACGAACTCCTCCAAGCCGTCAATAAAAGAAAGGCACTTATTATGGGTTGGGACAGTGGGAATCCTGTTAATCCACGATTAGCCAACAAAATAATACACCGACTTACATGAAACGTAGTACGCCTGTTACTTTAGTAAATGGCTTAGAAAAGTTCATTAGCCAGGAAAATGTGAAGTTTTCCGGAAATTTTTGAGTCTCCTTTTGCAAAGTTTTTGTACCTCCAGAAATAACAAAGCTTTTGTACCCACATTTGTTACGAAAGCTGCTCCTATGTAAAGTATGGTATATTAACTATAATGTATTCATTAATTATAATGTATTAAAAAAAATTGATCGCACTGAGGTCAAAAAAATTATCCTAAAATACACTAAACTGACACTGAAGATGCAGTTTTTTAGCCAAAAAATCAAGATGTTTCAAAAAATACTTTATTATTAATTTTATGATTGTTTTTTCTAAAACGTCAAAGTGACTACTTAAAACGTAAAAATAGGTGATTTTTAAACAAAATTCTAAAAAAGTGCGTGTTATGGAGAAAAATATTGCAAAAAGTGTGTTATGGTAGTGCATTTTCATAAAAATGTTTTTAATGTCAAATATGTTTTTAAAGAAAGCCATCCGATTTGGTTAATAGTGTAACCTATGTAGTAGAAACAGTGTATCACATTTTACCAAAAGAAGTTTTTCGTTTAAGAAAGTACAAAAATCTTCTCAAAATAATCTTAAAATGTTCCCAAAAACTGGTCCGCTTTTTCTGGCTAACGAACCTATTCAAGCTATTTACACACCTGCTGAGATATAATTATTCACAAAAAGCTTTTTGAAACAAAAAATTTGTAAAAAATTTGGCTCAAGTAATGTTACACAAAAACTATATTTTTTAACAAAATTGGTAAACCATTTGTTCCACGAAAATTCTGAACCTTTTTTTACAAGAACTTATTGAACATTCAATATTAATTACAACATTTCACACAACTTGAAAATAGATTTTTACTAAAAAAATTCTGCGAAAACTGATTAATATTTTTTAAACAAAATTTTGCTGGAAAAATACTTAAATTCAAATTATATACCTAATAGGTAATTAAAATGAAAAAAAAGAGAAAATCTATTAAAGTTGTTTTTCAACATTTCACGGAAATTTGAACCAGTGTAAATAAAAATATATATAAGTGGAAAAATACTTATATTTTCATGTTACAAGTTATCAGAAATAAGAACCTTACTCGTCTGTCGCTTTTTTTGTCAAGTTTCATTTGCCATTTGTTTTAGTTACTTATCTATTATGAAAACGGAGACTATCTATGTCTATCAAATTAATTATTTTTTTGTACCAAAATTAATTTCAATATTTAAATATTTTTCTTTGAAAATTCGCAAAATAGTCACACCATCTGACCGGTTATTAGATTTGAATAAAAAAGCTAAAAAAAATTAACTTCATCTCTGCCTGGAATCATGGTATACGATTATAAATGTAAATATTTCCAAAACTGGAGTCTTTAAGTATAGGAAGTTTCATAAAAAGTTAAAGCAGAGGGCATCCCCTTTACTCCTGAAACATAAAATATGTCTAAGCTACTCCATTCGAAATGAATTACGGCCATTTGATATTTTTCAAATTCGGCCAGTTTTTGAGAGCAGCCGCGATATGGATGGCATCTTGATTTTTTCGACGAATAACATAACTTGGTAAAAACGCTTTAATGCAATTTGTTATATGTGCCAGAAACGTGAAAAGTTGCAAAACAATTGAAATAACTCAAAAACGATGAGATATCATTTTTTCCCCTCAGAAACATCCATGTAAGTTGATAGAAAATGCGTTAATACAGTAAAATAAGTGATGCTCTATTTTAAAAGAAATTATCACCAACGACTTGTGAAACACGCTGCGGTTGTTAAAATAATTGTAAAAGGTGCAGCTCAAGAAGCCCTATAATTAAAGTATAAAGTTTACTATAGAAATGCGGCGCCCTGTGTATATGTAAACATAAAAGACTGAAACTGACCCTGGATATGGGCTTTAGGGCGCCTAGCTCGCGCTTATTTGTGGAAATCGCTTCGACAGTACACGGTCTCCTCTATAGCGATTTTTTTCCACGAAAATTTGCAAAAAAATTATAGACTATCAGGCTTTGTAAAACACACGTCCTACACTTTTCCACATAACCCGTATTCGTTTGAGGTTCTGTCGAAAAAATACTAATTGTGATGTTTCAAATCGCGACTTTGATGTTTTAATAAGAAAAAAAATATGAAAGTAATTTATCTGGTATTTATTGACCTCTTTCGCCAAGAAAACTTAGTCTTTGTTCGTAATATTAAATAAATTTTGTCAACCACATAAAATAGTTCTTGGTCCTGTTCCAACCACTGGCCAACAGTGGCACCTTTTTTTTGTGTATATAAATGCTTATAACTTTTCTCTCTTAAGATAGAGATCTGAATTTTGGTGGGTAGGACACGTTTAAGAGTAGAAATTTGTATACTCAGTTTGGTTGTGATAGCTCTGTTATCTTTGGAGATACAAAAAAGATTTTCCAAAAGAAAATCCAAATATTTCTCGGAAAACTCGGTACGATTTTTCTTGCTAACGAACAAGGAACTTTGGTGTTAAGGCGACTCCGGTACGAATTCTGTACGTCAGGCGCTGCCGTACAACCATTAACGATCTTTTAAAATCGTCAGCCCTGTCACTACATTCCTATAAGGAATTTGTACTGAAGCCGTCTTAACAATAGAGTTCCTTGTGGCTTCCTAGATGTCAGCAGCTCGATACATCTCACGGTTCGTTCAGAATTTGGCTACCTTAAGCCAATTAAATTAGATATATTTTGATTATCTTATTTGATGCCAACCAATTCATAATTATGGCTGGCGATTTAAATTCCAAACACCCCAATTGACATTCTCGTAATCTTAATGTAAATGGGAAAATCCTCCAATATTATATAGACAACCATGCAAACTGCATGGTTGACGCTCTTACAAGACCCACACACTTCGGCAGTGTGGTTCGACCCGACGTGCTCGACATGGCAATCATGTCGAAGACCACCTTTCTCCATGAAATAACAACCCTAAACGACCTCTCGTCGGACCATAACCCAGTCACTTTGCATCTCGGATGTGACAATGATGAACTAGACTTCCCAAGGGAAAAGGTACTGGTGCCAGTTTTCACAGAACACCTTAAAAACACCATTGGCAATATTCCGGTTACCCGCAGCATTCCCGAACTCGAGGGTGCAGTGGATAATCTACAGCCCAAAATCCAATATTCTGTGGAACATGCACCAAGGACCAAGCCCTCCCCAAGCAATCTGCCCCCATTTCCGCTTAGTATCACAGAAATGATACTAGAAAAGAACCGTTGCAGAGCCTAGCTCAACGCACCGGAAACCCCACCAACAAACGAGATGCAAACAGACTCATCAAACAAGAACGATTCGCCCTACAATATCTCCGCAACAACTGTTGGTAGGAACGGCTGCAAACCCTGTCCGTCTAAGACAATTCCATCTGGAAAATGGCGAAAGCCCGTCGCTCCCAAAAATATCCGATATTCCCACTTCATGGCCGAAACGGCATCGTACACGCGGATGCGGACAAAGCAAGTGCATTCTCGGGTGCATCTGGAGCTACAATTCAGCCCGAATTATAACAATGTTGATCTGTAGCACGTCGCAAGAACGCACTGTTATGTCAGGAGTGCGCTTCGCGCCACCATAGACACAAACATCGAGCCCGCTACTTACGAAGAAGTTTCCCAAATAATCAAAACACTAAAAAATAGGAAGGCTCCGGGATACGATGGAATCTCCAACGTGGCCCTGAAGAATTTTCGCCGCAAAGCAGTGATATTTATAGTTATGATTAGGAATGCCAATCTGCGATTTTAACATTTTCCTTCCATGTGGAAACTTGCCGACATTATGAATATCCCAAAACCCAGCCAAGATCTGCTGTACCCTCAGACTACATGCTCATTAGCCTACTCCAAGTCATCGGCAAAATCTCTGAAAAACTAAACTAATTCAGAAAAGGCTAGCCTCATTCACCTCTGAGAACCATATTCTTCCTGACAAGCAATTAGGTTTCAGACACCAGCACTCTCTCACAGACTAAGTCCTTTGTATGGTCGAAAACATCACCGAAGGATTCAACAACTGGTACAATATTTCTCGACATTGCTCAAGCCCTCGACAGGGTTTGGCATGCGGGCCTCCTAAACAAACTACTATCATTTAATTATCCTCTCCCTCTGATTCTGCTAATCAGGTCATACCTGCAACAGAGAAAGTTCCAGGTCAAACATCTGGGAACCATGTCTAGAACCTACTTAACCACGGCTGGCCTCCGGCAGGATTCTGCTAACTCCCCTCTTCTGTACAATATATTTGTTGCAGATATACCGACACAGCCACCAAACGCGACATTCGCACTGTACCCAGATGACACTACCATCCTCAGCAGCTCTACTTAGCCGAGGATAATAACCGAACGCCTACAGACCAGCGTAGACGAGCTGCAAGGCTGGTATAGGAAATGATGTCTAGCCATAAACCCCGATAAATGTTCAGCAGTCCTATTTTCCAAGAGGGGACACACACCTCACGAAACGCACAATTAGGCGACAGTCGAATTCTCTGGCACGACTCCGTCAAATACCTCGGGGTTTTCCTTGACAAACGCTTAACATGGCGGCCTCATGCTCAACATGCCCGACGGAAAGATTCGATGCTCATCTCGAAGTTCTTTCCACTTCTTAACAGAAATTCCAAATTGTACATGAACAATAAACTGCTCATTTACAAAATCATAATCCCGCCAGCCTTGACCTATGCATCCGATGCATGGGCCACCGCGACCGACACACCCAGATCCTTCAAATAATCTAGAATTAAATTCTGAGAATGATTACCGGAGCGCCATGGTTTGTCAGAAACAGTCAGATTCGCTATGATCTGAAAATGCCTTCCATACTTGAGTTTGTAACTCAACTATCCACCACTTAGTTCGCAAAAGCCACTTCTCACACAAATGCTCTTCTCCGTAGTGCCACCGACTACGATGAGCAGCTTCCACATAGGCATAAACATCCAAAGCTCTACTCCTGTATCCAAAAAAAAAACAACAAAAAAAAACAATTAAAAAAAAAACAAAAAACAAAACAAAAACAAAAACAGATATAAAAATTGAAACTGAGCCCGAATATGCGTCCTAGAGGTCCTAGTTCCCGCTCATTTGGAGACATTTTTTCAAAATTCAAAAGTCGGGATCTCCTCATTAGCGATTCTTTTTCTAAAAAAATTCACCAAAAAAAATTATTAAGTTGAATGAAAATTTTATTTTTGTTTTTAAAATAATGAAATGTAATTCCTTGTGAACCGCAAGGATTAAACATTTTAAAATTAGGTGGTTTTATATAACCTGACATGTACTTTTAAAACAGTTAACAAAAAACTGGGGTTGCAGTTAAAAAATTATTGATGACGTCATATCTCAAATTTGGGATACATAAAAGGACAGCAAATTTAAAACACTAATTGATAATTGACATGTTTAAGCATTTAAAAAAAGAAAAAAGTGTATTTAATTATCGGAATTTATTCCAAGTTATAAACTCGCTCTATACCTATATACAACAAACAGTCAACATTAAAGCAACATATTTGTTTTGCTTTGAAACCCAGCTACCAGTCCTGCCACCTATATAATCTGCATGGAGGCCCGCCACTTAATTTCATTAGAAAATAGGTTCACATTCCACCCCTAATAGAAAGGGTTGATAACAGTAGATAAAGAGGGTAACATTAGGGAGATACAACTGTATAAACGCATCCGGCCGTCAATGTGGAGGTGTGAATGAGTTCTAAGAAGACAAAAACAAAAAGGACAGGCTGATGTGTTTAATAATGTGTTTTATCGGGTGCGGTGCCCTCCGGCTGATATGCTATATAGAAACAGAGTAAGAAAACAGGACCGTATTAAGATGACTTGTAAGGGCATCTACGCAGTCCTACAACCAATGTAACAAAGTATTAATCAAGAGTTTTAGCAACAAATATTTAGAAAAGTTTGACATACTAGAGTGGATCTTTATGCCAGGATATAATGAAAGGCTGGGAAAAATTCATTGTGAACTTTCGTAGAAAACATTTCTTCAAATGAGCGCGTAGGCTAGGACGCTTGAAACAGATATCCGAAGTAGGTGTCAGAGTTTATATATATATATATATATATATATATATATATATATATATATATATATATATATATATGTATATATATATACATATATATATATATATATATATATATATATATATATATATATATATATATATATATCACCACGATAATACGATAACTAAAAAAATAATCGAACGATTCTTATGAAACTTGGCAAGGGTGTTCCTTTAGTGAATAGTTTGGATAAGTTCGTAACTCAGGAAAATCTGACTAAGCTTTCTGGGAAAACTTCATTTCCTGTTTGAAAAAGTTTTGTATTTTCAAAAATAACCAAGTTATTGTCACTAAACTTGATACTAAAGTTGCTCATATATGGTATACTCTATACCAAAATTCGCCTCTCTAAGTTAAAAGAAAAGCAATTATTTTGATATTTATAATTACACCTTACGTTGTAGATTTTCTATGAAAGTTTTAATCCAGTTCAGAATCTTATATAAATAAGTTAGTGCATGTATTAAGAGCTTTAATCAGGTTCTTACTGTTGAGATGTGCCCTCTGCCTTATTCGCTTCGTAAACTTATTTTCGGTTCGGTCTTCTTTACCAAGTGGTTTATTTTCCTCGGCTTCTGTATTTCTAGGTATTTATCATACTTTACTACCCCAAATGAGATCATTACTCGCCATTTTGCATTTCATATACACCTAGTAGTTGTATCTTCCATCTGATCACACATAAGGTAAGACATCTGTAAAACCTGAATTGCATGTCAATATATCTGAAAAACCACTCCAGAATGTTGAGGAGTTCATCCAGATTGTTCTTTGTGGAGACCATCAGTTTAAGATCGTTCATGTACAGCAGATAATGTAGCCTTATTTGGTTTGTGCCAACGCTTTTTATAGCAAAGCCATATCTGGTATAGTTCAGGTATGATAGTGGATTCAGTACGAGGCAGAATTTTTTGATAATAATATTGTTGAAATTTTGAACACATCGTATAGTGAGGCCAATATATTTTCCAGAATATTTAGGTTAAGATCCTGGCAAGGATACCTTTCAGTATTTACAAAAGCTCTAAAATGTATTAGGTTACAATTGTCAAATTTGCTAATTTCTTTTAAAAGCTTTCCATTTCTATTAGTTTAAAATCCTGTAAGAATATGTCGTGGTGATTCGAGTTTTGTAGTGGTATTAACTAGCCGAGTGTGTCTTGATGTTTTCCCCAGTTTCGAAAGGCTAATGAAATTTCCATCCCTTTTCGAATTTGTCTGGAAAGTAATAACAGTTGTGGAAGAGAAATAATAACATGGGCAACTTTCCAGGATACATTCTTTATTTTCTTCAATGTAATTCTCTTCTTCTTCATCGTCGTACTCATCTCAGATAGCCAAAGTTGCATAAGAAAGTTAGAACACCTTTATACCACTAAATCAACTAACTACATTTCAAAGGCTCTCATTGATTTCCTTGTGGAAATTTCAAAATAGTCAAAACACATAACTTTCTGCTGGATCAAGGGTCATTGCGGACTTAAAGATAATGAATGTGTGGACAGCTTGGCAAAATTTGCTATCCAATACAAGGAAGAAGGATCTTATTTATGTCCGTCAACCGATATTGACATCTACGCGAAGAAAATGTACTTTGAAAAGTGGCAGAAACATTATAAAGCAGACCGAGTTGGTAGATTCTACAAACAGCTTCAGCCAGACCTACAGAGAATGCCATGGTTCTATAACACCGATTTAAAAAAAGAATGGATCCGCATTATCTGTACTCAGATTTAACCATTTGCTAGTTCCAGCCTATCTAAACAAAATCAACCTAAGAACGAGTCCTTTGTGTGAGTGTGGTGAACTGGGCGATTCAGAACATATGTTGCTGCAATGCCCCTTGAATCTTGCAAAGATAGATGCCTATGTAAGTCATATCTATAAAATGAAAATAGTGCAACTACCATTCAATTTACTACAGGGAAGAAACTTAAACATATACAAATTGTTAATAGACCTGATAAAAGAAATTAGAATAAAAATATAAAATTGTCTGCATCGTATTAGAAATAGGAAATAATAATGTGTAATGTATATGCGTTTATAACTCTAAAATATTAAATTAAACTCCTACTGTCTACCCCAATGTGATTATACCTGTGAATCCGTGGTCCGTCTTGTGTGTCTAGAAGTGGCCATGATAGACCCCTTGGTCCAAGTGTCCCCGTTTATAATCCCTAGTAAATAGATTTAAAGAATTGTAAACAGCTCAAAAAAAAAGAATATCTGTCATATTTAAAACAAACAAAAACACAGAAGCATTGTATGAAAATATATAAAAAAGTATCACTAAATGTAAACTAATATCTCTGTTATATACGTATGTATATATGTGTATATATGTATATATCAAAAGAAAAGTAGGATACAGATGGGATCCAAACCAAGAAGCCGGAAAAAATGTGCGAATGGTCTGACGACCGCAGCCATAAACAAAGACAACACACACACACACACACGTCGTATTCATCCTCCTCTTCTTCATTGCAGTCGTCCTTAGATTCTTCCTTGTAGCATTTATGACACAAATACATATCGCCATCATCTTTATCTGGAATGTGTTGTTTGTGAGTAGGCAGAACAAATTTTGTATGGAACACACACTTGCATTCATTACATTGTGGCAAATATTAACTTAACACAACAGCGTTACAGATTTTGCATATTTCTTTATTGATTTTTGCTTTCCTCTCTTTTAGATTCGTGTCTTTGTGTTGTTTTGTTTGTTCACGTATTCTCTTGCGATCGTCTTTTTTCTTTGTTTTTCGCTTGTAGTTCTCGTTTATTTTCGAACATTGCTTGGTATTTCTGTGACGTAATAGCAAAAGGAAATCTTTCAGTGTTCCTTTTTCCTTGTCTTTTTGGTGTATCTGGCCATAATAGGAAATCTCTTAGCACCGGAGACTTTACCAAATTGATTCAAGGATTACTTTCTCCCAACATTATTTCCGAGTATAGTGTTTTCTTCGGTAGTATTGACAGAGACTTGATACTATCATGCGTAAAGTGTTCAAATAATAAATCGTTAATATTTAATTATGATGGTGATTCTATGTGGTTGAATCTAGAACAACTTGCAAAAGTTTGATTATTGATTATCTTAGGCTCATTATTGCGTAAAAATTCATCTGCATTTTCTTCGAAATCAAAAGGTATAGCACACGATGTAGACTCTTGGCCCATATCTGACGATGAGATATGTTGAAGGGTGATTCGTCTGCTTTACTACGACGTCCTGGATAATGTTTATTTGTTTAGAGTTTTTGAAGCGCTTCCAAATTTTATATAATTTAAAAAAACATCATTGTCAGCGGCAGGCAAAATATTATTAATTTGTTTCAACTTTATTATGTTTTCTTCTCCAACGATCTTTTGGAAGAGTTCGTAATTCAATAGTATATCACATACGTCTTCTTGTTTACTATTATCTTTAGCATGTGCTTTATCCAAGCATTTTGAATAGTCGATGGCATCTGCGTGGAAGGGACACACTCCACAAGCTCCTTAGACCAGTGTTTCTGGCTTAATACTAGTTTATACCACTGACTGAAGCAGGGGTGCGAATGACACTTAATTTAAAGCTTCGTCTGGATTATTTTCCTCCCATTGTCTGACAGATTTTCGCCACGCCACTTTCACTGGTCTGAAAACTGCGGCGTCAGCGGGTTGTATGATTCTTGTCGCGTTGAGATAGAGCGCTATAACCTCTATTTCAATGTATTACAAAGAATACCTAGTTCATGCGTAAGATGGGATTTGTGCCCATCAACGAACATAATTACAGCGAACCTAATTTCGTTTTTAATCATATTCGGATAAAATACGTTTGCAATATACTGATAAAATGTATCCGCTGTCATCCACCCATTGTCACTTCTTCCACTACCCCACGATGGATTGACTGAAACATAATTTTTTTCGGGGATTCTTTGATACGGGTATATGATCATCTGGCAAATTATTGCACCATTTGCTGATAAAATAAACACCCTCTTTGGATGATCTTGCATCTATGTTGTATTTATTTTATGCCCCTTTCTGGGAGAATACTTAGCCAATAGCTGTACAAATCTGGAATCCAGTTTCATCTCCGTTGAAATGCGAGATGAATCCGTTATAACGTTAAGCATTATTTTTCAATTAGATATTCTTCGGTTTCTGCAAACCATTTACGAATATCCGCTTCAAAAAGACACGAACTAGCAGTTGTCACGGCCTCGCTACTTCTTTCAGATATTTCGGGATGTCGTTTCATAAGCGCCTGTCAAATTAAAATACACTGCTTAATAATTATAGGACTACAATTATGATTAATTTATTAATAATACCTTTAACCAACCATTGCCCGGTTTGCTAATTCTGTGGTATTTTTTCTCGGGAACCCTTTTTTGCCAAACCAATTATCAACATGAAACAACAATCATTAAACGCCAATTTATGGTGTGTAACAAAGGTTTACTGTACTAAAGTATTTTCTTCTTCCTCGGTTAAAGTTGGAGATGGTCCAAAAGTTATATATATTCCTGCCCCGGAGGATTGTTGATCCTCCAGCCGCGATCCGTCGGTAAAACAGACCAGGCTTGTGGGCTGGAATGCAACCTCATTTTCCCTCCACTGATCCCTACTAGAGATCCTGAGGGTATATGGTCTAGTCAACCAAATATCGTCCTCTGCATTCCGTACCTTGATGGCGGAAATCGGAATTTCCTTTTCCACCTCCTTGCCGACTCTTGCATGTCCTATTATTGCCCCCTCCCCGCAGCAGTTTCCAAAGTCTCGCATTCTACGATGCAACGCCATAGCCTCCCTTCTGATACAGATGGGAAGCGGTGGCAGCATCAGCAACACCTCTAGCGCGGCTGTGGGTGTCGTCCTCATAGCGCCTGTGATACCCAGGATTGCCAGCCGTTGGAGTTTGGCCAGCTTTCTGATAGTGGTTTGGTTCACACCACACCACTAGACCAACGCCCCATGGAGGATCCTCGGCCAGACGATCGCAGTGTAAATCCAATGAAGGATCCGAGGGTTAAGTCCCCAGGTCTTCCCTATCACTCGACGCAGTTTCCAGAGGGTCGCTACTCCGTTCCTCACTACGTCTTCTATTTGCGACCCCCATGGTAGTTTGGAGTCCAGGACCACCCCCAGATATTTGACCTCCCGCACTAAAGTTAAAGGTTTTCCAAACATCACGTGCGCCCTGAACACCTCCACATTCCTCTTCTTGGTGAATAGGATGATCTCCCAGCCAGGTTTACGGAGAGTCCCAGCTCACCGCATCACCTTTCAATTATGCTACAGGCAGCTTGCATGCACTCACAAACGACGCCAAAGAATTTGCCGGTGACTAAGACCAGCCCATCATCAGCGTACGCCTGGACGTAGAAGCCAATCTCGGAGAGCCGCTCTAAGAGGCCGTCCATGACCAGACATCATAGATGAGGCAAAAGGCAGCTGCCCTGAGGACAGCCGCCCGTCACCCCAACGTCCAGCCTCCGGCCCCTCAAGGTCAGCGAGACTCTCCTGTCCTTCAGAATCCTCGCCACCCAGCCTCTTAGGGACCTCGGCGATCCCCTATCCTGTAGGGCGGCACAGACCGTATCCGTCCTTGCCCGATCAAAGGCCCCCTCCACATCGAAGAACACAGCTAGTGTGCTCTCCCCGTAGTGTAGGGCCCTTTTCACCTTTCGCGTCACAGCGTGGAGCGCCGTCTCCGTCGATTTCTCTCGCTGGCATGCGTGCTGACTTCTAGACTAACTAAGTGAATATTGGAATCAGAGTCAACATAATTCATCCTCTGATGAAGCTAACGTTGTTCGCGATTAGGTTTTTGAAACATGTGTTGTGGTGATTTGGGTTTCTCCAAGTGTACTTATCTTGCCAAAGATGGAACGTTCGATGACTGTAACGTGTCCAACGACTATGTGGTTTACTTTAGGTGAAATGTTTGGAAAATACTGCTTTCTGGCAAGCTTTAGTGACTCAGTGTTTTTATTTGAATTGACATGTTTCATTTACAATTTTGGCAAAAAATATGGGCTGTTAAAAAGAAATTGTAGTCAAGACAGTATTATGGACAGATCACAACTTATTATAAATAAAGGCATGTGGTGAAACATCCGAAGAGAGACATGCAGCAAAAGGTCATTTTAATTGGAAAGTCAAAATTTGAAGTTTGTTGATTTTGGTATGCACTAGCTGTCAAGGAATTCTGGATCAAACTTTATAAATTATGTTATTATACACCAGAAGCCTTAAACTTTTTGTATAGGCATATTGTATAATTTAAGGTAATAAACATAATAATAATAAAAAAAATCCCAAATGAGAAATATTCAGTAATATAGCTGGCGCATTCAGTGGGATTCAGATACCTTCTCATGCAGGAAAATAAAAACAAAAAAGCCCCAATTCTTCACAGTCAGCGGATTTACGTCCAATAGAAGTGTTCTAAATATTTCCTGTTCAAAACTATACTATACGCTTTTGTGGTCATTTATTATTAAAAATAATAAACTACGATAAATAAATTTACATTTATAACAAGCTTATTAGTGAATTTTCTTAAAAAAAAAAATCACTAATGAGGAGATCTCGACTTTCGAATTTTGAAAAAATTTCTTCAAATGAGCGCTATTTAGGACCCCCGGAACCCAAATCTGAGGTCAGTTTCAGACTTTATATGTTTATATATATATATATATATATATATATATATATATATATATATATATATATATATATATATATATATATATATATATATATATATATATATATATATATATATATATATATATATATATATATATATATACATACATATTTATGTGTCACACCTATAACTTAAAAAATAATGGACCGATTTTGATAAAATTTGGCACATACCTTTCTTTCGCAAGTCGCTTGGATAAGTTCGTTAGCCAGGAAAATCCGCCGAGGTTTTCCCGGAAAATTTTGTGTTTTCTTTCGAAAAAAATTGAAAAAAATTTATATCTCCAAAATTAACAAAGTAAGGGCAACCAAATTTCATACGAGGGTTTATATCATTAGAGGCAAGTCACCTACCAAAATTTAGCTCCGTAGGTTGAATGACAAAAAGTTACAGGCATTCAAAGAAAAATAAATTTGGGTTCTCCTCAAAACGGTAAAATTGCGATTTTAAACGTCAAAATTGGTGAGTACCTGCCTTTTGCAAGTGGCTTGGATATGTTCGTTATCCAGGAAAATCCGACGAGGATTTCCCGGAAAATTTTGTGTTTTCTTTCGAAAAAAATTTATATCTCCAAAATTAACAAAGTAAGGGTAACCACATTTTATAAGCGGGTTTATACCATTGCAAGCAAGTTACCTACCAAAATTTAGCTTTGTAGGTCAAAAGACAAAAAAGTTATAGGCATTTAAACAAAAATAAATTGGGGTTTTTCACAAAACGTCAAAGTTGCGATTTAAACGTCAAAATTGGCAACATTTAGGAAAAGAACTTGAATCTAATACGGGCTATGGAAATAAAATGTCTTAAGAAGAATGTTTTACAAACCCTGAAGTCTTAGTTTCAACCGTCATTGTCCTTCATTTTTAACCGACTTCAAAAAAAGGAGGAGGTTCTCAATTCGCCTGTATGTTTTTTTTATGTGTGTTACCTCAGAACTTTTTTCTAGGTGAACCGATTTTAATGATTCTTTTTTTATTTGAAAGCTGGTGCTTCTCGTGTAGTCCCATATAAATGTGATCAGGATCTGACTAGTAGTTTTTGAGTTATCCTTAATAATGCGTATTTAATTGGCTTCGACTACATTGATGATGATTGTGGATCACAACCAACCATTCATTCTGTTGAGAAAGAAACAGTGTTTCCGCGGAAACAAAACTTACCCGAGATTTCAGTATTTAATTTAATAACTAGGCATCAATTTATAATTTTTATATAAATAAATGATTAAACATGAATTATGACTAAAATGATTAGAACGCCTGCTGGAATACGACATTAAAACAAACTTCCAACAACTGACTCGTTGGTCTAGAGGTATGATTTCCGCTTAGAGTGCGAGAGCTCCCAGGTTCAAATCCCGGTCAAGCCCAAATACGTTTTATTTGCTTTTTTTTAAACCGATTTCAACCAAGGAGGAGGTTCTCAATTCGCCTGTATGTTTTTTATGTGTTACCTCAGAACTTTTTAGTGAATTTTCTTAAAAAAAAATCACTAATGAGGAGATCTTTCGAATTTGGAAAACATTTCTTCAAATGAGCGCTATTTAGGACCCCCGGAACCCAAATCCGAGGTCAGTTTCGGACTTTATATGTTTTATATATATATATATATTATATATATATATATATATATATATATATATATATATATATATATATATATATACATATATATATATATATATATATATATATATATATATATATATATATATATATATATATATATATATATATATATTTATGTGTCACACCTATAACTTAAAAAATAATGGACCGATTTTGATAAAATTTGGCACATACCTTCCTTTCGCAAGTCGCTTGGACAAGTTCGTTATCCAGGAGAATCCGCCGAAGTTTTCCCGGAAAATTTTGTGTTTTCTTTCGAAAAAAATCGAAAAAAATTTATATCTCCAAAATTAACAAAGTAAGGGCAATCAAATTTCATACGCAGATTTATATCATTAGAGGCAAGTCACCTACCAAGGCATTTAAACAAAAATAAATTGGGGTTTTTCACAAAACGTCAAAGTTGCGATTTAAATGTCAAAATTGGCAACATTTAGGAAAAGAACTTGAATCTAATACGGGCTATGGAAATAAAATGTCTCAAGAAGAATGTTTTACAAACCCTGAAGTCTTAGTTTCAACCGTTATTGTCCTTCATTTTAATAAAATGTTTCCAGAAAATTTATTTCAAATAGACCCTTTCTCTGACGCTTATTATATAATTTTTGTAGAATTTTCGTAAAAAAAATCAATAAAGCTCAATATATCTGTTATTATACCAGATATGAAAAAAAAATGTATATATTAATTATAGGGTGTCTGAGGCTACATCTTAAAAAATTATTTCTACAATCACAGGATGGCCCATAAGTCGTTGGTGATACAAATTTTCTTTTTTTTTTTAATCAAACACGCCTTATGTTATTGCATTTTTGCATTTTCCATCGAAATATAATGCATGTTTGTAAGAACAAAAATTCTGGACGCAGTAAGTGCGTTATGGTAGCGAATTTTGATCAAATGCTTAATATTTGAATAGCTCAATTTGCTATTAACCAATAAGGTTGACCAAAAAACGAATTTTTTCGGGAACACTTTAAGTTTACTTTTGGAAATTTTTGTACATTTTCAAACAATAAAGTTATTTTGATGAAACATGGCTCATTGTTTTTACTATATAGATTATACTGGTAACTAAATTTGATGCCTGCTTTCTTAAAAAAACACACATTATTGCTATTAAAAAATAGTTTTATGAAAATTCACTACCATAACGCACTTGCTGCGTCCCGAATTTTTATTCTATTATTTGTTTATTTATTTGTAATTTCAATTTTACACCGTGCCTTACAAAAATTTATACTTGAGCTTGTATTGACATAATTTTTTGAAACATCCCTTTCTAAAAGTCAAAGTATAAAAATACTTTTATGCAAAAGAACTTTCTGATTCTTTCATAATTTCCATGTTCATCAACGTATCCACAATTCAAATTAAATCTTCGCTTCAAACTAAATATCATTTATTAAAATTTCATCGAAACTTATAATTATTTATTTAGCATAAAAATGTTGAAGTTCACACTTGAAACACTCTTACTTATTAAGCAGCTTTAAAATTTTGATCAGAACCTCGGTGGTTCAGGGGTAAGAACGTGTGCCTCTGAACCGAAGGGTACTGGGTTCGATCCCAGGGTACTCCTTTCACTTTTTCAGTACAAACTGTAAAATTAATATCAACCGAGGTTCTGGCATTGTATTTGAGCAAGTTGAATGTCTGCACGTTCCGCCCTTCGGAGGGGGCGTAAAGCCGTCGGTCCCGTGTCTAAGCGATGTTGGGCACGTCAAAGATCCCTACCCTTCTTACAGAAAGGCAAGGGTTCGGCAAAATTTCCAAGATAGTAAGGTGAAACTGCTCCCTGGCGTCGGTGATTGGCCATAGTCGCGGAAATAGGCCGACGTAAAGAAACAAAAACACAAAACACATAAAATTTTAATCAAGTTTTAGATTTAACACGTTCTTATTGAATACAAAATTAATATCCAAAGTTATTCACGATACCGGCTCATTTTTCAGAATCCACGGAGAGACCTTTTCTATTACCCTAATATAAGTAAGCAATCAGAAGTCTATTAACACCCTTCCTCAATTCCGGATTATATCTGTATCAGGGTAAGGGACCAAAGGCGAGAAGGACAAATAATATGAATGATAATAGTAATTGGATAGGGAGTAATTAAATAGTTGATAGTGGAGAATCAGATTGTCTAAATTAACTTCCTGGTAATCTGTGAAAGGCTGGAAGTGGTAGATGCAGAAGCCAGCACAGTAGCCGAGGTAATAAATTGATGCAAAGACAGCCGTTATCTCCTGGAGTAGGAGACCAATTGGTTAGAATGAACCATTAGCGGCACAGCGGACCAATTCTCTTCTGTCTTAACGTCTTCGTACAGTGATGGAGTTAGTTCTTTGGTAGTTAGTAAACAATAAAAAATTGAAACTGATTTACGTTTTTAATAAACTCTGGACGCAGCAAGCGTGTTATGGTAGCGAATTTTCATTAAAATATTCTAAATCACGGAAAATAATTAGTTTCGGAAAGAAAAAATTGTTTGAGAATAACCTTTTTTTTTAGAAAACCTAGTTTGGTTGGATTGACTAACGAACTCACTCAGGCGATTAATAAAAGAAAATTTTCTAATCTGGGCACGTACCTTTCATTTTGTATATAGCTTATATAAGTGTGTTAGCCATCCCCGAACGGAACAATTTTTCTGCGAAAATTTTGCAGTTTTTCGGAGATTTTCTATATTTTCTAAAATAATTTGTTATTTTTGAAGACATATTTTAAAAGGAATATATAATGAAGTGTGTGTGTTTTGTTTCTTTAACGTCGGTCTATTTCCGCTACTATGGACAATCATCGACGCAAGGGAGCAGTTTCATCTCACTATCCTGGAAATGTTACCGAACCCCTGCCTTTCTGTATGGTGGGTAGGGATATTTAGCATGGACACGGGACCGACGGCTTTACGCCCCCTCCGAAGGTCAGAACGTGCAGACATTCAACTTGCTCAAATACAATGCCACACCCTCGGTTGATGTAATTGTAGGGTGTGTACTAAAACAGTGAAAGGAGAACCCTGGGATCGAACACAGTACCCTTCGGTTCAGAGGCCCACGTTCTCACCAGTGAACACCGAGTCCCTTATATAATGAAGAAATTTGCCAATAGAGAGATTGCTATAGAGCTAATTTTAGGTTTCAAGTTTTATAGAAAATTGAGGAATTCAGGAGATCAAGAGAGTACAACATTAAAAGTTTTGTATGACAAAAACAATCAATTTAATCTTAATGCCAAAAAAATGCTCCACGAAATTCCCTTAAATATTGTTTTACAAAAATTCCCTGAAAGAATCGTTTCCTAGAAAATTCGTAAAATCGTTTTTTTCAAGACAATCCTAAAAAATAGTTTTTTCTAAAATATGCTAAAACAATTTATTATAAAAGTTTAACAAGATTCGCTCCTTGTCTCGACATTTTTTTCACGATAACTCATTAAATGCCAACGAAAAATGTTGACTTTCTTCTACAAACCTCAGACCTGGATAAGATCACAAACCTAGGATTATGGTTTGTGGGGATAATAAAATCTCGGGACGCAGCAAGTGCGTTATGGTAGTGAATTTTCATAAAAATGTTTTTAATGCAAATATGTGTGTTTTCTTTTTAAGAAAGCAGACATCAATTTTGGTTACCAGTATAACCTATATAGAAAAAGCAGGCATCAAATTTGATTACCAGTATAACATATATAGTAAAAACAATGTGCCATGTTTCATCAAAATAACTTGATTGTTTGAAAACGTACAGAAATTTCCAAAAGTAAACCAAAAGTGTTACTGAAAAAAATCCGTTTCCTGGTCAACCTTATAGGTTAATAGCAAATTGAGCTTTTCAAATATGAAGCATTATTCAAAATTCGCAACCACAACGCACTTGCTGCCTCCAGAATTTCTTAACTTACAAACATGCATTATATTTCGATGGAAAATGCAAAAAAATAAGGCGTTTTCGACAAAAAAAAAATTTGTATCACCAACGACTTATGGGCCACCCTGTGATTGTCGCAATAATTTTTTAAGATGTAGCTCAAAACACCGTATAATTAATGTAAACAATATTTTTTCATATCTTGTATAATAACGAATATATTGAGCTTTATTGATTTTTTACGAAAATTCGACAAAAATTATATACCATTAAACAATAAACTCTATAGCTAAGGCTACTGCCAAGCATCAGAGAAAGGGTCTATTAGAAATGAATTTTCTGGAAATATTTTAGTAAAATGAAGGACAATGACGGTTGAAACTAAGAGTTCGGTGTATGTAAAACATTCTTCTTGAGACATTTTCTTTCCATAGATCGTATTAGATTCAAGTTATTTGCTTAAATGTTGCGAATTTTGACGTTTTCAATTGTCACTTTGACGTTTTGAGGGAACCCCCAATTTATTTTTCTTTAAATACCCATAACTTTTTTGTCTTTTGACCCACAGAGCTAAATTTTGGTAGGTGGCACACCTATAACGATATAAACCAGCTTACTAAATTTGGTTGCCCTTACTTTGTTAATTTTGGAGATATAAATATTTTGCGAAAGAAAACACAAATTTTTCCGGGAAAACTTTGACGTTTTGTGAAAAACCTCAATTTATTTTTGTTTAAATGCCTATAAATTTTTTGTTCTTTGACCTATAGAGCTAAATCTTGGTACGTAACTTGCCTATAATGATATAAACCCGCCTATAAAATTTGGTTGCCCTTACTTTGTTAATTTTGGAGATATAAATTTTTTTCGAAAGAAAACACAAAATTTTCCGGGAAAACCTCGTCGGATTTTTCTGGCTAACGAACTTATCCAAGCGACTTGCGAAAGGAATGTACTCACCAATTTTGACGTTTAAAATCGCAATTTTGACGTTTTGAGGAAAATCCAAATTTAGTTTTCTTTGAATGCCTGTAACTTTTTTATCCTTTAACCTACGGAGCTAAATTTTGGTAGATAACTTGCCTATAATGAAATAAATCTGCATATGAAATTTGGTTGCCCTTACTTTGTTAATTCCGGAGATATAATTTTTTTTCGAAAGAAAACACAAAATTTTCCGGGAAAACCTGGACCGATTTTCCTGACTAACAAACTTATCCAAGCCATTTGCAAAAGGAATTTATTCACCAAATTTAATCAAGATCGGCCCATTATTTTTTGAGTTATCGGTGTGATACATATATATATATATATATATATATATATATATATATATATATATATATATATATATATATATATATATATATATAATATATATATATATATATATATATATATATATATATATATATATATATATATATATATATATAAACATATAAAAATTTAAACCGACCCCGGATATGTGTTCTGGGGGGCCTAATTAGCGCTTATTTGAAGAAATTTTTTCAAAATTCAAAAGTCGGGATCTCCTCATTAGTGAATTTTTTTAAAGAAAATTCACTAATATAGATGTCTTGAAAATGACTAATACCAGACAAGATTTCATAAATTTGCTGAATAAATTTGATTTGCATTGCACATTCCAGGTAGCTTCTAGAATTAATCCAGTGGGAGAAGATACTTGCATAGATAACATCGTTACAAACATATCTCGTGGAGAATATGAAACGGAAACTTCTAATCCTCATTGTTCGGATCATCTTGCTCAGTTGTTCCATTTCCATTCGAATACCAAACATGAAAAAAATGGAACTTTTATTAAAGTGCAAAAGATAAATGAGTTTAATACTTGTCTCTTTCGACATAGACTCAAGAAGGTTGACTGGTCATTGGTTGAACGATTGGAGGATCCTCAGGAAGCACCCGGGCTCTTTCATAAAGATATTCTGTCTATATATGAGGAGTATTTCCCTTAAAAAAACGGTATGTGTTAAAAATTCAAAAAAGTTTGTTAGTTGGGGAACAGAAGCCCTGAGAGAAATGAAGAAAAAATTAGATGCACTCCACACAATAATGATAGTTAGAAAAGAGGAGCAAACAAAGCAAGTTTATTATAACCTAAAAAAAGAATACAGTAGCAAAATAGATAACGTGATGAGACAGCAAGTTACGGATTATATTTTGAACTCAGGAAATCCACAAAAAGCAGTGTGGGAGGTGATAAGGCATGATACAAATCTTGGAAAACAAAAAAGTTTGGCGAGGAGTTCCAGCTTGAGTGCTAACGATTTTAATAAATTTTATACTAAAGTTGCTGGTACTTAGCTGACATTAGACAGAATGCGGAAAAAGCTTGAATGCATTAATAAGTCGACATTTTCCTTTTATTTAAACCCAACAACCGAAGATGAAGTCTTGGAAATTGTAAACAAGTTAAAAAATAAAACAACTTTGGACATATATGGCTTTTCAGTACAAATGATAAAGCAAATTATAGATATAATAGTTAAACCTTTGACAACATTGATTAACAAGTGTTTTCTTAGTGGAATATTTCCAGATCTTTTCAAACTGGCAAAGGTAATTCCACTCTACTAGAAAGGAGACATGAAAAATAGTGCAAATTATAGACCCATATCGTTGCTACCTGTATTTTTCAAAATCTTGGAGGCTTTTATAAAATGTAGGCTAATCTTACACTTTGAGAGGAACAGTTTGTTGACCAAAGAACAGCATGGTTATAGACAAAACAGGTCAACTATTACAGCACTTGTGGATGTGACAAGAGAAATTATAGACCGCTTAGAGTGTAAGGACGCAGTAGAAATAACTTTCTGTGATTTAAGCAAAGCTTTTGATTCAGTTAGTCACATATTCTTGCTGGAAAAACTTGAACGTTATGGTGTTCGAGGAATTACGTTACAGCTATTTAAATCCTACCTTAGCAACAGAAGCCAAAAGGTTTTTTTCAAAGGTGCCTACTCTTCCGAACAAGTAGTAAGAGAAGGAGTCCCACAAGGCCCCATATTGGGTCCAATATTATTTGTCATCTATATAAACGACCTAATGCTTAATAATAATTCAACAAAAGGGTGTCTGTTTGCAGATGATACCACTTTTATAAATAGAGCCCATTCAGAAGTCGAAGTAAAAATCAGATCCGCTAAAGTTCTAGATGAGGCAGAAGATTGGTTTCAAAGCAATAATCTAAAACTAAATAAAGAGAAGACCAATGTCTTACAATTTTCATTAAAAAGACTGAAAACGTAGTCAAGTTTCTGGGACTCTTCGTGGACAGTGGCCTGGAATGGACAACCCACATTGAAAAACTTTGCAAAAAATTGTCTAGTGTAGTATACAGCGTTCGTTATTTGAGAAAGCACGGTACCTACCTTGCAGCTCGAACTGCTTATTTTGCGAACTTTCATTCGTTGATGTGCTATAGACTTTTGGTGTGTGGAGGTTCCGCCAGTATTGAGTTGGTTCTAAAGCAAGAGAGGGTAGCAATTAGAGCTCTGTGCAGTGTATCCCCAGGCGAGAGCTGTAGAAGACTTTTTTTTACAAGAAGGAATACTTACCGTTGTCAGTGCTTACATTCTTCACTGTGTGGTTTATGTCCATGACAACAAAGATCAGTTTGTGAGGAAGATATATTTCCACGCTTATAACACCCGATGTAAAGACTATTCAAGCTTGCAACATTTTCGGCTTACTTCCTCACAGAGAAATATGATATACATTGGTGTGAAGTTATATAACAAGTTGCCAAACAATTTCAAAAACATAAATAGCACCAAGGCTTTTAAGATGCAGGTCAAGAGATTACTCCTTTCAAGAACCTGTTATACGGTTGAGGAATTTTTAAGTGGTGAAAGTGTGACCGGTTAGCCTTTTGATGTTCAAATTTTAGAGTAATGTTATAACTTGTTTTTTTGGTTTCATTGTTTCTTTGACCCTATGTATCAGTGCGTTTTTCAATTTTGTCTCTTGTATACTTAAGGGATTAATTTGTGTAGTTGTTTAAGATTTTTTGTTCCCTTAAAATTTTAAATCTTAAGTCTGAGACAGATTTACATATCTAGATAGTTGTAGATAGTGGAATTTTCTGTGTGTGTGTGTTTATCTGATGTATAAGATGGAATAATGTGTAGCTGATATATTGCTTTTGACATGCCATGTATGGATGATGGTAATAAAGATATTATTATTATTATTATTATTATTATTATCACCCATCCAGGAACTGACCGTACCCGACTTCGCTTAACTTCAATTAAGCAAAGGGTATTGTTATCAAACAGAACTGATTTGGATATAGTATTGAAGACACAAGGTGCATTCTACATTTCAAAGTAACTTCCAAAAGAATGAATTTGTTGAAGCAAAAGACAAATTTAGAATCACTTTTATGCCAATATGTACAGTTCGCAGAAGATAATTTATTGTATAATAGTTACCATCATGTACCTATTTATAGATAAACTTCGTAAACGGATGGTTCAAAGGCTTCAATCATAACTTGTCTTCCAGTGCACAAAAAAAAAAGAAATATGAAGGCAAAAAAAGTTTTGCATTACTAATAAATAATATAAGAAAACTGTTCTTCTATCTTCTTCTGTGTCCTTTTTGATTTCAGTATCGAATAAATTGTCACATTTTTCGCACATTTAAAATTATTTTACTTGGTAAAGGCTTTTAATTATCTTCCCAAGACAAGTTTTTAAAGAGACAAGTAGAAATAGCAGATCCGCCTTATAATAAATTTATTCACGGAAGTAAGAGTTAGTCTCACCTTTCATCTGCACAATTTCTTAATTATGTACTAAGTATATCAGTTACATATTTTAAAATATTAGATTAATAAGACAGTTTTCATGTAGAGATATAGCAAATTGAGTACTGTGCTACCATTTATGCCTAGAACAATTATGTATAGGTAAGTACAGATTGTAACCTAATATCCTCAGAAACAGCTCTCAGTATATTCCTATACATACCCTTAAAATAGTAGTTTAACGACGGGTTCAAGGTGGTACTTTAAATTATGATGAAATAATATTATGGGTAAGAGAAATTTGCAGAATTATTCATGCTGAATTCATTTAGGTTTCAAGCTGATTGTTGATACAAATTCTATTTATATCTATATAATCAGAAAATGTTCACTGTTTTTGTCATGTACAGGATGCTTTTTTTAAGTGTCTCACCCCTGTAATTTCTTTATTATCTGAGATATCAAAAAAATTCCAACGCCATCTGACAAACTATCATGCGATGAGTTAAAATATTGCGACAGAAAAACAATTGCACATCGCCTTCATAGAAATCCGTGGCCAACGTTGATTTTCTCAAATAGAATGATATACCTCAGACACATACAGACGATGCAGAATCGAAATCTGCGTACAACGATGCTACGCTCGCATTTCTGAGTCAAGCCGTTTCGGAGACATGACGTCACAAAATTTCAAAATGTTGCTGATTTTTTAAAGTGTCTCACCCCTGTAATTTTTTTATTAGCAAAGATATCAAAAAAATTCCAACGCCATCTGACAAACTGTCATGCGATGAGTTAAAATATTGCGACAGAAAAACAATTGCACATCGCCTTCATAGAAATCCGTGGCCAACGTTGATTTTCTCAAATGGAACGATAGACCTCAGACACATACAGACGATGCAGAGTCGAAATCTGCGTACAACGATGCCACGCTCGCATTTCTGAGACTAGCCGTTTTGGAGACATGACGTCACAAAATTTCAGAACATCTTTTTTTTTCAATTGTCTCACCTCTGTAATTTCTTTATTATCAGAGATATCAAAAAAATTCCAACGCCATCTGACAAACTATCATGCGATAAGTTAAAATATTGCGACAGAAAAACAATTGCCCATCGCCTTCATAGAAATCCGTGGCCAACGTTGATTTTCTGAAATGGAACGATAGACCTGAGACACATACAGACGATGCAGAATCGAAATCTGCGTACAACGATGCCAAGCTCGCGTTTCTGAGTCGAGCCGTTTCGGAGACATGACGTCACAAAATTTCAGAACATCTTTTTTTTTCAATTGTCTCACCCCTGTAATTTCTTTATTATCAGAGATATCAAAAAAATTCGAACGCCATCTGACAAACTATCATGCGATGAGTTAAAATATTGCGACAGAAAAACAATTGCACATCGCCTTCATAGAAATCCGTGGCCAACGTTGATTTTCTTAAATGGAGCGATAGGCCTCGTACACATACAGTCGATGCAGAATCGAAATCTGCGCACAACTATGCTCTGCTCTCATTTCGAGCCGTTTTGGAGCCATGACGTCACAAAATTTCAAAATGTTGCTAATTTTTTAAGTGTCTTACCCCTGTAATTTCCTTATTATGAGAGATAACCAAAAAATTACAACGCCATCTAACAAAAAAAAAATAGTTTTACGTTATAAAGCAGTTCGCAGTGAATAAATTACCTCTGAAGCATTTTGCTCTATGTGCCACATGAACGGCGTTATCTTCCGTTACAGAGCTCTGCCGGACCTGGATATTCTGGTTATATTTTAGTTGTATTAAAGTATGGATGCAGCAAGTGCGTTATGGTAGTGAATTTTCATTTTGAACCAGCATTAATGCTAAAATGTGATGAATTTGTTATAGATATGCAGCAGAATATCCAGAGAGGCGAACTCCTCATAGAACAATGTTTAGTAGAGTTATCAAGAGACTTAACGAAAATCACTCCCTCGTTGGTAACCGTCAACGGATTAGAAGTGTCTTGACTGAGGATGGGGTGACGATTTTGGGCTATTTTGAGGCGTACTCTTCAAAATCGATTCGGGATGCAGTCGCAGATCTTGGATTTTCGTATACAAGTATCCAAAAAGCACTGAGGAAAAACGGCTACAAAGCATACAAAGTAATGATAGTGCAAAGACTTCGCGAACAAGACCTCACTCGAAGAATATAATTTTGTCATATTATGCTATCACAGCAAGAGGAAGATCATCTTTTCTTCAATAAAATAATATGTACCAATGAATCGTCTTTCACAACATCTGGTCGACACAACCCATGCAACACCCATGTCTGGGCTACCACCAACCCACACACCATTGCCCCAATAGAAAATCAGGGGCACCAGACTGTTAATGTTTGGTGTGGAATGGTTTGCAATAAAATCCTAGGGCCAGTGTTTATTGATGACACACTGACTGGAGCACGATACTTAGAATTACTGCAAACAGAGATAAGGGACAGTATGACTGGAGTAAATGAATTAAATCTTGTTTGGCAGCAGGACGGTGCTCCAGTTCATAATATAAGAGCAGTCACCCAGTATTTGAATGACAGGTATACGACATGGATTGGGAGGAGCGGTCCGGTACCTTGGCCTGCCAGAAATCCGGATCTCAACCCACTGGACACATTTTTACGGGGGCACTTGAAACAGTTCGTCTACGAAACGGGAGGCAACACCGTAGGCAGCATAAAAATTAAGATACAAGATGAAATTGCAAGGCTAAACAACAATCCGAACATGATAGCTTCTGTAATTGGTAATTTCGCCAGACGTTTGAGATTATGTTTGGATCACAACGGTGGACATTTTGAACAATTTTTATAAGTGATAATCGATGTTTTTTAACCAGAAGATAATTTACATTTATAATACTATGAATTAAGTAAGGATATTGGAATAAGTATTGATTATTGTTAATCTCATTGTCTACATAATACATTTTTATTTGCTTGCACTTATCAATCCCGGGAAATTAAAAGGTGAAAGCAGCCTCGAGATAAGCAGCAGTGATTCATAACACTTTCTTAAAATGTTGTAACGTGATAAATTAAATCATATGCTGAAAAAAAACATTGATGCTTTGACCAAAATCAATTAACTTCGTAATACAACATAGGGTGTTTTGTAAAACCTTCGTTACATCATTTTGATTTTTTTTTGATATCTCTGATAATAAAGAAATTAGAGGGGTGAGACACTTAAAAAAATCAGCAACATTTTGAAATTTTGTGAAGTCATGTCTCCGAAACGGCTAGTCTCAGAAATGCGAGCGTGGCATCGTTGTACGCAGATTTTGTTTCTGCATCGTCTGTATGTGTCTGAGGTATATCGTTCCATTTGAGAAAATCAACGTTGGCCACAGATTTCTATGAAGGCGATGTGCAGTTGTTTTTCTGTCGCAATATTTTAACTCATCGCATGATAGTTTGTCAGATGGCGTTAGAATTTTTTTGGTATCTCTGATAATAAAAAAATTACAGGGGTGAGACACTTAAAAAAATCAGCAACATGTTGAAATTTTGTGACGTCATGTCTCCGAAACGGCTTGACTCAGAAATGCGAACGTGGCATCGTTGTACGCAGATGTCGATTCTGCATCGACTGTATGTGTCTGAGGCCTATCGTTCCATTTGAGAAAATCAACGTTGGCCACGGATTTCTATGAAGGCGATGTGCAATTGTTTTTCTGTCGCAATATATTAACCCATCGCATGGTAGTTTGTCAGATGGCGTTGGAATTTTTTTGATATCTTTGGTAATAAAATAATTACAGGGGTGAGACACTTAAAAAAATCATCCTGTACAAGTTTTTATATTCATCTATAAACCAATTGTCTAAATTAAGAATGTGAAAGTAAATATACAATTCAAATTACCCGCTCAGTTGTCAGTACTTCACGCGAGGTGGCGCTAGTGTACTTGTCACAAATATCACCAATGCTAAAGTATAGGAGTGTCCCGTATTGTCATTATATAGTATTTGGTGCCCTGAAACATGCCTCTTTTGTTTTCAAGTGGCCAGCCTGTACATGGGAATGGGCAACTTCTTTATAAAATATGTTGGCCGTATTGAAGCTTACTTCGATTTTGAGCCTGACGATAAGATAACATTTCAAATGAAAATCGTAAGCCAATAATGATTTATTAGTGGAGTAAGTCTGCACTCATAAAACAATCAAAATGTGGCCATACTAATTGGTTATGGTACCAATAAGCAATTAATCTGATTTCTTGAAATTCTTTCGTACAGACTGATTGGATGTGGAGTGCTGATCGCCTGTAATAAAAGATCAAATGGACTAGACTCTGAAATGCAGTAAGGGTATGAGATATTGATACAAAGAACATTAGGTATATATTGATATATTATGCTGAATTCCTTTGAAAATGCAGCATACCAAAGCGAATACGGAAGCGAGATTTTTATTTAAATAAACGTAAATGTAAAGAATTTAAGAAAAGTGGGGACACAGCAAGTGCGTTATGGTAGCAAATTTTCGTAAAAAGCTTTTTAATCGCAAATATGTCTTGTTTTTAAAAGGACTACAAGTTTGGTTAACACTATAACCTATATAGTAGTAACAATCTACAATATTTCATTAAAAAGCTTTGTTGTTTCAAAACGTACTAACATTTTCCGAAAATAAACTTAAAAAGTTCAAGAAAAAACTGGTCTCATTTTCCTGGCCAATAAATCTCTTCAAGCCATTTATACACATGCCAAGATATAAGTATTCAGAAACAGCTTTATGACCAAAATGTAAAAAAAAATATTTATGAAAATTTGCGATTTCTGTGACAAAAATTTGCCATATTTTTTTTTAAAGAAATTGGTTCTAGTTATGTTAAACTAAATTATATTTTTCACAAATATTCGACAATTTTTTTTACAATAATTTATTAAACGTTTATTATTAATTACCAACATTTCAGAACATGATTTCTACCGAAGCACTAAAAAATTTCTGCGAAAACTTTTAAAACGATTTGAGAGCGCCTGTACGCCAAAACAAATACCCCTGAATGCGTCAATTTCATGGGGCTCCGCTATCTATGGTAAAACCGCCATATCACAATTTGTGATATGTGTTGGTGATATGTGCCAAAAACATGAAAAGTTACAAAACAATTAAAATAACTCAAAAACGGTGGACGATATAAATTTTTTTCCTTACAAACATGCATTATAATTCTATGGAAAATGCAAAAAAATGCAATAACATAAGGGGTGTTCTATTAAAAATAGTATAGTATGTATAATTCTTTCTCATATCTTGTTTAATAATCGGTATATTGAGGTTTACCGTAGAAATGCGCCACTTGAAAAAATGTTTTCAAAATTCATAAGTCGTGGTTTTCTTAATAACGGATTTATTCTGCGAAAATCTGCTAAAAATATAGACTATTAAACCACAAATTCTATAGCTGAAAATACTGGCAAAGCATCAGAGAAAGGGTCTGTTTGAAAGAGATTTTCCGTAAACATTTTAGTAAACTGAAGGACAATGATGGTTGAAGTTGAAACTTGAGGCTTTGCAAAACACACCTATTACGACATTTTTGATGCACAATCCATATTTGATTCAGATTCTTTGTCTGAAAATTACAAGTTTTGACGTCTGAAATCGCTACTTTGACGTTTTAAGAAGAAAAACTATAAATGTTTCAAAACATTTTTATGCTATTTCTGGACCTTTTCTGTTTAAGAAAACTTAACCTTTGTATGTAATATTTAACTGATTTTGTTAATCACACAAAATATTCTGTTCTTGTGAGTTCCTCTGACCACCAGTGGCACCCAAATTTTTTTTTTTTAAATGCCTATAATTGTTTTCTTTTAACTTAGAGATTTGAGTTGCGAAACGTAGGGGAAGATAGTACAAGCTTGTATACCAAATTTGGTTGACACAGCTTCGTTACTTTCGGAGATATAAAAGTTTTCCGAAAAAACACAGATCTCATTAGTGAATATTTCGTTTCACATAGAAATACAAGAGAGCAAAATGAACCACAAACGGATAAAATAAAGCAACAGCAAAAATACATAAAGAGATAAAAATTGTCTTGCAAGTTTTCACCTTTTTGACACATACCTATCAAAAATGCGATACGGCGTTTTTCACTAATAGGTATGGAAGTCTCGTGGAAGTGACGTATTCAGAAAAGTTTTCGTTTGAATAATTCGTCGAAAAAATCGAAATTCCATGTACAGGCGCTCTTAAATAATAGCTCAATTTTTTCAAACGGAACATGCTCTACGAAAATTCACTAAAAGTAATCATTACAATTATAATGAGATCTGAAACAGGGCACTTTAAATTTGTAACGACGTTACTCTTCTTGTTGGTCCAGTTGAATCACGTTGTTGTCTCTAGCAGAGTGCCCTGCAGACTGACGTTGTTTCTCGCAGAGTCACCAGCCGACTGACTGCTGGTTCACTGTTCTCTACCGCCAACCGACCGACTGTGTTAATTCGCGGGCTTTTTGGTCTCCTTCTAAAACGCGAAACGCCTCTGGTATTGAAAAAGCGCACATATAGCCAGTCGTCTCGTGTGCTTCATACGTTTCTCTTTTACCTGCTAGTCGTAAAACTTATTTACAAAAATTCTACCAAGAGATTTTGTTTGTTGGCACTTTGATTAGGAAATCTCTGTCATAAATCATCCCCATTTAAATGCGTATTTGTCTGAGGAACAAACTATTATATAGGAACTATTATCTTTGTTAGAAAGGGATATATCGACAACAGATTTTACGCTGCTAGATATTATTGAAGCAATTTATAATTTTGTAAACACCTTTAGCGAGAAGTGAGCGGTGTTTACCCTACAGCGACTTTTCATAAATACTGCACATCGTATTTAAACCACAATATCTTGCACATTGAAAATCCAATAAGTGAAAAGTGAAACCTGTGATGAGCACAGATAAGCACACATGGAGAAAACGAATCACCACAACACATTTTAAAATAATAGAGATATTTCCGCCAAACGAAATACGCTAATTTTGATGTAGTTGAACTTCCCTAAATCGGTAGTGACCAAATACCTGCAGAAGAATATAAATAGAGTTGTGGATATAAGATATTTAGAATTATTCACCCTCTGATGACGCTAACTTGGTTAGTTAAACGATAGTCAGGTTTATAAAAATAGCTTGTGGTGATTTGAGTTGTCCAAATGTGCTTTTCCAATCCAAAATAACAACGACCAGTAAAATTTGAAAAAAAAATGCCTACAGTTCTTAATGCATATGACTAGTGTCCTAGAAATGTAAGCCGACATAAAAAGTCGAGCGGAACAGAAGCCAGGCCCAACATTTCTGCAATTTACACAATTCTGAACTTTTGTCTAAATATAATCAATATATGAACCACCTTAGTAACATCGTCTATTTCTTTAACGTGTCTTTAATGTCATGTAGTGTATATAGTCATGTTATGTCCATACCATGCTTCATCCACTTACCAGGTGTATTGTAAACTGCATCTCTGGTAGCTGTAGAGCCAGTTAAAAACAGAGAAAGAGACCACAGAAGTATCTTGATTTATTCCCTAATTAGTCCAGACAGGTATATAGGACAGGTATCGTATAGAGTGAAGCCTCTAGAATATATGTACGGAATGTAATATTATACCTATAGCTGAACTGATCAAATTGCTGGTATCCATTTCTATCCATCGGAGTTATCTGTGGAAGATATGCCTGCAATAATTGACTGTCGCTCTTTACAGATACTTATCTATCACGTATTTGTTCGATTCAGATCTCTAATTGCTTTTTACGTTTACCATTTGCATCTTTACACGGTTATAGCATGTGGGAATAGCAAATTATCGGATCGGGATTGATACCAAATCGATGTTTTTCAGGTGTTGAAATAACTAATCGAAACAAAATAATGATGTTTTTATGATTTATTTCATCTACATCATTGCTTTCAATTTGAAATCCATTGCTGGAAACGTTAATTTTAATTATCGATGTTTGAATACACGTTTATAAACAAAAAAGGTCTGCACGCAGCAAGTGCGTTGAAAAAGCAAATTTTCATAAGTTTTGCAATACACAACGTAACTTACCGGGACCTGTTTAAACGGATTTATGTTAAATGAAGTGTGTGGATGATGGACAGGCTTCCAATGCCGTACATCTCATTGTGCATACACGCATGTTAAACTTAAGATTTTTATAAATAAAGCTAGACTTACGAAGGATGGAGGCGTTCACAGGCACAATTTCCACTATTACGTGACATCCAACCTACATAGAGTACGAACATTTAAACCTCCCTAAAATAAAATATTTTTTTATTTTATTACTCGGTAATAGGCAAGCAGTAGTAGTAATATATGCGGGACCTCAAGTGAACCCAAATCTGGTCAGTAGTAAGGTCACTATTTCCTACAAGTTCTACCCTAAAACGTTTCTATCTATCAGATTTATAATTAGCAGGATTAGAAATGATTTATAAGGTTTGAAGATCTTATTATTGTTTACTACTTACGCTGTTGTTGTGTTGTTGCACTTCCTGAAGTCTCATATTTATCAGCGCTTCAAACTAGTGCCTGGTTACGATGATTTTTCTAAAAGTCTATTTTCGATATCTAAATAATCGAGATCAAGAGTTCTTATAAGTGTCGCCAAGGAAGGTCAAAAGGGTTTAAAGAGGAATTAACTTTTTAATTAGACAGACATGTTAATGTAACAAAATATTAGGTTTATTAACATGAATTGAATTTGAAATGGTGAACAAAAATAAAATTAAATTGTTGGTAGTTCTCAAAATGAACATTGATTGTACAGAAATAGAAATCAAATGAATAGCAAGAATTTCAATAACAAGAAATTATCAATTTACATGCATATGACAGAACAGTGAGGCAAATGTGGTTTGTTTATTACTAAAGAAATCTAAACACTTATTATCGAGATATACATTAAAAATCAGATGCTGTGTGTTGCAGCTCAAAAATAAACAAATTAATATGTAAATTATTTGACATTTGTCAATCAATTTTGTTAATCTTTTAGTTAGATCCTGGCCAGTTCTCGAGTGAAGCTCAATTTTGAAATATATATATATATATATATATATATATATATATATATATATATATATATATATATATATATATATATATATATATATATATATATATATATATATGTGTGTGTGTGTGTGTGTGTGTGTATGTATGTCCACATGAACACTCTATACTAATTATTGAAGAACAGGTGATATTAAAGACAGTGTACAGGTTAGATATTTTTACAGACAATATTTACTGATTACAATTTCAAAAACTACGTGTTTAAATTTACAAACAAAACTAACTGAAGAGATTTCAGAGATTAAAATAGGAAGTTCATAATTATTCTAATAGCAACTCACTGACGTTATTCAAAACTAAAACTTGATTGAGTGTCTTTAAAAGTTCAGATTACAAAAATTCAGTTGCCAGATGAGTGTGTAAAACAAACTTTGCTAGTTCAGAGAAAAATGTTGACTCACTGAATCTTCTGCCTTGAATTACCTGGTTACTCTTTGGGGACGATCTCCGGACTGAATCAAATATTGGTAGCTGACACAAGTCTCAGTGACTCCAACAAGAGAACGGAAGCTGGGAAAATCAGTGATGCTTCCCATTGGTGGTCACTGCAGGTGGATTTGTTGTTTCACGTGTACAATACCATTTGACACCTAGGTCGATATTCTGAATTCGCTTGTTGGAAACTTCGCGAATCGCAATTTAAACGTAAATTAAAGCAGCAAGGTAACAGGTTGAAACAAAGAACCACAACTTAAGTCCCGCTTTTATGCTAACTACGATGTTAATTTAAACTCGAAAATTATTGAAACACTTTAAACAATCACGGAATATTGCTACAAGGTAGTATAGGTAACAGAAAGACTTGAAAACCCCGTTTATAAGACAATTCGAGAGCCACCTCTCTAAACGGTGTTCAGGCCCCCGGCGCTAGCGTTAGACTCCAAGAGGTAGAGAGCGTTCGGCTGCAGCTGACACCAGCACGCAGATTTCAGTGTTATGAGCGTTAGTCGTTCTTTGCGAGCTCTTTCTCGCCTTCATTCTTCGAATGGGATTGAACGAGAGCCCAAATCCTTGGCGAAGTCACCAACGTCTTCTATACACACCCCCACAATAATGGGCTCGTCCGTTCATTTACTAACCGACTTTCTGGATTTCATCATAATTACGTCAGCTTTTTACCCAGAATTTCAGGACAATAGATATGTATATTTTCCCCAACAAAATGCGACGCTTTTCAATATTTTGATTTCGACTTACACTATAGGGAGCTCAGTACGCTTCTTACGATACAGAATGTTTTAGAGAATTTTCATCAACATTATTTTGAAACCAAAGCGTGAAATATTCAATATAGATAGGGTTTCTGGTGTTGTTTGTCATGCTTGTGGGTCTTCTATGTGTTTTTAAACCGGTAATGATTCCACGTAAAAACTAAATCGTTACAATATATAGCCAAACAAGATGGCCATTGAATGTTTGGGGTAGAGTTTTAAGAGACCGCATAATAAGACCACACTTTCTGAAGGAAAAGTAACTGGTGGAGTTTATTTAGGTTTCCTTTAAAAGTTTTTACCAATTACTCTGGAAGAGGTTCCCATCCACATCCGCATCCGGCATAGCACGATGGCGCACCTGTACATAATACAGGTCCTCTTCAGGACCACCTGAATAATTATTATCTGCAAAGATGGATAGGCAGATCAGGACCTGTACGTTGCCCAGATCGGTCATCAAACTAACAAAAGTGGACTTTTTGTAGAGATATGTTAAGAGTATCATATATAAAAAACCCGCAACAACCAAAGAATATATGAAAACTAGAATAACAGTAACGATCAGGAATGTCAATGCTACTATGCTACGAAATGTGGGTTATTTGAGAATCCACCACAACATTGTATTGTTGTTGGTTGGGGTCACTTTCCCAATATGATTAATAGAATGTTAGTGTTTGCTGTATTGTTAGTGTTGTGTTAGTATTGTTATAGTTATCTTATTTCATTAAAATGTTCAACTAAATAAATTGATTTAATTTTTTAATGACTTTGTAATGACTCAAAAAAATAGCAAAATTTTCAAAATCATATATGAAACCCAACGACTACTAAATAAACAAATATGCCGATAACTACTTACTTGAGGTATATATAACACCTAACAAAAATTGAGGGTGTTTATAAGAGGCGCTCACTTATGATATAAAATACAAGGTTGTTCCATTTAAATTAAGAAATAAAATAAAACATCTCACTTTCGATTCACCTTGCATACAAACCGCAAGTTAATAAATAAATAACGATAAGTAACGATACTAGATTATATTCTGAAACTCAACTGGCCAACACATAATTTTTTTCTACAAAGTATATTCTTCTACAGAGGGTTGAATACGTACAATTTCAACACAAAACAATCCATATCTTTCTAACTAGCCTGTATAACCCTATATTAAAAAAATAGAAAAGTTCGGGACACAGCAAGTGCGTTATGGTAGTGAATTTTTATACATTGCTTCTAACTTGGATAACTCAATTTTCTATAAACTTGAACAGTTGAATTTTGGGATGTAGTAAGGCTTTTCCCAAGGCAACATAGCCACTAAATTTCATTAAAAATCTTTGTAATTTTTAGAGAAAAAAATGTTTTTCAAAAGAAAACTCAAAATTTTGAAAAACTCAATTTTCTATAAACTTAGAAAGTTGAATTTCGGTATGTAGTAAGGTCTTTCCCAAGGCAACATATACACCAAATTTAATTAAAATAGCTTTGTAAGTTGCGAAGAAAAAAATATTTCTTGAAATAAAACGCAAAATTTTCCCGGAAAACCTTGTGAGATTTACCTGGCTAACGAACTCATCCAAGCCATTATTAAAAGAAAGGCACCTGCCAAGTTTGATCGAAATCGGTTAATTATTTTTGAGTTATCGGTTGGATACATATATATATATATATATATATATATATATATATATATATATATATATATATATATATATATATATATATATATATATATATATATATATGTATATATATATATATATATATATATATATATATATACATACATACATACATACATACATACATATAAAAATTGCAACTGACCTCGGATATGGGTTGTAGGCAATTTTACAAGCGCAATTTTCTTGATAAAAGTTTGCTAAATATTCTAGACGCATAAAGTGCTCTATAAATATAAATTTTAGTAATTCAATTTTCTATTATCTTAGAGACTTTAATTTCTCTATATAGTAAAATCTCCTAGGGCAATATGTCTACCAAAATTAAAATAGCTTAGTTATTTTTGAAAATATATTTTTATAATTCATCCAAGCTATTAATAAAAAGAAGTACGTTTATATAACGTTATATAACACAATTAATTGAGGAATAAGAATAAGGTAAGTGATTTTCCTTAACAACCGCCCATAATATATAAATCCACGAAATAAATATTAGACTCAATACGGTCACTATGATTTTAGTTGGGATCTATATTTTCAGGCCAGTGCCTACAATAATGATAAAATTGCGAAACTTACATTATTAGCTCATAAAAGGTACAATATAATTAACTTTATTGCTACATTTGCTGATAAATTGAAATAAATTTAATTTTCGCATTATTTCCTTAAACTTATTAAGCTATTAATTATAAAAATACAACTTCTCATTACACTTTACTTTTCTCATTAATTAAAAAAGAATAATAAGGTTAAAGTTTGCTTAATTTGACTGTATTATAGCCGTTTGGTTTATCGCATTAATTAATAAAAGTTTTACTGCAAATATGGCAGCGATTTCACGGTGAATTGCCTACAAATAGTGATTAAACAGTAAGTACATGTAGGTGTTTAGCTGGTTTTACGATAAGACCAGCAATTACAAACAAAAATGACCTTGTTTGCTTCACATAAGTATACGGCAATTACAAGGTATAGTGCAGCTACTAAAACCAGGCTATTTTACGTGTTTGTAGCTTAAGCTTTTGCGTTAAGTGAGGGGTAGAATCAAAACTCATATTCCCACACTTAGCATAATGTTAAAAACTCTGGACGCAGCCAGTGCGTTATGGAAGTGAATTTTCATAAAAATGTTTTTAATTACAAATATATCGCTCTAATGCGAGCAGGCATCAATTTGGTTACCGGTATAACCTATATAGTAGGAACAATGTATCATATTTTATCAAAATAATTATTTAAAAATGTAAAAAAAAATTCCGAAAATAAGCTTTAAATGTTTCTGAGAAAACTGGTCTCCTAGCCAATGAACCTTAGGTTAATAGCAAATTGAGTTATTGAAAATTCGCAATCAAAACGCCCTTGCTGCGTTCATACAAAATTTTTCCGAAAATACAGTTAAATGTTGGTTCCTAACCAACAAAACTTACGTTAATAGCAAATGAGTTATTGCAACTTGAAGGATTTAATGAAAATTTGCTACCAAAACGCACTTACTGCGTCCAGATTTTTTCTTACAAACATGCATCATATTTCGATAAAAAATGCTAAAATGCAGTAACGAATTTGTTCTACGAAAATTAGCTAAAAATTATAGACCGGTAAACCATAAACTTCACTAAACCTACAGCGAAAGCATCAACTTAACTAAACCGACAGCCAAAGCATCAGAGAAAGGGTCTATTTGAAATGAATTTTCTGGGAACATTTTAGTAAAATGAAGGACAATGATGATTGAAACTAAGACTTCAGGCTTTGTAAAACATTATTCGTGACACATTTTCCTTCCATATCTCATATTAGTTTCAGGTTCATTGCCTAAATATTACCAATTTTGACGTTTAAAATCGCGACTTTTGACGTTTTGAGGAAAACCCAAATTTATGTTTCTTTGAATGCCTGTAACTTTTTTGTCCTTAAACCTACAGAGCTAAATTTTGGTAGGTAACTTACCTATAATGACATAAACGCGCGTATGTAATTTCGTTGCCCTTACTTTGTTAATTCCGGAGATATAATTTTTTTTCGATTTTTTTCGAAAGAAACACAAAATTTTCCGGGAGAACCTCGGCGGATCTTGCTGGCTAACGAACTTATTCAAGCCATTTGCGAAACGAAGGTACTCAGCAAGTTTTATCAAAATCAGTCCATTATCTTTTAAGTTATAGGTGTGACACATAAATATATATATATATATATATATATATATATATATATATATATATATATATATATATATATATATATATCCGTGGTCACTTTCAATTTGTATATGATATGTGGGGAACAAAATCTATTATATATTACATATGTCAGTGATATCATAGATACAGAAAATAATAACTTTCTATGAATTTTTTAGTGAATTTTCGTAGAAAAAATTAATTAATGGGGAGATCCCGACTTTTGTATCACACCGATAACTCAAAAAATAATGGGCCGATTTTAATAAAATTTGGCACGTACCTTCCTTTTGTAAATGGCTTGGATAAGTTCGTTAGTCAGGAATCGGATGAGATTTTCCGGGAAAATTTTTAGTTTTCATTCGAAAAAAATTTTTACCTCAAAAAAAAGAAAAAAGCTATGATAACCAAATTCGGTAAGTAGGTTAACGATATAAAAAGTAAACTATACACCAAAATCTAGATTTGTATGTTGCATGAAAAAAAATATTTTGTGTCAGATCATTTCTATGAAAATTCACTACCATAACGCACTTGCTGCGTCCAGGCTTTTTATAAATAGAACACCTATAATATTATTGCATTTTCCATCGAATTATAATGCATGTTTGTAAAAAAAATGATAGCATTAATCGCTTTCGAGTTACTTCAGTTGTGTTACTTTAAAATTCATATAAAAAATTATGATACGGCGTTTTTACCAATATATAGCAGGGTGACCATGAAAATGACGCATTCATAGAGATTTTCGTTTATATGATTCGTCCAAAAAAATTGAGATGCTGTATACAAAGCGCTCTCAAAAAAAATCGAGGTGCCGTATACAAGTTTTTGTGTTTCCGTAAAAATGAATGAAATTTTGGTAATTAATAATAAATGCTTAATAAGTTATTTAAAAAAAAAGGTCTTCAGATTTTAGCAAAAATAATGTTTTAAATTTTCATGAATAGTTTTTTTCAAGTTTAGTCGAAAAGCTTTTTGTGAATAACTATATCTTGGTAGGTGGGTAAATAGCTTGAAGAAGTTCGTTGGCCAGGAAATTCGCACCAGTTTTTTTGGGGAACATATTAAGTTTATTTTCGAAAAATGTTTTTATTGAAGAGAACGTGAACATTAAATGGCATAACATTAAGAACACAATGCTAGCGATAGGTAAATAAGAACTAAACGAAGAAGTCGAAAAGAAAAAAAAATTGGATGACAAAGGAAATTTTGGATTTGTGAAAAAAAAAAGAAGAGAAGTTAAAACTGTGAACAAGCAAATATATAAAGAGCTACATCGACAAATACAAAAGAAGGCAATGGAAGCAAAGGAGAGGTGGCTGAACGAGACATGTAATGGAAATTCAAAGGCTGCAGAAGATACACGACTCTTTTAACATACATAAGAGAGTCAAAGAAATGACCGGAGGCTTCAGAAGGAAACAGAACAACATATTGATGGATGAGAATGGAAATGTGATTCTAGACCTAAAATACAAACTAATAACATGGAAAGAATATATTGAAAAACAATATAATCGAAACAGACTTCAGTTAGTGGAAAATCTAGAAACAGATAGCCCACAGATAACAAATGAAGAGGTAACATACGCACTTAAAAACACAAAAAACGGAAAAGCGCCTGGTACGGATGAATTGCTTGTGGAACTGCTCAAACTGCTCGAAGAAAATAACATATCAATACTTACAGACCTCTTCAAGATGATCTACAAAGCAGGAGTTATACCCAGGGAATGGTTAATATACACATCTGTTGCAAAACCAAAGAAGAACAATGTGAAAAAATGTAAACATCATAGAACCATAAGCTTAATGAGACACAGACTAAAAGTGTTCTTAAACGTCATACATAACCGGATATATAGAAAGCTGGACGACGACATAAGTGACTCTCAGTTTGGGTTTCGTAACGGGGTGGGTACGTGCGAGGAACCATTTGCTGTAAACGTACTAACCCAGCGCTGTTTGGACGTCAATAAGGATGTATACGCTTGCCTAGTGGACTACGAAAATGCATTTGACAGAGTCTGACATGACCAACTCATCAAAATCCTAAGAGAAAAACAACTAGAGACTCAAGATATAACAATTTGTGAAAGATGAAATTCAAACTATAGAAAACTTATTCTACAACCAGACAGCAAACATTAGAATAACCAATGTACAAATGGAAGATATAGAGATCAGACGCGGAGTACGACAGGGGTTGTAACGCTTGTGTTTCGTTACTACTTTAAATATTCAAAATGATCCGGTAACAGACTTAATTAATAGCCGACAATCCAATATCTGTAAGGCAATTCGTGTTTTGATTTCAAAATTATTTTTATGAAAGGCCGCTAAATCTTCAAGTACCGTAAACACCTTTACTGCGTTTCTAATTTGTATGTTAAAATTCATTATATGTTTGCCATGATAAACTACTTCGACTTATTACTGAACAAATATTTCCAGGAACGAAATAGGCATTTAAAATATACGTTAGGATGTTCGAGAACAAATTATTATTTATTTGGAAATTTCCGTAATCGGTGACGTAAGCCAAGGACAGTTTGAAAAAGTTTGCGTGCAGGCAGGAAAATTGGCTGCAACGCCACCGAGGGAGGTCTCGCTTTATCTCATTCGAAGAACGGAGGCTAGAAAGAGCTAGCGCGCGGTTTGTAACGGTCAGAATTCAAAATGTTTCGTGCAGCCTCAAAACATTCGCCGAGGGACAGTCTCTGCTGTGCCGTCTTAGCGTCAACACGTCAGCTCCGCTGGCTGTTGAATTATCTAAAAACGGGGCAGTAATGTTCTTTTCGTTATCTGTACAACTTAAAAATTATTGTCAGTGATTATTCAAAGCAACTTAAATGATTTTCGAGTTTAAATAAACACAGAATTCAGCCTAAAAACGGGATCTAAGTTGTGTTTCTCTGTGTCGAATTGTAGATTTTTTGTCGTGATTAGAAAGAATCCCTGGTTATTATCGTACCTTAAGTCAATTGGTAGTGAATTTTACTGAAGCAAATTCACGTTTCAACTGCGATTCGCAAAGTTTCCGTCAAGCATCGACATAGGTGTCAAATGGTCGGGTGGTATGGGAGTAGTAACACCCCGCGGCCTAATGATCTCTGATGGGAAGTCCCAGTCATTCTCTCCAAATTTTCCGCTCGTGTTGGAATCTGAAATCTGTGTCAGACACTCATGATTGATGCCACCTGGAGAGCATCTTCACAGGATCACTGGGTAACATTAGCACCGGCAGATTGGTGAGTCTGAACAAAATATTTTGTCTGAATCAGCAGAACTTTCAGTCCGAAATTTAATATCTGACGTTCTAGTAACCCGAACTTTGAAAACCAAGTTTGAATTTAAACACTATATCATAGAGTTGCTGACCGCACGAGTAAACACTTCCCTGTTTAATCTCTAAGATTTTGTCAATTTTTTTGTAAATTTAAGCACAGTTTTTAGTAATTTCTTTTAAATTGTAATTAGCAAATTTTGTCTGTAAAATATCTAACATATATATTCTCTTTAATATCTTTTAGTTTTCATAATTAATATAGAAATTTGACGCAAGGAAATACTAATGAATTTTCCTTTTTTGGAGCTTCACTCAGGAACTGGCCAGTAAATTCACTAAAGCACTTGATTGACAAACGTCAAATAATTTACCTAATCATTTGTGTTTATTTTGAGCAATACCCTAAGAAATCAACAGTAACATTTTAGTACTATGTAACTATCTTTATCTTATCATTTTGACACATGTATTTAAATTAATATTTTCTTGCTCTTGAAATTCTTGCTGTTTATCTGATTGTGATTTGTGTGCAACCAATCTTTATCTGAGATTTACCAACCTTTTTTTATTTTACTACATTTTGTTTGCTATTTCAAATTTAATTTTTATGAATAAATTTATATATTTTGTTATACTGTAATATCTGCTTAATTGAAGAGAAATCCCTCCCCAACGTCTCATTTATTTTGGCCTCAGCACAAACAAATAATTCTTACTAACTACTCTCTAGATATCTAAATTTATATATTACCTAGCACTAGTCTGGAGAGCCAACAAATATAGGACTCTGGGCAGTGCGAAGAAAGCAAATGAAGAGAACGCGAGTATCCAACTATATTCAGATCTTTCATCCTCCTAAAAAGTGCTGCTAATCTTAATGAATTTGATAATCTGTTAGATAGCTATTTTAGGGTAGGGTGTTATAGGCAATTGTGACCTCACCATAGAGCAGAGCTGTTTCCACCTGAGGCCAATCACATATACCACGGTTCTCGTTCTGTTAAGCTTCTCTCTTCGAAGGAAGTAACAGGGTGTATTCTTTTTCCCTTATTATTTGATCTTTATTCAGAAACCATCATGAGAGAGGCATTACACGAGGAAAGAGCTGGAGCGCTGGTTAACGGGCTACCTGTTTCAAACATACGTACGCAGACGACACGGTGTTGTTAGCCGAAAATCCGAACGACTTACAAAGAATAGTACAAAAAGTACATGACGTCAGTATTCCATACGGTTTAGATATAAATCTAAGCAAATCGAATTTCATCCTGTTCAGCAAACCCTAACATACAACTGATAGTGAGCAACCAAAGCATAGAACGAGTGTACCAATATAAACATCTGAGGGCATTAATTAATAGCAATAGCGACCATTCAGAAGAACTAAGGACAAGAATCGAAAACACACGCAGCGCCTTTATAAATAAAAAACAGTTATTTTTACACGGAAGTTTAAACAACTATCTCAAAATGCGTAATGCTGAGATGCTACATATTCACAATTCTGTTATACGGTACAGAAGCGGCCATGCTCACCAAGGCCGTGATGAGAAAGATTGAGGCCTTTGAGGTGTGGCTGTACAGAAGAATGTTGAAAGTATCCTATGTCGATAGAGTTATAGACGAGAAAGTTTTGCGAAGACTTTCAAAACTAGAACTAAACACTGGAATAAAAATCAGGAAACTACAATTCCTGGACCACATCATGAGAGGGACGAGATACTAAATACTGCAAGTAATCATACAGGGGAAAATCATGAGTAAGCGCAGCGTAGAAAGAAGAATGTCGTGGCTCCGCAATCTGGGAGAGTGGTTTAACTGTTCTTCAAATCATCTTTTCAGAGCAGCAGGCAACAATCTGCAAATAATCATGATGATCGCCAACCTTCGGCAGAAGACGACACTTTCAGAAGAAGAAGTATTTCTTACTAAGTGATGATTGATTTCCACCATAAAGTTAAGCATGCTTGGTTTGTATGCGCTTTGGTTGTGTCCCCGCCATTGGCAAGTTATCTTCTTGCTTGTGTCATCTGTCACTTTTCCGTTGTTTTAATCCTACTTCTAACTGTACAAAATGTCATTATAAGTGCACAGACTTCATTTTGCTGCGTTAAAAAAATCAGAGTCGTTTTATTCATCCTCTTGCTGCATCAAGTCTGGAGATGTTGGTGTTCTGTCCTTCGATATTACTTTCGTCTGGAAAACCTGAAGACAATAGATGAAATTCAAACTTTGACAGTTTCCCATGCAGTAGAGTTGCTGTAGTACAAACAGAAAAAAGTAAGTATTACCTGCCCGGCAGGCCCCCTTTCTTTTCATTTCCGTCTGAATTTAGCTTGTTTAAATGTTCTTTGAACAAGCTGTGCAGCCTGCTTGCCTTTTAGTGAATTTTTATTTAAAAAAATTCACTAATAGAGAGGTATCGATGGTGAGACTTTGCAAAAATTCTTTCAAATGAGTGCGAACTAGGACCCCTAGAACCCATATCCGGGGTCAGTTTCAATTTTTATATGTTATATATATATATATATATATATATATATATATATATATATATATATATATATATATATATATATATATATATATATATATATATATTAGAGGTGTGCGAACCCATGTTTTGTTCGAACCGAACTATGAACGAACCCAAGCAAATATGTTGCCTCGAACTTCGAACCTCTGAAATAGTATGTCTAAGGTTCACAGTCGAACTTCGAACTTCTTAGAAATTCAAAATCGAACATCGAACTACCAAAAATTCTTCAGTGCTCATATATAATTTCCTTAAATACAAAATTTTGGAATATTGTAACATACAATATTTGATATGTAAAAGATTCCAACTCTTTTTACAAAAAGGAAGGATTCAATAAATTTGCAGGTTGATTGGGTGAAAATGCCTTCCGGTTCTCATCCTTGTGGAGATGGAGCAACGTTAAATCAAAAACACAAAATATTTGAAACTTTTTTAGATTTCTAGATCTATAGATAAGCTCAATTATAAATATGTTGTTGTTTGGTATTGGCTAGGCAGTTTTAGCAAATAGATTGGGAGGGTTCAAAGTGAGCACGATAGGTATAAAATAACCACTTACAACTTTGAACTGTCTCCTGATTGTGAATATTTAACTGTTTTGACTCACTGTGTAATAAAGAATGTTGAAACCAGTGTTTTCCAAAGGCAATCTGTAATTATCCTCAAATTCTGAACATTTACGTTACCGATCGCCTTTGAACACTGCCATCATAATGTTGTTACTGAAATAGGTAATGGGAGGCTAGGATATACAAGAAAAGTAATTCTGTGACTGCTAAAGGGCTTCGTCGTGTCTCAATGTGTCCCATCTACTTTCAAAAATATGTATGAGTGAAATCTCCTGAAACTACGCTATCGACTCAATGAGTTTAAAGCGCCGCTACCGCGTTAAAGGGGCCGCAACTTCGCTACTTTTGGCAACATTCAATGCCTGTAAAGTTAAATTTCTAAGTATTTTTGAGCAACGAACTTCGAACTATTTTGAAGAATAACATATTTCGAACTTCGAACTATTTCAACATCGCTAGTGCGAACATATTTTCGAACCGAAGGTTCGGTTCGGGTTCGGGTTCGGTTCGGAATTTCGAAGCTTCGCACACCTCTAATATATATATATATATATATATATATATATATATATATATATATATATATATATATATATATATATCCGTCTGATAACTCAAAAAATAATTAACCGATTTCGATGAAACTTGGCAAGTTCCTTTCTTTTATTAATGGCTTGGATGAGTTTGTTAGCCAGAAAAATCGGACGGGGTTTTCCGAGAAAATTTTGAGTTTTCTTTCGAAAAAATTCTTTTCTCCAAAAGTAACAAAGCTGTTTTAATGAAATTTAGTGTGTATGTTGCCTCAGGAGAGATATTACTACGTACCAAAATTCAAATTTCTAAGGTTAGAGAAATATGAGTTATTCAAATTTTAAATTTTCTTTCGAAAAGAATTTTTTTCTCCGAAAATTACGAATCTTTTTTAATGAAATTTTGTGGATATCTTGCCTTAGGAAAGACCTTACTGCGTATTAAAATTAAACTCTCTAAGTTTATAGAAAATTGACTTATTTAAATTTGAAGCATTTAATAAAAATTCACTACCATAACGCACTTGCTGCGTCCCGAGTTTTTTGTGTTGTGTTAGTTTCGTTGCTTTTAGTTAATTGATTACTGACTTTTAACTTGTATTGGCTCCTTCAGAGTGTTATCATTGTAGGAATTAGTCCAGTGTTAATATATAAAAAATGCTGTTTTTTTATTGCTGAGTTTTTTTCAGCTCAATTTGCATGGACTTTCAGGTTTAGTTTTTAATGTTTGACGATAGATTTTGTGGACCTTTGCGCTTTCTATAGCTGCTGGATGTTTTGTTAGCCTGTGCAACCATCGTTTTATATTCGAGGTTTTAACGACTGGAGATGGTTTAGATAAACCAATATGCGGAAGGTTTAAAAAAAATTAAAACATCGTCTGGTAGAAAAGCCTTTAATTCTTGTTCCTTAAAGCATATTATATTGTCTGTTAATTACTTCATTTACAGTACGAAAATTGGTTCCGATACTAAAACAAATAATAAGAAAATAGTCACATGCGTCTACATAAATGCTATGTGGACCTTTCAAAAAAATAACTTTTCGTTGTTATCTAAGATCAATAAAAAAAACAAAATTTTATACCGAAAGATTGAAACTTTCTGTGTAAGAACTCATTGATTGAGTCATTATATATTTTTTAATTCGATCTGAATCATTTAACGACTCGAGTTTATGTAAAACATGTCAATTATCTTTGATAGAGACTGACTCACACGTCAACATTTTCCCAAGAACCCATCATTTTGAACTTAATTGCCGAATAATCAAATGAGAATTGAATAGTAGCTAGTCAATAAATCCATCAGATACTACCAATTAACTCGTCTTAATTAACTTGTAAAAAATTAAATCCAGTTAATTTTCTAATAGCATTTTGTTAAAATAAAATTAAACTGTGTGACTCTAAAATTTCCCACTATCAAAACAAAGAACGCATTGCGTTAAACAGTTGAATTATTAGAAGAGTTTCAACAAAAAATAACATTGACAAAGTAATGAGGCATAGAAAAAGCTTAACTTGTTTATAATAATGAAACAGCTAATTAAGCTGCTCGTTAGTTGATTATAATTTTTACATTAGACGAAAATTACAGCAAAATGGCGACGTTAGTAACTAAAACCTTTTAAAATAATTACTAAGAATATAATTGAGGGAGCCCCACAAAAAATTATTCATTTTATCAATATCATGCAAATACTCTGGTATGTTAACCGTAGTCTTGTTCACAATATTCTTTCTTTCAAACTCTTCCATTTCTCTTGTTGATTACATTGCGTGAATTTTCGTAAAAAAATACTCATGAGGAGATCGCGACATGAATTTAGAAAAAAAATTCTTCAAATGAGCGCGAACTAGACCTTCTAGAACGCATATCCGGGGTCAGTGTAAATTTTATATATATATATATATATATATATATATATATATATATATATATATATATATATATATATATATACAGTGTCATCATTAAAGTCCGCATCATATTGGAAGTTTTTTAGTAAATTTTCTTAAAAAAAAAATCAGTAATGAGGAGATGCCGACTTTTGAATTTTGAAAAAATTTCTTGAAATGAGTGCTAATTAGGCCCCCTAGAACACATATCCGGGGTCAGTTTCAATTTTCATATGTTTATATATTTTATTTTATTTTATATATATATATATATATATATATATATATATATATATATATATATATATATATATATATATATATATATATATATAATAACTCAAAAAATAATTGGGCCGATTTTTGATTAAATTTGGTGAATATCTTCCTTTTGCAAGTGGCTTGGAAAATCGGCCCAAGTTGGGCAGAATGTTTTTCTTCTAAACCACATTATAGGTTTTTAGTTGTTTTAATAGCTTAGTTGGCTCTTTTACTGGATATTCCTCATTTACTAACATGCAACTAATCAAAATTAAGTAAATTTTTTAGGTTTATAATATTTCGGTAGGTATGTATTTGTACACATACAAAATAGTGGGTTTATAATCTTTACAATCAATTTCTAAGCAAAAAGATCATACATTTTATATCTAATTAGCGAAATAACTAAATTAATAATATAGGTATAATAATACCTGGCAAATTTGCTGATGAGCTCACGGAGGGCTTTTAAACCTTTTTTTTCTGAAATATGCTTAGAACCCCCGTGGGTGCATAAACCACAAGAAAAATTTCTTGCAAACAACCCCCAAGAAAATGACTCGGGGTAAGGGGCGGGGAAGGAGAAACAACAAATTTGAAGAAACAGCCTAGCTGGACCTGCATAAGTTGCCTTTATTCTATTTTGTAGCTGTACCTCTTCAAAATCCTGTCTACCCCGCACAGAACTTCTATTGCGCCATGTCCCGTAAGCTTGGGGGTGTTCCCAAGTAATTTCTCTTCTGGTTCCCGCATTGTGGTTATAAGCATGCAGTAGGGGAAGGAAAACTCCCAAATACGAAGCATCCAACCCATCCCCGCTCATGTACCATGCCATCTGACACGCAAAAAATATTGGGGGGGGGGTGTTCTTCGTCTTCTGTATGCCTACAATCACCCTAAATGCATAATCCACAGAAAATTTCTTGGAAGTCCCAGGAAAGTTACGAGGCCTGTGGCGAATATGCGTTCTGTGCGTGATAAACGGGATTAAAGGAGGTGTAGCTGTAAAATAGGATAAAAGCAGGTTATAAAGGTCGGGCGAGGCCGTTTTTTTCGCATTTTTGTTTATACTTCCTTTGTATCTTCTTCCTCGTCAAGCACCCCTATTCACTCCTGATATCGTAACTTTCTTGGCGGTTGCTTGCACAAAATATTTCTTGTGGTTTATGCATTCAAGGGGGGTTTTAAGTATGTTTCTGAATATGTTTTTCTAAAAGCCTCTGTGACCTCATCTGCAAATTTACCTTATACTTTACTTTTACTTGTTTTGGAAAAGTAAAGTATATCGTCATTTCCCATTGCCTTTTTAGAATTATTTTTGCAAATTATTACACTAAAACAATTCCATTAATCATCGAAATAGATGTTTAGGTTAAGTTATATTTACTGAGTTCTTGTATATTAAACATGTATACTTATCTAACTTTATGACGATTCACCGATTTAATTGTTGCATATAAAAACATTTTTGAATAAATAACGTTAAATTTGTAATACCGTTGTTTCTCTGTGCAGTTATGTTTACAACACAACACCACAGCATAGAAATCTATGCTATCTACACCTCAAAAAATTAAATAATGTCTTTAAGACAATAGTTACGCTTTAACTGCTATTTCATACAAAATAAACATTGAAATAAATATGTAACTGATCGTATTTGAGAATTATGTAACAAATATATTAAAAGTAACACAAATTTCTAATAAATATTATTTAAAACACCAAAACACAACCGAAACTATAGGAGTTATCTGCATCTGGAATACACATGACGTAGTGCCCCCTCTCGCGTCTCTCGCCTCTCAGAGTTACCTGACCACATATCTAGTCTGTAAACCTTGTGTTTGACTAACAATTTTTAAGGGAAGAATAGTTTTTACGAAAATTCGCTACCGAAACGCATTTGCTGCAACGAGGCTTGTTTTGTGGTTATAGATTGTCTCATAAATTTTAGTGAAACCCCATATAAATAAAATAAGTTGATGAATCTCATAATTGGTCATTTAAATGGTTGTAGTTATAAAAATGAACACCGTCTAAATAATTTCTCAAATCAATCAACAGATTTTTAAACCCTAATTACATTAATCGACAAGTGTTAAAGATACCATAATGTCGTGGGAACATTTTTTAACAGTAGTCGTTGCCCAATCGTTAAGATAAGTCAGATCATAAAGTTCACATATTCGAATTAAAATTCTCTCTAATAAATGTAGAATTCAAGCATAGAAATTCCTTATAAAAAAGCTTACATTTTAATGGACTGATCTTAATCTAGCAACAATGAGGTAAACAGTTGAAGTGGCCGTTAACAAATGAAGATTAATGTTGTTAGGTGTTCCCATGGGGTCAAGTAGGCCATGTGTAGCCACCCGCGCAACAATACACCTCTACAGAACTCCATTTATCCTTGATTTTTGACAGTTTTTCGTTTTCTTGCTGTGCCTTTTAAATCAGCAATGAATGGAACTATACCCAATGAATGAAGCTCTATAATATTTCTAGTTTATTTATTATATGACGGCTTTATTTAGCCGAAATTGCAAGTTATAATATACTTCGAGTATTGTGGGACCATTTGAGGTTTCAAAATGGTCCATAAATTATGTATCATTCAAGGTATTATTGTTATTTTTACACGCTTATTGATAAATATAGAGATGTTCTGAAAGTCGAGTGTGTTTGTCCGCAAAAAGTCAAAATGATGCAGATATTAGTGAAATAATTCGGACATGGGGTATTATTTTTGTATTGTAGTAGCGGAATGACATGCAGAAATATATAGGTGTTTAAATGTGGGTCTGGTATTGTATTTCTTTTGAATTCCTAGTAAAACTCAAATTTAATGGTCTTACAATTCCAATTCCTTACTATAGCATGAATGAATGTATTATACTCACACAATGTGCATAGTAAAAGTGAATATTCATGTATATACACTGATAATGACCCGAGTACTTGAAATATAATGCTAGTAAAGCTTTCTATAATAAAGAATGTTGTAAAATTTTAGTCAACACTTTTCAAAGCCGAATACAATCGATGAGTAACAGCTTTTTGGCGATACTTTGAAAAAGAAAACTTGCTAATGAGATCGCCACTTTTGAATTTTGTATATTTTGTTTCAAATAAACACAAACTAGGTCAGTTAGGTCCTAGTTTGTGTTTAAGTAAATTCACTAATAGAGAGGTATCGATGGTCAGACTTGGGATTTTAAAAAAAATATTTCAACAACACACCACGAGGGCTTACAGCCTAAATACTATCGTACCGCGGGTGTCGACAAGAAGGAGAGAGGCAACTTGTTAATTTTATTTTTTAATTTCAACAACACACTACGAGGGCTTACAGCCTAAATACTATCGTACCTTGGGTGTTGACAGGGAGGAAAGAGGCTGGACTTGAAGGTTTGGACTTGAAGGTTTGGAGGCTCGGAGGAGAAGGAAACACATGTGCCGGCAAGGAATTCCAGAACTTGGAAGTCCTCAGGGCAAAAGAGCGGGCATAACAAGATGTTCTATGTCTGGTGACCTGGACAGTAAAAGGGTGCATTCGCTCTGTTCCCCTGGTAGATCTGTTGGGGGCAGCAGGTGAAGGAACTATGGAAGAAAGCTCCTCTGAGCAGTGTCCGGGCAGATATCTACAAAAGAGAGAGAGGTCACCTACGGCACGTGGGTGGGAAAGGGATGGCAGCCTTTGGGTGAGAGTAGGGTCACCGATGAAACGTATAGCTCTCTTCTGAATGGGGTCCAGGATAGCGAGTGTAGAAGCGGCAGCGGCACCCCAGATGTGGGAGCAGTATTCAAGGCTTGGCCTTATTTATAAAGTATATAATGTATGTAGATTAGCTGCTGAAAAGTATTTGCGAGTCCGGAAGAGGAAATCTAATTTCTTAGCAGCCGCTTTTGCAATTGATTTGACATGTTGGTGCCAATTGAAATTTCGATCCACAGAAATACCAACAAGTGAAAAGGACCCATTACTTTGAATAACTTGGTTGTTAATTGTGATGGGTCTAGGGTTGGTGTATCTCTTATGAGAAAGAAAGCAACACTGAGATTTGGTGGGGTTGAATTGTACAACATTTCTACTTCCCCAGTCTAATATTTTTTGGAGATCCACGGAGACAGAACCCTCCATGAGTCTGCGATCCTCATCTAATTGGGCTAAAGAGAAGGGCATAACAATATAATATAATAATGTTTAATAGGTTATAAGAAAAATGTTTTCGGATTTTCGTCAAAAAATTGTTTTTAAATTTTCATGCAAACATTTTTTTGCGAGTTTTGTTGAAAAGGTTTTTGAGATTAAATGGATTGAAGAGGTTAGTTGGTTAGGAAAGTCGGACCAGTGTTGTCAGGGACATTTTAAGTTTATTTTCGGAAAATTTTCGTACTTTTTCAAACAATAAAGTTATTTCGATGAAATGTGGTACATTATTTCTACTATATAGGTTATACTGGTAACCACATTTGATGCCTGCTTTCATCAAAGAAAGACATTTGCTATTAAAAATATTTTAAAGAAAACTCGCTACCATAACGGGCTTGCTGCGTCCAGAGATTTTTTTCTAATTGATTCATATATGTAACCCTCAAGTACGGCACTGGTTGTATTTGGAAAATATTTTTGGCCGGAGTGATTCCTTTTGATGCATTTATAGTCATTATTGTCACCAGGTTTAAGTTTTATACTGGCTGGCGTCTTTTTGAAACTTGGAAGAAACAGATTTACCATCTAGACAAGAAATGGCTTTGGGATTTATGATAACAATATTTCGGCTTAGTCTACTATCTAATTAATCGCATTCTAGATTTCTCCCATAGTATATTGTTAAAAAATTAATATTTATAACCAATAATATGATACTAACTAGGAATCGTCAACTTTAGCGAAAAAATCTTGTTTATGATTGGACACAGCCTAATAGTATCTTTTATTGGTCAAAATTATACAGCGTGTCAATACAAATAAGTTTTAAACTTATGTATAGTATACCATTCAACTATCTTTAGCATTTAACATGAAAAATGTATATCACGGAAATCAGGTAATAAGAAACAGTAAGTGTCAAGTGAAACAATCGAAATTCTAAAATTTGTAACAATAGAAGCATTTAAATTCCAATATAATTTAGTTAATTTGCAAGTGGAGGAAGCGCTTTATTGTTTTCTAACAGCGAAAACAACAAAAATCCACACATATTCATGGCACGCCGCGCTTAAGTCTACTAATTTATGCAATGGGAAATTTATTTTCAATCTGGCGGGGTCAAGTTTTAAATACAAAAGGGGTTAATTCCACATATTTAGTAGTCAGTTAATTCATATACCCTTATAATCAATTAACGTAATGTTTCATTTGATATTTCCATTCTCCTTGGCTGGTTTATGAGCGGAAATGAACCAGTAAAACGTCGTTAATTGATTATTAACATGGCTTAAGAACTTTTGTTTTAAATTTATCGCCATTGTTTCGAGCTTTAACGCAGGTGTGGGGTATACCTACGTCGGAATACAAGACCTGGGTTGTGATTTCAAATTCTGATTATACCCTTTTAATTATCGTGGTCTGAGAATATATTTTGTGTCTTTTTATTAGAGCAGGTGTTTTACTTTTTTATATGTAATTGAAATAAATTAAGTTATTCTAAATGTTAGCAGTCATAAGTAAGCGTAATAAGCGTCATTTGTTTCCTCTCCAGGATCATAGGAAGGATGTAAATTATTAACAATATAATCACCAGTTTCCTAGGGTTGCGTTCAAAAACATTAGGTTCCTCTTGGCACCGTTTTGAACGATTTTTATCAAACTCTTTGGATCGTCTTGTCCTTAAGGACGAAACATGAGTCCATGAGGTAATATTAAAAACTACCTAGCCTATATAATATACAGTGTGGAACAGCTAAATGGAACAAATTCAATATCTCAATTATTGTGCGTACATAAAAATCCAGAAACACGTGAATTTTAGATTAAAAAATTACATCCTGCAACGTAAAAACTTCACCCCTACATTCAACCCTCTTCGAGTGACAGCAAACATTTTAAATTGGAAGCAGGGGCTTGTGATATCTTATTTGAAACATTTCTTTATTCTCTATTCAAAAATGCTAAGGTTTTAAAATTAATGGCACATTTTAACAGTAAAAAAAATCTGGACGCAGCAAGTGCGTTATGGAAGTGAATTTTCATAAAAATGTTGTTAATAGCAAATATGTATCTCTAATGCAAGCAGGCATGAATATGGTTACCTATATAGTAGAAACAAAGTACCATATATTATCAAAATAACTTGTTTTTGAAAATGTTTTAAAATTTTGAAAAATAAACTTAAAACGTTTTCAAGAAAGCTGGTTGCCTTGCCAGCAAACCTTGCGTTAATAACACATCAACTGGGTTTAGCCCGTGTGCCACGAGATACTTGAACCTTTTTCTGGTTGCGCCGCTTAGTCTAGGTTTTGCCTTGAGTGTTGCCAAGCTCGTCTTCGCTGCATCGAGCAGCACGTCTTTGTTTTCTCCTGCTCCGCTATTTGCTATAGTGAGGCTTTCTGCCTCCTCGATTGGTTTTTATATATCCCTGCATTCTGGTGATTGCGGCTCATCAGTAATGCGTGATTTTTTCATTTCCCATTGGTTTCCCACGAGAAGCTAGGGGTATGAATATCGCTCACATAGAGCCCCTCATGACGCGCCAAGTGCTCACGAGTTCGCACAGTAGCGGCTGCTTAGCCATGCATTCCTTAACCTGTGATCCTCCACTTTGAGTGAAGGTGATTTTTTTGTGGTTCTTTTACACCTGGCCTGCCACTTAAGACAAGCCCCTACACTAAGCAATTTCTTCCTCCACAACCACATAGTTATTGAGAACGGTCTATACCAGGTTTCCATAGAGAGCTCGTTGCATTGCTGTATCCAGGAACTCTGGAAAAAGCTGCCAGTCATCCATGGTGCAGCAGAACATCAACTCTATGCTGTGCTTTTTGATATTTTGGAGACTTTAGTAGTAACAGTGTTCTGCGTTCGTACATTGCAGACTGTCACTTTAGGGGTGCCAAGAGGAAGCAGTCTCTAGGAGTCCAGTATCTAAGCCCCTCACTGAACAGTCTGATAAATCTGTCTGCGCCCTCTTCTACTGGGTCCTAAGTTCCAAAGCTAAATGCCTGAAATCAATTTTGAACTTTGTCTATCATAGTTGCTGGGTCTGAAAATACGTGTGCACTGCGGTGGTTTCCCGTTGCCTTACGTCCCCTGTATGAGAGAGAGAGAGAGAGAATTAGGATAGAAAGGAGAGCAGGTAATGTGGAAATGAGTACTAGGTACATACAGACTTGGAGACTACTTCGCTGGTTTCACTGTTGGTTTTCGTTTTTGTAGGTGAAGGACGTAGCCAGCGCGTAAGCTAACTGAAGCAAGTGGCCCTTACGAATTCTGGATGTCCTAGGATGTTATTCAACGTTGAAGAACATCCTAGAACATCCAGAATTCGTAAGGGCCACTTGCTCCAGTTAGCTTACGTGCTGGCCACGTCCTTCACCTACAAAAACGAAAACCAACGGTGAAGCCAGAGAAGTAGTCTCCAAGTCTGTATGTAGTATGGACCAGTTTCACCAAGTAAGGGCAACAATAATCAATGAATTGAGTATTCGGTACTTAAAAAACATGAAAGAAAAGGGTTTGTGGGACAGCGGCATTAGCTACTCCTGTTAGTCGGCTCTTACGACAGATAGGAGATTCTTTGGACCCATTCTTTTCAAGTCCCCGAGTTCACAGGGGCAATTATTTCTTCTTTGTTTTGCATTCTTTCTCAACTGCATTTTTACACCATTTACTCTTTTAAACAACGTTTTTCAATAATATAGTGTCGTATCTTCTACATAAAAAGCACTCAACTAGTGAAAAACGTTTTCTTGTGGTAAATTTCCAAGACATACTTGATTTTTCGAAACTGAAATTATGACACAAATTAGGTTCTATCTAAGCAAGGCTGAACGTAAGAATAAATTACAACTGATTTTTTTAAACTTTTATTCCTGTTCGTGAGTCACTCCGAGAACACATGATATACAGTCACATCTTTTATTTTTTGTACTTCAACGACGGTCTGTTTCCGCGACTATGGAGGATCACCGACTCCAGAAAGCAGTTTCACCTCACTATCGTGGAGCATAGTTCAACAAGAAAAACAGCCATTATTGGAGTAGAGACAATCCGATGCTCTCCCGTCCTTCTCACTCGCAGATACGTTTTATTGTTGATGTTTAAAGTGGTTTGATTGGTCCAACAATTGTAGGCCAAGGTGCATCTACTGGCGAGCGGTACGCCAGATTGTTAACCGTCAGACTTCGAGACTTTTTTGATGACCTAAATTTAATGGATAGACAACAGATATATTTTCAACAAGATGGTGCCCCTGCCCATAATGTTTGCTAGGCTGATAATATATTAAAATACATTTTTTATGGCAGATATTTATCAACTAACGGCCCTATCCGTATACCGCCTCGATCACCAGACATAACACCAATGGATTTTTTCTTTTGGGCATATTTGATAAGTGTGTTGTATAAAAAGCGGAATCACAATCGTGAGGTCTCCAGCAAAAAATCATTCATGCTGTCAACACTATTGATGGTAGAATTATTAACAGGGCCACTAGGAGCGTTTACAAGCGGATAAAAAATACTTGGAGCAGGAGGGTGATGTCTTTTTGAGCATTTAATTTAAATTTTGTTGTAGAAGTTTATATTATTTAAAATTAAACGATACTGTCTCACATCATGGATATTTCTTTTAATTTCCACTTTATGGTAAGGCAAGGTTACGATAGAATTTATGACGTACCTCGCAGACGCGACGTTAGCTTTTTATTCCGTGTTCATCATCGCAATCAGCGAAAAAAATACTACTAGTGTCCCTATTTAACTGACTCTGTAGCTCCAATAATAACGCAGTTAGCAATACTGTCGACTCAGGTTTGAAAACCCTGTAGGTATAATATCTTTTATTGACCATAAGTTTACACACGTAGCTATACAGAAAGTCTAATTTGACATCTGTTGTATAAATACTACATGTATAAATAATTCGGTCAGACGAAAATATATTTTTCAAATGGATAATATACGAATGGATAAATATACCAATAAAGTTCGTATTACTGAGTGAAAATTGGAATCTGTGATGAGCACTGATAAGTACACTTGGAGAACCCAAATCACCACGACACATTTTAAATAACCTGACGATCGTTTCGCTAACCAAGTGAACGTAGTCAGAGAATAAATAATTCTAAATGTTTGCTGACTACATCAGTGTATATATTTCGGAGCAGGTACCCGGCGGCTGGGTCGTTTCGAACCACCTTAATCGTCACAGTCGCCGGGTACCTGCACCAAAATATTTACATTGTTAAGAACACTTGGAGAACCCAAATCACCACAACACATCTTTTTAAAGACAATTTTTATCCTCTGATGATGCTAACTTTGCTAGTGAAGCGATTGTCAGGTCTTTAAAAAGATGTGTTGTGGTGATTTGGGTTCTCCAAGTGTACTTATCAGTGCTCATCACAAGTTACAATCTTCACTTAGTATATGCACTGTTGTAGTCGGCAAACATTTAGAATTATTCATTCACTGATGGCGCTAACTTGGTTAGGGAAACGATGGTCAGGTTTCTTAAAATGTGTTGTGGTGATTTCGGTTCTCCAAGTGTACTTAACGTTTGTATATTTAATTAAAACCAGTACAGCTAACGAAACTAATAAGGTTAGGCTACTCTATAAGGTTTAGTATGAAAAATTTAGATTACTTGACCTTAAGCGGCCGGCAGCTTACTTCTGTAAACCAGTGCGATATTATTTCTACGAAAATCGTAACAACCAAGAAATAACAAATGAAACAAAACACAAGAAATCCAAACCACACGCTTGAGACGTGCTCACCAGGTTCCATGCAAATTAAAAGGCTACAAAAATCAATAGACCTTATCTCACATTAACCTCCAATTCATTACACACTTCTAAATGTTTATTTATGCCCTATATATCTGTTTCATTCTCGCTAACTCTCGCTCTTTATTTATTCGTATGCGCATGCAAGTTAATGCAATTTAAATTTACTAAACCATAACTCCATTATACCTCTATGGTAATTATTATGCATTAACAAAGATAAGAAAATGCACACACAGTTTATTTTTAGATTAACACTGAATTTTTAACAGTGATATCATAAACAATAGAATTTGCTCCTATAAAATCCATTAGGAACTTACTGAATCCAACCGTTGAACGAAACAGCGGTGGTGTCAAATATCAAACAGTTTCGGCGGCCGTATTAGTTCTGGCTTGACAAATTTGTTTATACAAAGCTTTTACCGACAAAGGACTTCTTGAAAGTGTATCATAGCAAAGGGAAAAGAAAAGAAGACCAGTTCACTTGGTTAAACCGCCCTGTATTAAATACAAATTTAGAGGCTTTTTTTGTTGTTTCATAATTACCTCCTGATCACTTCCGTTCTCAGCAACTTCGTATCTTTCTCTTTTTCTTTTTGTCATCACAGTCTAAAAGCGATGCTACCCTGTCGTTTTAATATGACTCTTTGTCTACAGCGGATGTTTTCATTCCATTCTAGCTTCGCTCTTGATAAATTAGACCAGGATCAATATAAGTTGACCCCCTTGTTTACCTCTTCTATTTTATAGTAATATGTATCGTTCAAATAATGTTCTCAAAAAGTTATTTAGACTCAGATCGGTTCAATAATGTTTGCCTGCATTCCTTTAAATTTCTTTTACCAAGAATGTATCTTATCTCACCCATTCTGGCATACCTTTCCTTGTATTTATATTAGTGTACCTTGTCTTTATCATTTTTCTCTGTGGCAATATTGGAAAATTTTAATTATATAACATCAAGTAGCAAGCATTAGATAATATACGGGCATTAGTGGCACTTTAAAAATCGTCGCATGATATGTGGCGTTGTTTGTTCGGCGACAATAGGCATGGATGCAAATTGATAATGTTTTGTATCCTCCTACTATGTCGAAAAGCATAACTATTGGACAATTGATAGTCCCTTTATTAATCTTATTTTTAAAGGGGTGGACATTGATCCAATCCAATCCATAGCAGGTGGTAGTGGAATTCTCCTTTACGTAATAGTAAAGGATTTTTTCACGCCCGAGGAGGTACCACCCCATACATCAAGGGGCCGGTGAAGTCCCAACGGACGTTTCCGGTTCTGGTGTATGAGTCGGTTTCCCTTATAAGCAAAAATGATGATGGCTCCTCCTTGTACAAAATATTTCGGAGGCAAAATACCCCTCCATTCGGATCTCCGGGAAAGGGGTGTACAGGGGGCGCCAACATCAAGATTTAACATATCCTTTGCGAATATATGTGGCCTAAATTCTAACCTGAACTCCGTCCACCATTTCCTCCAGGCTAACAAGCCCCAACTCCTCTTCCTCACCGAAACCCAAATCAGTGCCAAAACAGCCACAAATCACCTTAATTTCCCGGGGTATGAGCTCCCCACTTCCTTTAGATTGCGTGGAGGCGTGTGCGCATACGTCCGTATCAATCTACCCTGCACCAGACTCCCCAATTTAGAAGCTGGAAGAAAAGACATACTATGGATAAAACTCTCTCTCAGGGCTGCAACTAAATTCATCTGTTGCATTTACCGGTCACCTTCTGACAACAACTTTGTCCAGCTCTTTGACTACCTTTCTGAAAAAACCGACTGATTTCTGAATATCCTTTCTCCGAGGTTACTTTTCTTGGTGACTTCAATGTCCATAACAAGGAATGGCTAGGATCTTCAAAAACCCATCCACAAGGGAGAGCAGCGGAGGCCTTTGCAATCAGCAATTCTTTAGCCAATATGGTTCGGCAACCTACTTACTTTCCTCGTATCCCAACACACAGCTCAAATCTCTTGGATCTTCTTCTTACTACACAACCAGAACGTTATAAGATATCAGTCACCGCCCCCCTTGGTCGCTCAGACCACGGCATGGTCACATCTTCCTGCGCAATGCAACCCGAGGTCACACAGTCATCACACCCACGTATAGTTTGGCACTACAACTCCGCAAACTGGGACGAAATGCGGGATTACTTTTCCTCATTTCCATGGGCGTCTGTCTGCTTCTCTTATCCTGACCCCTTTGATATCTCACAAAACGTCACCGAAATTATCCAGGCTGGCATGGAATTTATTATCCCACGTACACAGAACTCTCTCAGCCACTCAAAAGCACTGGTTCTCTAAATCCTGTGACAAGGCCAGACTTGAAAAGATCAAAGCTCACAAAACGCTTCTACACAATCCCCGTCAAGAAAATCGTCAAGCATTTAACGACGCAAGAAACCGCTATGTCCGCATTCTTTCTGAGGCAGAAAACTCGTTTAATAACCACATCAAAAACAAAGTCCTCTTAAGCTCCAACGGCGGCAAACCCTTCTGGACTCTTGCTAAATCTATCGGGAATAATTTCTGCAAAAGCACGTTTCCACCTCTTGTCTCAGGGGATGAAATTATTTCTACCGCCCTGGGCAAGGCTGAACTTTTTGCTTCGTTATTCGCCGCCAATTCTACTCTCAACCCACCTCCAAATGTTCAGCCACCAACAGTCCCCAATGTCGCGCATAAAATGACGGATATCATTTTCAAAACTAAAAAGGTACAAAAGATGATCTCTTCTCTTAATACCAGGAAAGCCTCTGGCCTTGACTAGATCCCAGCAGTTGTTCTCAAAAAATGCGCACCAGAGCTTGCCAATTGTTCTCAAAAAATGCGCACCAGAGCTTGCTCCTGTCCTGACTCGTATGTTTCAGATATCTTATAATAAAGGCATATTCCCTAGTAACTAGAAAACTGCTCGAGTACAACCTGTCCCCAAGAAAGGACCCAAAGCGCTTCGTAGCAACTACAGGCCTATTTCTCTCCTTTCAGTCGTCTCTAAAGTGATGGAAAAGTATATAAACACCGAATTACTAAAATTTCTTGAAAAACACAGTCTAATCCACGACAGGCAGTATGGATTCCGTCAGCGCAGATCGACTGCCGACCTTCTTTCCTTTGTCACCCATTCTTGGAACAAGTCTATGGAACTACACGGTGAATCCCAGATTGTCGCTCTAGACATATCCAAAGCATTCGACCAGGTCTGGCACGCAGCTATGCTTAATAAACTTCCGGCCTATGGCCTACCACCAAAACTTTGCAAATTTTTTCTCCAACAGGACCATATCTGTTGTTGTGGATGGCCATTCCTCTAAACTATATCCAATTAATGCAGGAGTTCCTCAAGGTTCAGCTTTAGCCCCTACTTTGTTTCTTCTCCACATCAATGACCTCCTCTCTAGCACATCCAACCCAGTTCACAGCTACGCGGACGACAGCACCCTCCATTCAAATATACAATATTCTAAGCCTGTCTCTTTAGCCCAATTAGATGAGGATCGCAGACTCATGGAGGGTTCTGTCTCCGTGGATCTCCAAAAAATATTAGACTGGGGAAGTAGAAATCTTGTACAATTCAACCCTACCAAAACTAAGTCTTGCTTTCTTTCTCACAAGAGATACACCAGCCCTAGACCCATCACAATAAACAACCAAGTTATTCAAAGTAATGAGTCCTTTTCTCTTGTTGGCATTTCTGTGGATCGAAATCTTAATTGGGACCAACATGTCACATCAATTGCAGAAGCGGCTGCTAAGAAATTAGGTTTCCTCTTCCGGGCTCGCAAATACTTTTCACCAGCTAATCTCTATATCTTATATACTTCACAAATAAGGCCAAACGAATACTGCTCCCACATCTGGGGTGCCGCTGCTGCTTCTACACTCGCTATCCTGGACTCCATTCAAAAGAGAGCTCTACGCCTCATCGGTGACCTTACCCTCACCCAAAGGCTGCCATCCCTTGCCCACCGACGTGCCGTTGGTGACCTCTCTCTCTCTCTCTCTCTTTTATAGATATCTGCACGGGCACTGCTCAGAGGAGCTTTCCTCCATAGTTCCCCCACCTGCTGCCCCCAACAGATCTACCAGGGGAACAGAGCGAATGCACCCTTTTACTGTCCAGGTCACCAGACTTAGAACATCTTGTTATGCCCGCTCTTTTGTCCCGAGGAATTCCACGTTGTGGAATTCCTTGCCGGCACATGTTTTTCCTTCTCCTCCGAACCTTCAAGTCCAGAATTAACAAGCTGCCTCTTTCCTCCTTGTCAACACCCACGGTACGATAGTATTTAGGCTGTAAGCCCTCGTGGTGTGTTGTTGAAATTAAAAAAAAAAAAACTTGCGCTACCAAAACCGTAAGCAAAATGCATAGAAACTCTGATGTCGTGTTGGAGGACGTGGTTTTTCATAAAATCCGGCAGCCGTACAACCCTTACACAAGCTATATCATATAGGAAGTAAATCATTTCTTGGAAAGTCTCTCAGCCCTCTCAAATTTTGCATCTCGCTACTGCCGCTAAGTGCGGCTATCTGCAAGACCCGCTGTTATCTATGTGGGCTATCCTCAAACGGAAGACAGACGATTAGTCATCTGTTTTTTGTGGATGACTTAGAAATATATTACTGTGGTGAGAGCGTACTCCAATCAGCTTTTAGAGTGATACAGCGTGGCCCATATAAAGATGGGGCGGCTTCAAGGGTATCCAAATGATGCGCAGCTCATTGACGTAGGTACCAAGAGATGTTTAGGTTCCGGATATACCTGTGCGTACCTGGATATCGAGCAATCAGGCATTCGGGACGCTGCAAGAACAAAAGAGGTTCTCCGCGGTAGGTATAAACAGAGGCTCCGGCGAATCTGGAACTCAGAGCTCTACGTGCCAAACAAGGTAGTGACCACCAAATTACTTGCCGTTCCAGTGATTCGTTACTCATTTGAAGTGATGAAATGGACAGCAGAAGAGTTGTACCGATTGAATACGGACACCTGCTAGCTTCTCCATAAACATCGAAGCTTACACTTGAGGTCGTCCCCGATCATACCTTATAAGACATCTCGGAGGTAGAGGACAACTGAATTTAGAGTGGTTACACGAAAAATAGGTGCTTGAGATCCTTAAAAGCTCGGATACCCTTCCGCGAATTGTCAAGATACACGAAGTCGCAGGAACAAAAGCAATCCTCTTCAAGGCGGCAGGTAGATCAGCAGGTGAATTGGAACTATGCGGCGACCACAGGTCGGGAAGAAGGCAAAGCGATTGTCTTTTGGGGACTGAGTTTGACATGCCGAGCTTAAAATCTAAAATTAGAAATGCCCTACAAAAACATCTGTTGGGGCAGCATATTGACAAGCCTTTGTGCGAAATATTCTTCCGGCATATAGAAGAACACGGCTTGTCAACGAGGCGGACATTCTCTTTTTTTAAATCAGCAGAGCTTTGGTTGGAGACTGAAGGGATAGACCGAATACCAGTGCTGCCTTACCAACCAGGGGATATTGAGTCCGTGGTAGAGAACGAGATATGACGTATATACTGAAATTTCTTGGTCTCCAGTCTCAACCCACACATTATACTACTCGAAAAGCAAAATAAGATCCTGTTTGTCAAAGAGTTCTCGGCTCCAACTGAGATGAACGTTAATATAAAGGGGAAAGAAAAGCGGATCAAGTATAAACAACTTTACCCAGGACATAACATACGACTTATAATTATTGGCTGTCTAGGGGGTGTATCCAATTCGTAGGTGCGGGGATTCGAGAAAATTCCGGCATGCCACGCCGCTACATATTCGCTAGCCTACAGGATGCAAAAGTGTCGTTCTTGAATCTTTACGTCTCCTTTGTTCTCTGAACCTGGATTAATTAATTTCCTGCCCAGTGCTCTTTGACCACGGCTGAAGCGGGGCAAGGGTATAGGCGTAATGAGATGTGGTGGACATCACAGTGGGTCGATGCCTCGGACAGTTGCCTAACATATTTTATATTAAAACGATAATAATAACCACTCGCAGTCGAGTAAGCCCACCTTTACAAGCTAAGAAATGTTCAGACCATCCCAGTGGTCATATCAATAAAGCATGTTTTATGCGTTTCTGTTACTAATTAAGAAAAAGAAATTTAATCAATTTCTTTGGGAACAATCTTCAGATTAATTTAATAATTGACGATAATTGATTTAAATAATTAAATACTTTTAGCAACATTTTTAGTGTAAAAGATTACAGTTGTTTTCACAAGAAACTCAGTGAAAGAAGTCTTACGAAATACCATTGAATATACACAGGTCCCAAAAATCTCCCTTTTCATGGCCAACTGCACCGTACTTATTCGTCTCTGGGCGTAATCTAAAAGTTAGAAGATGGCAGCACTTTAGATACTGTATTACAAATGTGGACGTACCTCTGCCTATATTATGAAAAATGTTGTGATGCAGCTAGCTAAGATAGAGAAAAAACATTCGATACATTGTATGATTAATACTAGAAACACGTTTCTTTGAAAACCTATTTAAAAACGTTATTTGTTGTTTTGCCGCTTGTAGCTTCTAAAGCAGTTGCTTTGCTATAAACGACAAATAATTGTTTTCCATTCAGAGCAGCTTCATTCTAAAGTGAGTTCTTCCACGCAAGCTTAATTTAAAATACAAATTAAGTTGGATAAGATTACATGGACGAAAATTAACGTGGCAGCGAGAGCATTAAGGACTTAATCCTTTGCATTTTACCTTCTCTGGCCGAGGCTCAGCCTAATTAACTGAGTTTGTATACAAATTAAATCACTTTGATTTAATTATTGTAAATTTCAAAGATTCCAGTCAGCTTAATGACGTTTTTATGGTTCTCTCTTACAGATTAAGACGTCGTTGTGTAATTTAAATTGAAACTTTATTGATGTTTTCACATAAAGTTCAAACGAATAAATATTCAAAAGGTTTTGTAGCAGATTTTTTCAAATTAGAACACAAGAGAACAAAAGATATTTAGCACAACCTTCATCCCGCTTAGCTATCATTGATCAATTACAAAATATTTAAATACATATTCCTTTGTCTAAGCAGTATTTCAGATAATTTTTGTAAAAGACTCACTGAAGGGAGGTAACGACTGAAAGACTTTAGATAAATATTTTTAAATAGGATTTTAGAAGCTCCACTACGAAAGCCAATACTACTTTTTAGTATTTCTTATATCTGGTATATATTCTATATATATATATATATATATATATATATATATATATATATATATATATATATATATATATATATATATATATACATATATATCCTTTTATTCTTTGCTGTACTTTCTGTGATTTGTATCTGCTTACGTGAACTGCAATTTAGAACCGTCCTGGTTCATCATCAGCACTCTACTGACTCTGATCATTCCTGTGAGTTCTATTTCTAAGGTTGTACGTGACGCCTGCGTGTTCAGTCTCTATTGGTTGGTTTATACTTGATTGGCTGTATTATCAGTTTGTGTCGATTGTATCGGTTTCTTATTTAAAATTCTATAAAAAAAACTTGCCTGACTTTCTTGGCCAACAAACCTACTTAAGCAATTTACACAAAAACTACACCAGTCAAGATATAATTATTCACAGAAAGCTTTTTGCCAGAAATAAAAAATGTTTACCTGAAAAATTTCAAACAATTTGTTTCATGAAAAAAAAACGCAATTTTTACGAAAATTGGCCAGGTAATCTTGCACAAAAATTACATAAAAATCTTTTTTCGAAAATACTTTAAAAAATTTACACGAAAATTTGCTATACAAACCGTTTTTCACTAAAATTCTAAAACATTCTTTACACGTGAATTCGTGAATTTTTCTACAATAGCTTTTTATACGAAAATTTGCGGAAAAATACGTATAATTAAAATTATGCACCTAATGTGTAGTCTTAATTGGAAAAAAATATATAGAAAATTTGAACCAATGTATAATAGAGAAGTTGGAGCAGAGGGCATGCCGTTCACTTCCAAAACATAAACATTTGAGAAAACTGAATTACGGTAATTTTTCTTCACATTCAGCCACTATTTAAGAGCGCCTGTATATGACGTCTCGATTTTTTTTGACGAATAATATAAATAATACAAACAAAAACCTCGCTAAATACGTCATTTTCACGGGACCCTGATTTCTATTGGTAAAAACTGGCGTATCTGAATTTTTGATATGTGCCAAAAATGTGAAAAGTTGCAAAACAATTGAAATAACTCGAAAACGATGCAGGATATAATTTTTTTACAAGCATGCATTATACTTTGATGGAAAATGCGCAATAACGCAAACGGGGTGTTGCATTAAAAAAAGGAAACTTGTATTACCAACGACTTATGGGCCAGCCTGTGATTGTCAATATAATTTTATAAGATGCAGCTAAAACCAGCCTATATATTGACTCATATTTTTCCGAATCTTGTATATTTAATAACGGATATGTTGAACTTTACCGGAGAAATGCGACACCCCGTATATATTTAACATGTAAGAAATAAAAATGACCCCGAATATTACTTCTATAACGATTTTCTTCTACGAACATTTACTGAAAATGATAGACTAATAACCCACAAACTCTGTAACTGAAACTACTGCCAAAGCATCAGAGATAGGTCTATTTTAAATGCATTTTCTGCAATTATTGTAGTAAACTGAAGGACAATGATGGTTGAAGCTGTAACTTAAGGCTTTATAAAACACACTTATTACAAAAGTTTTTCTACAAAAGCCGTATTTGTTTCAGGTTGCTTGACTAAAAATTGCAAATTTTGACGTTTGAAGTAAAGAATTTGACGTTTTAAGAAGAAGAACTATAAAACTTTAAAAGTAGCTTTTTTGACATTTCTTGACCTTTGTGCGCCAAGAAAACATAATATTTATCTGTAATATACAATAGATTTTGTTATCCATATACAATATTTTGGTTTTGTGCGTTACTGTGGTCATCAGTAGCACCCAAAATTTTTAAGGGGGGGGGGTCGTATTTGGCTAATGCCTAAGACATTGGCACAGTTTGGCACTGATGGCATTATGTCGTTTCCTCTAGTAGTATTCGACCCTTCTCTTTAAAGTGTTACATATCCTATGCTTATAATTACATTGTACCCAGCTATTTTCTTAATTAAAAGTTAATTTTGCTTATTTTCATTTTCAAATTTTTTATCTTTAAATGCTTATCATTTTTTCCCTTTTAACCTAAAGATCTGAATTTTAGCACGGAGGGTAAGCTTGATAGTGTTAACGTAACTACCAAATTGGTTGCCATAGCTTTGTTCTTTTCGGAGATACAAACATTTTCCGAAAGAAAACTGAAATTTTTCCCGGAAAACTCGTCCGATTTTTGCTGGCTAACGAATTTGTCTAAGACACTTGCAAAAGGAAGGTACTCCACAAATTTGATCAAGATCGGCCTATTATTTTTTGAGCTATCGGTGTGATATATATATATATATATATATATATATATATATATATATATATATATATATATATATATATATATATATATATATATATATATACATATAAACACAGATCTCCCCATTAGTAGATTTTTTGTTCTACGAAAAATTTTGCTGAAAGGCAATTTTAAAGTGAACCAAGTGGTAACTTATATATAACAGTGCTTCAAATTGAAGCCTAACTTCCACATAATTTACTCTCCGCAGAAAGACATTCTCATGAAATGAATTTGGGGTCCATGACTTCACCACGAAGAAAATATTCGTATTCGTGTACCCATAAGCTTTTGAAACGTTATATTACTCGAGTTTTAACGAAAAATGTCAATTTTCACCAAATCAACCTTATTTATCCCCTACCCCCTGAAGCGATCTTACCCAAAAACAATTAGAAGCGTTCCTTTGTCGGTTGCTAACTGTATACCAAATTTGAAGATGATATCTCCATTCATTAGAAAATTATTCCGTCTAGTAACAGACAGACGTACAGGCCGACACACAGACCGATAGACAAAAAATTTCGTTTCCAAATCAAGTTTTCTATACGTTTTGAGACGCTTTACGCCATGTCAGGAAAAAACCCTCACACATTCAGCCCCTAATTTAATTTAAGCAGAGAATACCACATGTTTGATGAAATTGAAAGCTTTCTGATAAACAAACAGTAAAACGTAATATTACTCGTGTTTTAACGAAAACATGTTAATTTGTACCACCCCTACCCCCTGAAGCGATTATTCTCAAAAACAATCCGAACCGTTCGTTTGTCGGGTGCTAACTTTATCCCAAATTTGAAGACGATATCTCAATTCGTTCTAAACTTATCATGACTTCAATTAAATAGATCGAGAGACTGACAGATCGAAAGACAAAAAAATTTAGTACCTGAATCATGTTTTCTATATGTTTTGAAACTTTTAAGCAAAAAAAAATTGAAATGTTTGTCGACGATGCCATATTTCCACACGTATTGACGACGTGGAAGTAACAATTTTTTTTTGTCTGTCTGTCTGTCGGTCTATCGGTCTGTCGGTCTGAATGTCTGTCTGTTGTAGCCACGATAACTTTAGAACGGCAACCGTTTAAAAGCATGTTAAACAACGACCCATCACTAGCTCTAATTTGGGTGAATTAGAGCGTACTGTGTTTTTGAATTGCGTTAGGGTTAATTTAAGGAGAAGTTTCGTATACAGCGAATAGTGTACCCAGACTCTTTTCAGCAATTGTTACACGTACGAAGCTTAACCATGGAAAGTTTAAAGCTCCTCTTCATAAAACAGGTATAGTACAGGAACCGTCTTGCCCTTGCGATAATACCACATCACAGGATCTGAATCACTTAATTACTTCCACATCGTCACAACGTGTGGAAGTATCGCATCGGCGACAAAAATTTCAATAACGTTTTTTCGCTTAAACGTCGTAAAAAAAGTCAAAACATATAGAAAACATTATTTGGGAACGAATTTTTTCTTCCGTCAGCCTGTCGATCTGTGTGTCTGTCTGTTTGTAGCCATGATAACTTTAGAAAGAATGGAGATATCGTCTTCAAATTTGGTATACAGTTAGCACCCGACAAACTAACGGTTCGGATTGTTATCGGATAAAATCGCTCCAGAGGGTAGGGGATGAATGCGGGGTGATAGGTGAAAATTGACATTTTTTCGTTAAAACTCGAGTAATATAACGTTTTTGGGTTTATTTATTAGCAAAATTTTAATTTCATCAATCACCTGGTCTTTTGTGCTGAAATTAAATTGGGGGTTGAATTTGGGGGGGTGGAATATCGTTGACAGAAATTACGAATTTTTTTTTGGTAAAACGGGGTAAAGAGTCTTAGAACATACAGAAAACTTGATTTTGGAACGCCTCTTCCTTTTATGAGCATCTGTCAAAACTTGTACGGGTATGTTTAAAGCTCGACGGTTGATTTTAGCGTCATTTATCGCGGGTATACATTTATTATTAAGAAAACAGAAGAGAAGATCAGTTTGCAATCAATTGAAATTGCACTCACTGAGCTACAGAGACTGCTAACGGTTTCTTAAAATTTAGTAGTAATAGCAGTAATACATTTTATATAATAAAACCTTATTTAAGCGAACTTGGGTAATGTCGAATATGGATAACACCTGGATGGACGACTGCCTTGGGATCCTATCGGGCTATGGGGACATTTGTGGTAACTAAGCTCTTTAACCAATAATCGTAGCGGTCAACTGGAAAGTTCGAAAAAAATTTGAACTAATGTGATGATAAATTCGTGTTAAAAATTTGGCCGCATTTGTAAACGTATTTTCATAAATTAATTAAATGTTTAGAACCTGCAGAAAATTTATTTGCACTCTTTGTATACTATCGTAAGTTTTATGTCTCATACTTTTACAAGGAAAATCTTTTACTTCACACAAAGGTGGTTTTGGATGGAATTACAGAAATGAATTCCTAAACAGTATACACAACTTAAAAGACGTTGATCAACCCTTTAATTTGGAACAACTTCTACAACTGGAAAGTAATAAAAACATATATTTGCTTATATATATATATATATATATATATATATATATATATATATATATATATATATATATATAAGTTAATTAAAAAACTCCAACAAAAAATATTTAAAAAAACTAGGCTTTGAGTTTATGTGTCATTTGTGTCTATCCTTTATATGTACCCATGACGTTAGTGGCCCTCCTGTATGTCAAAGAGAAAAGTTGCCATGATAGGCCTCATTGGCATGAAGAATATGTGTCCCTGTCTAAATCCCTTAAGTAGTATCTAGATCTCAAGTAGGCTTAAGTTAGAATAAAAAGCACCACTATTAATATTATTATACAAATAAATAAAATAAAAAATATCCAAAACTACATGTTGGAACAAATTTCAATGCACCATGACAAAATGCATATGAACTGTTGAATTCACATACTAGTTGTAACAAAAAGCTTTTAAAATGTGCGAATGGTAACCATACCGCAGCCAGTGCAATCTGACGTCACACTCACACAAAGGTGGCTTGATATATTTAATTAAATTTAATTCTAACAGAATATAATACACAAATCAGTAATAATTGAGTATGATAAAATCAAGATTCTTCTCTGAGATGAGAAAGAGCCATGAGAATGGTCGAAAACTAAACTGGCCAACTGCGATGGTAACAGATGCCATGGGACAAAAGACAATCAGCCTATTAAACCCGGACACCGTACCAACAATTTATTGTTCCAATTAGCCAAATCGTGAAGATACGTGTTTTGGAAAGGCAATGGCTCCTCAACAGAGCTCCTTGTTAAATAAAACTCGAATACCATTAACAGAATTCCATCCTCACGTCATTAAAACTCCGAAATAAAGACTACTTGATTTGTCCTTTTTAACAGTGTAACGTTTAACAACCCGAAACATAAAATAATCTACCAACTACCGGTATATTTTATCCACAAAGATGTTAATACTCCCATACAATTCTGAGTTAAATTTAGAGATTTTTTTGCTTCTCTGCATTGAGTTTTGCAAAATTATGTCCACAAGTAAGTTAAAATGGTTATAATAAATTTGTCTCAGCGTTTGAGAACATTATAACTTATAAATCAAATCCTACAGGTTACTTGCCTGACAAACAAGGCATGTCAGATGTTTTTAGATAGGGGTTGGTTCTGACATTTGTCACAAAATATTGTCAACAGTTTAAAATAAAAGGGTCCAGGTTGCAGTCGACGTTGCTGCATCCCCATTTGACGTGTTTAAGTTATGAGAACCAAAAAAACACAATTTTTAAATATGTCAAAAAACATACAGCTCCTAAGATCAAATCCAGCTCGAAGAGGATTTGAGTATTGCTTTATATATAGGGTGGCGCATTGAAAACGAAACAGACCGATTTGCGCCCAGAGAAATTATTTTTTTAAAAAACGCTGAAACACGTCAATTTTAATATCGAGGGGGACATGTTTTGACATAAAACTCAACTTTGTCACATCAACCTCTTAAGGGTGGTGATAACAACCCTTATATTTTAAATAGGGAACATGGGTCGAGTGTTACATCATTTAAAAGATCTTTCTTTTCTGAATTCAGCAAACTAATTTTTTTGAAGACTTATCAACTCGTTTAAAAATTATTCACAGTTGAAAATGCAAAAACGCATTTCACTCATTCCGATAAGAAATGTGATGATAGTCAATGTTTTGTTGGTTTGTAAACAAAAAATTGACTATCAGAACATTTCTTATCGGAATGAGTGAAATGCCATTTATTATTTCAGTTTATCGGTCGGTTTGATACTTGATACTACCGAAAATTAATTTCACAATGTAGAAGAAGGAGTTGAGAAAATTACTATTTTTTTCAAAAACGATGACTGTGCCAACCGTACCGCAAATTTGTTTAATGAACGACATCCGAACAGACATGCTAACAGAAAATACATTTTGGAGTTAGTTGCAAAGTTTCGACAAAGTGGTTCAGTAGCCAACAAAAAACGGGATCCTGAATGTGAATTCCCGGTTAGAAATGAGACTACTGAGATTGAAGTTTTAGGACAAACTGCTGCAGACCCAACTTTGAGCACGAGAAAATTGGCCACTGTTTCAAACATCAAAAGAAGAACTATTCAGCGAATATTGAAGCATCATAAATTTCACCCGTATAAAATCCATCTTGTACAACCCCTGAATGAAGATAATTTTGATCGTCGGCTGGAGTTTTGTGAAGTTATGACTGCACGAATAGCTGATAACGGGAATTTTCTGTTCAATATCTGTTTTCAGACGATTGTACGTTTTTATTAAACTCTACAATCAACCGTCATAATTGTCGTTATTGGGCAGATAATAATCCAAGAAATTTTCACGAAGTCCATACTCAAACTCCACAGAAATTGAATGTCTGGACTGGCATTTGTGGATACCGTTTAATCGGACCATTTTTTCTTGATGGCAATTTGAGTAGCGAAACGTATTTGGAGTTACTAGAAGATATCGTTTACCCTCTACTAATTGACATTGTTGAAAATGATGATCCCTATCAAGAAAAGCAATTAGTGTTTCAACAAGATGGAGCTCCTCCTCATTTTTGAGAACGTGTTAGGGAGTTTTTGAACAGAGAGTTTCCAGGACAATGGATTGGGCGTAAAGGTGCTATTGTGTGGCCCGCTAGATCACCGGATTTAACTCCTTTAGACTTCTTTCTATGGAGCCATTTAAATAGTAGAATTTACGCAACAGAACCGGAGTCTCTGGAAGAATTACGACGACGCATTGTTGAAGAATGCCGTCTAATAACTCCACAAATGCTCCAGAATGTCAGAGCTCGTTTTGAACAAAATGTGTACTTTTGTATGGAAGCTGGTGGTCCACAATTTGAACACTTACTTAACTGAATAAACATTTTTGAACGTTTGAATTTGTTTTTTAGTTTTTTTTAACGAAAAAGTGACTAACTAGTGCATTTCTTATCACAATGAATGAAATACTTTCTTGCAAGTACAACTGTGAATAATTTTTAAACGAGTTGATAAAACTTCCAAAAAAATAGTGTGCTTAATTCAGAACATAAAGAGCTTTTAAATGATGTAACACTCGACCCATATTCCCTATTCAAAATATAAGGGTTGTTATCACCACCCTTAAGGGGTTGATGTGACAAAGTTGAGTTTTATGTCAAAACGTGTCCACCTCAATTTTAAAATTGACGTGTTTCAGCGTTTCTTAAAAAAATGTCTCTGGACGCAAATTGGTCCGTTTCGTTTTCAATGCGCCACCTGTATATACAGTGAGCGCAAAATTATGGAATAAATTCATTAAAATTCGAGCGATTTCTGTTTTGACGAAATGCTCGGACACGTCAACTCTAGTTTTCAAAAATACTCATTTATGCATAAAATTTACATTTCTCTCACTCTTACTTCTCAAATATGACCTCATGGACATCTTTTTTAAATAACAACCCCCGTTTTAGTGAATTTTTTTAAAACAAAATTCACTAATGAAGAGATCCCGACTTCAGTTTCAATATATATATATATATATATATATATATATATATATATATATATATATATATATATATATATATATATATATATATATATAATATTATATGTGTGTGTGTGTGTATCACACCGATAACTCACAAAATGGGCCAATTTTGATCAAATTTGGTGAGTACCTTCCCTTTGTGAATGGCTTGGATAAGTTCGTTAGCCAGGAAAATCGGATACAGTTTTCCGGGAAAATTTTGTGTTTTCTTTCGAACAAAATTCTTATCTCCGAAAATTAAAAAGCTATGGTAACGAAATTTAGTAGGCCCGCTTCTGTCATAAAGAGTATCCTTTGTACCAAAACTCAGATTTCTAAGTTAAAAGGCAAAGAAATTACAAGCCTCTAATTAAAAAAAAGTTGAAACGTCAAATTTGATCATTCTGGTGGTCGTACATTAGTACGCATTAGCGCTTTGTGAGCTGAAAATACGGCTCGAAATGACTAACAAGCCCCTAGGTCTGTATTTTAGCCGTCGTGTTCCTTCATTTCGTTAAAATATGAGAAAAAAATCAATTTGAAACAAAAATTGCTGGTGCAAATAATCAAGACGTAAGAAAAGTAATATACTAGAGTATATACCTGTTAGTAGATACATCTGTCATGTCGAGAATAGCGAAGAGGTAAAATCAGCAGTGTTGATTTAATAATGGACTCCTATAACACCCGTTCTAATCTCAATTAGTGACTTCACTTGTTTTTTTAGTCTTATTAGTTTACATGTAGAAGTCAAGGTTCAATCAATAACTTGCAACATAGGATGTAAGCTCAGAGAAGCAGGTTCATTGTTGACTATTGTACCGTCCCGTGACGTCACAGATCATGGCGGCAAAATAGTTGTGTTTAAAGTCAAATATGAAATTCGCAATTTCAAATCTTTTTTTTGTATTGTTATTTTTGTAGTATGTGAAATGAAAAAAAAAATTAAAAATCATCTTTGTGGGATGTCTATCAGATGTGGCAAGAAAAAAAACATGCAAATCGTCTATTGTAAACGTTGGACGTCTACAACTATGTTTATATTCTGTACTCGGTCTAGGCGATTGAGGGTGATTCAAACAAACAAGATTAATAAAAATCAGAGCACGTTCTATAATGTATTTTTGTACGTATTGTACGAAATAAACTAAGCTTTATTAAGAAAAAAGTCCTTTATAAGCAGAATATAAAAAAATACTAAATAATGACGACATTATGTATTGGTCTGTATGTGAGAAAATGTTTAAATCTTACGTGGAATTTCTCATAGAGACCTGATTTGTTCTTACGTCGTAGAAATCAATGTGGTAATGTCCCATGTAATGGATGAAACAGGTAATGGGATTCCATACGAGATCTTAGACCAATTAGTGTAGTATAAAAGTATCTGCACTGTAAAATCAGCGAATTTAAATTCAAAACTGATCATCTGAAACTTCAGATCATTAACCGTCCCCTTTGATCTGGATCTGTATCAGAAACGGCAGCTTGAATTGAAAAATACTCAATTAAATGTATCGAACACCTTATTGGGAACTCATAAAACAGATTCACTAAAAGCAATTTGTATCATTAATTAACAAATTAACATTTAAATTATTAATACTAAAGCATTCTAGTGGGCAATAAATTACAAAAGAAGTCGATCTTGTTATTCTGAGGTAGCGCGGCTACGGAGACCGTTTTTAAAACTAATTGCTTCCCTATAAATTATATTTGGAAATATTTATTTATGACTTTTATCGTGTGAAATTTTTTAATGTACGATGCTACTGCATTATTGTTAGAAAAAATGCACTTGTTATTTCCGGAGAAAACATTTTTGATACCAATAAATATTGTCGGAGTAGAAAAGTAATAACAACAAGTTTGATTAACTAAGTGAAGATTGGAACCTGTGATGAGCACTGACAAGTACACTTGGAGAACCCAAATCACCGCAACACATTTAAAAAAAGATCTGACGATCGTTTCACTAACCAAGTTAGCGTCATCAGAGGACGAAAAATTCTGAGACAAAACCCGAGGTATTAAGGTGTTCTTCTGAACCAGTTCAGAATTTTGGTATCCAAATACCGAAAATTCGCCTAAGCCAACTCCTTGACTATTGAAGTGTGCGTTTTACGAAAAAAAAAAACAATGTGGTTAAGAGTCTAATTTGATCTCAACGACAAAAGTGATGACAGCAACGTAGTGGAACGCAATATCAACAAAATCTCAAGAAGGTCCTGAGGTAAAGAGATAATCTTCAGCACTGAATACCAAAAGCGAACATAATCCGCCTCATCGACCAATGGGGTTTGCTTGCATTGTTACTTAGGGTGAATATAAAAACGTAGCGGGCTGCGATATTAATAAAATCTCGAAAACGTCCCGTGGTACCAAGGTACATGTCTAAATTGCATACCAAAAATATATATAATTCTCCTCGTAGAATAATGGCCATCGTTTGAAATGTTGCTAAATAAACATCTACTTATATTCCACTCTGTATATTGTAGCACGTAAGGGCAAGTTTTGTTATTGTCTATCAGAAGCCCCGAAAAACATATGCCAACCTGTGAAAATTAGAGCGGATTCGGCGAACTTGATTTTGAGATACAAATGATCAAACAGCATCCAAAATCTAAGGTGTTCCACTTCAATTGACGCGTAGTTTATATATATATATATATATATATATATATATATATATATATATATATATATATATATATATATATATATATATATATATATATATATATATATATATATATATATATATATATATAATAAAAACAATAGTAGAAACAATGTAACAAATATTCCATCAAATAACTTTATTGTTTGAAAATGTGTAAACATTTTCCGAAAATAAACTCAAAATGTTTCCGAAACCGAACCTTAGATTAATAGCAAATTGAGCTATTGAAATTTAAAGCTTTTAATGAAAGTTCGCTACCATAACGCACTTGATGCGTCCCGAATTTCTTTTCTTACAAACAAGTATTATTTTTTGATGGAAAATGCCAAAAAAAAAAACAACAAAATGGCATCTCCAAGAATTGAAAAGTAAGTACAGATGCCATTTTGTTTTCTTGGTTCACTTTACAATTTCTTTAAACTCCTTAAGAGTTCTCATGGGATGTCTGCTTGACTGTGCGGCCTACTGTTGACTCCACAGCTTTTCAATGTTTAATTTCGTAATTGAACTTTACACCTTGTCATTAGCTTGTGTTGTTTTAGTTTATTCTGATACTTTTTAAACTGCTTTGACTGCATATTTGACTGTATTGTAGCTTTTAGCTTGTTTAATTTTTGCGTTTTAGTTTTTACTGTGCCTATCTTGGCTTTTACTGTAATCTTTAACCCATTCAATGTTTGGCTGTAGATTTTTAACCTTAACAATTTCTGTATTGTTTTTCTTGAGATCATTGTGCTTTAACCGGCAGAATTGCCTACCAGAAAACAACGTTTTCTGACAGACCTTTTTTGTTGTATTTTAAATTTACCCCTGAAGATGGCTACCAGTTAGCCGAAACGCGTGGGGATTTTGATAAAATTTATTGCCTGGATCAGAAGCCTTTCAATGAACTTTAAATTGTTCTATAAGTTGTTGAACTATGAATTGAGCTGTCTCGCTTTCCAAAACTCAAGACAGGTATCTAGCCTCCCAGAGTTGTAAAACAAAAGAAATGGTAAAACTAAGGTAAAAGTGACAGCTTGTCAAAAATAAATAAATTATTGCTGTGTTACTTAGTGGCCTGTATTTTTGGAAAATGCTTTATGCTATTGTGAAGAGGTTTATAATTATTTAACCTTATTACGAGAACCTCGGTGGTTCAGGGGTAAGAACATTTGCCTCTGAACCAAAGGGTACTGGGTTCGATCCCAGGTTACTCCTTTCACTTTTTCAATACAAACTGTAACATTAACATCAACCAAGGTCCTGGCATTGTATTTGAGCAAGTTGAATATCTGCACGTTTCGCCCTTCGGAGGGGGCGTAAAGCCGTCGGTCCCGTGTCCATGTGATGATGGGTACGTTAAATCTCACTACCCTCCTTACAGAAAGACAGGGGTTCGGCAAAATTTCCAGGATAGTGAGGTGAAACTGCTCCCTGAAGTCCGTGATTGGCCATAGTCGCGGAAATAGGCCGACGTTAAAGAAACAAAACACACACACACAACCTTATTACAAAAATGGTGAATCCGCCAATAAAACAGAGATACCATTCAATGTGCAAATGCCGAATATCCAAGTTAACCGAAAGTACGTCATTGAGTTAGTGGCCAAATTTCGAGAGACAGGGTCAGTGGCTAATCAAAAGCGAGTGATACAAGCTGAAAATCGAATAGTGGGAAATGGGGTTGATATTTTGGGCAAATTAATCTAGATCCCACTTTAAGCACTAGGAAATTATTAACAATTGATAATATATCTCGCCATAGCCTTTAAAGAATTAAAAAAAATTCGGGACGCAGCAAGTGCGTTATGGTAGCGAATTTTCTTTAAAGTATTTGTATAAGCAAATGTCTTTCTTTGATGAAAGCAGGCATCAAACTTGGTTGCCTCTATAGTAGAAACAATGTACCATATTTCATCGAAATAACTTTATTGTTTGAAAATATATAAACATTTTTCAAAACTCTGGATGCAGCAAGTGTGTTATGGAAGTGAATTTCCATAAAAATGTTTTTAATAGCAAATGCGAGCAGGCATCAATCTTCAATCAAATTACTAGTATAGCCTATGTAGTAAAAACAATGTACTATATTTTATCACAATTACTTATGGTTTGAAAATATACAAAAATTTTCCGAAAATAAACTTAAATGTTGGTTCCCTAACCAACAAAGCTTGCGTTAATAGCAAATTGAGTTATTGAAATTTGAACGATTTAACGAAAATTCGGTAAATTTGCAGATTAGCTTTTCAAAAAATTGTTTTCAGAAACATTACAAGGACCTAACCTGGATGCATAAACCAGAAGAAAAAATTCTTGTTCACAACCCGAGGAAGTTACGGGACTGAGAGTGAATAGGGGTGCTGCGCGGGGTAGGTAGTAAAAAGGAAATATGAGCTGAAAATGCGAAGAAAACTGCTTAAAAGCTGTCTATTTGAAGCCATATCCCCATTAAATCCTCCCTATCCCACACAGCACCCCTATTTGCCCCAGGACACGTAACTTCCTTGCGGGGTATGAATAAGAAGTTTTTCTTGCGATTTATGCAACAAGGGTGCTCGTATGCACACGAGGGGGGAAGGAAAATGCCTACGACGAAGCAGACACCCCTCCCCCTATTCGACTAGCGGCAGTGGCCAGGGAGGCTGCTTTGTCGTGGGGATTTTCCTTCCCCCTCGCGTGCATACAACCACATTCGCTGCATAAAACACAAGAAGAATGTCTTGTTCCTACCCGCCAAGGAAGTTACGGCACCTGGGGGGGATAGGGGTGTGGTGCGGGGTAGGCATGGTTTAAGGGAGATATGGCTTCAAGATGTAAAAAACACAGCTTTTAAGGTCGTTTTATTCGCATTTTCTGCTCATATTTCCTTTTTACTACCAGCTACTACTCACCAGAAATGCTTCGCAACGTTCGAAACCATTTTGTACAAACCTGTATTGTTGCATGGAAGCTGGAGGTCAATATCTAGCACATTTAATAAATTAGTATACTGTTAAGGTAATATAAATAGTGTAAGAAACACATTGAGTTAGTTAGTCAAAAGCGAGTGATACAAGCTGAAAATCGAATAGTGGCAAATTAAGTTGATATTTTGGGCAAATTAATCTAGATCCTCCTTAAAGTACTAGGAAATTATTAACAATTGCTAATGTATCTCGACAAAGAATAAAAAAAGGTATAAATATCACCCTTATGAAATCAGTCTTGTTCACCATAAACTAAGATGACTTAAACAGGCGATTGCAATTTTGTGAGGATATGAGTAAACGGATTAATAATAGTCCAAATTTTCTTTTCAATATTTGGTCGCCCAGCCCACGGCATGGTCACTGCTTTCTGCACAATGCAACCCAAGATCACACCCACGTATCGTTTGGCACTATAACTCCGCGAACTGGGACGAAATGCGGGATTACTTTTCCTCATTTCCATAGGCGTCTGTCTGCTTCTCTGATCCTGACCCCTTTGATATCTCACAAAACGTCACCGAAACTATCGAAGTTGGCATGGAATTATTTATTCCACTTACACAGAAAACCTCTTTAGCCACTCAAAAGCCCTAGTTCTCTGAATCCTGTGACAAGGCCACACTTGAAAAGATCAAAGCTGACAAAACGCTTCTACACAATCCCAGTCAAGAAAACCGTCAAGATTTTAACGACGCAAGAAACAGCTATGTCCGCATTCTTTCTGAGGCAAAAAACTCGTTTAATAACCACATCAAAAACAAATTCTTCTCACGGCAGCAAACTCTTCTGGACTCTTGCTAAATCTATTGGGAATAATTTCTGCAAAAGCATGTTCGCATCTCTTGTTTCAGGGAATGAAATTTTTTCTACCGCCCTGGGCAAGGCTGAACTTATTGCCTCGTTGTTCACCGGCAATTATACTCTCAACCCACCTCCAAATGTTCTACCACCAACAGTCCCCAATGTCGCGCATAAAATGACCGATATCATTTTCAAAACTGAAAAGGTACGAAAGATGCTCTCTTCGCTTAATACCAGGAAAGCCTCTGGCCTTGACGAGATCCCAGCAATTGTTCTCAAAAAACGCGCACCAGAATTTGCTCCTGTCCTGACTCTTCTGATTCAGACATCTTACAATAGAGGCATATTTCCTAGTAACTGGAAAACTGCTCGAGTATAACCCGTCCCCAAAAAAGGATACAAAGCGCTTCCTAGCCACTACAGACCTATTCTCTCCTTTCAGTCGTCTCTAAAGTGATGGAAAAGTATATAGTCACCGAATTACAAAAATTTCTTGAAAAACACAGTCTAATCCACGACAGGCAGTATGGATTCCGTCAGCGCAGATCAACGGCCGGCCTCCTTTCCTTTATCACCCATTCTTGGAACAAGTCTATGGAACTACGCGGTGAATTCCAGCTTGTCGCTCTAGACATATCCAAAGCATTCGACCAAGTTTGGCACGCAGCGCTGCTTAATAAACTTCCGGCCTATGACCTACCACCAAAACTCTGTACTTGGACAGCAAATTTCCTATCCAACCGGAGAATTTCTGTTGTCGTGGATGGCCATTCCTGTAAACTGTATCCAATTAATGCAGGAGTTCCTCAAGCTTCAGCTTTAGCCCCTACGTTTTTTCTTCTCCAAGTCAATGACCTCCTCTCTAGCACATCCAACTCAGTTCACAGTTACGCTGACGACAGCACCCTCCACTCAAATATACAATATTCTAAGCCTGTCTCTTTAGCCCAATTAGATGAGGATCGCAGACTCATGTAGGGTACTGTCTTCGTGGATCTCCAAAAAATATTAGACTGAGGAAGTAGAAATCTTGTACAATTCAACCCCACCAAATCTCAGTCTTGCTTTCTATCTCATAAGAGATACAGCAGCCCTAGACCCATCACAATGAACAACCAAGTTATTCAAAGTAATGAGTCCTTTACACTTGTTGGCATTTCTGGTGATCGAAATCTCAATTGGCACCAACATGTCACATCAAGTGTAGAAGCGACAGGTAAGAAATTAGGTTTCCTTTTCCGGGCTCGCAAATACTTTTCACCAGCTAGTCTCAATACATTATATACTTCGCAAATAAGGCCAAACCTCGAATACTGCTCCCACATCTGGGGTGCCGCTGCCGCTTCTACACTCGCTATCATGGACTCCATTCAGAAGAAAGCTATATTTCTCATCGGTGACCCTACCCTCACCCAAAGGCTGCCACACCTTGCCCACCGACGTGCCGTTGGTGACCCCCCCCCCTCTCTCTCTCTCTCTCTCTCTCTTTTATAGATATCTGCACGGACACTGTTCAGAGGAGCTTTCTTCCATAGTTCCTCCACCTGCTGCCCCCAACATCTCTACCAGCGGAACAGAACGAACGCACCCTTTTACTGTCCAGGTCACCAGACATACAACATCTTGTTATGCCCGCTCTTTTGTCCAGAGGACTTCCAATTTTAGGACTCCTTGCCGGAACATGGTTTTCTTTCTCCCCCGAACCTTCCACCTTCAAGTCCAGAATTAACAAGTTGCCTCTTCCCTCCCTGACGATACCCACGGTACGATAGTATTTAGGCTGTAAGCCCTTGTGGTGGGTTGTTGAAATATACAAAAAATAATAAAATTGTTTTTCAGATGAGTGCGTGTTTTTTGTAAACGGGGTTGTAAATCGTCACAACTCTCACTATTGAGCTATTGGGTCCATATTAAATGAAGCTCATAGTCAAAATTCTGAAAAATTAAGTACATGGCGCGAAATTTATGACGATAGTGTTGTTGGTCCTTTTTTTCTGCCAGGAAAACTAACGGATGAAATGTATTTAGAGTTATTGGAAGATGCTGCTAATCTATCACTAACAGAAAGCTTTGTACAAAGTGACCGTTGTAATGAAAATAAATTAATATATAAGCAAAACGGAGCATCCCCATACTAAACCGTTGCTGCTCCTATGTGTCTGAACCAAGCATTTCCTGATTTAAACCCTCTAGAGGTTTATTGTGGGGCCACCTGAAAAATAGGATTAACACTACACTGCCAAAAGGAGTAGATAATCTACGCCAACGCATCATCGCCAAATGTCAACAAAGTTCACCAGAAATGCTTCGCAACGTTCGAAACCACTTCGAACAAACCTGTATTGTTGCATGGAAGCTGGAGGTCATGATCTCGCACATTTAATAAATTAGTATACTGTTAACGTAATATAAATAGTGTAAGAAACTGGTTTATTTAGTTTGGTAGACAACATTATGAAATGTGCTTTTTGAAAAACTACGGAACCGATATTTAATTACTGACACTGTTCAAGAAAATAATTTAATTAGCTTCCAAATAAGGTGTGACTGAATACCCATTTTCGTTTAAAATTTCAGAGACTCATCCCAGCTAGAGTGATGAACTGACAGGGTCGAAAATATCGGCAAAATATTTTCTCCTCAAAATAAAAATTTACATGTGCGAGAGATTTGTTTTAAATAACAGGAAAAATAAAAAATCATGCCTGTTTCATTTTCGCTGCGCCACTCTGTATATGCATAGAAGTGACTAAAATGGTGGTGAAAATATTGGTGAGGCAACTCTTGGAATGTAAATGTTGGAAAGAAACAAGAAGAGGAATTAGAGGAACGTCAAAATTGACATTCCTTCAGTGTAATGGTTTTAGTGTGTTGCCTTTGATTAGATCCTATTAATTTCAAAATTGTACGTAGAGCATTATAACAGCTAAAGCTTTCCCATATTGTACTCTTTTAGATTGATGTCAGCAAATAAAGAATAATAATAAATTGTTTTTTACATTACATATATGCCATGGTTATCATGTTCTCTCTGAGGTCGTGCGTAGACATAACACATTATCTATTGTTTTGTAAGAAATTTTAAAAATAGTAATTGTTTATAATTAATATTATATCAGCCACACACACATTATGACATGTTGACATAAATCAACGTTTAATGAAGGTTTTTATCGTTTTCATAATGAATTGTTAAAGATATTGTAATTAAATGTAAATATAATGTTATACCTACATCAGACTTGTTGTTCTTTGAATTTATATAACTTGGCAAATAGTTCACGAAAGATTGTAGGTTTTATTTAGATTGTAGTTTTTGTAAAATCTTCTAAATATATAGAGTCTGGACGCAGCAAATGCGTTATGGTAGTGAATTTTAATAGAAATGACCTGGCACCAAATATCTTTTATAACTTTTTTTTCTTGTAATATAGAAATCTACATTTTGGTGTATACTTTACTTTTTATATCGTAAATATACATGCAAAATTTGGTTACCATAGGTTTTTTATTTTTTGAGTTAAATTTTTTTTTCAAAAGAAAACTAAACATTTCCCGGAAAACCTGGTACGGTTTTCCCGGATAACAAACTTATTCAAGCCACTTAGAAAAGAAAGGCCCCTGCCAAATTTGATAAAATTCGGCCCACCATTTTTTGAGTTATCGGAGTGATATATATATATATATATATATATATATATATATATATATATATATATATATATATATATATATATATATATATATATATATATATATATATATTGCTATGGTAATTTTAATGTACCAGAAATGCATCTAAATTTAGAAAAATGAAAAGAGAATATGCTGAAAAATGTACGTAATTCTTATTACAGTATGTCTTGCCAAAGACGGGTTAAAAAGGGGAATTTAAAAACAAAAGTCGATAAGCATGCAAGGGGCTTAGTATTCAAATCAAAATAAATAAAAATAAACACCTTAATTCATGATAATATCAAAAATATCATATAAAATTAGTATTTGAAATCAAAGTGTGCGACTTACATAAAAAACGTTTATTTTCCAAAGACTATACATTCAAAATTAAAATATTATATTTAACAAAGCAGTAGATGAGATCACTGAAGCTAATTAAAATAAAAGATCAGCATTCCGTGGCTGAATCATGTCTTCATCTTAGTAGGTACGTTAAACGCAGCAAACACATCGTCAGTGTGATAAACTTTGGCACTATAACAATAAAATAATTAATTTAGGAAGCAAATAGGATAAAATGTGTGGAAAAATACGAACACAACATGATTAGAATGATATGAATGATATGAATGATTGACATATTATAGATTACCTGTTATTTTGAGGTGTGGTCTAGTACAATTATAACATAATAAGGAAAACTCCTCTCCACAGCAATTTTCATGATCAAGATTGACAGAAATCATAAATAGTAACTATATATATATTGTGGTCCATATCAGTGTCACGTCCATATAATTTCTAAATTGATAGTGCATGTCATTTCAAAATTTACATAATATGGCATTTTGGAATTTCCACAAAATTTGATAACACCTGTAAATTCAAAACAGATTTAATAATTTGAAAGCATTTGGTTGATTATATCATTATGAATCTCTAGAGTAACATAGTAGCACCGAAAATAAGGGCAAATGAAAGAAAAATGCAACTTTTAACAATTGTCGAACATCATGTCACGAGAGGACGGCTTATGTATAATATTTGATATAATAGTGTATTAAATTGTATTTTTGATGACTGTATATATTTATAATTGTAGGTAAGTAGATTATTATAAACAATTTTAGACTGGAAATTGAAATGTCAACAGATAAAAGAATTAAAAATTTCATGTATAGATTATAAGATTATCATTGAACCAAATCACATGTAAAATAGCTCTATGTAATCAGTAAATTGCCTAGAATAAGTTTTTCATTATATAATTTGTGTATTATGAAGATTAGCGGTCAGTAATTTTCATATTTATGAGTTTGGCATAAAAAATTAGAACATACGGTATAATGAAACCACATGTAGGGCGTATCAAAATACGCAGTTTTAAACAGGCTTTCTTTTAAAGTATACCATGTTTGGCTAGCTGTAATATAAGAAAAAAATCCTAAATAGGCAGGTCTACTATTAAAATGGCGTAAGGACGCTAATTCAATTTTTTCAGTTTTTATATAAAAGAAATGTCGATCTATTTTATCAAGGCATTTGAATTTAAGTAGCTAAAGAGAGCACATCAGAATTTTAATTGATTTCCAGCGTTTATTCTCAACAATTTTAGGTTATATTGTGATATGAAAAGAATTAAATAAGTTTGACAGTGTCAACTTACCTGTCTATTTCTGCGGTCTGATTATTATTAATAACTATATTGGAACAAATATTATTCAATAAATTAATGGAAACTGGAGAATATATGGTAAATAAAAATAATTTTTGTTGGAATTTCATTAGTAAATATTAAATAAAAAAAACCAAACTGTCAACTGCCATTAGACTAGGCAAGGGATTCTTTTTTTATCTTCATCCGATCGAAAGAAGAATCCGTAAAAACGAAATTAGACCCAGAAACTATACACATAACCCAAATGTATAGTGGACAGAATAACTATTAAAACACATGGAGGCAAATACTTCAAGTGACATTTAAAGGTTGGTGAATGGAACTTATGGTTATGTAGCTCAACAGCTATAAGCAATTCGCAAAAAAATAATAATAATTTAATAAATGAATAAAAGGACTGTACCTACATAAAAATCGTGAGTACCCTTTCAAGGGAAGTTTGATTATTGTTAAGAATTTGTAATATTAATAAGAATATAATAGTTGAGCAACATTTCTTTTCCTAATTTTTAAAAAACTGTTCTATTTGTTTGTTATTTAAATTGTTTGTTAATAAATTGTCCATTTGTGTTTGAAGTATATTTCATTATTAAAAAAAAACCTGAATCTCGTAATAAAGCTCATACAAATTTTATTAACAAAGTGGTGCACATTTCGACTCATGAACCCAATCTCTGAGATTTATTAATAATTAATAATATAAAAAGACGCAGCAAGTGCGTTATGGTAGTGAATTTTCATAGAAATGATCTGGCACCAAATATTTTATTATAACTTTTTTTTCCTGTAACATAAAAATCTGAATTTTTGTGTATAGTTTACTTTTTATATCATAAACCTACCCACTAAATTTGGTTATTATAGCTTTTTTATTTTTTGAGATAAAATTTTTTTTCGGATGGAAACTCAAAATTTTCTAGGAAAACCTCGTCCGATTTTCCTGACTAACAAACTTGTCCAAGCCACTTACAAGAGAAAGGCACAGGCCAAATTTTATCAGAATCGGATTATTATTTGTTGAGTTATCGGTGTGAAAAATTCACTAGTGGGGAGATCCCGACTTTTGATTTTTGAAAAAATGTTTGCAAATGAGCACGAACTAGGACCCCTAGAACCAATATCCGGGGTCAGTTTTAATTTTAATATGTATAAATATATATATATATATATATATATATATATATATATATATATATATATATATATATATATATATATATATATATATATATATATATATATATATATTATAGTTTTTATTAACACAACGTTTATTGTGTCATTAGATTAAAATTTTCTCTTTGTGTGTGAATTTTTATGATATGTACGATAATAATATATATTTATTATATTTACCTGTTATATTCAGCTGCCCTTGGAATCCCTATTTTCTTTTAGTTAATTTTGCATGAGACTCTTTATAAAAATGTATAAATATATTGTTTTTTGTTTTAATCTTTTAGTGAATTTTCGTAGAAAAAATTCACCAATGGAGTGATCCCGACTTTTGAATTTTGAAAAAATTTTTGCAAATGAGCGCGAACTAGGACCCCTAGAACCCATATCCGGTGTCAGTTTCAATTTTTATATGTTTATATATATATATATATATATAAACATATATATATATATATATATATATATATATATATATATATATATATATATATATATATATATATATATATATATATATATATATATATAAACATATACACCCTATAATTAATATATACAAAATTTTTTCATATCTTGTATAATAAGGGATATATTGAGCTTTATTGATTTTTTACGAAAATTCGACAAAAATTATATACCATTAAACGATAAACTCTATAGCTAAGACTACTGCCAAGCATCAGAGAAAGGGTCTATTTGAAATGAATTTTCTGGAAACATTTTAGTAAAATTAAGGACAATGACGGCTGAAACTAAGACTTCAGGGTTTGTAAAACAACCTTCTTGAGACACTTGATTTCCATAGCCCGTATTAGATTCAAGTTTTTTGCCTAAATGTTGCCGATTTTGACGTTTTAAATCGCAACTTTGACTTTTTGAAGAAAAGCCCAATTTATTTTTCTTTAAATGCCTATAACTTTTTTGTCTTTTAACCTACATAGCTAAATTTTGGTAGGTAACTTACCTATAAGGATGTAAGCCCTTACTTTGTTAATTCCGGAGATATATATTTTTTTTGAAAGAAAACAACATTTTTAGGGAAAACCTGGCTAACGAACTTATCCAAGCCATTTGCAAAAGGAATTTATTCACCAAATTTAATCAAAATCGGCCCATTATTTTTTGAGTTATCGGTGTGAGACATATATATATATATATATATATATATATATATATATATATATATATATATATATATATATATATATATATATATATAAACATATAAAAATTGAAACTGACCCCGCATATGTGTTCTGGGGGGCCTAATTAGCGCTCATTTGAAGAAATTTTTAAAAAATTCAAAAGTCGGGATCTCCTTATTAGTGAATTTTTTAAAGAAAATTCACTAACATAAAACCTTAATCTTACCATTTAATCATATGAGGCGCCATTAAAAGATTCGCCGACACAAAATTTAGCGACCATTAATTGACACTTAAGAGAAAGTTACGATGGTTCAACGTAATTATAACAACTTTTGTTGTCTAATTTTCATGTAAAACACGTTGGGGAATTTGCGTAAAGAAAATTCGCCTATGACCAGAGCACGACATTGCGACTTTGGAAAAGTTTCTACGGTTGAGCGTGAACTAAGAGCCCTAGAACAAATTACCTATCTTACCTGAAAAAAAATATTTACAAATTTTTGCATATAAAAGGTTTTCAAGCAAATGTTCGTAAAAAAATAGCTTGTATCATTTATATGAAAATTCGCTATCACAATGCGGACTTTTATTTTAAAATAATGTTTACGTTCACAGTTGACAAAAATTCAAATTTTACTCAGCACAAATCAGTTCCCACGTCTGAACAGGGACCTTCTTACGTGTGGTAAAATAAACAGCTTCTGTTGTATATTCAATTAACTGAATATTGAACTGGTCGTCTGTATCAGCTACCGAGCATCTTGATCTTACATTCCAAACAGCGTCCAGTTTGTTATATCAAATTTAATTATACGAAATTTACAATTTAGTCGTTTAGGTCGCTACTAGAAACCCGATTTATCTACAAGACTTCCATTCATAAATTAGTTTTATTGATCGTTTTAATTCTCTTTGTATAGAAATTACCCTATTTAGAATAATGTTGTAAAATTCTTGGTGTCTGGGATCGACTGAAAAAAGATTATATCACTAAGTTGAAAAGTGGGTGAAATTAGTACAAGAATATTATAGCGCTTTAAATAAAGTAAAACGCTCCCATTAAGTTGTTATAATATGTTCACATTTTCAACATCTCAATATTTTTTTCCAAAGTTAGCGTCATTAGAGGGATGAATCATCTAGCCAAACAAAAACTAGAATAAGTATTTATATATTAGTTGACGAGCAATCGTGAACAGCGCCCTCAACAAAGGTATACAAACTGTGTGACGGTTCTAAACATCACCTTCAAATTTTTTAAAGCTTATTGCTCAGGCGTAATTATATAAATGGTGACACCAACGACAAGTATATTTACAGCAATGAATTGGGAAACAGACTATAAGAAAATATTAGATAACGAACTTCAAATTTTATGTTTACTGAAATATTTCCAACTTGCCTGTTGTTATCAGCCTTATCATTATCAGCATATTTCTTATATCCTTACTTGCAAATTTGTTATCTTGAAAGAAAAGAATAATTTAAAAATTGATATATTGGAAAACAGGTGATTAATGAAAGAACTTGAAAAATATAGATTGTAATTACCTGCAGCAGTTGCTGGATCTTATCAAGTTCCTTGTCAAATATTTGCACCCTAAGGGTTGTACAATATACCACTTTAGCGGAAGTTATTACATTCATCACAAGACAACATCTTTAAATAATTAGAACCCCTGGATATGTATTCATAGGGTAAGTTTGATTTCCAAAATACCTCTGAATAAACTGTGTTTATTCAGACCATTCCAATGTTATTTTTTGACTCTTTTTACAGGGTTTTTTTTCAGACTGGCTTATAGTTTTCGAAGAGACTGGTATATTTTAAATACGAGTAGATTGGATTTTTCTGGATAGACCGGATTTGTTCTGATAAACTGAATTTTCTTGTATGCTGGCTTTATCGTGTGGATTTTCCATTTGCCTCACAATTGTGTTGCTGCGTAATTAAAATCCAAGAAGGACGTCTGGGTATAATGAATATAACAGCTGAGAGAAGGCAGATAAATTTTACCACCCTTATTAATACTTACTAACCACTTTACTGTTCGAAACAACCACTATTGTGACATTTGCTGTTAGTTAGCAGAGTTTTATTTTGCAGGTAAACGCTCTGTGATCACAGGTCGGTAAAATAGCTTGTTTCAAGAATCAAGTATAACTACAATGCTTTAAAATAGCTTTGTTGCCACTAGGTACAGAAACCATTATATCCATTTAATAATATAATAACAGAGCCATTCTATTTATACCGTAATACATATATATTATGATTATTTGCTTCCCACAGTTTTTTTTTCTGAACAATTCTTTTTAATTTCTAACCAAACATATTAGACGTTGACACTCGACACACCAGCATATGTGCCAATTATATTATATAATTTATATAGCAGTGAAAGAAGCAGCTACAGCCACAGCCACAATAGAGTTCAGTTGGTGTGATAATATATATATATATATATATATATATATATATATATATATATATATATATATATATATATATATATATATATATATATATATATATATATATATATATATATATTGTTTTAAGGGGTTGCATCAAGGCTGATCTTCCATGAATACCCCAAGTGTACCGTAAATTACATAAAGGAGCTCACGCTGTCACAACCCCCACTCTTTAGTCCGAAGTATCTGTAATTGAAGTTTTATTACCTGTTATTGAAAAGATCCCGTACCGTTATTTGCTGTTTTTCCCAAGAAAGAGACACTTATTAAAAAGAAACTCGAACAATGAACTGCACAACCCGTCCTATTAATGGAAAATTTGTTATTCATATTTCCAAAGATATATATATATATATATATATATATATATATATATATATATATATATATATATATATATATATATATATAGTGTGGATATAGTTCACATGGGGTGTAAATACTAAAAAAGTTCAAGTTGAAATTTGAGCTTATGGGGATCAGCCCTGCTTAGTCTTAAACTAAGATCATTGTGAGATGTACGACAGGGTCGCCATCTCGGTGCAGAACTAGGTAGTATGTTGTCACGGCAGCACCAATTAACACAAAATGTTGTAAAAAGAGACTGAGTAAAACCAACCAACAATTATGTAAATTGTCAGCCCTAGGCCATTTTATTCACATAGTGTATGTAAGGTCTGTTGGTTTGAATAGAAAGTTATATAGTGACATTGCAAACAAATCGGCTCACTTTTATTTTTTCCTTGGATACAAAAAAGTGCAGTATTTTATTTGTCGAACCAATATGCCCGAAAGAAGCGGCTGCTAAGAAATTAGGTTTCCTCTTCCGGGCTCGCAAATACTTTTCACCAGCTAATCTCTATACTTTATATACTTCACAAATAAGGCCAAACCTGGAATACTGCTCCCACATCTGGGGTGCTGCACTCGCTATCCTGCACACTATTCAGAAGAGAACTATACGTCTCATTGGTGACCCTACCCTCACACAAAGGCTGCCATCCCTTGCCCACCGACGTGCCATTGGTGACCTCTCTTTCTCTTTTATATATATCTGCACGGGCACTGCTCAGAGGAGCTTTCTTCCATAGTTCCTCCACCTGCTGCCCCCAACAGATCTACCAGGGAAACAGAGCGAATGCACCCTTTTACTGTCCAGGTCACCAGACATAGAACATCTTGTTATGTGGAATTCCTTGCCGGCGCATGTTTTTCCTTCTTCTCCAAATCTTCAAGTCCAGAATTAACAAGTTGCCTCTTTCCTCCTTGTCGACACCCACGGTACGATAGTATTTAGGCTGTAGGCCTTCGTGGTGTATTGTTGAAATTAAAAAAAATCGACATTATAATATCATTTTACATAATATTTTTTTTTTATGTCAACAACACACCACGAGGGTTTACAGCCTAAATACTATCGTACCGTGGGTGTTGACAAGGAGGAAAGAGGCAGCTTGTTAATTCTGGACTTGAAGGTTTGGAGGTTCGGAGGAGAAGGAAAAACATGTGCCGGCAAGGAATTCCACAACTTGGAAGTCCTCGGGACAAAAGAGCGGGCATAACAAGATGTTCTATGTCTGGTGACCTGGACGTTAAAAGGGTGCATTCGCTCTGTTCCCCTGGTAGATCTGCTGGGGGCAGCAGGTGGGGGAATTATGGAGGAAAGCTCCTCTGAGCAGTGCCCGTGCAGATATCTATAAAAGAGAGAGAGAGGTCACCGACGGCACGTCGGTGGGCAAGGGATGGAAGCCTTTGGGTGAGGGTAGGGTCACCGATGAGACGTATAGCTCTCTTTTGAATGGAGTCCAGGATAGCGAGTGTAGAAGCGGCAGCTGCACCCCAGATGTGGGAGCAGTATTCGAGGTTTGGCCTTATTTGTGAAGTGTATAAGGTATAGAGATTAGTTGGTGAAAAGAATTTGCGAGCCCGGAAGAGGAAACCCAATTTCTTAGCAGCCGCTTCTGCAATTGATGTAACATGTTGGTGCCAATTAAGATTTCGATCCACAGTAATGCCAACAAGAGAAAAGGACTCATTACTTTGAATAACTTGGTTGTTCATTGTGATGGGTCTAGGGCTGCTGTATCTCTTGTGAGAAAGAAAGCAAGACTTAGTTTTGGTGGGGTTGAATTGTACAAGATTTCTACTTCCCCAGTCTAATATTTTTTGGAGGTCTACGGAGACAGAACCCTCCATGAGTCTGCGATCCTCATCTAATTGGGCTAAAGAGACAGGCTTAGAATATTGTATGTTTGAGTGGAGGGTGCTGTCGTCCGCGTAACTGTGAACTGGGTTGGATGTGCTAGAGAGGAGGTCATTGATGTGGAGAAGAAACAAAGTAGGGGCTAGAGCTGAACCTTGAGGAACTCCTGCATTAATTGGATACAGTTTAGAGGAATAGCCATCCACAACAACAGATATGCTCCTGTTGGAGAGGAAATTTGCTGTCCAGGTACAAAGTTTTGGTGGTAGGCCATAGGCCGGAAGTTTATTAAGCAGCGCTGCGTGCCAGACCTGGTCGAATGCTTTGGATATGTCTAGAGCAACAATCTGGGATTCACCGTGTTGTTCCATAGACTTGTTCCAAGAATGGGTGACAAAGGAAAGGAGGTCGGCAGTCGATCTGCGCTGACGGAATCCATACTGCCTGTCGTGGATTAGACTGTGTTTTTCAAGGAATTTTAGTAGTTCGGTGTTTATATACTTTTCCATCACTTTAGAGATGACTGAAAGGAGAGAAATAGGCCTGTAGTTGCTAGGAAGCGCTTTGGATCCTTTCTTGAGGATGGGTTGTACTCGAGCAGTTTTCCAGTTACTAGGGAATATGCCTTTATTGTAAGATATCTGAAACAGACGAGTCAGGACAGGAGCAAGTTCTGGTGCGCATTTTTTGAGAAGAATTGCTGGGATCTCGTCAAGGCCAGAGGCTTTCCTGGTATTAAGAGAAGAGAGCATCTTTCGTACCTTTTTAGTTTGGAAAATGATATCAGTCATTTTATGCGCGACATTGGGGACTGTTGGTGGTTGAACATTTGGAGGTGGGTTGAGAGTAGAATTTCCGGCGAACAACGAAGCAAAAAGTTCAGCCTTGCCCAGGGCGGTAGAAACAATTTCATCACCTGAGACAAGAGGTGGGAACGTGCTCTTGCAGAAATTATTCCCAATAGACTTAGCAAGAGTCCAGAAGGGTTTGCCGCCGTTGGAGCTTGAGAGGACTTTGTTTTTGATGTGGTTATTAAACGAGTTTTTTGCCTCAGAAAAATGCGGACATAGCGGTTTCTTGCGTCGTTGAATGCTTGACGATTTTCTTGACTGGGATTGTGTAGAAGCGTTTTGTGAGCTTTGACCTTTTCAAGTCTGGCCTTGTCACAGGATTTAGAGAACCAGGGCTTTTGAGTGGCTGAAGAGGTTTTCTGTGTACGTGGAATAAATACTTCCATGCCAGCTTGGATAATTTCGGTGACGTTTTGTGAGATATCAGAGGGGCCAGGATGAGAGAAGCAGACAGACGCCCATGGAAATGAGGAAAAGTAATCCCGCATTTCGTCCCAGTTTGCGGAGTTGTAGTGCCAAACGATACGTGGGTGTGATGACTGTGTGACCTCGGGTTGCATTGCACAGGAAGCAGTGACCATGCCGTGGTCTGAGCGACCAAGGGGGGCGGTGACTGATATCTTATAGCATTCAGGATTTGTAGTAAGAAGGAGATCCAGGGGATTTGAGCTGTGTGTTGGGATACGAGGAAAGTAAGTAGGTTGCTGTAGCATATTGGCCAAAGAATTGCTGACTGCAAAGGCCTCCGCTGCTCTCCCTTGTGGATCGGTTTTTGAAGATCCTAGCCATTCCTTATTATGGACATTGAAGTCGCCAAGAATAGTGACCTCGGAGGAAGGATATTCAGAAATCAGATAGTCGGTTTTTTCAGAAAGGTAGTCAAAGAGCTGGACAAAGTTGTTGTCAGAAGGTGACCGGTAAATGCAACAGAATACAACAGAATATCATAAATTTACTGTTTATAAAATACTAACGACAGAAAAAAAAACGTTTTCTATGTGCAATGCTATGGTTTGGGAGAAGAATATTCGTGTGGTGCAGTAACAAGAAAATTTTATGAGAAATGGCCTAATGCACACGTGTCAACTAATGGTGTAAAAAAATGTTTCAAAATTTAGAACAACTGGCAGTGTTTTGAATATGAAAAGCAAAAAAATCGACCTAAATGAAGAAAACAATGAATTCTGTAAGACGCTTACAAAAAATGGAAGTAATATTAATAAGTCTAATTTAAAAGTCATCTACGTTTTTAATAAGGTGAATTTGAACCATTTAAAGTTAAATTTATACACACGTTAAAAATGACGAGGCAAAACGGTTAGATTTTTGTTGGCGGTACGGTAATCAATAGTTTCAAAAGGTAAGTTTTTGTAAAAATATAGTTTTCTTCGACGAACATACTTTTACCACTAATGGAATTGTCAGTTCTCAAAATTTACGGTATTGGTCCACGGAGAACCCACACATTCGAATTCACCGCAGAAGACAATATTATGAGAAAGTAAATGTGTGGTGTGGTATCTCTCACAATATGATTATCGGCCCTTATCTTTTCTTTCGAGCGAAATATGAACCAACACAGCTACTTGGAAATGTTGGACATTTTTTCTCAGACCATTGGTATAATATACCTACGATAGACAGACTGTTTACTTTCAACAAGACGGCCACCCAGCGCAGTTAACGCAAATCGTTCGAGAATGGTTAGAGGGTTAATTTTCTGGGCGGTGGATTGAGCAAAATGACCCCTTGACCCACTAGAAGTACTGATCTAACTGTCACGGACTTTAACTTATGGGGCTATATTAAGTAGAAAGTCCACGTCGCTCCGTTGAATAACGATTTAAATCAATTAAAAGAAAGAATAAGAGATGCAATTCAAGCAATTATAAATCAGGAAATTTAACGCCTATACAGCAGTTACCAAACGAGTTGAACGATGTGTAATGGTTGGTGGCAGCGCATTTGGATAACCTTCTTATTATTAGTTCATTTGTTATTATACTAGTTATGTATTTGATTTTGCTAATAATAAGTAACTAATTTATAAAGTCATTTGTGTATACTTAAAGTGAAAAATAAAAGTGATATATACAGGGTGGCGCATTGAAAACGAAACAGACCGATTTGCGTCAAGAGAATTTTTTTTTAAAGAAACGCTGAAACATTTTAATTTTAATATTGAGCGGGACATGTTTTGACATAAAACTCAACTTTGCCACATCAACCCCTTAACGGTGGTGATAACAACCCTTATATTTTAAATAGGGAACATGGGTCTAGCGTTACATCATTTGAAAGCTCTTTCTTTTCTGAATTCAGCACACAAATTTTTTTGGAAGTTTTATCAAGTCGTTTAAAAATTATTCACAGTTGTAGTTGCAAGAACATATTTCATCCTTTGTGATGAGAAATGCACTGGTTAGTCAATTTTTCGTTAAAAAAACGAAAAAACAAAACCAAACGTTCAAAAATGTTGATTCAGTTAAGTAAGTGTTTAAATTGTTGACCACCAGCTTCCATACAAAAGTACAAATTTTGTTCAAAACGAGCTCTGACATTCTGGAGCATTTGTGGAGTTATTAGACGGCATTATTCAATAATGCGTCGTCGTAATTCTTCAATGTCAATTAGTAGAGGGTAAACGATATCTTCTAGTACCTCCAAATACGTTTCGCCACTCAAATTTCCATCAAGAAAAATTGGTCCCATTAAACGGTCTCCAAAAATGTCAGTCCAGACATTCAATTTCTGTGGAGTTTGAGTGTGGACTTCGTGAAAATTTCTTGGATTATTATCTGCCCAATAACGACAATTATGACGATTGACTGTAGAGTTTAATAAAAACGTACACTCGTCTGAAAAACAGATATTGAACAAAAAGTTCCCGTTATCAGCTATTCATAACTTCACAAAACTCCAGCCGCCGATCAAAATCATCTTCATTCAGTTGTTGTACAAGATGAATTTTATACGGGTGAAATTTATGATGCTTCAATATTCGCTGAATAGTTCTTCTTTTGATGTTTGAAACAGTGGCCAATTTTCTCGTGCTCAAAGTTGGGTCTGCAGCAATTTGTACTAAAACATCAATCTCAGTAGTCTCATTTCTAACCGAAAATTCACGTTCAGGATCCCGTTTTTTGTTGGCTACTGAATCACTTTGTCGAAACTTTGCACCTAACTCCAAAAAGTATTTTCTGTTAACATGTCTGTTCGGATGTCGTTCATTAAACAAATTTGAGGTACGGTTGGCACAGTCATCGTTTTTGAAAAAAAAAAGAGAGTAATTATTTCAACTCTTTCTTCTACAGAATACACCATTGTGAAATTAATTTTCGGTAGTACTATGAAGTATCAAACCGATAAACTGAAATAATAAACCGCATTTCTCTTATTCCGATAAGAAATATTCTGACAGTCAATTTTTTGTTTACAAACCAACAAAACATTGACTATCAGCACATTTCTTATCGGAATAAGTGAAATGCGTTTTTCATCTTCAACTGTGAATAATTTTTAAACGAGTTAATAAAACTTCCAAAAAAATTAGTGTGCTGAATTTAGAAAAGAAAGAGCTTTCAAATGATGTAAAACTCGACCCATGTTCCCTATTTAAAATATAAGGGTTGTTATAACCACCCTTAAGCGCTTGATGTGACAAAGTTAAGTTTTATGTCAAAACATGTCCCCCTCAATATTAAACTTGACGTGTTTCAGCGTTTCTTAAAAAAAAATTTTCTGGGCGTCAATCGGTCTGTTTCGTTTTCAATGCGCCACCCTATATATATATATATATATATATATATATATATATATATATATATATATATATATATATATATATATATATATATATATATATAGTTAAATAATTCCCTTTTGGCTTCTTGATAAAAAATAATTTATTTAAAACCAAAAGTACATCAAAATAATCAAGTGATTAAATTACAAGTCATTATTAACGAACAATGGATGTTGCTAATACATGAACAAGTAAAGAATGAATCTTAGGCTAACATTATTGATACTTATAAATTAGGACTGAATACATTTGCTGTTTCCAAATGAAATTTGTCATCGCTGCAGGTCGATATCTTGCTGAGTGGACGATAATGGAATAGACATCCTGGTAATTGTTTTCTGGCAATCGGCTATGAGGTTACGTAATTCCTCCATCCCTAATGTGGGTTCTTCTGGTCTAGGTTGGTTCTTGGACTTGTGCCGCATGGTTCTCTTCTTACTTATCTGCGTGAATATGTAGGACAGGACGACTAAATATTTTAATAAGATGCAGCTTAAGACACCCTATAATTAACGTATACAATTTTTTCTCGTATCTTGTATAATAATACTTATATTGAGCTTCACCGAAGTGCGTTTGTACATATGCAAACAGATCAAAACTGAAAGTAAACCCGGATATGGATTCTAGTAGGCCTAGTTTGCCCCCATCGGAAGAAATCTTTTTAAAATTCAAAAGTCGCGGTCTCCTCATGAAGAAATTTTTCTGCGAAATATACCTAAAAATTAGGGACCGTTAAACCATAAACTTAACCAAACCTACAGCCAAAGCATCAGAGAAAGGGTCTACTTAAAATGAATTTTCTGTAAATATTTTAGTAAAATCAAGGACAATGACGGTTGACGCTAAAACTTAAGGGTTTGCAGAACACTTTTCTTGCGATATTTTCTTTACATAATCCGTATTTGTTTCAGGTTTTTTACCTAAATGTTGCCAATTTTGACGTTTCAAATCGTGACTCTGACCTTATAAGGAAAACCCCATTTTTTTTAAATGCCTATAACTTTTTTATCTCTTCACTTACAGACCTACATTTTGGTAGGTGGATCAATTTTATACTACAAACACGCGTACCAAATTTGGTAGCTCTTACATTGTTATCTCCGGAGATATAATTTTTTTTCCGAAAGAAAACAAAAAAAATCCGGGAAAACCTGGTCCGATTTTCCTGGCTAACGAACTTGTCCAAGCCACTCGCGAAAGGAAGCTGCTCACCAAATTTGTTCAGAATCGACCTATTATTTTGTGAATTATCGGTGTGATACGCGCACACACGCACACACGCACCATCACACACACACACACACACACACACACACACACACACAAATATATATATATATATATATATATATATATATATATATATATATATATATATATATATATATATATATATATATATATATATATATATATATGTATATATACTTTTAAGGGCAATTACGCCCAAAAACGCTCCATCCGAAAGTGCACCTCACCGAGCAGCTACAAGGCCTTCCCCCCGCCTTTACAGGATGGGATAGACACCTCTGACCCAGGTCTAAATGCCAAATATGCGGTTTTGCCTTACATCAGTGGACTAACACACAGACTATTGAACCTCTTCAAAGTTTTTACAGACATTAAAGTGGCTAAATACTATGTTCTGACCAACAAGAACTATTTCACTAACAATAAGGACAAAATTTCGGTGCATAAGCAACGTGATGTGGTTTATAAGTTGGACTGTAAAAATTGTTCTCTTTCTTATATAGGTCAGACCTCACAGTCTGTTGGTAGGAGGATCAGCCAGCATAGAAGCGACTCTAGACTTAGACCTGACAGATGTGCATTGGCACATCATGTGTCTACTTTAAAAAAACGTTCTCTTCTTGAAATGTGTCATATTCTTGAAAATGACACTATGAACTTAAAAGCAGATATTCAAAATCTAAGTAAGATATAGAGCTATGTAATACTTTTTGATAGGTCTGATGGCGCCTCTGTGTTGGCCGGTTCTATAACTTAGAATAAGAAAACATGTCACATAATTCATCAATAGAGTAACAAATAATCTATGATCAGTGAGGTCTTGCAGCTGTCATTTGTATCTATGGTCGCTATCTAACGTAAAAATGGGGTTAGATGTCCATTTTGTTACACGCGAATTTTTCAAAGCTTTTTTAGTTTTTTAACATTAATGAAACTTTTTTATACTTTTTCATGACTAGCTTTGAATGTTTTGAAAGTAGAAATGTTTGCGTAAAGTTACATGTAATGTAAAGATGTTTTTTGCATTGTTGGTTTTTGCATGTCTTTGTGGCAGATATTCCCTGTTTTTGATGTTTTGGCATTGCTTTTGCAACTAGTTACAGTGCTGTAAGTGTTTTTTAATGCATAATCTAGATTGCTGATTTTTATTCATTTTTAGTACTCCTGAAGATGTTCGGGACCCCGAGCGAAATATATCGAGTTTTAGTACAGAGTGACTTTCTTTAAAATATAGCCCTCGTTTTTGGTCGTAATTTCCCTTAAAAGTATACAAATTTTAGCACGCTAACGTGTAACGACTGGTACTCCTCCCTTCAATATATATATATATATATATATATATATATATATATATATATATATATATATATATATATATATATATATATATATATATATATATATATATATATATATATATATATATATATAACCATTTGAAAATTGAAACTGACCCCGGAAATGGGTTTTAGGGGTCCTAGTTTGCGATCATTTGAAGTAATGTTTTCAAAATTCAAAAGTCTGGATCTCCTAATTAGTGATTTTTTAGAAGAAAATTCACTAAAAGATCAAAAGTATAGGTTGTATGGTCACTTATATCTGGAATGCGAGTCTGAATCTCTGCTAGTTGGATCAGATCTCGACAAATAATTCAGCGGCTCGTCCTGCGCCGTTAACAGAATTTCAAATGTATTGCTTGTTTAATGCGTGAACGCAGTGAAACATGTTGTATTCTATTCACTTTTCGTTGAGATCTAAAAACATATTTAAAAACGATCTTCCAATAAGACAATCGTTCGGTGTGATCTAACCAACAGACACTAAGTGAGTGGCGGACGTGCCGCCACCTAGTTGCGGAACCAAGTAAAATGTTGTCACGCCAGCTCCAAATAACACAAAGTGTTAAAAAAATAGAGACTGTATACAACGAACTAACAATTTATATAGAACTAATTAACAATTTAGAAAATTGTCAGCCCTGGCCCATTTCTACCCTTATATAGGGACAAAGTATGTAAGGCTAGATGCATTCTCGCAACAATTCAAACCGTAGACCGGTTTTGCTCTCATTAGAGCTCTTCAGTACGGCATACTAATTGTAGCAAAAATGCACCAAAAGTAATACGGCTATAGTATAGCCAGCCTTTCAACACTAAGTGAGTGGTGGACGTGCCGCCACCTAGTTGCGGAACCAAGTAGTATGTTGTCACGCCAGCTCCAAATAACACAAAGTGTTAAAAAATTAGGACTGTATACAACTAACTAACAATTTAGAAAATTGTCAGCCCTGGCCCATTTCTACCCCTATATAGGGACAAAGTATGTAAGGCTAGATGCATTCTCGCAACAATTAGAACCGTAGACCGGTTTCGCTCGCATTAGAGCTCTTCAGTACGGCATACTAATTGTAGAAAAAATGCACGAAAAATAATACGGCTATAGTATAGCCAGCCAATAACACTTTGTGTTATTTGAAGCTGGCGTGACAACATACTACTTGGTTCCGCAACTAGGTGGCGGCACGTCCACCACTCACTAGTGTTGAAAGGCTGGCTACTATAGCCGTATTACTTTATAGGTGTATTTTTTCTACAATTAGTATGCCGTACTGAAGAGCTCTAATGAGAGCGAAACCGGTCTACGGTTCTAATTGTTGCGAGAATGCATCCAGCCTTACTAACTAACAGAGAAAACCATATTTTCTAAATTGGTTGTAATTTACATAAGTAGTAAAAAATGTATTCATAGTGTCTACATTTTTACTTGTGTAAGTCGATTTTAATGTGAGAAAACACCAGAACTTTGCTACTATTAAGTTTTTGCTTTTTAAGGTAAGAAAAAGCATCGTACACCGACCTATAATTTGCCCCATCTAACCAGTTTTATTACATTACAATATTGTCCTTAATGAGGTACGTTGTGATCTTAAAGAAGACTGTAAAAACCCCATGCGACAGTTCAGAATTAATCGACAATTTTCTCACTATAAACAGAAAGCTAAACATTAATTTGCTTCGTCTTACATCAGCAATTAAAACCAGCTTCATATAATTAATTAATCAGTTAACATTAAAAAGTGGAATAACAATAAAAACCTGCCCTGCCGAGTGGTACAAATACAAGAACCGGAGCAGCAGTCGAGAGCAAGAAGTGAGACAGAACACAGACCGAGATAACAACCAATTAAAAGACGTGTTGTATATTGAATAATAATTATCTTCAGCTACTGCTACCCTACCACGAAACAGACGTTATAAGAAAAGACATACGTTCACAAAGCCGATGATGATTCTACACTTGTGTCCTTTGTATTGATTATTGTAACTTTTTTAAAATCAAAAGTGATACTGTGTAATTTACTGCTGTTCCCAAAAATTGATTCTTATTTTAGTTTTTCTAAACCCTCTTGGAACCAGTTAAAATCCGCATAAAAAGTTTTTACAAAATAACAATGTAATTAAAAAAATAAAATGTTAAGTGAGTGGTGGACGTGCCGCCACCTATTTGCGGAACCAAGTAGTATGTTGTCACGCCAGCTCCAAATAACACAAAGTATTAAAAACATAAAGACTGTATACAACTAACAATTTAGAAAATTGTCAGCCCCGGCCCATTTCTACCCCAACATAGGGACAAAGTATGTAAGGCTAGATGCATTCTCGCAACAATTAGAACCGTAGAGCTGTTTCGCTCTCATTAGAGCTCTTTAGCACGGCATACTAATTGTAGCAAAATTGCACCAAAAGTAATACGGCTATATTATAGCCAGCCTTAAAACACTAAGTGAGTGGTGGACGTGCCGCCACCTAGTTGCGGAACCAAGTAGTATGTTGTCACGCCAGCTCCAAATAACACAAAATGCTTTTGGTGCATTTTTACTACAATCTATAATTGTATAGAGGTTGTACTGGTAAGCACATTTGATGCTTGCTTTCATTAAAAAAATACCTATTATGTAGTTTTTAAAAACATTTTTATAAAAATTCCCTAGCTTAACGCACTTGTGTCCAGCCTTTTATAATATAAATCTGCGTACCAAATTTGGTTGCCATAGCTTTGCTATTTTCGGAGACAAAAATGCACATGCAAACAATGTGTGTGTGTGCGTGTGTGCGCGTGTGTGTGCGTGCCGGCGTGCGTGTATGTAGCTGTCTTTGTGATATACTTGGTTCACGGGTTAAACTGCTTCTATAGTTTATTAAAACTCGACTTTTCGGCTCCTGTTTTGGGGCAATTTTCAAGAAGTTAAGTTAATATGAAAAGAAATGAACCGTAAGGTGTCAATCTGCCTATTTCTTAGAGCACTGGTTGAGAATAGGTTGAATTGTTGTAGCTCGATGACGGGGCCTTTATCTGCATACTCTCCTAATCTCGCTGGATATTGTCTCTAAGATCTCAGTGTATTCAACCCTATCCTGAGAGACACACACACAATATATATATATATATATATATATATATATATATATATATATATATATATATATATATAGCTATAGATAGCAAATAATAGAAAAGATTACGAAATTTTAATGGGAAAACGGGAAATTTATACATCCTAGTATATATAAAATAAATGTATATGTATACACCCTAATGTAGCAACGAAAGAGTGTAGCATGAGATGTCAACGCCCGACATGAATGTCAGTGACCCATGTAGCAACCCTCGATGTTAAGTTTCATTCGAGTAACAAAAAAAAACTATATTCTGGAAATATCCGTAAAGAAACCAAGAACAATGCTTCAGTTTTTGTAGGGAGAATGAGATTGTAGCTAATAAATGCAATTCTGTTGATTTATTGTGTGTAAAAATAGGTATGACCAAGCTACCTAAAGGCTCGATGTATTAAAAGAGCAGAGGTCATTTGTAAGAACAAAACTTTATGTAGTATTAAGGTATATGTGCGCGCAAGAAAAAAACGTAGAAAGACACTAAAGGTTTGACGGAAAGCTCAAACACAGATGGTTTGATGAACAATAGCGTTTTTTCACCTGTAAGAAAGTTAATAAAAGCAACAGTCCGGGAGTGTCCGGAGTCTTTTCATCAAGTGAATTCATCGGCATCATTTCACCAGATCATGTGATCATCGCCATCATTATGTAAGTTGACATAAGAGATTCCAGAGTGCATCGAAGGGAGATTATAAAAAAACCCCAGAGTGCTACGAATATGGAATATATCAACATGTTAATAAATTAAATCCATTAATAATCAATAAATGGGCAGTAAAATATGGCATGGACAAATTAGAAAAATAATAATAATTAATAATGGACAGTAATAATGGAAAAACAATATATAATCCAATGGAAAATGTTTCAGTAAGTGTTTTCTTTTCCTAAATTGATCAGTGCGGTTTGAATTTCACCATTTTAACAGCACCAATTAAAGATTGAGTGCCAATAAATTTCAATAAGCAAAAATTTGCTTGAAATGGACAGAAAGAGACTGTGATCTCTGTAGAATTGTCGATGTATATTGCTTATGTTATATCAATGTTTAACCGGTAATTGTGTAATTATTTATAATGTTACCTGAATGTTTTAATAGGATTTTTCAATTTATGTTTATGTAATGAATGCTTTAAATGTTTCTGTTTGTATTTAATGTGTGTCACCTAGACACCGTAAAATTTGTGTAATGAATTAAATGGAATGTATAACAGATTGTAATTAACCAGAAGTATTGTTTTTCGTTAATAATTAATCAGTAAAATTGTTGTATAGCCATCCGTGCAAAGCGAAATTAATTTTTGATCAAGTAAAAATCAATAAATGAATTTAAATAGCACATATTAATGAATTTTAATTAGTAGAAGCTAGCTGTAATTATAATGAACCCAACCTGATGATTAAGATATATGTTCTCAGCTCTAAAATAAATATTTGCAGGTATACTAAAGTAAATACCATAGCAATATATATATATATATATATATATATATATATATATATATATATATATATATATATATATATATATATATATATGTATATATATATATATATATATATATATATATATATATATATATATATATATATTGGGTTATATCTAGTAGTCTACCCAAGTCTCATCCATAGCAACAACACAATCTGATGTCAGAAATTTGTTCTAACATGATTTGATCTAGTAATTTCTGCGCGCGGAATTGACACATATTTATATGTATATAAATTTTTTTCTTTGAAAAATAAAAGAACTCTTAGTCACAACTAGCTGTTAATCCCACTTAATGATCCCTAAGGTGTTGTTTAATCCATATAATTTTCAAGCGAGAAATAAATGATATGAACGTATCGTTCCATAAATAATCCAAGTTATTGCGAGCCGGGCGTATAATTGAAGACCATAAATATGTTCAAAAACCATTCCAGTAATTGCCAACAGATCAAATATCAGCTCGCAGAAGCTTTGCATACAACGAACTGACATTTTATTATACCTTTTAGTCCCGGTGTGCTCTAAATAATTTCAATGTGCGATAAAACTAATTAATTAAATTCTGAGAAACGCTCGTTTTATTTTTATTCGCCAGCATTCGATCGAGAAGACTGGAACAATGGCTGAGAGCAAGTGAAATCATTGTACGCGATACCAGTAGATCCAATAGTTCTTCTTCTCTTTTTCAATTCCTTAGAGCTCTGGAAGCTTAAGTGTAGTGAGAGAGGGACAGCCGTGTCGTGAAACACAAAACAATACAAAGATATCCAATTCCAAGAAATAATTTCACAAATTGATGTCGATTCCATTAATTTAAATTAACTGTACGAATAGAGCTAAGACACGATTTAAAGAAACTGCTATATCTTTCAATTACAGTTTTCAGGGTCGTCGCTAAAACAGTTTTGTCGGCGTAGTATAAAATTTAAGGGTAGTAGTATAAATCAAAAGAATAATGTACTAGGCACATTATGTTTAAAATAAGAAGCGCTAGGTAAAAGATACCAGATGTTTTTAGGTTTAATTAGCAATATGGCAACAATGCTCTAAAATGTTGATAAATCAGGTCAATCTGTCAACTAGTACAATTTTAATTATGGAGGGATATGTGTATATGTATATATGTATGAGAGAAACGTGCTTATATCGTTTAAACTGATTATCAAAATTCGTCTCCTCTAATAGAGACTATTCAAAGAATTCGCGAAAGTTTTGGTCCCCATAACCGACCAACAGAGTAAACAATTCGCAGTATTGTGCGCTAAATTCGAAAAAGTGGGTCTACTAAATAGATGCCGGGGTCTGTACGTACTGCTGGAAGACGTCCATCAGATAATATTGCAATGGTCCCGAAAAGTATAGCAGAGTCCAAAAATGTCAATTCCATGCGCTTCTCAGCAATAAACGTTCCTCAGACCACAACATGGCGAATTGTGAGGAAAAATGTGGCTCTACATGCTTACTAAATTCAGTTGGCACAATAGTTAAAGCCACTAGACTACGAAAACATCGCACGTTTATTAATTGGTTGCTTCAAAATAAACTAATGATTGTTTTGTAACAACATAATTTTTAGCGATGAAGTCTATTTTCATCCTAGTGGCTATGTTAACAAGCAAAATTATCAGACCTGGGGCAGTGATTGTGTGAAGGAAATCATCAAAGAGCCCACGCGTTCTCAACATGTTACTTGTTGGTGCCCTTTATGGACTGATGGCGTTTTCTTAAATTAAGACGCGTGTTTTTGACCGAAAACTTTATTTTGACCTTCATATTCAGGCATCAGTGTCAGAAGCTGCGAGGTCTCTATGTTTTTTCACCAGGGTCTGTAGGACTTTCAGTGGAACCGAGTGCATAAAAGTATTGTATAACACATTGGTGATAACAAGGCTTGAATAGCTAGTCAAGTTTGGTCCCCTTTATACTAATGATATACAGATACCATAGAAAAGGTTCAGATAAGATACCTCAAGCCTATCTCTTACAGGTTAGATGGTGTCTATCTATCGCGGAGCACACCGTATCAACAATTTCTTGATATATTTAACGTGACTCCTCTGGAAGCCAGAAGGGTTTGCTCTCTGGTTGGTTTTCTACAGAAATTGTTAGGGAACAGAAATGATTCGCCTGAGCTGCTATCACAGATCAATTTGAGGGTGCCGACTCTGTGGACGAGGAACAGTAACTTTTTAGTTCGCTTACGGCTAGAACAGACATTATGCTCAAATCGCCGATGTGTCAGATTTGTAAGTCTGCTAATCAAGTTTTCATTGTCAATGGTGCTGACATTATATGTGATAGCACATCAGAGGTGCCGGCACATATAATGTGCAATATCCATCTATTTTCTTACATGTAGTTTAGTGTACAGATTTTCTTTCTATTTTCTTTCTGTAACTATTAGTTAGGTACCCTATTGTATCGATTGATTTTTCTGTTGGGTTGTAACTGCATTAGATAAATAAATAAATATTAAATATTATCCTGGAAACTTTACCGAACCCCTGCTTTTCTGTATGGGAGGTAGGGATCTTTAGCGTGCCCACCATCGCACTGACACGGGACCGACAGCTTTACGCCCCCTCTGAAGGGCGGAATGTGCAGACATTCAACTTGTTCAAATACAACGCCACAACCTTAGTTGATGTTAACTTTACAGTATGTACTGAAAAAGTGAAAGGAGGATCGAACCCAGTACAGGGACACACGTTCTTACCACTGAACGACCGAGGATATTCTTCTAGAAGTTTTATTGGCAGATACAAGGAACATACTCCTGCACTTAGAAATATCCACGCTGACAAATCTACGTTTACAGCACATGTTAGCGATACTCAACATAGAACCACAGCATAGATGTACCATATTTTTGTAATGACAAGCGCAAACTTGACTTTTCTGAAAGTTTAGAAGTAAAAAAGCACATATACCGCAATAACTACCTTGTTATAAATGAGTGAACTGATTTGATGTGTTCCCTTTTCTTGTAATCTCTTTTAGTGAATTTTCTTAAAAAAAATTCACTAATGAGGAGATCCCGACTTTTGAATTTTGAAAAAATTTCTTCAAATGAGCGCTAATTAGGCCCCCCAGAACACATATCCGGGGTCGGTTTAAATTTTTATATGTTTATATATATATATATATATATATATATATATATATATATATATATATATATATATATATATATATATATATATATATATATATATATATATGTATCACACCGATAACTCAAAAAATAATGGGCAGATTTTGATTAAATTTGGTGAATAAATTCCTTTTGCAAATGGCTTGGATAAGTTCGTTAGCCAGGAAAATCGGTCCAGGTTTTCCCGGAAAATTTTGTGTTTTCTTTCGAAAAAAAATTATATCTCCGGAATTAACAAAGTAAGGGCAACCAAATTTCATATGCGAATTTATATTATTATAGGCAAGTTACCTACCAAAATTTAGCTCCGTAGGTTAAAGGATAAAAAAGTTACAGGCATTCAAAGAAAAATAAATTTGGATTTTCCTCAAAACGTCAAAATTGCGATTTTAAACGTCAAAATTGGTGAGTACATTCCTTTCGCAAGTCGCTTGGATAATTTTGTTAGCCAGGAAAATCCGCCGAGGTTTTCCCGGAAAAATTTGTGTTTTCTTTCGCAAAATATTTATATCTCCAAAATTAACAAAGTAAGGGCAACCAAATTTGGTAAGCTGGTTTATATCGTTATAGGTGTGCCACCTACCAAAATTTAGCTCTGTAGGTCAAAAGACAAAAAAGTTATGGGCATTTAAAGAAAAATAAATTGGGGGTTTCCTCAAAACGTCAAAGTGACAATTGAAAACGTCAAAATTCGCAACATTTAGGCAAATAACTTGAATCTAATACGGGCTATGGAAAGAAAATGTCTCAAGAAGAATGTTTTACAAACCCTGAAGTCTTAGTTTCAACTGTCATTGTCCTTCATTTTACTAAAATATTTCCCTAAAATTCATTTCTAATAGACCCTTTCTCTGATGCTTGGCAGTAGCCTTAGCTATAGAGTTTATTGTTTAATGGTATATCATTTTTGTCGAATTTTCGTAAAAAATCAATAAAGCTCAATATATTTGTTATTATACAAGATATGAAAAAATATTGTATACATTAATTATACGGTGTTTTGAGCTACATCTTAAAAAATTATTGCGACAATCACAGGTGGCCCATAAGTCGTTGGTGATACAAATAATTTTTTTTGTCGAAAACGCCCTTTTTTTTGCATTTTCCATCGAAATATAATGCATGTTTGTAAGTTAAGAAATTCTGGAGGCAGCAAGTGCGTTGTGGTTGCGAATTTTGATTAAATGCTTCATATTTGAAAAGCTCAATTTGCTAGTAACCTATAAGGTTGACCAAGAAACGGATTTTTTCAGTAACACTTTTGGTTTACTTTTGGAAATTTCTGTACGTTTTCAAACAATCAAGTTATTTTGATGAAACATGGCACATTGTTTTTACTATATATGTTATACTGGTAATCAAATTTGATGCCTGCTTTTTCTATATAGGTTATACTGGTAACCAAAATTGATGTCTGCTTTCTTAAAAAGAAAACACACATATTTGCAATAAAAACATTTTAATGAAAATTCACTACCATAACGCACTTGCTGCGTCCCGAGATTTTTTCAAATTAAATATATCGAACAAAATACGTCTAACTATATTAAAATAGTTGTAATAGTGTACCTACTAGATTAATATGTGTCGATATTTTCGCTATATAGAACCTACGTTTCGTGTTATTGTAATGATTTATTTTATTATTATAATTGGTGTAATGGTTATTATTGTTATAGGTTGATTTTATTTTCATGTTAAAAACTAACATACATTGACACAAATTTTTAATCATAGTTGCCATAAATAGGTATGAATGTATTCGCTCCTCTCCTATGTGACGATGCCGCAAAATTGCAAAACCGGCTACAGGGAAGAAAACGAAGGCTTATGAAGCCAAAGAAGTAAATTCTACATCTGTATTTATCGAGGATGAAGAAAATATATTAATTTGGTTATTTTAAGTACACTTGCAGAACCCAAGTAGCCACAACACATTGTAAAAAAAACCTGAAGACGGTTTCACCAACCAAGTTAGCGTCATCAGAGGATCTATTTTTTTAAATCTTTGACTACTACAACTGTGTTTATATTATAGACAATTGAGGCTGGTTCAAACAAAACAAAACTTTCACTGCTTGCCTACCTGAAATACCCATTACATAAATTCGGTTATCGTCATTCTCACGCTTCCTCGCTTCCTTTGTCGGTATCTCTAGTAAAGTGATGTAACTGTACACAGTACACATTACTAAATATAATAATAAAAAACTTGTATGAATTCGGCACAGCCGCCTATGTGAAGTTAATTCATTGGTCACTTTACAGGAGATACTGAGAAAGGGATCGTGGTGCTGATAACCGAATTCGGGTCTAGAGAATTTCAGGTAAGCAAGCAGTCGAGGTTTTGTTTTGTGTGAACGACCCTCAATGGATTAGGCCGAGTAGTTGCACATAATATAAACACAGTGGTAGTTGTCAAACATTTAAAGTTTTTCATCATCTGATGACGTTAACTTGGTTACTGAAACGATCGTCAGGTTTTTTTCTGTAATGTGTTGTGGTGATTTGGGTTCTTTAAGTGTAGTTAACAGTGCTCATCACAGGTTCCAATCTTGACTTCGTGAATGATGCTTATTTTTACAAAACAATAGTGGTTTTCATAAAGTGCCAAAATTGATTATTTTAGGCGAATTTTAGGCCAATGGAAACTTGGGGTACCTATCTCGTTTTAACTTTTGTACTGAAATTTCGGTACAATAACAATTTTAGCGGTGCTGAAAATTTTATGCGTATCACAGATTCCATTATTAGAAAAATGGCTGTAAAAAGGTTAGAGGCTATTTGAGGGGTATAGATGCAAAACGCGACATATCACAATAAATACAAAAATTAGATATTCACACCAATGGATTTGTCTAGTAGTCTGTCATCTTTTCAACACTCGTTTAAATTCAAAAGCTGACATATCTCTTATAAATTCCCGTTTTAAAACCATGGTAAGATGCAAAGTGCGACATGTGTTGCTAGCATTCAAATGCAAACAGCGACATATCCGACAATATCCGTATTAACCAATAGGAAAGCAGAATGGATGTCACGTGGTTTTCTTTACATCATGGCGGATTGTTGTCTAATTTTACAAGAGAAATAGGCATTTCTGTTGAGTTAAACAAAGTTTTATAGTGTTTTAAGAGAATTAAATAAAAAACAAACATGGAACTCGAAACACCATGTAAAAAAATTGTTGAAGACACTAAAAATCGGTCGCGGAAAAGGCATCATCAACCCAAAGAATGGAAAAGAGCTAAAGCAAAACAAGTAAGGTACACTGAAAAGTTCATTTTTATGTTATTAATAATTTTATTAACAGAACTATTTATTTTTAGGTACTTGCCTAAAAGTTTGCCAGTATTTCCTCAGTGTAGGCACAATGGAAAGCCATATCAGCCTTATCAGTGTACATCACATTTAAGTATGAATGACGTTAAACATTTTCACAAATTATTTTATGCCAATAGAAATAAAACTTCTCAAGATGCATTCATTCTTCAATTTTGCTCTGGGACAGCTCCTAAGAGAAGGAGGCTTTCAGAAAATAATGAAATAAATAGCAAACCGCACGCTATTAGTGTTACCTATTCGATTCTGACTGTAGATGGAATTAAAATCCCAGTTTGCAGAGAAGCATTCCTAGGAGTGCTAAATTTGAAAAAAGACCGAGTTTTACGGATAGTAAAGAAATTTAAAAAAACTGGTGATCAGCCGAAGGAATGTCGGGGTGGAGATCGAATAAAAGGTAATAACGACGCGAAAAAAGAAGGTATCAAATCTTTTATTGAATCACTGAAATGCAGTGAAAGCCACTACTGTCGCAGCAATTCACCACATAGGGTTTATTTGCCGTGCGAGCTTAACATCAAGACACTCTGAATCATGTACAACGACCAAGCCCAAGACAATTTGAAGGTACGTCAGTGTTACTTCAGAAACTATTTTAATAGGCATTATAATGTGGGTTTTGGAACTCCTCAAACGGATTTATGTTCTACCTGTTTAAAATTTATAGAAAAGATAAAAAACTGTATTGAACCAAAAGAAAAACAAGACTTAATAACATACCATAGAGTACATAAATTGCAAGCTAAAAGTTTTTATGACATGTTACAAAGAGATGACCCTCAAACTGCTATTTTCTCTTTTGATTGTGAGAAAAACATGCCTTTGCCTAAGTTACCGGACCAACAAGCATACTTTTCAATGCAGGTTAATTTTTATAACTTTTGTGTAGTTGCTGGAAATTCTAAAGAAAATCTTTCAAACAAAAATGTGTCCTGTTTTGTTTGGACTGAAGCTGAGGGACCTAAAAGCTCAAACGAAATCGCATCTGCAGTTTATCACACTTTAACACATTTTGAATTTTCTGAAGAAGTAACATCAGTACGTCTCTTCTGTGATGGGTGCGGGGGACAAAATAAGAATTCAACTTTAATGGCGATGCTTTCTTATTGGATGAAATCTTTGGCTTCATCTCAAATTAAGGAATGTGAGGTAGTTTTCCCTATTGTAGGTCACTCATACATACCACCTGATCGAGTTTTTGGTAACATAGAAAAAGAGATACGAAAAAAGACTGAAATTTTGTCACCCGAAGATTACATAAATATAATTAAGTCTCGAGCCAAAGTCTTAAAAGCAGGAAAGGACTTCAATGTTCTTGACTGGAAATCAGAGGCTAAGAAATTTCTAAAAAATACATCTAGTTGGCATTTTCAATTCAAGCCGTGCAAGAGGTTTATTTTTACAAAAAGTGGATATAATAATAATATTTTAATTAGAGGAGAGACTTTGTATAGGAGTGACCTGGGACAGGCTAAAGGGATTTCTAAAAGAGGAATGAATATTGAGCGGATGAAACCACAAAAACTAAATATATGAGTACCACTTAAACCAGATAAAATCAAAAGCGTAGAAAGTTTATTAAGTAATCATTATGGAGAAGAATATAAAGAAATCCCGATCTTAAAATACTTTGTTCAACTTTTTGATCGAAATACTGATTTTGTTGCTGATAGAAACGAAGAGTCATTAGAAATAGAAGATGAAGAGGAAGTTTATATTATTTAAGATTAGGTGCCTAAAATGCAATTTCATTATTGTAACAAATTAATGTTATACTAAATAAAATGATATTTTCATACCTACCTAGTAGTAGTAGTAGTAGTAGTAGTAGTAGTAGTAGTAGTAGTAGTGATCCCTTATTCAGATGCAAAAAGCGACAAATCCTATGTTTAGATGTAAAACACGACATATCCACTCATTTCCTTTAAATTTTAGTTTTGTGTGGTGAGTTCGATTCCAACTTTATAATTTTCCTAATTTAGACTAAAGTATGCAAATAAACGAAAGTTGAATGAAGTAAATATCTCCAAACATAAACATATAGCAATTTTTTGCGATTTTCTCAAAACTTGTTTACTCGGATATGTCGCGTTTTGCATCTATACCCCTCATTTGTTTCTACAATAGTTACAATTTAAATATTTTTTCAGTATAGACTCTCAATACTAGAAACATGATAATTTGTATTTCTTTCCATAGAAAGAGTTAGTAAAGAAGTATGTATGTGTGTGTGTGTTTGTGTGTGTTTTGCTTCTTTAACGTCGGTCTATTTCCGCGACTATGGTCAATCACCGACGCCAGGGAGCAGTTTCACCTCACCATCCTGGAAATTTTTGCCGAACCCCTGCCATGCTGTAAGGAGGGTAGGGATCTTTAACGTGCCCAACATCGCATGGACACGGCACCGACGGCTTTACGCCTCCTCCGAAGGGCGGAACGTGCAGACATTCAACTTGCTCAAATACAATGCCAGAACATCGGTTGATGTTAATGTTACAGTTTGTACTGAAAAAGTGAAAGCAGAACCCCGGGATCGAACCCAGTATCCTTCGGTTCAGAGGCACACGTTCTTACCTCTGAACCACCGAGGCTCTTAAGTATGTATGTTATTCTTAGAAAAAGTGCTTTCGTGCTCCTGCCGTAAGCATTAGCACTTCATAAAAAGTTATCAGTATAAAGATGTAATAACCGGGAAGCTGTATTTGCTAATTAATTATCCTGCTGGAAAATTAATAACAATTAACACATTAGCTTATTCATTGCTAAAGTTCTCATTGTTTAAAATGCAATTTATATAAATAATTAATGCAACTATACCTGCGTTCATTATTACAGTAATTATGTAGCTATATTGGATACATTTATAAGAAATTTATCATTCAACAATATATTGGAAGGTCTGCTCTTATCATACAGGAGTGTAACCTCAAATTTTGAAACTCACTGAAACAATGACAACCTCCGTATTATTTCCGGGGAGTTGTTCTGAAGTAGTTTATGCAAATATGTTAGTAATTCGAAAAACCTTAAGCATTTCATCCAAAGACCCAACTTAAGATTTGGGAAAAACGAAATTAATACCTCCAGCATTAGACTAAAATGATGGGATTTGGGATTAACTTTGATTGCTTGAATTAGTGAATTTTCAAATTTACTAATAGAGATGTAGCGATGGTGAGATTTCAAAAAATGTCTTGAAATGATGGTGAAGTAGAGCCCCTAGGGTCAGTTAAAATTTATATATGCATAAGCATATGTATACGTGTATATATATATATATATATATATATATATATATATATATATATATATATATATATATATATACAGGGTCGCTGATAAGTCTGGAGACGGTCGATTATCCGGGAAAATATACAAGGTGTCGAAAAAAGTTTTATACAAAAGTTTTTGGGTTCTTCAATGTCTACTAGGCGGTGATAATTTTATTTATACAGGGTTGGTCATACAGGCGTGGCACACCAATATTAATTTTTTTTTAATGGAACACCCTATATATTATTCGATATTTCAATCCTTCTCTTAATTTTGAGCAACATTTATGAGAAGCATAATGTACCTAAACTCAATCGTTTCCGGGTAAAAAAATAAATAAAAATAAACGCTACTGTTAGTGAATTTTCTTAAAAAAAATTCACTAATGAGGAGATCCCGACTTTTGAATTTTGAAAAAATTTCTTCAAGTGAGCGCTAATTAGGCCCCCCAGAACACATATCCGGGGTCAGTTTCAATTTTTATATGTTTATATATATATATATTTATATATATATATATATATATATATATATATATATATATATATATATATATATATATATATATATATATATATATATATATATATATATATATATATATATATGTATCACACCGATAACTCAAAAAATAATGGGCCGATTTTGATGAAATTTGGTGAATACCTTCCTTTTGCAAATGGCTTGGATAAGTTCGTTAGTCAGGAAAATCGGCCCAGGTTTTCCCGGAAAATTTTGGATTTTCCTTAAAAAAAAAATTATATCTCCGGAATTAACAAAGTAAGGGCAACCAAATTTGGTACGCTGGTTTATGTCATTATAGGTGAGGTGTGTACTAAAATTTAGCTCTGTAAGTCAAAAGACAAAAAAGTTATGGGCATTTAAAGAAAAATAAATTGGGGGTTTCCTCAAAACGTCAAAGTGACAATTTAAAACGTCGAAATTCGCAACATTTAGGCAAAGAACTTGAATCTAATACGGGCTCTGGAAAGAAAATGTCTTAAGAAGAATGTTTTACAAACCCTGAAGTCTTAGTTTCAACCGTCATCGTCCTTTATTTTATTAAAATATTTCCAGAAAATTCATTTGAAATAGACCCTTTCCCTGATGCTTGGCAGTAGCCTTAGCTATAGAATTTATCGTTTAATGGTATATAATTTTTGTAGAATTTTCGTAAAAAATCAATAAAGCTCAATATCTCCGTTATTATACAAGATATGAAAAAATATTGTATACATTAATTATACGGTGTCTTGAGCTACACCTTAAAAAATTATTACTACCATCACAGGGTGGCCCATAAGTCGTTGGTGATACAAATAATATTTTTTTTAGTGGAAAACGCCTTATGTTTCGCATTTTCCATCGAAATATAATGCATGTTTGTAAGTTAAGAAATTCTGGACGCAGCAAGTGCGTTATAGTATCGAATTTTGATTAAATGCTTCATATTTGAAAAGCTCAATTTGCTATTAACCTATAAGGTTGACCAAGAAACGGATTTTTTCGGTTACATTTTAAGTTTACTTTCGGAAATTTCTGTACGTTTTCAAACAATACAGTTATTTTGATGAAACATGGCACATTGTTTTTACTATATAGGTTATACTGGTAACTAAATTTGATGCCTGCTTTCTGAAAAAAAAAACACATATTTGCTATTAAAAACATTTTTATGAAAATTCACTACCAAAACGCACTTGCTGCGTCCAGAGTTTTTTTTTAAAATCTATTGGATGAACAAAAATAAATGAAAAGTAGAATATCTCTTGAAAACAATCTGTGAGTGTGAAAAGAACCGGTTGCGATGTTTTTAACATTGTTTGGAATCCCAAGATAAGATAAGATGCCCATAAGAAACGCAGTATTATTCTTTTGTTTTAAAATGTTTCCAGGACAACGAATGTCAAACATTCATTCAGTGTCAACAGTTTTGAAACATTAGTAATTTAGTGTCAACAGGTTTTGTGCAAAATGGCAAGTTTAAGTGAAACCGAACGTATCGAAATTTTAATGATGATAGGGTACGGTGATAGAACACGAAGTTTTGCTCAAGTGGTGATTATGTTCAATGAGTTGCATCCTGAGCGGGAATCGATCTCCAAATCCACAGTTTCGAAAACTTTGCATCGTTTTCACGAAACTGGCGGTATCAAGGATAAACCTAGAACTGGAAGGCCAGTAACCGTTACAAATGAAGAAAATTCTTTGAATGTAATATTGGATGTGGTGGAAAATCCGAAAACTTCGGCACAGCAATTGGCTTTAAATCACAATATGAGTCGATATTCAATTCACAAGATTACGAAGCGGGAAAAGTTCCGTCCATATAAAATTCATTTAATGCAAGAACTGAGTGAAGACGATTTTGATCGCAGAATCGAGTTCTGTGAACTTATTATGGAGAAGTTACGCCAAAATTTTAACTTTGCCAACCACATTTTGTTTTCCGACGAATCTACATTTTGTTTGAATGGACAAGTCAACCGACACAACTGTAGGTACTGGTCAGACGAAAACCCACATTGGATGGAACAAATTCACACCCAAAGACCGCAAAAAGTAAATGTTTGGTGTGCTATTATTGGTGGACATATCATAGGACCTTATTTTATACACGGTAATTTGAACTCTGCTCGATATTTGACACTTTTGCAAGAATCAATTGTTCCAGACGTTAGTCGATTATTTCCGAACAATAACGACCCAAATCTACCAGCGGAAGAAATATGGTTTCAGCAGGATGGGGCACCCCCTCATTTTGGAATTGAGGTACGGGAATATCTGAATCAAACCTTTCCTGGCAGATGGATAGGGCGCAGGGGAACTATTGAATGGCCAGCTAGGTCTCCCGACATGACGCCGCTTGACTGTTTTTTGTGGGGTCATGTAAAAAATTTAATTTACCAAAATAGACCGCAGAATATTGAAGAGTTGCAAGCAAGGATTGTGCATGAAATTAATAACATTCCTCAAAACGCTCTTGTAAATGCAGTGCAATGTTTTGTTAAGCGAATTCATTATTGTCAGGAGGTCAATGGAGAACACTTTGAACATCTTATAAAATAGGATTTCAAACAATGTTAAAAACATCGCAACCGGTTCTTTTCACACTCACAGATTGTTTTCAAGAGATATTCTACTTTTCATTTATTTTTGTTCTTCATCCAATAGATTTTACAAACAATAGCGTTTATTTTTATTTATTTTTTTACCCGGAAACGATTGAGTTTATGTACATCATGCTTCTGAGAAATGTTGCTCAAAATTAAGAGAAGGATTGAAATATCGAATAATATATAGGGTGTTCCATTAAAAAAAAATTAATATTGGTGTGCCACGCCTGTATGACCAACCCTGTATAAATGAAATTATCACCGCCTAGTAGACATTGAAGAACCCAAAAACTTTTGTATAAAACTTTTTTCGACTCCTTGTATATTTTCCCGGATAATCGACCGTTTCCAGACTTATCAGCGACCCTGTATATATATATATATATATTATATATATATATATATATATATATATATATATATATATATATATATATATATATATATATATATATATATATATATATATATATATATATGTTAAACTGGCACCGGATATGTGTATATACATGATGATTCGTGAGGAACCCCTGTATTTGGATAGCAAACAAAAAAGTCTGGACGCAGCTAGTGCGTTATGGTAGCGCATTTTCGTAAAAATGTTTTTAATGGCAAGTATGTCCTCTTTTTAAAATAATGGCATTTCGTTGGCCGTATAACCTATTTAGTAATAACAATGTATCATATTTTATTAAAATAGCTTTGCTGTTTCAAAAAGTACAAACATTTTCCGAAAATAAACTTTAAAAGTTCCAGAAAAAACTGGTCCGATTTTCCTGGCCAACGAACTTCTCCAAGCTATTTACACAACTACCAAGATATACTTATTCACAACCAGCTTTAGAACAAAAATTCAAAAAAGGTGCACCATTATTTTTTTACAGAAATTTCCTTCAGTGATTTTACACTACATTATATTTTCCACATAAATTCGACAACTTTTTTTCTTACAATAACTCACTAAACATTTATTATTAATTACCAACATACTACAAAAATCTTACGAAAAATGATTGGTATATTGGTAAAAACGCCGTATCACAATTTGTGACATGTGTTTGTGACATATGTCAAAAACGTGAAAAGTTGCAAAACAATTAAAATAACTTAAAAACAATGAACGATATCAATTTTTTTCCTTGCACACATGAATTATAGTTCGAGGAAAAATAGAGAAATGCAACAACATAATTGGTTTCAATAAAAAAAGAAGTGTATCACCAACGACTTATGGGCCAGCCTGTGATTGTCAAAATATATTTATAAGATGCAGCTCCAGACACCGCCTATAATTAACGTATACAATTTTTTCCCATATCTTGTATAATTACGCATATATTGAGCTTTACCTTGTATATGTGTAAACAGACAAAAACTGAAACTTACGTATATGGGCTTTAGGGGTTCCATCGCGCTCATTTGAAGAAATCTTTTTTAAATTCATAAGTCGAGATCTTCTCAATAACGACTTTTGTCTTACGAGAATTTGCTAAAATATAGACTATCAAACCACAAACTGTCTAGCTGAAACTACTGCCAAAGCATCAGGAAGAGGGTCTATTTGAAATAGATTTTCCGAAATTATTTTAGTAAAATGAAGGACAATGATGGCTGAAGCTGAAACTTAAGGCTATGTAAAACATACCTATTATGGTATTTCTTCTACATAATCCGTATTTGTTTCAGATTCTTTGTCTGAAAATTGCAAATCTTGAAGTTTCAAATCGCAACTTTGACGTTTTAAGAAAACAAACTATAAGATTTTTTAAATATTTTTTCTGCTACTTCTTGACCTTTTTGCGCCAAGAAAACTTAACCGTTGTGTGTAATATTCAATTGATTTTGTTAATCATACAGAATATTTTGTTCTTGTGCTTTCCTCTGATTACCACTGGCATCCAAAATTATTTTCTTTAAGTGCATGTATATATTTTTCTTTTAACTTAGAGATATATATTGCGGTGTATAGAGCAAGTTTTATAGCAGAAACGTATGTGCAAAATTTTGTTGTCAAAACTGTGTTATTTTCGGAGATACAAAAATGTTTCTAAACGAAACACAAAATTTTCCCGGAAAAACTGGTCCGTTGTTCCTACCTAACGAACTCGTCCAACCCACTTACAAAGGGAAGATACGTACAAAATTTCATTAAAATCCGCCGATTATTTTTTGAGTAATCGGTACGATATATATATATATATATATATATATATATATATATATATATATATATATATATATATATATATAAACACAGATGTCCTCATTAGTAATTTTTTCGTTTAACGAAAAATACGCTAAAGGCTCTAATAAACATATGGTCAAATGTCAACTGTTACGGTGATATTATTGAAATAATTTTTAACCGGGAAGAACTATCGAAATGCATTAAGAATGAAAAGTTTCGTAACATAAAATAGAAATTAATTAATTAAATTCTTAAAAATTCCATTGTGTTCCTCGATGCATGCGTCAGTCCGTTTGTGGATTGCACTGGTAGGATGTTGAAGTGCACGGTGATTATCTTTGATGAGTGCTGCGCAGATAGTTTATTCGATCGACTAGTGCCTCTCTTGTGTTCACTTTTATTTATTATTTGAAAATTATGGTGCCTCAACATAATAAGTCATTGGCACCTACTGGCTACAAATATTACGTAACAAATATACAAATAAATAACAAGATAAATCTCTTAAACTAAAAGGATCATAAAAACACTGAGCTGTTAAAAGAAAACAGTAAAGATTGATTTATGGAAATTATATCAATTTAAATAGAGTAAATTTAAACACCTATTTACAGTTTCTATTGTTATAGTTCCTAGTTGAAGAACATTAGGAATGGTTATTCTGTTGATCCTTACGGATCTTCTGACAGGTTCGTATTTTGGGCGCTTACACAAGACGTAAAAAACAGACAAAACTACACTACACTGATCACATGTGGGGGGCACTGCTTTCTCTAGATGTCTGTGAGTTATAAGAGTGTGACCAAGTCTTAGCTTTCTGATAACTACACGCTGTTTTCGGTTTGTACCAGTTGATAATGTGGCCTTTGGTGTAACTAGATGGAATTGGTGGAGTTTTGTGTTCAATGTAGACCGCCCTTCCTGCCACTTCGTAAAATTTTGAGGTTTATAGAGAGTCAAAAGGTCGTAATTTCTTGGAAATTTAACTTCTGTTCCATTCTCTATTGCAAGCTTTGCTAGAAAATCTGCTTTTTCATTGCCTTTAATCCCAATATGTGATGGCACCCATAGAAATAAAATATTAATGTCATTAAATAATAGGTATAACAATAAGTGTTTTATTTTATGCACTAAAATGTTAGTTGACTTCAACGCATTTAATGCTTGTAGTGATGATTGTGAGTCTGTGCAGATGACATCTTTCGACAACGGTTGAGTTTTATAACTTATAATTGTTAGTGATTGAAGGATGGCGAAAAGTTCTCCAGTGTATACACTGGTAATTTCCAGTAGATTAAACCTATGTTACTCTGATCCATCTATAACAGCACATCCCACTCCGTATTCACTTCTTGAAACAACAGTGTACAAGATTTTGATGTTTGGTAGCTCGATATCTTATTATAAAATTCACCCCGAAACACTTCATTCGAGCAATCGTGTCCATTCCTTTCCTCCAGAGAAAAGTTTATCTGTGGCGTAATATTGAACCACGGTGGGAGATTATTTGTTGCGATACTTGGAAGGGGAAAGCTACTAAAAGGATTGGACATTCTAAAAAATATTAAATATTATGAAGCAGGTAAGTGCATTTTTTCATTAACTCACTAACCAAACCCATCTTAACAACCTAACAAAGTTTGGTGTAATGGATGTTTGGGATTTCACATTATTTTCACCGTTTGCTGCTGAAATAGCTGTTTTTTTCATAGGTGTATTGGTAGATCGTAGACTTCAACAAGTAGTGGTGTTGTTGGGGTAGTTCTGAAAGTAACGAGTGCTGACCTTACAGCAGTATTTTGAATTATGTTCAGACTCTTAAAAATACTTTTACTTGCAGTTGCATATACAGAGCTGGCATAGTCTATTTTGGACCTTATGAAACTTTTGTATATAGTCATCAGCTGTGCTTCCTCTGCACCCCAAACTTGGTGGGATATTGCCTTGATAATATTCATCCTAGCTGCACAATGTTTCTTGAGGTTTTGAATATGGTATCTCCAGGGTAGTTTTTTTTTTTTTTTTTTTTGTTCCCTCAGGGCTCGTCCGCGGCCTTGCCGCCCCGATAGCACCGCAACCCTTGGTTGATTGTGCATACCCCTAGTCTTACTCCACCCATTCCAAAATCACTGTGCCTTGAACCAGTCTGCACAGCGATTGGTAGGGTGAAGTTTTATATTGCTCTGTCTCCGGTCTAGAGTGACCGTAGATCAGTTGTCTTTTCCGGTCCAGAGCTATACACTCGCACAAGATGTGCTGGGCTGATTCCTCCCCCTCGCCGCAGAGTCTGCATGCGAGGTCCCCTTCGAACCGCCCCATTTTATGTAGGTGTTTCTTGACGGCCATGTGTCCCGTCAAGAGACCTGTTGTGTTTCTGAGCTGTCCTCTGCTAAGGTTTAGCAGCTCCACAGCTCTCTTTGAACTGGGTCCGTCAATTATTGACTTCCCATGTCTGAGCCCTGGACAGTCCGCCCAGTACACCTTGTGTTGGTTTCTGACCCAGGACTTAATGGCTCCCCTGGCAGTGCTCTTTGACACGCCCAGAGCCGGTTCTGGTCCCATAAATGGTTCTGCTGACCCCCTCTTTGCGAGACTGTCAGCTTCTTCATTGCCTTTGACCCCCGAGTGACCCGGCACCCAGATGAGGGTCACCTCATTCTGCCCAGCCAGGTCGCTCGTCTCGTCTCGGCACTCACTCACCAGCCAGGAATTTACCCGTGGGCTACTTAGTGCCTTAAGGGCTGCCTGGCTGTCTGTGGCTATGAGGATCCGCTTGTTGGTGTAGCCCCTCCTCTTGTTCTCCCGCACACAGTGCAGGATGGCGTACATCTCGGCCTGAAACACCGTTGCATGGGCTCCGAGGGAAATACTGTGACTTACCCTCGGTCCTTCCGAGTAAACACCTGCCCCCGTCCCACGCTCCCCGCCAGATCCGTCCGTGAACCAGACGAGCGCGTCCCGTGGTATGCCCGGTGTCTCCTCCCGCCATGCCCCGCGATCAGGGATTTCCACTGTGAAGTTGTTTTCCCTGCACATTCGCGGGCTCGCGAAGTCTGACCTCATTTCAAGCATGGGTTCCTTCACGATCTCCTGAATTTTGCAGTGGCCCCTGAAGCCTGGGTTGATCTTCAGTCTACCATTGCAGGCTAGTCTGTATAGTCCTAGCCTGGCCTCTCCCATAATAACGAAGTGTAGGGGGGGTAGATCCAGCAACACCTCCATGGCGGCTGTTGGGGTTGAAGACATGGCCCCTGTGATGCCTAGGCAAGCCATCCTTTGGATCTTGCCTAGTTTTTGTTTGGCACTGGATTGTGTCACCTTAGGCCACCAGACCAGTGCCGCATATGTTAACGATGGTCTGACCACCCTTGTGTACAGCCAGTGGGCCATACTAGGTCTTAGTCCCCACGTTTTTCCATATAGCCGCCTAGTGACGGCTAAGGTCATGACTGCCTTACGCAGTATTTTTCCAATGTGACCATTCCAGGTTAGCTTAGAGTCCAATACGACCCCAAGATATTTTACCTCCCTGGCCATTGGAACGCTCCTACCGTATAGAGTGAGAGTTCTGTGGCTTTCACACTTCCTCCTCCTCGTAAACGGCACGACGGTTGCTTTCTCGGGGCTCACCCCGAGCCCTTGATCAACCGTCCACCCTTCCACCACTTTCAGTGCAGTCTGCATACGCTCCCACACTGCCTGTGTGACCTTTCCTCGGACTATGATGACAATGTCGTCCGCATAGCCCTGTACCTCATACCCCCCTCCCGAGAGCCTCCCCAGCAGGCCGTCCACGACTAGACACCAGAGCAAGGGAGACAGAACGCTCCCCTGCGGACACCCCGCCGCGACCCCCGCCAGCAGAGTCCCTCCCGCGAGTGAGGTGAACACCGCCCTGTCCCTGAGCATGGAACCGATCCACCTGCAGCAGGTCTCCTCTATTCCACGCTCCCGGGCAGCTGCCAGAACCGATCCGAACGAGGTGTTGCTAAAGGCCCCCTCTATGTCTAGGAAGGCCCCCAGCGCCACCTCCTTGTTCTCCAGCGTATTCTCCAGTTTCAGCACCAGTTGGTGCAGTGCTGTTTCTGTTGAGAATCCTGCTCTGTATGCATATTGTCCGCAGTGTAGAGGATATGCTTCCAGTACACCGCCCCTAATGTGCCGGTCGAGCAGTTTTTCCACTGTTTTCAGCAAGAAGGACATGAGACTTATTGGCCTCAGGGACTTTGCCTGGTCTGTTGGACGCCCAGGTTTAGGAATAAATACAACCCTGGCCAGTCTCCATGCCCTCGGAATGTACCCCAGAGCCAGGCTGGCCCTCATAATGAGGGTAAGCACCGGCGCCAGTATATCTATCCCCTGTTGGAGCATGATGGGCATTATTCCATCAAATCCCGGCGATTTGTATGGCTTAAAGCTGTTAATGGCCCATCTGATTTTGCTCCAGGTAACCACCTCTTTAGCGACTGTCCAGTCTACTCTAGATGCCCGCCTATAAGGCGCCTCTATTTCTGAGTGTTCCCAGTCCGGAGGTGATTGGTTTATTATGTTACAGCCGGGGAAGTGCGTCTGGAGTAAAATTTCCATAGTTTCCTCCCCCGAGCTTGTAAAGCCTCCCGTGGGTGTTCTAAGGGAGCCTATGTTAGTCTGAGGGCCCTTAGACAGGATCTTGTGTAGTCGAGCACTCTCGGACGTGTTTTCCACTTCTTCGCAGTGCCTCCTCCACGACTCCTTCTTGGCGTCCCTCAGTCTTTTGTTATAGGTCGATAGGGCCTGTCTATATTCATGCCATGCTCCCGACCTTTTGGCCGCGTTAAACAGCTTACGAACCTGCGTCCTCCTTTGCCTGAGGTCCTCGTTCCACCATGGGACGTTCCTGGTGGACACCCTCATTTTCAGGGGGCAGTTGGCGTTATAGGCCGAGGTAATTGCGTCTCGCAATTGGACTGCTGCAATCTCGAGGTCTATTGAATCCCTTATGGCCCTCTCAACCCCCCGCAGTTCCACAGCTAGGTCTGCCCTGTAGGCTTCCCAGTCCGCCTTGCGGGGGTCCCGGTACCATACCGTTTCTCTTTCGACTTTGGCGATTTCAAACCGGATGTATCTGTGGTCTGAGCTACTCACTTCCCCAGACACAGCCCAGCTTTTAACAAAGTCACCCAGAAACTGGGTGGAAACTGTTAGGTCTAAAACTTCCTCACGCCGTGTTGTGACGAATGTCGGTTTATTACCTCTATTCAATATGTCTAAATTAAATTTCATAAAGAATTGTAAAAGTGCCTCACCCCTAGAGTTTGTGTCCGAGCTACCCCACAACTCATGGTGCGCATTCGCATCCATGCCGATGATGGTCTGCCATCCACCTGCTCTGCTACCCACCATCAGCTGCTCCAATTCGTTGGGTGGAGGAGGGTCCGTGCTGTCCCCTGGCAGATAGGCTGACGCGACAGTAATGTCCCTCAGCCCATCCGCTCCTCCACATCGGATTTTGATCGTTGCCAGGTCCCTGGAACAGAAATTCATTAGAGGGAGAAACTCTATCCCTTCCCTGACAAAAATGCAGGCCCTCGGATTCTCCAGGGTAGTTTGCTGTCGATTGTTAACCCTAAAAAGTGCTTTTTGTCCACTGCATTTAATTTATGACGTTGTAGCTCTAGCGTTACATTTTGTGAAATACATGGTTACCTTGTGAAAAGTATCGCACAAGTTTCTGAACAGATAGTGCAAGTCCAACACGCAAGCACCAAGTTTCTATCCTACCAATACTTTCTTGGATGATTTTTGTAGTGATTAATTCATTTTTACCCCTACAAAAGATTACAATATCATCAGCATATAAACATACTTGTACCGCTGGCTTTACCATTTTGGTAACATCATTCATGAGTGAAGATCGAAACCTGTGATGGGCACTGATAAGTACAATTTGGAGAGCCTAATTCATCGCAATACAGTTTTTAGACCTAAATATTGTTTCTTTAACAAAGTTAGCGTCATCATATAGATAAATAAACTGAGTGACAAAGTTTATTCATCCCTCTGATGACACTAACTTTGTTAGGGAAACGATCGTCAGATCTAAAAACTGTATTGTGATGAATTAGGTTCTCCAAATTGTACCTAACATCATCTACTGCAATTAGGAAGAGTGTAGGGCTTAGCACTGATCCTTGGGGTGTACCATTTCCCAGACTAAAGATTTTTGATGTTGTGTCGCACCATCTAACATTGCATGATCGATTTTGCAAAAAGCTGGAAATAAACTCTATTATGTTACCGTGAATATTCCAACGTTATAGTTTTTGTAAGATTTTAACTTTTAATATTTTGTCGAAAGCATGCTCTGAACCAAAAATACTGCTTTCGTTTTTTGTTTGCAGGCAAAGCCTCGAAGAATTTCTGTTTGTAGCGATAAGAGGCAATCTATGGTTACTGCCATTTGCTCTAACCCCACCCCACTCTGAGCTTTGTGTAATAAATAGTTTTTTTCAATATGCCATAATAAGCGGTTATTGATTTATCTTCTCTATTAGTTTACGTAGACAACAAGTTAATGAGATAGGGCGGTAGCTGGTTGGCTTAAGTTTGGGCTTTCCCGCTTTGTACAAGGCCAGTATTGTTGACTTTCTCCAGATTTTAGGAAATACTTGGTTAATCCATATAAAGTTAAGCAGTTCTAGGAGCCTGTCTATTGCGTTTACAGGTGAATATGTCAAAAAACAAGTTGGAATGTTATCAGGGCCTGCTACAGTATCTTTAAGCTTTTTTAGGTTTTCTGTTAGTATTATATAAATTTTCTGTTGGTTTCTTAATAGTCGAAATGAAATATCTTCATGATTTGAATATTGTTGGAAAGTATGTCCTAGAATATTAACTAGTTCTGTAGGTTCGGAGACTATTTTACCACTTGAGTTTTTGAAAGCGGTGATCTGTTGATAATTATTATATCCTTTGAGCGATCTAATTTTGCACCAGACTTGTGATGGTGGAATGTCTTTGGTTATAGTTGATACATATTGTTGCCACGATTGTTTTTTGGCCGACTCAACTGTGCCATGTGATATAGCTCTTAAGTGCTTGAACTCTATTAGAAGGTCTACAGTTTTATGTTTTCGGTATTTATTCAGAGCCCGTTTACCATTTTTGGTTGCTTCTATACACTGGTCGTTCCACCATGGTACTATGTATTTTTGATTGTTGTTGAGTATTTGCATTCCGATGTTTATCACTGCTGATTGCAAAATTATGTGATCAAACCTATCCAGTGATCTACCGTGGTCAGTTATTTCATATGTGACTAAGTGAGATTTGATATATGATGCAAAGCCTGGGCAATTAGCTGCCTTAATCTTCTATTTTGAAGTACTTAATAGTGCAGAACTTTCGTGACTCAGAAATTGTAAATTTGTTTTATAAAATAATGACTTCGTCCATCCCCAAAGGTAATAATTAAGGGGAGTGAGGTCCGGTGACCTCGGGGGCCAATTCTGAAAACCCCCACGGCCTATACAGGGTCGAGGAAAGCGACTATTTAGATAATTGAACACATTACGCGTAAAACGAACAGAAGCGCCATCGTGTTGATAGTACATGTCTTACACTACACGTAATGGTTCGCCGTGCAGTAGTTCTGTCAAATCATTTTCTGAAAATTCTAAAAACCTGGCTGCCGTAAGATGCTCTTGTATCAAAATAGGCCGTTATTAATTGTTGTTGCCTAACTTTGTGAGACTGTTCCAATGTAAATATAAACGTAGAGACTTCCTCTGGCACCAAACTTGTTTATTTTCGTCTCTGTAATTGGTTTCGCTGTTTTTCGGTATCATAAGAGCGGTAAAACCGGCTACAGAAAAGAAAAGAAGCCATTGTGAAGCTAAAGAAGAAGTCTCGTCGTCTGTATTTAGTAAGTCATTTAGGTCTAGATTCCGGTATTGAGAGGCCTTCGTTCTAAATTTTAGTAGTACTAATTTTATTTTGAATAAGATTTTTTTAAATTAGCATTTTCCCGGTGATAATAAATAATAAAAACCCATTTAAAAAACCCAAACATTTCGTCCCTGGTTAAACTACTTAAAATAATTGTACTTTACTTACTAGTAAATAGCAGTATTGCTTTTTTTCTGAATTTGTAAGCAATATTATCTATTAACTGCAATTTTACGATAGCAAAATTGCACAGATAACACAAATATTACACAAAAAGTGCAGAGCGTTAAGTAGGGTTAATCTATGAGAAGTGGCAATTATTTGTGTGTCCTCTTCATAACGAGTGCGATAATTTAAGGAAATAATTGATTTACTATTGAGCTATGAACCATTATAATATTATCAAGGCTACACATTGTTTTAATTTGAATATTTTGATAACATTTTGATTATCGTAATGCACGTTCTGCGCTTATTCTACTCATGTGATTGTTTTAATGGTGACGTACCAAGGCTCTATTAATAATAATAAGAATAAGAATAACTATATTTAGCAGAGGCACATTTTCCATTGTGCTTGTGTAAAATAATCAATTTTCTTTACATGTTACAGTTTCATTTTTGTGTTTTTCTCTTAAAAAAAAATCACAATCTTTTGAATTTTGAATTTTTTTTTCAAATGAGCGCTATCTAGGCTCCCTAGAACGCATATTTAGGGTCAATTTCAATATATATATATATATATATATATATATATATATATATATATATATATATATATATATATATATATATATATATATATGTATATATATATATATATATATATATATATATATATATATATATATATATATATATATATATATATATATATATATATATATATCACACCGACAAATCAAAAACTAATGGGCCAATTTTGATAAAATTTGGTGAGAACCTTCCTTTTGCAAGTAACTTGGATAGGTTTATATCTTCGGAAATTACAAAGTTAAGGCAACCAAATTTAGTACGCGGGTTTATATCAAAAAAAGAAAACTATGAACCAAAATTTAGATCTGTAAATCGAAAATAAAAAAAGTTGTAGGCCGTGGACGAAACAAATCTGTGGTTTTCCTCTTACAACGTCAAATTAGCGATTTGAAACGTCAAAATTGGCAACATTCAGGCAAAGAACCTGAAACAAATACGGGTTATGTAGAGAAAATATCGCAAGAAGAATGTTATACAAACCCTTAAAGAATGTTCTACAAACCCTTAAGTTTTAGTATCAACCGTCATTGTCCTGCATTTTACTAAAATACTTCCGGTAAATTCATTTCAAATAGACCCTTTCTCTGACGCTTTGGCAGTAGTTTTAGTTATGAAGTTTAGGGTTAGTAGTCTATAATTTGTAGTGAATTTTCATAGAGAAAATGCACTCTTGAGGAGACCGCGACTTTTAAATTGATTTCTCCAAATGAGCGTGAACTAGGCCGCCTAGAACCCATATCCGGGATTAGTTTCAGTTTGATCTGTTTATATATATATATATATATATATATATATATATATATATATATATATATATATATATATATATATATATATATATATATATATATATATATATATGTGTGTGTGTGTGTGCGTGTGTGTGTGAAATGTCTCTCCCAGGATCCCCATAATATGTTTTCTATGATGACGGGTAGCACCGTCTTGCAAGAAAAAGTAATGTATTTCTTCTTCCGGAGTTGCGATATAAGAAATGTTTGGAGCGCATGTGTATACCGTTCAGAATTGACTATGACTGCAAGAAAAAGTAATGTATTTCTTCTTCCGGAGTTGCGATGTAAGAAATGTTTGGAGCGTATGTGTATACCGTTCAGAATTGACTATGACTGTTTCACAATTTTCTCTTCAAAACATACGGGTGATTGATTCTTGATGATGATACAGCACACCAAACAGTCATTTCTGGAGAATAGAAAGCCAAATTTTATTAAAACTTCTTTGTATCCCAGCAGCGAAACTTATGTTTATTGTTCATCATGTAAAATAAAGTGTGCTTCGTCATCAAGAGACGTTTTGCGATATCTTGTTGAATATTCTTTAATTCTATAAAACTTTGGCACAGCTGAGGGCACTGTTTATCGCGTCCTGTTACGTCTGAACTACTGCTATTTTAAAATCAATTCCACCCTATCCAGAATTTCTTGGGTACTCGTGGCAGTTAAATTTAACGCTGGCGCATGTCATCTCACTGATCGATTTGGTCTATGAAAAATTGATTGTCCCACCAATTTTCAGAGTTTCATGCAGATTGCCTGTTACCAGTTTATTTTCTTTTTTCAACTGACCCATAATTTTCCTTTTATGCACCAATATGAAATTATACTTCTACTCGGAATACCAAGAACATTATGAAAGAAAATTTTATAAAATTTTAAACAGAAGTAAGCGATCCTGTATAATCCAACGTGCCGTTTCGACAACTATCAAACAACTGTCAATATATCTACAAAGCCTCCGCTTTCGAATGCTCCCATTATATTTACTCATTCAAACAGATAAATATTTTATCGCCATTTAAAAATAAACGATTTATTTTGGTTCTCCCTAAATAAATAGCCAAATCTTCCATGGATATAGAAATTTGTTTAGTACATTAATTTTGAATCTTCATCTCCCTAGCAAGGGAACTGTTAAATTCTCTTTAACATGGTACTTTGTTTGGTCAATTCGGTCTGGTAGTTTCCGATACACTTGTCTTATTGTCTAACAGCACTCGAAATGTATGTACTTAAACAAGTGTTCATTCACACAGTGTCTTCGAATTTTTTAATTAGATGGTTATTCACACAGGTACCTGAAGTAACCATCACTGACTGCCGTGTAATACTAATGGCTCTGTTCGACTATTTTACGAACTGCCTGTAACATTACTGGTGTTACCATGCGACATTCTTGGTTAATTCCCTCTCAGACTTTCTAAGTATTTGCATAAACCTTGCTTTTAAGGTGTCACCAAAAAGTGAGTCTAATGGTGTTAGATCTGGAGAACCAGGTGGCCGCACATTGGCCTCTCTTCTACCAATCCATCAAGAAAAAGTCTGAATTAGGTATTCCTTCACTCGCACACGATAATGCGGCGGACCTCCATCGTGTTGAAAAAATATGTTGTGCTTAAGGAGATTGTCATCGTCTTCTAATACACTGGTCTAGTGAATAAAAGTCTCTCTAGTCAAGTTGTGCTCAATTTACATAGAAACCTATAATATGCATTCTCTAAGAATGCGCGCCCATACATTTAATTTCTGCGGTCTCTCGGAATGATGTTTTTCGTAAATATGAACACTTGTGCTTATTAAAAGAATTAAAATTGAAAAAGATCAATAATCACTTCATTTGTTACCTACAATTATGTTTGTTGACTTCCCCGGCATCACTGATGACAACTGAATGCACATTCACAAAAAACAGATGTCGTAAACGATACAGGCATTTTATAATAAATTATAAAATAAAACTGAATAAACAATAAATGTTTATCAAAAAGGAAAATTTTAATTTTTTTCAACTGCTTTTAATTTTCTTCTGGACCTTGTTATTATTGGATATATGTAAATATAATATATTGATGAAAAATGTTTTTAGTACATATTGGATTTTTTTCTCTTTTAATACCAAAAATGTGAAAACAATTATCTTCACATTTACTCTATTTGCAATGTTTTTATATATCAATTAAAAGATTTATTTTTACTAATTGTACAAAGTATATATTATATCATTTTATCTTAGCTACAAATATATGCATTGGAGGGAGGGTCCATAAACTCGAACGCATATTTATTGACAAGAGCGAGAAGAGGTGTTTGGATATTATGGCGTATCGGTTTGGTACATTTGGTGAGAGGTATCGTCTCGTTCTCGCTTCTTTAGTAGTGAATTTTTATTTTACAAAAATCACCAATAGAGAGGTATCGATGGTGAGACTTTGCAAAAATTTTTTCAAATGAGCGCGAACTAGGACCCCTGGAACCCATATCTGGGGTCAGTTTCAATTTTTATATGTTTATATAAATATATATATATATATATATATATATATATATATATATATATATATATATATATATATATATATATATATATATATATATATATATATATATATATATATATATATATATATATATATATATATATATATATGTAGCCTTCCGATAACTCAAAAAATAATTAACTAATTTCAATGAAACAAGTACCTTTCTTTTATTAGTGGCTTGGATGAGTTCGTTAGCTGGGAAAATAGGACGGGGTCTTCTGGGAAAATTTTGAGTTTTCTTTCAAAACAAATTTTTTTCTCTGAAAATTACAAATCTGTTTTAATGAAACTTAACGGATATATTGTATAAGGGGAGACCTTACTATGTACCAAAATTCAACTTTCTAAGTTTATAGAAAATTGAGGTATTTAAATTTTGAATTTTCTCTCAAAAAAATTTTTTTCTTTGAAAATTACAGAGATATTTTTATAAAATTTGGTGGATATCTTGTCTTAGGAAAGACCTTACCACATACCAAAATTTCACTTTATACAAAATTGAGTTATTCGAATTTGAAGCATTTAATAAAAATTCACTACCATAACGCACTTGCTACGTCCCGAACTGTTTATTTATTGACGAGACGAGACCGATAAATGTCTCGTCTCGTGCGAAGCCCTAGACCGGATACAGGTTCTAGGGAAACAGGTTTGATTTTTTTTTAAATTCACAGATAGCAATCTATTAAAAGGGGATTTTTTCACAACAATTTGCCAAAAATTAATGCAGACGATTAGATAATAGCCAAAAGATGCTGACTTCGTTTGTAGATGTGGCTTCGATTTTTATTAACCCTGGGGTGCTTATACGTTAAGGAAGTGGACAAGGGTTAGGTTTAGAGATAGTAAGGATGTTACTAAATGAAAGGGAAAATATAATATATTAGTGCAATGGTAGGATTATAAAAAATCTTTTATTAAAAACAAACATTTAATATATTTATATAATTTTATATACAATATAATACAACAAATTAAATAAAGCTTTGTACATAAATCTTAAATACAAATTTATACATTTAACCCAAACAAAAAAAATACTAATCAGTCTTATAATATAGATGAAAATCTATTATGTTTAATCTGAACTGGGTATTATTTTTTAAAAGACATAATATAAAGATTACACAAATATTTCAATATTGATGAAATTTTTCATTTTTGAAAAGCAGAGGAAATCCAAGTATCAAATTCTTTGATTTTGGTAATTAAAAATATTTTAAATGATAACAACAGCAATGAAAATACTACCAATTATCGTTATAGATAACAAAAGAGGGGAACAAATTTTTCATAAAGGTGTCCGACAATGAATGGGTCATACTTCAATGTTGGCTTGATTGGGACGAAATAGGCCGATTTTAACAAAATTAATCTAATTCCATTGTGCTCACTTAAAAAGTAATTGGCCACTAAAAAAATGATGAAATTTTTCATCTCAGATATCGCACATAAAATGTCAAATTAAGACCTCGCGCGCGTCCTTCACATATTGTGTTAATATTTAATAATAGTAATAATCTTATTATTTGGCTGCCTCGGAAATCATTTGGTTTCAAGTTGGAAGGAAATATCTGGAAAACAGGCAAACTATCATAAAAATTAAAAAAAAAAACGGATTCCGAGGCCCAGAGCTTTTTAAGAGATCCAAATCTACTTAAATAACTTGATCTAAATCTCATTATTTAGACCTAAGGAAGCTAACATTGAAGTATGGCCGATTCATTATCGGACACCAATACATAAAGAAATCAAACTTTGAAATAAATCTTGTTAAATATTGTAAATTTTAATTAAAACCACCAGACAATTTAGAAAATCTACAAAAACAGTTTTTCTAAGCTTGCAGTATTTTATTTTTAGAAAATGTACCATATATTTCTTGTGTTGATTTGAACCAATGAAGTGTTTTTGTAGTGTGCAGCCTGGTACGAGGGAGATCCGCTATGTTGGTGGCCTGAAGTACTTAATGATAAATATTAATTTCTCTTTTGCAGGTACCAATAACTGCACTTATTATTAGTATAAATACATACACCATTTATTGTATTTCAATTAATCAGAACCCCTACCGTTGAGTGACAGATACTATAATGTCGGTGGAATCTTAAATGTCGCGCAATTTTTAATACCGCGCTGTAATAAAATATCTCGTGAAAAGAAGAAAACGACAAAAGCAATTTTTGTGGGAATATCGTCGCTTCTTTAAGCTTCTTGCTCTCATACACCATGGTTTAAACATTGACGCGTTTATTTTAGCAAGGACGAGAGAGCCGAGAAACGATTCACGCCCGGGGCGACCTGTGACAATACTCAGCTCAGAAAGTATTTACAAAGTCGAGAAGTTAATTTGAAATTCACTAACTGTTTTTGACCTTATTTGGTGAAACCATTCTATACTAAATACAGGCGTGGAGACTATTTCTCTGGCTTCACGGTTTCGCTTCTTGACAGGGTCCAGACAGGATGTTGTCAACCAGCGAAAAAGGTTACAGAAATAAAAACTTATATTTGTGAAGGCAGTGGAATAGTCTCCACGTGTGTATTTAAATTAATATTAGCCCATCAAAGAATAAAATCGTGGCAGTTGAGTGGCTAGAGAATTGTAAAATAGCAGAGAATGTGTTGGTGAAATTTTGCTTAAACATTTGGACATAAGAAAAGCTAGTATACCTTGGGTGCCGAAAATGCTCCCTCCAGTGAACAAACAACGACGACTTGTTACCTGCTCGTAATTTTTAAATTTATTGGGAAACAATCTCGACGAAAATTGCACCAGAATACTAACCGTGGATGAGCTTTGGATGTGATTCTGAGTCCAAACAAGAGTCCATTTAATGGATGAAAAAGGGTGAAACGCCTCTGGCAAAATTCAAGGTGGAAAGGTCGGACTGAAACTTTTGACGACGGTTTATTGGGACAGCGAAGGTGTTTTGCTACTAGATTATGTGCCTAGGGGAATACGATTAATATTAGTAGTGATATAATAAAGAAAAGAGCAAGGAAACTATGACGCTTAACCACTAAATAAGCTAATACTTGTTTCGTTTGTTTTTTGCTTGCAAAACATAGTTCAGAAAACTAGTTAAAAATAAAAACGTAAAATTTTTCTGAAATCGTTTCCGTGTGATACAATGATTTATTCCAAAATATTTTTTTGTATATTGTGTCTTCATAATACTCCAGGTTTATTAGCCTATTAGCAAAACAAATTCATAAAGAGAAACTAATAAATACAGGTAGGATAGAACCAGAACCAGACTGTTTTTATTGTTAAACTGTTCGATTTCTTTCAAAATATAATTTCAATGGCTTCCTCCACAATAGTTATTAAATATTTAGTTTATTTTTCTACATATTTGTAACAACGTGTTATGCACTTAACTGATTATTGCACCGTAAAAAAATAATAGTAACAAAGTAAACAACTAACGCTGGGACTTAATGACTTGTAGCATTTCCAACGTTTTCCTCAGATTTCGACCTCGAAAGGTAATCATTTTTTCCTCTTGTAATATTTTACATTTAGGTACACTTAGTTTAGTCGCTCTCACTTTTATGTCATTGTGGTATATTCAGAATAGCATTGTGTGCACCGGCAAATGCAAAATGTGGAGGTCTATGGGCCATGGCAGCTAAAAATGGTGACATTAGCGGCGGCCCACCACCGTGGAATAAGCCGAAACTAGGCGGTAAGAGAGGTCTTGCCGAGAGTCGTAACTTTTCAAGTTCTGCCTCTTGTAAACGCTTGGCTTTCGCTCGTCGATTTTGAAACCAGATTTTTACCTGTAACAATAGAGAAAAAACGTTAGTTACCATGATAACTGTCACCTAAATAAAGTAAAACGCCTTCTAAATACAAGGCTTCAATATTTGGCACTCATGTCTTGTTTCTTTAAAAGATTTAACAAGGCACATTGTATGGAGCTGTATCGTAATTAGCAAGGCACACACGAGCAGTAGATTTGTAAAATTATTATACGAGGAGGTACTGAAAAATAATTAGTCTATAACATTTTAAAACAAAATTTTACTTATTCAACATAATCATCTCATAGAGCTACACATTTAACAAAGCGTTTATAAAACAATTCAAGACATTTTACAAAATTCTTTATTTTTGTCTTTAAATCACTCCTCGAGAGCACATTTGGCTTGCTGATTATCAAAAATTGTTTACCTTTCAAATAATTCTTTATCTTTGGGGATAAATAATATTCTGATGGAACTAAATCTGGAGACTAGAGCGTGCCCTTAACCAATTCAAAAACATTTTTATCCATTGTTTGCAGTACAATCAACGACTTGTGAGTAAGGGTTTTGTTTTGCAAAAAGGCACACATGTGGCTAGCTTTCGGCAGCGTTCTTCAACAAATTTCTCGCGCAATTCAGCAAGCAACTGACACTAAACCACGGTCTCGTGACAGTTCCATCTTGCTCCAGGCAATATAGCAAAGTTATCCCATCTGAAGCAAGAACCTTACCAGCCGACTTTTGATAACGGAATTTTTTGGGTAGCGGAGAACTGGGATGCTTCCACTCTTTCGAAATAAAACCCAAAATTTTCCCGGAAGACTTGCTTAGATTTCACTGGCTAACGAACCCGTCTAAGCCACTTACTAAACGAAGGTACATTCCATATTTTATCAAAATCGGACCATTATTTTTTGAGTTATAGGTGTGATCTTGGTTCATCATCAGCACGTTACCGACTCTGATCGTTCCTGTCTGTTCTATTTCTAAGGTTGTATGTGAAATAGAACACACGGGAACGATCAGAGTCAGTAACGTTCTGACGATGAACCAGGAAGGTACGAAACTGCAGTAAACAAATGGAAAACCACAGAAAATACAGCAAACAAATAAAAGTGTATATTCAAAAGTGATTCCAGTGTAGTGCAACATTTCATATATATATATATATATATATATATATATATATATATATATATATATATATATATATATATATATATATATATATATATATATATATATATATATATATATATATATATATATATATATATATATATATGTAAAAATTGAAACTGACCCCGGATATGGGTTCTATGGGTCCTACTTCGCACTAATTTGAAGAAATATTTTCAATATTCAAAAGTCTTGATCTCCCCAATAGTGAATTTTTTCTAAGAAAATTCACTAAAAGTGAAAAGAATTGCAGTTTTCATATTAAACTAAATACCTATATTCCTTATTTTATGTAGTATCCCAGTGAAGTCAAACACCCTATTAACAGGCTACATGTATTAAGCACTAGGTATATCTTTTGCAAAAGATAACGCTTGGGTTAACTATCCATAAAAATTCCAGTTTCTGTAGGCTTTTAAGACAAGAAACACAGGTAAAGATCTGATGAGATTCTTGTTAAAAGTTCAGGTGCTTGTCGGCGTTTTTGAAAAGGTAGAAAGCATGTAATATAACACCGTTTGAAAGGTATCATAGTCGTAAAAAGTTTAGATAATTGAGGAAACAGTTCGCCCGAAAAGTTATCACATAAATAACGTTTATTAACATTTAGTTGGGACTTTTACGACTTACTGACAATATAATATATATATAACTGCTATTCAGTGAAGATAATTATTTAGTGATATTAAGGAGGTGCACTAAAATAAAATAAAATATGATGTGATGTATTAGGAATCTATTATCACGTTTTTTAGTTACAACTATTACGTTATAAATATAGACGTACAGCCGTCAGATTAATTTGAAACAAAAGAGCAGAGAGTTAATAAATTAAAGGTCTGGACGCAGCAAGTGCGTTATGGTTGTGAATTTTCATAGAAATGATCTGGCACCAAACACTTTTTCATTAAGTACTTATGAGTTTTTTCTTTTAACCTAGAGATCTAAATTTTGGTATGTAGTTTACCTTTTATAAGCTTAACCCACTTCCTAAATTTGGTTACCATACTTTTTATTTTCGGAGATAACATTTTTTTTTAAAGAAAACCCAAAATTTTCCCGGAAAAGCTAGCTCTATTTCTGAATTTACATCTCTTTTAAGGCCTAATTGTATTTGAAGTTTTTCTCCTATCTTAATTCACTACTGAAAGAATGGTTGTTAAAAACAAATTTCAAAAATTGTTAATATTTCTAAAACTACGGAACATATTTTTTGATATTTTTAAGTTAAATACACTTTTGAGAAGTAAAAAATATACGTAACTATACAGGGTGGCTAAGCAATAATACCAACTTTGTTATTTTAAATGGGACAGCCTGTATATTTTGCATATTCTAATAAGCATTTAAGAAATAAATTAGTAATAAATTAGTAATGTGTTTATGCGTCACAACGAGACATTCATGTACTCAAACTGAATTTAGTCACGTGAATACACAAACTATGAAGATAAGTCGTTTTATTTGTAATATTGCTAGGTGCCTTATCTGCAATGATAAATTTGACAGTTTTTGTCAATTGTTCTGAAGCATGAGATAACCGTACGCCTCAGTTAATAGAAGTTAACAAGGTAGCTCTAACTGAAAAATAAAAAATTGAGGTGTTAATCATGGTTAGATATGGTGACCGCAAGAGAACATAAGCGGAAGTTGTCAATTTATTTGATCAAACTTACCATAATCGACCTGCCATTGCCCAATCTTGTGTAAGCAAACTTCTAAAGAAAGTCAATGAAACGGAAGACAGCCCAAAAACAGGTATACCGAAAAGCACTACTAGTGGTGATGTGGATATAAATGTTTGAGTTAATTTACAGGACAATCCCGATCAATCGCTTCGACAGATGTGCCAACAACATAATATGTCTCACATGTCAGTTAAAAAAATATATTCAAAGCGAAAATATACGTCCCTTCAAGATACATCTACTTCAAGAACTTATAGAGAATTATTTTGATAGAAGAAATGAGTTTTGTGAAATTATAATGGAGAGGTGCAATGTTGAACCCAATTTTGTAAATAATATTATCTTTTTCGATGAGGCCATATTTATCCTTAATGGCAGCGTCAATAGACACAATGGTAGTTGTTGGTCAGCAGATAATCCGCGGTGGGTGGCTGAAGCACACACGTAAATATTACAAAAATTTAACGTTTGGATAGGTATCATACGTCATAATATCATTGGACCATTTTTGACTAACGAAAAACTTACGCCAGAACTTTATTTGCAGTTGTTACGTACACAGATTATGCCACATTTAGAACCCCTGTACCCAAACTGAAAAGACCTTTTTTTTTCAGCAGGACGGTGCTCCTGTACATTTTGGTTTACAAGTTCGTTAATTTGTGAACCAGACATTTTCAAATCAATGGATGAGAAGAAGAGGTGCAACTGAGTGGCCCGCAAGATACCCAGACCTAACACCTCTAGACTTTTATTTGTGGGGTGATCTAAAAAGTGAAATTTACAAACATAGGCCGCATGATATTGAACATTTCATGATTAGAATAAGGAATGAACTTCATGAAATTCATTGGAATATTTTTGATAACGTCTTGCGGGAATTTAGACACAGACTTGGGGCTATTGTTCAGCATAATGGTCAACATTTTAAACATATCATAAAGTAACTAAATCAAATTTTTACTTGTTTATTATCGTTAATTTGTTTTTTGTGTTATGTGATATTATGTACACACTTTGAAATTGTAATATGAATACCATAATACCGTTTATGTAGAGGAATAAACAAGTTTAAACTTACAAACACTTAAATTTTTAGTGAATGTTTATTTTTAAAAAATCACTAATAGTGAGATATCGGTGGTGAGACTTTGCAAAATTTATTTTCAATTGAATGCGAACTAGGACCCCTAGAACGCATATCCGGGGTGACTTTGAATTTTTATATGTTTATATATATATATATATATATATATATATATATATATATATATATATATATATATATATATATATATATATATATATATATATATATATATATAATTAATTACATTTATGGCGTGACCTATTTTTAAAAAATCACTAATAGTGAGATATCGGTGGTGAGACTTTGCAAAATTTATTTTCAATTGAATGCGAACTAGGACCCCTAGAACGCATATCCGGGGTGACTTTGAATTTTTATATGTTATATATATATATATATATATATATATATATATATATATATATATATATATATATATATATATATATATATATATATATATATATATATATATATATATATATATATATATATAATTAATTACATTTATGGCGTGACCTATTCCTGAAAGGTGACGTCATCATAAGTTTTTTTAATTCATAACCATATTTCCTTTGCTGTTTTCCCATAGACCTCATTACTACTTAAATTATGATGAAAAAAATGGGTACCTTGCATAACAATTTATTTGAACAAAAGCATTATTTACGTACCTACTTTAAAAATGAAAAAGTAAGTTTAATGGAAAACATTATTGAACCAAGGCAAACAAACAAAATTATATATATATATATATATATATATATATATATATATATATATATATATATATATATATTAGTTAGTTAAGTTATTAACCGATTTTGACGAAACACTGCAAGAATCTTTCTTTTATTAATAGCTTGGATGAATTCGTTAGTCAGAAAAATGGGACAAGTTTTTTCGGGAAAAGTGTGAGTTTTCTTTTGAAAAAAATTTGTGGCCGTTTTTCCTGAATCATTGAAGAAGGCCAAGATTATTCCTATACATAAGTCACTTGACTTGGATGATTGCAATAATTACCGACCAGTATCCATCCTGCCGGTATACTCAAAGATATTAGAAAAGCTGACAAGAAGATTAATAAACTTCTTGAGAAAATACAACATTCTCAGCAGCCCGGATTCCAGACCGCTAGGTCAACAACAACGGCACTAGTGAGTTTGATGAATGCTGTTGCGAAGGTTTTTGACGATCGGCATGGAACAGAGCTATTGGCGTGCGACTTGAGCAATGTATTTGACAGTGTCCACTTCAACACACGCCTGGAGAAGTTAAGCTAATATGTAATAGGAGGTAAAGCTTTGAAAATAATAGTCACTTCTTAATGACAAGGTCCAGTCAGTTCTGTGGAAGGATCAACTGTCGGGCAGTCGACCTGTGAAATATGGAGTGCTGCAGGACTCGATTTTGTGGCGCTTGCTCGTCCTTGTGTATATCAATGACCTGCCGTCCAATGTTTCTGCGAATGTCACAAGTCTAGACGCTGATGACATGACATTCCTAAACGTTACACCAGACGCTGTACATGTGAAGCTGAAAGACCTTGGCGATGACACATATGAGAGGGCACAGGCTTGGTTTAGCTTAAGCTGAACTGACCTAAACCCACGGATTCCGATTAAGTACAAGCAAGAGGAATTAGGGTTCTCTCAAACTTATTGACGTGACTTTTGAGGGTTCCATTGCCTGTGAAGTTCATTCGATGGAGATGATGAACAAACTTTCTATCGTCGTTTTCACCATGCAAAAATAAGAACCATGGCGAATAAGGGAGCGTGCAGAATAGCAGACTATGCAAATTTTCATTCTGTTGCTACCTATGGTATATTGGTGTGGGGTCACTTTACAGTGATTTGGGTGAGCCTGTTGGAACAAATACAAGCTATCCAGGTGCTGTGTGGTGTGTCTGGGAGGACTAGCTGTCGAGATTTCTTCAGAGAGATGAGGATACTTACAGTGGTCTCGGTATTTATTCTTAGCTGTTTAAAGTACTTACGTGAACACACGGATCGATTCACTACGAACAGTCAGCTTAACTTCTACGGAAGAAGAAACAACGGAGACTTTTCCGCACAGTACCAGAGGATAAATAGGAGTCAACTAGCTATGAACAGTGTATGTGTGAAGCTGTGTAAAAAGCTACCAGGGTGTGTGAGGCGACTGCTGGATCGGTTGTTCATCGGGTCGGTGAAAATCATACTTTTAAGACATTCCTTTTATAGCACGGACGATTACCTAAACTGCAACTCTTAGGCTCTGGAAGTTTAGTTCATCCTGCGTGTGGCCGGTTGCCTGTGCTTTGATCTGTGTGTTTCTTGTTGTGGACATGGACGTTTTGAGTGTGTTGACCTTATTGTGTGTGTTTCACCTGGCTACGTTGCCGTGGATGTATTGGGTGTTTTTGTTGTTTATATTTTGTCTGCCTATATTAAATATTATTTAAGACGCTATGTAATTTTTGATAGCAGGAATTATATCAATATCAATCAATCAGTATTAATCAAGTGCACTAAACTGGGGGTTAAAATTTTACAGTATTTATTTTAAAATGTATGTGTGTAATAACGTAAGTACATAGATCATCTGTTCTGAGGATACTTCATGACAAATGTATTTTCCGCTATTTCTTAACGCCCGTATACAATTTACTTCTAGCTGATCTTCCAGGTAGACTACAATTTTCTAGTTTCTTCAAAAACACACTGAATGCACACCCACTGTTTGTAAATAAAATACTATATTTACAGGATGGCCACATTTTGCTTGAAAGGAACAGTACAACGTCACAACTCAAGATATTGGTCACGGGAAAAAGTTAATGTGTATGGATGGGAATAATCGGACGGTGTTTCATAGGGCACCACTTTTTTCAGCACGTTACCTAAATTTCTTGCGATTGGATTTAGTGCCAGCTATGTCAGTAATGCTTCCAAATAATCACGAAGAAAATGTGCTCCATCAATATATTTGGTTTCAGCCTTCTTACTTTGGTGTAGACGTCCGTCAATATCTATATGCCACATTTCTTGAATGATGGATAGGGCGTCGAGGAGCAATTGAGTGGCCACCATGTTTCCCAGACTTGACTCCGTTGGATTTTTTCTGTGGCGTTGTTTAAAATAGAAAGTTCATTTCAACAGACCAAACAATTTAGAAAGGCTGCAGAAAAGCATTAACGTTGTAGTGGAGCAAATTAATCCTGACAGTGTACAAAGTATACACTTGTATCGGTCAATGCCTAATGGTTGGTGGAGAACAATTTGAACATTGTCGCTAAATTTTGTTTGTTTACCTCGGTTTAATAATTTTTTCCATTAAACTTACGTTTTCATTTTTAAAGTAGCTACGTAAATAATGATATTTTTTTCAAATAAATTGTTATGCAAGGTACTAATTTTATTTCATCATAATTTAAGTAGTAAGCAGGTCCAGGGAAAAACAGCAAAGGAAATATCGTTATGAGTTAAAAAAAAACTTATGACGTCACCTTTCAAAAATAGGTGACGTCATAAATGTAATTTTTACGTCATGGCAATTGAAAAGATAAAATTGACCTGTGACCTGTCCGAGCGTTTTTATTGAACAAATGAAATAACAAATTTATGAGTTATGTTCCGTACTTTTTCACCAGACTGTATATGCATTTAGTAATTTGTGCTGAATGACTATTGGCATAAATTTACTGGTGAAAAGCATGCATCCATTTAAGTAAAATTTCTAATAATAATAAAGTTAATCTACTATTTGTTTTTATGTTAAAGGTGGACCCTAAATTATACGAAAAGAAGTAAAATAATTCTTACCTGTGTTTCTGTCAACCTTAACGAACTGGAGAATTCCGCCCTTTCGGCGATGCTGAGGTACTGTTTGTCTCTAAATTTCTTCTCTAAAGCTAAAAGTTGTTGTGTTGTGAAGGGTGTGCGGGGTTTTCTGTTGGGCTTGTGTTTTCTCAAAGCACATCGCACTATCGGGGGTCCGGTGTTACCGCCGTTCATGCCGGTCAAGTTGCCTGGAACAAAACGAGACATTTGTTAGAAATTTTATGGTTTTAGCACCTTGACAAAAGAACAGCAATTAGCCGTTATATAGATCAGGGCTATTGAATGAATAGTTTCCTAACGTTCAAGAGGACTTGAAGAGAATTACAACAAGAGGAGAAAAGCTTTCAGATGTGGGACAGGTGACAAAATACAAAAATTAGGTTTTTATTTAAATTAGGAATCCGACGATAATAGTGGTAACATTGCTTGTAACATAAATTTTGTGAACTTCTACACTCAACGCAGTTTTAACTTCAAAATACTAGGTATGTTATGTTGTCTAGTATAAGCGAAATTTAATTTAAAAAAATTAGCAACAGAGGGGTAATGACTTTTGGAATTTCGATAAATTTCTTTTCATCATGCTGAGAAAATAAGAGCTAATAAGCTTATTTTTGTATAAAGTAATGTGCTATTAGACAAAAATCGGAGTTGCATAATCGAAATTAATGAATAGGTGTACGACAAGGATGTCTATTATCACCATATTTGTTTATTTTGTTCATACAAGAAACAATAAATAGGTTGAATGAAAATACAGAAGCAATCAAAATAAACAGAACGGTTATATTGAATAAGGTAAGTAGATGGCATGGCACTGGTAGGAGACTAAGAGAAAGTTTGAACCTGTGATGAGCACTAATCACTACGCCTGGAGAAACTCAATTCACCACAACACATTTTTAAAAAGACCTAACGATCGTTTTACTAACAAAGTTAACGTCATCAGAACATGAGATATTCTAAAGATTAATTTACCCCCTGATGATCTCTTGGTCGTTTACCCCAGAGCTGGCTTTACTGCTCCCTCATATTTGACCCTAAGTGACCCCATTGATGACCGGGTGCCTTTGTGTTCGCGTTTTGGTATTTTTTCTTGCACTCTTGTAGAGAGCCTACGCCTTTTTGGGAGCATATTCCAGTTTATGAGCCGATGCCTACTTCTAGCCTGCCTTCCAGGTACGCTGCCAAGCTGCCTCGAGTTTCCTTCTTGACGGCGCCGTTATAGTGATAAGCTTGTCGTCTGCAAAAGCCTGGACCTCAATTTTTGCTTCCGCCTCTTATGGTTCTATGGAGTCTATTTCCTTAAACCAGTCCTCCTTTATAAGTAGCCACAGGATCGGGTCTAAAACTGATCCTTGTGGACAGCCGTTGTTGGTGTTTTTCTTTACCGCTTCAAAAGTGACGCTCTTGTCCTACAAGAAATTGGCTAGCGCTTTGGCCAGGTTTCCAAAACAGCCAGATTTTGCCAGTAGTTTCTTGAGCATATGGAAACAGACCGAGTTAAAGGCATTTTTAGTGTCCAACAGCATTCCCTGAGAGAAGAAAATTGAATGAATACGAACTCATGACAACTTTTTTAACCACAGTTTGGTATATCCAATATACCATCCTGATATTCAGCCCCTATGTATTTCCTATGAGTCTACGGCATGTCCAGATTGCCGTTGTAACTCTAGAAGAGTTTTTTCCAAGTCTGTGTTTCAGTTCAGTTTTTGGTCTAAGAAGAACCATAATCATTTAGCTTCACTGGAAACTTGTATCTGCGTTCCATTCAGTGTGGGAGCTTTTAAATTTAGTTTCCTCCTGTTCATAAATGGGCAACACCTGTCTTATGAGGATTGGCATTAAGCTCCCTGTCTCACACCAGTTCCTTACTATATTTAGGGCCGCTTACATTAGGCTGGATATTACAGCATCATGCCATTTACTGTTATGACAATACCATCTGCGTCTCCTTGGATTATAAATCCTGTTCCGCTCAATATAGTCATAAGTTTATCAACAACGAGCGACCACAGCAAGGATGATAGCACTCCTCCTTGAGAACAACCTTTTGCCGTCGTTACTGTTGTGTTACAAGAATACATAAATTTACCAAAATAAATTTTGACATATCTGTTTGACATTACAGTGTTAACATACATTACGTAAACATTTCTAAGACGTCATCTGTGGTAATTATTTATATTTCAAAGACTTTTTTATTATGATGTCCTAACGTAGCCACAGATTTGTATTTATAGTTGTCATGAGTAAATATATTCATTTATCTCCTGCCTGACGACGCCGAAAAAGGCGAAATCCATTGTAGCATTTGCAAAGTCAGAGGAAAAGTCTTGACGCCTATATTTAATAATATTAGTGACAATTAATAAATTTATAACTTAATATAATGGCAAATAAAACCATTAATTCAAAAAACTCATAAAGTAGATTTACTATAATATCTCGTTCTCTACGGCTGTAATAATAGTATCCAATTAGATTTAATTAATATCCTATATAGAGCTGATAGAAATTGTTGCAATATATATGTCATAAAACGACAAAAAATCAACTGCATAAACTGACAATCGTTTCGACGAATGGCGAATATCTCAGTGAATAAATCAGGTTGTCGGATTGCATTTTCTAAATAAATATATCAAATTTATATGCACTCGTCCAGCCATGGATGTTATTTATTACAGGCGAGCAATTTTTGCTGTTTATTAGATTCATAAAATGTCATTGAATGGTTGTATAATGTGGCATTCAATATACACAACTGGTATTAATCATCATTTACATTCCCATCGTGAGATTTTTATGATTGAACGCTTAAACTACGCTGGTATGTTGGTATTAAGGCAGGTTGTATGTATATTTACATCTGGCAGATTCAATAAAACGCGTATAAATTTGTTGTTCCTTGTTTATACACTGTGTAACTGTTCTTGAAGCATAAAATTCGCAGTTAAATCGTTAAGCTATTTAAAACCTAGGATTAAATTGTTTTTTAAACCAACAAAGAAATCAATGTTCTTATTGATTGTCTGACATGGCATTAGCCACCTTAATTATATAAAGTAAATTAACACACTAAAATTCAACTTTCTACATTTTTAGAAAATTGAGTTATTCAAATTTTGAGTTTTCTACTGAAAAAAAAAAGTTTTCTCCGAAAATTACGAAGTTATTTTGATTAAATTTAGTGGGTATGTTACCTTGTGTAAGACCCTACCATACACCAAAATTCAATTTTCTAAAGTCGTAGAAACTTGAGTTATTCAAATTTGAAAAATTTAATAAAAATTTACTACCATAACGCACTTGCTGCGTCCCGAACTTTTTTATTCTTGCGCACCCCCAATGCATTAAGGCACGAGCCGCTACTGATTATATGAAAACTCATTTTAAGTCAGTTGGTTAATTTAGAGCGCCAAAGCATTCCTAGTAATATTTGAATCAAAGATGTAGAAAATTGCTGTACCACCTGGACTGCATAAAACGATTAACATGGTAACTAAATTAATTGGTTATGCCAGAAAATACGGTAGTATGTTACAGCATTTAATGGCTATCGAAATAAGTTTCATTTGTTTGGCCATTGGCTCTCATTGCAACACATCGACTGTTTTCGAAGAATGGGATATAAAATTACTTTAATGACCATTTTAAGTCGTCGTAAATCTGGAGTTATTAGCTTTTTATATACGCAAACGAAAATCATTCCAATTTCCTATACAAAATTCTATTACGTTCATAAAGAATATAAAATAACACCTTATCCTCAATTAAGGCAGTAACTTCTAATAAATAAAAAGACAATTTCCTGTTGTCGACGCTAAGATGTTTGAGTATCATTTGTTTTCTGAATATCGTGCAAATTCCCAGTAAGCGCCGCCTACGTTGATCAACGGAATTATTTACATCAGCGCCCACTTTCTAATTAATATCTGATTGCCTATGATGCTTTTTGTTTATAATTAGGAAGATGTCTCTTGATATCTTTAATTGCGTGAATTTATTAAGCGAGAATACACATTAATTTGCATAAGCTTGTAATAATTACTCAATAATAATAATAATAAGTGATACTTTCTAAGAAATGTGGGCGGAAATTATTAGCGGATAAACAAAATATAGAGCGACAGTTTTGTAATCACAAACGTACCATTAGTTGATTATCCTTCTATTTACAAACTTGGAGTTTGACTATATATATATATATATATATATATATATATATATATATATATATATATATATATATATATATATATATATATATATAGGTTTATTTTTGATGCACTGTGTCCGTATGGAAGCTGCTGTGGAAGCCTAGAAGTGCCACAAAACTACAGATTCGTGCTATTCTTTATCTTTATTACATTACAAGACCCACTTGTTAAGCAATATCTGTGTGATAAGTGCTAACAAGGACGAAACCGGGCTGTGTCTTCTCTTATACATCATATCGCAAGTCCGGGTAGGACTGGCGCGATGGTGGCTAGCGAGTGATGTGGTTCAACGCCCGTTGTGGTATTAGCCAGGAGAGTAGCTGTTGTCGCTGGCTAGTTATTATTTTTATTAATTTTACAACACATCATATGACAGATAAGTCTTATATATTTGGTTTTGTCCAAGATTCAATCTTGACAGCACAAATCAAAAAAATATATATAAATATATATTATTATATGTAATAGTATTACCTAGATATAAGATTTTTGTTATTTTTAGCAAATTTTCATAAAGAAAATTCCGCCTGTACAGAGGTAACGACTTTTGAATTTTCGATTTTTTTTTCAATTGAGCGCGAATTAGAGTCACCAGATCCCATATCCTAGATCAGTTTTACTTTATGTGTTTTACTAATAAGGGGGTGTGCCTCTGGATTTAAAGTTCTTGGGTTCGATTCCCAGCAGAAGCGTCAAACTATTTTTCAGTACATACTGTAAATTAACATGAATCGAGGTTGTAGCATTATATCAGAGCCAGTTGAATGTATGAACGTCCCGCCACTCGTAGAGGGCGTAAAGCTGTCGGTCCCATGTACCATACGATGTTGGGCACGTTAAATATCCCTACCCTCCCTACAGAAAGGAATAAGTTCAGCGAAATTTCCACGATAGTGAGGTGAAACTGCTCCTTGGCGTAGGTGATTGGCCATAGTCGCGTAAATCGGCCGACGTTAAATAAAGGAAACCATTGTTATTAAACGTCCAACTAATTATTTTAAAAAGAAAAATATTTTTATGAAATTTCCAATTATTATTCTATCATTATTAGCTTATTATGACATAGCTTTTGCAAGGCCCTGTCAGTTAAGTTAAAAACTGAAACTTGTAACTTCTAATTGATCGAATTTAGGACATAATAAACAAAATATATTTTACTTTTATTACAACAGGCAACTTGATTTATTTAAAGCTTTAGTGATAAAAAGTACACTCACGATAACTACATTATTTTAATTGAGCAAACTGATTTGATTTTGACTGACCTCTTTAAGAACGTTTATTTTTAAGCGAATTTATGAAATGCCAGCCTAACTGCATTTAAAATATTTGTAATAACATCTCAAATAAGTTGACATATGTCGGTGATTTTTTATAGTGCTATTAAGGTTAATTATTATTATACTTGTTTTATTATCATAATTATTGTCGGGTCGATGTGCCACGGGTTCCGGGTTGGCGTCCTGCCAGATGATTACTTTTTAAAATTTATATTAGTAATTAATTTATTGCATACATAGTAAAAAATAACAACTACATCGCATTGTGTCCGAGAAATTTAAATTCGTGCATGCCCCGCTTTTTGGAGAGTGCCATAAGCCGTCGGTTCAGTGTATCATACGATGATTGGCATGCAAGATCTCAACCCTGCTTACAAAAGAGAGGGATGCCGCAGAATTTCCAGGTTGGTGAAGTGGAACTGTTCCCGGCATCGCTGATGGACTATATTCGACGTTCCAAAAACTTATCACCTTTCATGTAAATATTGACAAGCATCATAGAGGTTTGTGACGTACTGTATTTTAAATAATTTTCGGAATAAAATGCTTAGGTAGGTATACACATTCTTAATTTTCTTCCACGTGACAATGCTGTCAGGGTAAAACTGGTTGCAAAGAGGATAGTAAACCATTGTGAAACCACAGGGTTCTAACTTTACATTTAATATAATAGCGGTTTATGAAATGCAATGGCTTGTTTGGACTTGGATACAGAGCTGTGTCCATTTTCAAGAACTAATCATTTTTTATTTCGTAATGCAATACAGTACTAAATTCATTGCGCTCCGTTATTTGAAGGGGGCGTAAAGTCTTCAGTTACATGCACCATGCAGTATAATAGACGCGCAAAAGACCGCTACTTTACTTACACACGGAACGAGTTTGGCAAAATGTCTTGATTGGGAACGTTAAATTAATATTAGCGTCGGTAATTGACAACAGTCACATAAATCTGGAGACTTTTGAAAAAACATTACCTGCGTTGTAATGTTCTGTATGTTAAAGTTGTTTTCCAAACGTCGACCTTATGGGTACTGCAGAAAATAAAAGGGTTTTGCAATTACAAAAACTTACAAAGTAGGCACTGAGACTACATAAAGTTGCAGTAAACACTTGGAGCTTCAAAAAAAGTTTTAGTTAATAAGAATATATATATATATATATATATATATATATATATATATATATATATATATATATATATATATATATATAAATGAAGTAAGGAAAATCAATGTTTTCCAACTAATAAAATGCAATAACTATATTAGTGCACCCTCTTTGTTTAGGATTTGAATATGGTAGCCTTAATTACGTGCCATAAAAATAAACTAGGCATAAAGTGATTTGGTTAGCTATTAGAGAAAAGCTTGGCCAAAGTGTAAACTCGTGTTTTCTTTTGTTTTAGAAATTTGTTTTATTTATAAAAAAATTTATTGAGTGCTAGATAAAAACTTGGCCAAATCTTACACTGGTAATTACCTTTACTTTCGGTTGTTTACTATATATCCAAGTTTAAGGAAAATACAATATAGTTCTGAAATATTCAGTAGCTTGTCTTGTTTATAAAAAACGGAATTGAAGGGTGTAAACATAAAGTGGCTAGGAAACGTTTTTGTCCAACTGGTATGACCAGGGCTTATATTCATTGAAGTCAAAGTTTGAAATGAGATCACTTTGTCCCTTGTTGATATGTCAAATTGTTGTCAATATTCTTAGTTCAAAAAAAAGATTATCATTATATACAAAACGTTTCAAATTGTTCTAAATCTGTTTCTAGAAAGACGAAGATAAGTAGCAAAAAAATGATAAAATGGACGTGACGAAGTAAATATCGGATGGAGCAAAATATGTTTAAAATTCTAGGAGTAACAGTTCAGTAGAATATTTGGCAGTTTAATTTGGAGAAAACAAGATTTAAATAGTCTTGATTAAAAGCGAAAGCTGGTTTAGTGGTAAGGCACGGTGTGAAATTACAAATAAACAAACAAATAAATATAAAAATATAAATAAATATTAGGTGTAAGAAGACTGAACCTAAATTTCGGTGCGTTAGAGTATAAAGTTGATCATTTTTGGAAAACATACTTCAAACACATTTTGACCAAAACTACAAAAATTGGGAAGTACAAGTGCAAGTCTTGTGACTTCTTTATATGAGCCTAATGTGTCATTAACTACCGAAAAAGTATACATTTCTAAAAATTTTCTAGGGTTAAATAAATATACCTAACTGCCTATTCAGCTGTAAAAACCTATACATATACAGTAAAGAAATAAAAGAGGGTGCCAATCTCGATATTTAAATTGGCCAATCCTGAAAAAAATCATATGGTAGATGGTAATGTTATTAAATATAGGCTTTAGTTCAGAAGTAAGTACTTACTTTGTGGAGACCCAGACCGGATAAGTCCTCCAGGTCCCACCCATGCGAAAGGCCACTGTGGATGTCCTGGAGGTGATAACATTCTGGGCATTGACGGATGCAAAGGTTGAGGTATCAAAACTGGATGTGAAGAGTTTGGACTCAAACTCTCTCTACCATCTGTATCCTCATCATCTACTGTTATATTTTCATCATCGTCGTCAAAGTGTTCACTAGATGTATCTAGCCTAAAAAAAAAAGAAAATTTATTTTTACTTATAGGAAGTTTTCTGCAAATTGCTACTATAAACTTGTTTCAGTAAGTATTTTTCAAATTGCATAAGGTATTGATCTACATTGACAATGTGACAACATTTCCTCAATTGTTCGTCTCTACGTCAGTACTGAAGGAAGTAGTATGAACTACTCACTTAACTTCCCAATTGCAAAAAAACTTATGTATAGGTGTGCGTGCAAAGAAGACTCAGAAATAGAGACATCTTGTGAGACAGTCAGTCAGTATTAAATACACTGAAGTCGTTCAAACCCGAGTCTAAGCTGACCTGGGACTGCAAAAAATTCTTGAAGCAACTGGCTACGAACAACAAAGTAACTTTGATATGGGTACCAGGGCATCAAGATATTCCAGGAAATGAGGAAGTAGTACAGGGTACATGGTACAGGGTACAGGGTACGTGGTGCAGGGTACAGGGTACATGGTACGGGGTACAGGGTACATGGTACAGGGTACATGGTACAGGGCCCTATTGTAGATTAACAAAAACCTATGTAGGAAATTAACTTGATATTTGTGAGAGGAACCAAATGTCGTCATACTGGAGGAAACCAGGCTTAAGGCAGGCAAAAAGGTTCGTCACCATATGAATAGATGAATCGAACAGGAACGACTTGACGACAGGAGACTCTCCAGTAACGTATCGCCTTATGAAAATGGGTAGGGCTGACAGTGAAAATTGCCGATTCTGCACTGAAGCAGCAGAAACAATAGATCAACTAAATGGCTAAGATCTGCAAAAGGCTCAAATATGACAATTTCTATACTAATAATCATTACTTTATTTGTCAAGCAAAATTGTCAAAATTTGCGTGTAGTTTAGGTTTAGAAATTTTAAAATTCCTGGAGTATAATGGAAAAATGAACGCAATGGAAATTCTTAGAAAATTAACATAATATGACAAGGTCAATACCTACTATCAATTATTACCTAATTTTTCAAACAAAATTGTGAAAATTTGTATGGAAAATGGGTTTCAAAACTTGAACGTTATTGGAGTACAATGGAAAAATCACGAAATGGAAATTCTTAAAAAATGATATAATATGACAATTTTAATACTAATACTTATTGCTTAATTTGGCAAGCAAGTGTCAAAATTTTCGTGGAGTTTAGGTTTTTAAATGTAAATGTTACTGGAGTAGGTACAAGTAATGGCAAAATAAACGAAATGGAAATTCTAAAAAATTTCACAGAATATGACAATTTCAATACTATGTGTGTGTATTTTGTTTCTTTAACGTCGGCCTATTTTCGCGACTATGGCCAATCACCGACGCCAGGGCGCAGATTCACCTCACTATCCTGGAAATTTTTCCAAACCCCTGCCTTTCTGTAAGGAGGATCTCATCTCATGGACACGGGACCTACGGCTTTACGCCCCCACCGAAGGGCGGAACGTGCAACCATTTCAATTACTCAAATACAATGCCAGAACCTCGGTTGATGTTAATGTTACAGTTTGTACTGAAAAAGTAAAAGGAGAACCCTGAGATCGAACCCAGTACCCTTCGGTTCAGAGGCACACGTTCTTGCCCCTGAACCACCGAGGCTTTATTCCGATACTAATAATTATGACTTAATTTGTCAAATAAATTGTCAAAGTTTGCATGGAGTTTGGGCTTCTTAATTTTAATATTACTGGAGTATAATGGCAAAATGAACGAAAAGGAAATTTAAAAAAATTTTAATATAATGTGACAATTTCAATACCAATAATTATAACTTAATTTGTCAAGCAAGTGTGAAAACTTGCGTGGGGTTTAGGTTTCTAAATTTTAATGCTAGTGGAGTAGGTATAAGTAATGGCAAATTGAACGAAATGGACATTCTTAAAAAATTGACATTATATGACAATTTCAATACTAATAATTATTATCTAATTTGTCAAGCAAAATTGTAATTATTTACGTGGAGCTTAGGTGTCTAATTTTAAATATTAGTGGAGTACAATGGCTAATTTTACGAAATGGAAATTCTTAACAAAATGAGATAATATGACAATTTCAGTACTAATAAATATTACTCAATTAGCCAAGCAAAATTGTTAAAATTTGCAGGTGGGTTAAGTTTCTAAATTTTTATGATACAGGAGTCTAATGGCAAAATGAACAAAATGGAAATTCCTAAAAAATTGATATAATATAACAATTTCAATACTGATAATTATTACTTAATTTGTCAAACGAAATTGTTAAATTTTGCACGAAGTTTGGGTTCCTATATATTTTATTATTAGGTACTGGAGCATAATGGCAAAATGAACAAAATGGAAATTCTTAAAAAATTAATATAATATGACAATTTCAATACTAATAATTATAACTTAATTCGTCATGCAAAAGTGCCAAAATTTGCGTGGAGGTTATATTTCTAAATTCTAATATTACTGGAGTAGGTATGAGTAATGGCAAAATGAACAAAATGGAAATTCTTGAAAAATTGACATAATGTGACAATTTTAATACTAATAATTATTATTTAGTTTGTCAAGCAAAATTGTGATTATTTGCGTGGAGCTTAGGTTTCTAATTTTAAATCTTACTAGAGTACAATGGCAAATGGAAATTCTTAAAAAATTGACATAATATGACAATTTCAATACTAATAATTATTACTTAATTTGCCAGGTAAAACTGTCTAAATTTGCATGGAGGTTATATTTCTAAATTTTAATGTCACAATGGCAATATGAACGAAATGGAAATTCTTAAAAAATGACATATGACAATTTCAATACTAAAAATTATTACTTAATTTGTCCAGCAAAAGTGTCAAAATTTGCGTGGAGTTTAGGTTTCTAAATTTTAATATTACTGGAGTACGTGTAAGTAATGGAAAAATGAACGAAATGAAAATTGACATAATATGAAAATTTCAATACTAATAATCATTACTTAATTTTCCAAGCAAAATTGTCAACATTTGCGTAAGCTTCAGGTTTCTAAATTTTAATATCACTGGAGTAGCTATAAGTTATGGCAAAATGAACTAAATGCAAATTCTCAAAGAAATTGACATAATATGACAATTTTAATAGAATTACTATTTAATTTGTCAAGCAAAACTGTCAAAATTTGCATGGAGTTTAGGTTTATAAATTGTAATATTACTGGAGTATAGTGACAAAATGAAGAAAATGAAATGTTTAAAAAAGTTGACATAATATGACCATTTTAATAATAATTATTACTCAATTTGTAAAGCAAAATCTTCAAAATTGGCATGGAGTTTAGGTTTCTAAATTTTAATATTACTGGGTTATAGTGGCAAAATGAACGAAATGGAAAGTGTAAAAAACTGACATAATATGTCAATTTCAATACTAATAATTAAGTATTACTTAATTTGTCAAGCAAAATTGACAAAATTTGCGTAAGCTTCAGGTTTATAAATTTTAATATCACTGGAGTAGGTATAAGTTATGGCAAAATGAACTAAATGCAAATTCTTAAAGAAATTGACATAATATGACAATTTCAATAGAATTATTATTTAATTTGTCAAGCAAAACTGTCAAAATTTGCATGGAGTTTAGGTTTATAAACTGTAATATTACTGGCGTATAGTGGCAAAATGAAGAAAATGAAATGTTTAAAAAAGTTGACATAATATGAAAATTTTAATAATGATTATTACTCAATTTGTAAAGCAAAATCTTCAAAATTGGCATGGAGTTTAGGTTTCTAAATTTTAATATTACCGGATTATAGTGGCAAAATGAACGAAATGGAAAGTGTAAAAAACTGACATAATATGTCAATTTCAATACTAATAATTAAGTATTACTTAATTTGTCAAGCAAAATTGACAAAATTTGCGTATGCTTCAGGTTTATAAATTTTAATATCACTGGAGTAGGTATAAGTTATGGCAAAATGAACTAAATGCAAATTCTTAAAGAAATTGACATAATATGACAATTTCAATAGAATTATTATTTAATTTGTCAAGCAAAACTGTCAAAATTTGCATGGAGTTTAGGTTTATAAATTGTAATATTACTGGAGTATAGTGGCAAAATGAAGAAAATGAAATGTTTAAAAAAGTTGACATAATATGACAATTTTAATAATAATTATTACTCAATTTGTAAAGCAAAATCTTCAAAATTGGCATGGAGTTTAGGTTTCTAAATTTTAATATTACTGGATTATAGTGGCAAAATGAACGAAATGGAATGTGTAAAAAACTGACATAATATGTCAATTTCAATACTAATAATTAAGTATTACTTAATTTGTCAAGCAAAATTGACAACATTTGCGTAGAATTTAGGTTTCTAAATTTTAATATTACTGCAGTATAATCGCAAAATGAACGAAGTGGAAATTCGTAAAAAATTGATATATGACAATTTCAATACTAATAATTATTATTTAAACTGCGCTAATGGCTTGCTGCTTCTGCCAAAACAGATAAACGGACAGACAGTTTACTATTTCGGGGCCGAAGCCCCTGCCTTCCCGTTCGAAGACTTTAGGCCATGGTATCCCCCTACACTGTCAGGTTGAAGTCACCCTCAAAGGAACCCCTACAACCTCTACACCCCAAAAGGACAGACAGACAATAATTATTACTTAGTTTGTCAAGCAAAATTGTCAAAATTTACGTGCTTTACTTCAAAATAAAAAAGTACGCACAGAGTAAATGCGTTATACTTAGCACAGAATTTTAAGTTTTGCACTAGATAGCGAAAAATGTGTCGATGGTGTGACGACGGCAGCCGTAAAATAGTACAACACACATACTACTTTATAACGCAACTACTTTATGTTCCAAGCATATTATTTGACCTGTTTTAACTTGTTAATGTTAAATGTATGTAGCCGATTTTTATGAATAGTTTAGTCCAAAAGATCTTAATTTTTTCCTATTATTTCAGTATGAAAAGTCACTCAAATCGTGTGACACTTCGTCTGTTCGAAACACTGACAAAAACTAAATCATTTAATATATCCATCTTTGTTTATTTCATTTAACTTTATACTGCACAGTAATGTCCTTTTCTAGATTGTAGATTTATTCAAGATATAAGGCCTTTTGCCTCTAAGTTATTGGGACACAGATGGGTCATTTGTGCATGACCTCTTTTTTTCTAATAGTTGCCAAAAAGTTCAGACATTTATGTCCTTATCTCAACAACAACGGATACCTTTCGCTGCATTTTCCAAATTCTGTTAAATTTTATCTCGGAAAACCTGGATTACAATTATTCGACCTAACTGAATTTTGGCAGAATGCATCTGCAGGTTAGTGGAAATATATAAGTTAAATTTAGTAAAAATAAATTGACTAGTTTCAAAGATATAGCATTTTTAATAAGAAAATGTGTAATTTGTCATAGAAAAACTCGACTCTCAGAACTAGTCAAAGAACGTAGCCTCCAGGCAATATTTTCCAATAAATTAAAATAATTTCGTTATGAAAATTGTCTAAAATACAATTAATTCGGTGAAGTAAACGTGGATCGTGTGTTGGTAGAAGAACAGTGTTCGAGAGAGTGCTTGCAAAAATTTGGCGATTAAAATTTATTTGTAATTTTGGAGATTACTTCTGTCAAAATTAAAGGAATAACCAGATGACATTTAAAGATATTTTAGACTATTGATATTTTAAATTGTCTTAAACAGAGCCACAAGCAAGCTCTTTGTATGTCAGTAGTTTTAGTCATTCGAAAAATATACTACACTAATTATTACATACTATTAAGTAATTATTTCTCATAAACCTAACTAGACCGGTAGGTATTTACTTTGTTGTTGCTGGACCCCGCAGTTCTCTTTTAAAAATTATTAAAAATTTATTATACTCTTAGATATATTTGAATGCCAGTGTAATAAAAGTAGGTCTATGTTCATTTACCGCCTTCTATAAAGATATTTATTTTTATTTTTAGTGAATTTTCATAGAAAAATTCACTTATGATGAGATCTCGACTTTTGAATTTAAAAAAAATTTCTTTAAATGAGTGCGTCATAGGCCCCAAAGAACATATTCTGCGTGGTTTTTTCAATTTTCATGTTTTATAATTACACACACACAATATATATATATATATATATATATATATATATATATATATATATATATATATATATATATATATATATATATACCGATAACTTAAATAATAATCAGTCGATTTTGATAAAAATTGTCAGATGTTTTCCTTTAGTAAGTGGCTTGGATTAGTTCGTTAGCCAGGAAAATCGGCACAGTTCTTTGGGCAAAATATTGGGTTTTCTTTAAAGAAAACTTATCCCCGAATATAACAAAGCTGCGGCAACGAACTTTGATACACAGGTTTATATTGCCAAAGGTAGGTATGCTATGTGTCAGTATTTAGATCTCTAAAAAATGCACAGACTTTTTTTTAATAATGATATCTATAGCCCGTAATAAATTAAGTTAAATATAAACCTAGTAGCAATTAAATAAATTATATTTTTAACCCAAAATTTGGCAAACCACCATAGGCCAATGAAAATAAATAATCAGGTACCTATCCAACGTAGGTTATAGATAAGAACGGAAAGCTGTTTTCGCTCTTTTTTGTTATCACAGCATAAGAAACATTCTTATGCTGTGCTGTTATTTTTTGCAAAACTAACCACGGTAGATACTACTTTAGTTTTTACTTCGGATATACATTTTACTCCGAAGTAAAAACAAAAGTCACAAATTATTATCACACGATCGAGTTTGTGATTTATTTTATATTTTCGATGCATCTGAACAATGGAGAAAAATAGTTATATCTAATAATGTAGGTACTAAGCAAGAAATTAATTTATATCTTACCTATTATTATCTTCTATTTCTTCCCTTTCATCCTCTATCTTATCTTCCACATGATGTTTTGTAGTCGCCAACAAAGATTCAACACTAAATGATATCTTAGATTTAATATCAGTCCTAGTTTCTTCCATGATTTCACTAATTTTCACAATCCGACGAATAAAACAGTTCAGTTGGGACTACTAAGACGAAACTCACCGTTTAAAATAACATAAAGCCAATTTTACTTCATTAATCATCAAAACAAAAGAACTGTGATATATTTAAACGTCCATACCACTGAATGTTATGTTAATTTGTGTCACGTTGAAGATATAAACCTTCTGGTGTCCAGAAGTTGTTTTTTTGTGATGTTGCTTGGTGAATGTATGGAAGTGTACTGAAAAGTTGGTTGGAAGGTATCGAGGACGTAGATCCCCATGGTATAATAGGCGTGGCCGAACTGTAGGAAGCACCGCCCACTGTTTATTACCCAAATAAAGCTTAGAATTGATGACCCTTGGCTGAATCTTGGCGCTGAGTGACATACCGAGCGTGATTTTGTCATATTATATTATTTGTCGGGTATATCTGCTGTATTAATTTAAATTGATTATGTTTTAGTTGGGCAGATACGAAACGATTACAGCTATGCCATCGTTCCCTGAAAATTCAGTCATCTACTAATTTATTTAGATCATCCATGATTTAAAATTATGGTGCTAGATACGAATTAGTGTCAATGTGTGTGTAAATAAATAAATAAATCAATATATATATATATATATATATATATATATATATATATATATATATATATATATATATATATATATATATATATATATATATATATATATATATATATATTAGACGCCATTATTATATTAGTTTCTGGTTATTATTAGAGATGCGATGACAAACTAATAGACATGATTTTAAGATCGTACAAATCCGTCTCCAGTTTTCAGGAATACCTATTAAGTTCTTCTAAAATTACCAAAGAAGAAAAAATCCTATTTGTCGATTTTATTAATAAGCCCTAATCAAGTAGCTACATTTTTCTTAAATCTGAAAAAATATTTTGGCCTGCCAAAAAAAAAACGGGCTAATCGATTAGTGAGTTTTATTTTTTAATGTCACTAAATCATGCCTAAGTAATTCCAACCTTATCTGTTAAATAAGTTGTATTAGTGAATTTTCGTAGAAAAAAATCACTAATGTGGAGATTTCGACTTTTGAATTTTGAAAAATTTTTTGCAAATGAGCGCGAACTAGGACCACCCATAACCGAACCGGGGTCAGTTTCACATTATATATATATATATATATATATATATATATATATATATATATATATATATATATATATATATATATATATATATATATATAATTTATCACATAGCCGATTTTGATAAAATTTGGCATGTACTTTTCTTTTGTAAGTGGCTTGGATAAATTCGTTAGTTAGGAAAATGGGACGAGGTTTTCTAGGAAAATTTTGAGTTTTCATTCGAAAAAAAAATGTATTTAAAAAAGAAAAAGGTATGATAAGAAAATTTGGTAGGTAGGTTCACGATATAAAAAATAAACTATACACCAAAATCTAGATTTCTATGTTACAAGACAAAAAAGGTATAATAAAATATTTTGTTCTAGATTCTTTCTATCAAAATTCACTACCATAACGCACTTGCTGCGTCCAGGCTTTTTAATTTTTAGCTGATACAATTCTTAATGCGACTGTAAACGCATATCCTTTTTTTTTAAGTTTTATTTGTAGTATATATATATATATATATATATATATATATATATATATATATATATATATATATATATATATATGTATATATATATGTATATATATATATATATATATATATATATATATATATATATATATATATATATATATATATATATGTATATATATATATATATATATATATATATATATATATATATATATATATATATATATAATAAATTCAGTACCCAAAAACGTGGATCAGTTTTTCGGAGAAAATTTTGGGTTTTTTGAGAAAAATTTGGCATCATCTAAAATAACAAATCTAGTGCAAACAAATTTCTACTATGTAGTTATAAAACGTATCCTACATACCTAAATTCAGATGACCAAGCTAAAAGGAAAAAGTTTTATTTATTTAAAATAAAAAATAGGTGCTACTGGTGATCAGAGAAGAGCTTTTAACAAAATCTATTTAATGTTACAGACAAAGAACAAATTGTCTTGTCAAAAGAAGTATCAGAAAAATTACTTCGAATATACCTAATAGCTATTCTACTTAAAACGTCGAAGTCGCGATTTGAATCGTTAGAATGGGCGATTTTTAAACAAAGATTCTGAAACGGAGAAATGTGGTGAGAAGTGTGTTTCACAAAGCCTCAAGTTTCTGCTTTAATCACCATTGTCCTTCATTTTACTAAAATATTAGCACAACATTAATTTCAAATAGACCATTTCTTTGATGCTTTAGCAGTAGTTTAAGTTATATAGTCTATAATTTAATAGTCAAATGTTGTTTTATTTTACGAAATGAATTTGAAAAAGTCCCTTTCTTCAGGCAATAAATCCATAAAGAGAAAAACCGTATACTTATTCAGTAGTAAAAGTTTGGGCGTAATAAGTACCTACGGTATGGTACCTCCCATTTTCATAAACAATTTTTTAAACTTTCTTAGTTCATTTTTTATTACATTATTATGAAAAATGATAAAGTTAGAAATTTGGTAAGTGAGTAGTCTATATAGAGACTATAGCTCATCCCAAATTTAGAGTTCGTTTCTTCATGGACAACCAAATTCTCAACATTAAAAAAAAAGTATGAGATTTCATCTGCATCACCGATTAAACTACAATTTCCACGTCCCTGGTGGTCACTTGTGATGAAGTTAGGAATCAGATTTTAAAAAATGTTAAATTTTTATTTAAATAACCGTTATTATTGAGCAAATTTCACAAGAAAAATAACGATTAAAATATCTAAATTAACGATGGTACAAAGAACTTAAGGAATAATAAATTTAATTGCTTATTACATAAAATAAAAAAACCTAGATACTTGATACAAATATCAAATGAAATTTCAAGGTGACAGACAGGTTATTTAGCCTCTTATTTCTGACAGCTTGTGACATGGCTATTTTTCCGCTAATATTTATTTTTACAAGTACAATTTGGAGAATACAATTCATTACAATACAGTTTTCACTCATTTCTCTTTACATCCATGATTTCAAATTTGAGTGAAGAATTAAATAATAACTTTTTACATTTTCTTTTCAATTTTAATCACATGTTATAATATTAGAATTTTATGTACCTATTTTATCAGCAATTTTTTATTTAAAAATTACTTATTTACCAACTTTTCCCAGAAATTTTCTTTTAGTGTTTTTGTAGAAATCATGTTTCATCAAATTTTGGTGAAATGTTAGTAACTGATAGGTATATTAAGGTATAATAATAAATTATTCCAAAAGAAAATGTTTTCGAATTTTCGTGAAGTAAGTTTGTTAAGAAAATTTCTGTGTAAAAACTTTTAAGCAAAGTTTTGGAAAAAAAATTCTACATAATTATCGTGTAGCATTTCTTAGGCGAATTTAGTTTAAAAAAAAAGCGGTTTGAAAATTTTCATGTAGGTAGGTAGGTAGGTAAATCTTTTTTTGTAATTTTTGTCAAAGAGATTTTTGTGAATAATTATATGTTGACAGGTGTAGTTTTTGTGTATGTTGCTTGAATAGGTTCGCTGGCAAGAAAAATCGGACCAGTTTTTTGGAATATTTAAGTCCGTTTTAAACAATAAAGTTATTTTGATAATATATGGTTTATGGTCTCTACCTATACACTACCTATCAAATTGGTTGACTTTCATTAAAAAATGAATTTTGCATCTTAGAGATTTAAAGTTTATTTTGGTATGTACTTTACTTTTTATAACCTAAATGTAGTATCAAATTGGTTTACCCCAGCTTTGTTATTATCGGAGAAAAAAATTCCGAAGGAAACCCAAAATTTTCTTGGAAAACCTGGTCCGAATTTCCTGGATAACGAACTTATTCAAGTCACTTACAAAACGAATGTACCTGCCAAATTTCATCAATATTGGGCTCTATGTTGCTTGAATAGGTTCGCCGGCAAGACAAATCGGACCAGTTTTTTGGAATATTTAAGTCATTTTTAAACAATAAAATTATTATGATAAAATATGGTTTATGGTCTCTACCATAAAGGTATATACACTACCTATCAAATTGGTTGACTTTCATTAAAAAATGAATTTTGCATCTTAGAGATTTAAATTTTATTTTGGTATGTACCTACTTTACTTTTTAAAACCTAAATGTAGTATCAAATTTGTTTACCTCAGCTTTTTTATTACCAGAGATTAAAAAAATTCCGAAGGAAAACCCAAAATTTTCTCAGAAAACCTGGTCCGATTTTCCTAACGAACTTATTCAAGCCACTTACAAAAGGAATGTACCTGCCAAATTTCATCAATATTGGCCTCTGTTAGTTTTTGTGTTATCGATGCGATATATATATATATATATATATATATATATATATATATATATATATATATATATATATATATATATATATATATATTTTCTTTATAAAATAAATCCTTAAAATTTATTGAAGAATTTAATTATTACCTACATTTCAAGTACCTATGTATTTGATTAACAAGATGATATTTAACAAAAGACACAACGTATTTCGACAGCGAAGTGGTCTTCTCTAACCTTCTCTGCTAACTTTAGCGACAGTTACAAATAAAGACAAATTTCGAATTCTCTAAGAGCTGAATTATCATTTTCATTTTCAGAATTATTTAGACGCCTTATGAAGCATAAGTTTTAAAATTAGGTTTTCCGAAATTTACTTAAGAATACCTACATTAAAAAAAATTTCAGGTAAGTGGGGGTTCACTTAGAATCTATTGACAGCAATAATGCTGTCATATACTTTTAGGGTATATTCTGGTTTATAAAGGGCCTGATAAAGTAGTGGTTATAGGATTTTCACAGCCTTTTGGAGATGCAATAAAATTATTTACTAAAAAACAAGTGTTCCCTTATTTATCAAACTTAAATTTATATTATATTTCTTCAATTATAAATTTGTTTTTATCCTTAATGTTGTGAAGAAGAATACCTTTTTTAGGGTTTTTGAGATGTAAGATTTTGAGGGGAAAATTTTCTACTACCGACCATCTACGATTTTTTCCTAAATAAAACAAAACAAATGAAAATTAAAAGCTTTTTTATTTGACCATAAATTTTTATGCTACAACTTCTGTCAACACAAGTATGAGCATAAAATTGAAAAAACTCCAATCAAATTGTTACGAAAGAACAGAATCATCTTCTTTGATCGATATTGTCCATCCCCACGGGAAATGTCGACCAATTAGACAGGTAATATTGATTATGGCGTCATTGTGTTCACATCACATTTAACGCATAATATATTAAAACGTTCTGCACGTTCAACTCCAGTGCATGCAGAATGAGACCATACACCATATCCTTAACATCTCCACCATACCTAATGTTTTCCAACCTGACAACAAACTGTTTTTAGGTTGCGTTGATTTTTTCATATTGGTATTCGTTGTACCACCCTTCTTCTGAACTGCTGCCAAATCTGTTTTAGATCCTTTTAATTATTTTTCTTCTAATTCTTTCTTAAGAGGTAGTGACGTTAGACTTTTGGATTCCTGTTTCTTTCTATTGGTGCTTCTTATTTCTTTGGGTACAAGAGTTGCATGACTATCTTCAAGAGACTTGTTTTTTAACTGTTTAGTTTTCGCCATCTGTTGCTTCAGGATCAAAAGCTGTTACAATCTGTGAATTTGCCTCGTTATTTGACGATGACGAGTGTCGTGCTTGTTGAGAAATTTATTCTAGAATCTCACCATTTTTGGTTGTAGTTATTTCTCGTCTTATGCCACTCCCGGAGCAGGAATATGCCCTTGGATGGAATAATCTTTCAAATCTGGAGTAAGATTTTTATTCTCAGAAGAGAACCTCGGTGGTTCAGAGGTAAGAACGTGTGCCTCTGAACCGAAGAATACTGGGTTCGATCCCGCGGTACGCCTTTCACTTTTTCAGTACAAACTGTAAAATTAACATCAACCCAGGTTCTAGCATTGTATTTGAACAAGTTGAATGTCTGAACGTTCCGCCCTTCGGAGGGGGCGTAAAGCCGTCGGTCCCGTGTCCATGCGATGTTGGGCACGTTAAAGATCCCTACCCTCCTTACAGAAAGACAGGGGTTCGGCAAAATTTTAAGGATAGTGAGGTGAAACTGCTCCCTGGCGTCGGTGATTGGCCATAGTCGCGGAAATAGGCCGACGTTAAAGAAACAAAACACACACACACACATTCTCAGAAGGAACATTCACGAATTTTTCTTTCCCAAATGTATTAAGATTCATGCAATCTGGAATCCTTTTATTTCTTCTTAAGTTGTTGTAACTCGGTTGTAGGCTTGGCAAATAACTGTGTGATTTTTTTCAAAATGATGAGACTTCATGCGCTGGTCGCACTTTTGGTTGCAGACAGCCTTCAACGAACTAAAAACATGTCAAGTCAAGGGGTTGAGGCCGGTCCGATATGCGGACAACAACGAAATGACCACAATGGCATTATAATGACAAAAATTATTGGAATTCAAACTGGAGTGCGTGCAATGATCGTCAATAAGAAGCAGAGCTGTGTTATCTTTCAAAACTCTAATGAAATTTGGAAAGTGACGCAACCACTTCACAAGTAAATGTTCTGTAATCCACCCTGAGCTGAAGCATGATAAACAGCTCCTATGAGCCCATTTCTATCAAGTGTCTCCTTCATTTTTTCCCGTTTGAAGATGAAAGGCGGCGGGACATACAGATCAGAAGCGAAATTAAGCAGGATAATTCCTTTCTTCAATATGTTTTATTTGAAGACGAAGCAATGTGCCATAAAAATAGTAGGTGCCTACTATGAACACACAAAATTTTCATTTCTATTAAATTTTTGTAAACTCATAGACAAACAATATGGTGGTTAAATTTTTGGGGTGAGGGAGACATTATTAAGAAATAATGTTATTGGAACCTACTTTTTCGAAGATAACCTAAACAAAGAAATAAATTTACATTTTTTGGAAAACCATTTTCCGAAATTACTAGAAGACGTACCATTGAAGGTTCGACAGAAAATGTGGATTTTGCATGATGGCGCTCCAGTACACCATAATTTTCAAATTACTGAACATTTAAAACTTCGCAGGAAGCTGGATCAAAAGGGAATAATCGAATAAATGGACTCCTCGATAGCAGGATATCAGTAAAATAAATCTTTTTTTATGGGGTTATAGCTATAAAGCTATAAAGGCAATATCGACTGCTTATGAAACTGTGCACAAGCAAAGGACAAATGATCGCAGGAATTTGTTCTGTGAACAAATACAGCAGATTGTATTACAATTCCAAATTTCGAGAAAAATATATTTTTTTCAGATGAAGTAACTTTTTATGTCAAAGCTACAGGTAATAGATAAAACCGAAGTTACTTGGCTACAGAAGATACCAGGTGGATATGGACACGCATTTTTTTCAAATAAATACTGTAGTTGTAAACGATCCAAATCTAGGTTTCTTTAATTAGATGACAACCGGCGAAAGACATTAGAATGTTCTTCAGATTGAACTAATTCCGTACCTGACCGGCTATATGTACACCAGACCAAGGGTAACCCGCTTTTCAGTTAACCATCATTGTCTCCAGCGGGATGAAACACCTCCCCACTACGCAAGACTTACTAAGATCAGGTGTTTTCACACAGGTGGATTTTAAAAAGAGAAGAGTGACTATCAAATTTTCCTAATATTACCTCTGTATATATTTATTATTATGGGGATATCTAAAATCTTAAGTTTACAAAAACAGAGATAGAGAAAGAGAGAGAGAGAGAGACTGATATAGAAATAGTAGGTATCTACTATGAACACATAAAATGTTCATTTTTATTCAATTTTTAAAACATGCCATATTGTAACTTACAGTCAAACAAGATGGTGGTAAAATTTTTGAGGGGTGTTTTTAAGAAATAACGTTATTCGACCCTACTTTTTCGAAGATAACCTAAACGGAGAAATGTATTTATATTTTTTGGAAAAACATTTGCCGAAATTCCTAGAAGACGTACTATTTTAACGTTCGAGGGAAAGTGTGGATTAATATATAATATTTAAACGCAAGCAAGTAATGGGGAGGGAGCTGGATGCGGGGGTGTTGGGGCTGGGGCAATGAATGAAGTAGAGAGGCTCTTTCAATCAATGAATATTTTTCGATAATTTTATTTATACATTTGAAAAACAAATTTCCACTATTAAAGATACGTACTATTTTGTTTTTTGTGTGTAATTTTTTAAAAATCTTGTATTACATTCTGAAGAGTGATGAACAATTGTTAACGCAGTGCACTCTCTCTCTTTTATAGATATCTGCACGGGCACTGCTCAGAGGAGCTTTCTTCCATAATTCCTCCACCTGCTGCCCCCAACAGATCTACCAGGGGAACAGAGCAGATGCACCCTTTTACTGTCCAGGTCACCAGACATAGAACATCTTGTTATGCCCGCGCTTTTGTCCCGAGTACTTCAAAGTTGTGGAATTCTGTGCCGGCACATGTTTTTTCTTCTCCTCCGAACCTCCAAACCTTCAAGTCCAGAATTAACAAGTTGCCCCTTTCCTCCTTGTCGACACCCACGGTACGTTAGTATTTAGGCTGTAAGCCCTCGTGGTGTGTTGTTGAAATAAAAAATAAATAAAAAAAAACTAAATGTTAATTTCATTTTTTCAATCACATATATTTAATTACTCAGTAATTTCTTAAAAGCTTAAAAAAATTGGTTGTTATAGAATTTTTTGAATTCAAGGTTTGTGGAGGCCCTCAATGTGTGGGGCCCCGGAGTTCCCGCTTCGGTTGCCCCGCCGTGCACCCTGAATAGGGAAATTAATAATAAGTAGTTTAAGACAATGAGTGTAAAAGGTTTTTTGGACAGCGGCCCCAGCTGCGAAAAGAGATATAAAGCTAACCAGTCAACAACTTGGACAAGTAGAATTGTACCTTGTAAGTATTATTACGGATAATGATAAACATCGCAGAGAACTGAGAAGGGGGATCACCTTGAAAAAAAAAGCATTTAGCAAAACAAAATCTGCTTCTATTGGCGAATTTTGATAAAAAAATTCACTATTAGAGAGGTATCGATGGTGAGACTTTCCAAAAATTTTATCAAATGAGCGCAAACTAGGACCTCTAGAACCCATACCGGGGTCAGTTTCAATTTGTATATGTTATTAACATCTTGGACGAGTTCGTTAGCCAGGAAGATTGGTCAAGGTTTTTCGGGAAAATTGTGAGTTTTCTTTCGAAAAAATTTTCTACCTACGAAAATTACAAAGCTTCTTGATGAAATTTGGTGGATATGTTGCATTGAGAAAGACCTTACTACTTACAATAATCCAACTTTCTAGGTTTATATAAAATCGAGTTATGCAAATTTGAAGCATTTAATGAAAATTCGCTACCACAACGCACGTTCTGCGTCCTCAACCTTTTTTTTAAGTTGCACATAAGATAGTGGTTCAGAAAGTAGCAGGTACGTAGATACTGCCATTTAAACCCTGCTTAGATTGTAAAAATCTTGTATAAATATGGAGTGGTTAGAATGGATTTTGGTAGAGAAGGCTGATATCGTCGAGACTTATAATAGCGAACGAGCGCAATGACTGAAACATGAGATGACAGAAGAATGAAATTAAATTTTAGTACGTCAAAATCTTAAGCAGATAACTTTTGGAAAGCATACGTCAAACACCTTTAGACTAAGACTATTCAAATTATGGCAAATAATATATGTACAATATGTGACCTAACTTCTTTATATGAACATATTGAAGGCTCTAATGTATGGGATAGAAAGCTGGATCCTGCAGTAGGATGTGAGGAGAATAGAAGCATTTGAATTGTGGACATACAGAAAAATAAATGTTTGCTAGAAGAGGCGAGTGAAGAAATACGCCTGCTGAAAGAAATTGAGAAAAGAAACACAAAATTTACTGGACATATTCTGATGCATAATAACTTGCTGACAACATTATTTGAAGAACACATACTTGGAAAAAAGGTCGGAGGTAGACAAAGGGAGAAAGTCCTAGAAGCCTTGGCACATTTGATGCGGAAGCAACAACAAAATGAAAAGAGTTGCCGGAGACCATGATTGCGAAGGCAGGGCAACATCGCTACAGGCTTTTGTTTGTGAATAGAATAGTTCTAGGGATTTTACTTAAGGCTTGTTCACTCAATGTGTTTCTTATTCTTTGATATAATTCCTCTAGTAAATTGCTAGTACTACTGTTATAAACTAAACCTGCAATTCTGCATTATAATTAAAATTTTGAAGGAGTTAGTTCAGAAATCAAGCTGGCTGTTTCTGACGTCTTGACCACCCGTCTAGAAATACAACTGCTAGCTCCATCCAATTGATACCAAAAGGTCCGATATTATGTTAAAGGTAAATTATACAAAGATTTCGCTATGGTAGCTCTTAAAATGTACTTTAGGTCATTAAGATTTTCAGAAAAAAATACTTGGTGAAAGAAATCGAAGAACCAAACTATTGGCCATATTTTGAGCGATGATATCTTTCTAACAACATTATTTGAAGAACAAATACTTGGAAAAGGGAACAGCTAGACCAAGAGGAAAACTTTATCAAAATCTTGCCCAATGGATGGAGTGCGGAAGCTACCATCAAAAAGCTGCTGGACACAGGAGGTCGCGGTCGCGACGACAAGGCGACATCGCCCATAGACTGTGATTACCATGAAAATTTAAGAAAGTTTGGGTCGTACTCTATATGCAAAACTAAGTAATTTGCAGAATAGCTATCTATGCCACTATTATTGTCCGGAATAATGCAAACCTACCTATATTTTCTAAATATCAGACTACTCACAATCCCTTTTTTTTATTACAATCCTGATAATGTGACTATATCCAATAAATATAAATTATGACATTAAATACGTGGGTATCTATTCTTTCTATGGGAACAGCATTTATTCAATAACTTCCAAAGCTCTACAAAACGCATACACACATAGTTACATATGTCATGCTTGAATAGCGATACGCTTCGCTATCTCCTTTTACCCGTAACACCTGCTTCGTCCCGTCCTTTTCTATCCCATATGTGTCGTTGAGTAGGCCCTGTTTCATGCTCGGCTTGAACAAGTGAACGATAGCATTAAATTGATTTTATTGCCCCCTCTTTTCGCTGTCGTCCAATCGGAAGGGAGGGGATATCGACACTGGGGCGGGGAGAACTCTTTCAGCTGCCAATCAAAGGGTATCAGATAGGGAGAGGAGGCAGATTCAGTGTTCCCCTATCGTAAATTGCCCCCTACCCATTTCATTTATGTATACAGTCAATTATTCTTGTTGAATGATATTAATTTGTTCCTCACTTTAATTAATTTCAGACATGTATTTTCGTTTTACATGCGAAACTGGGCTACATTGTTTATGTTTTTTGTTATTTAAAGTCAAACAGTAACATAAATTTTGTGGCACTTATCGTCTACGAAACATGGTATATGGTAATTTATATCATGCGACATTATATCATTTTTGTAAATACCTGGTTTTTTCATATTCATAAAATTTGAGTGGAATTTGTCACGTTTTTACTAAGAAAATTAATTTGCCGTATTATTCGCCATGGGTTTAGCTATTTCAAATATTTGTATTACCGACGATACATTTTATTTAACTAGATTTGTTAAAATGGAGGTGCGGTAAATATTTCCCAGAAAGATTTTTGATGAAAACTGGCTACTTTGCCATGATCTCATTTCCTTTTATTAGCGAATTTTCATTAAGAAAATTCGCCAATAGAGAGGTATTGATGGGGACATTTTTATCTGTTTATATAGGTACCTATATACTTCACAAAAATGTTTTTAATATCAAATATGTCTTTTTTTTTAAGAAAGCAGGCATGAAATAACCTATATAGTAGAAACAATGTACCATATTTCATCAAAATCACTTTATTGTTTGAAAATGTACAAACATTTTCCGAAAATAAACTTAAAATATTCCCGAAAAAACTGGTTCCTGGCCAATGAACGTTAGGTTAATAGCAAATTGAGCTATTCAAATTTGAAAATTTAGTAAAAATTTGATACCATAACGCATTTGTTGCGTGAAAGGTAAAATTGAAATCGTTTGCAGAAAAGAACAAGCACCTGTGAAGCCACCGGGAAAGTCTACGGCGGTATTAAGTATGGAACGGCTTCACTAAGTTAGGGCAATAACAAACAACACACATACTAGATCTTTAAGCTAAAAGGCAGCTAGTGCGTTATGAAAGCGAATTATCATAGAAATGATTTACGCAATTTTTTTACGAAAATTATATTTAATAACATAAAAATTTACACCGACCTGGGTTCTACAGGTCTTAGTTCAAGCTCATCTTAAGGAATTTTGCGAAAGTCTGGAATTCGTGATCACGTAATAAGTGAATTTCTTCAACTAAAATTAGAAAATAATCCACAAATGGTCAATCCATAGTTTACAAAAATCAACTAAGAATTTTTTCCACCAAAATTCGCTAAAACATATTATCTCTACAAAAATTGTTAAAAAGAATTCAGAAAAAATGTTACGTAAACATTGCCTGAAAAAGGTGTACGTTAAAAATGTCACCTAGGTACTAAATTCCATAAAATATTTTTCACGAACATTCCCTAAAACAATTTTTTGCAGCGTTATTTATTTTCAGTTCAATTTTTCACGGATTTTACAAAAAAAGTGTCATGTAAAAACTTCGCCAAACATTTTTTCCTCACAAATATTCGAAATAGATATTGCTTCTCTAATTTTTCCAAGAAATTTTGTTATTGGAAAACATTTTGTAGATACATGAGAAACCGTTTATTAAATTAATTAAAAATTATACAATCTAATCCAAATACAAAACGTAGATACTTTTTCTGTGGCTTCACAGAGAAAAATTTTTTGAATGCTTATCACTTTTTTTTCTTTTAACTTATACATCTGAATTTTGGATTATTTTATAAGTTTTATAATAGAAATTTATATAATAATTATTATATAATATCAAATTTGATTCCCATAATTGTGTTTTCTTCAGGATATAATAAAAGTCTGGACGCATCAATTGTGTTATGGTAGTGAATTTTCATAGAAATGACCTGGCACCAAATATTTTTTAAACGTTTTTTTTTCTTGTAACATAGAAATCTAAGTTTGGGTGTATAGTTTACCTTTTATATCGTAAACTTACCTATCAAATTTGGTTACCATAGCTTTTTAATTTTTTGATATAAAGCCTGGGTGGTTCAGTGGTAAGAACGTGTGCCTCTGAACCGAATGGTACTGGGTTCGATCCCCGGGTAATCCTTTCACTTTTTCAGTACAAACAGTACAATTAACACCAACCAAGGTTGTCACATTGTATTTGAGCAAGTTGAATGTCTGCACGTTCCGCCCTTCGGAGGGGGCGTAAAGCCGTCGGTCCTGTGCCCATGCGATGTTGGACACGTTAAAGATCCCTACCCTCCTTACAGCAAGGCAGGGATGCGGCAAAATTTCTAGGATAGTGAGTGAAACTGCTCCCTGGCGGCGGTGATTGGCCATAGTCGCGAAAATAGGCCGACGTTAAAAAATAGAACACACACATTTTTTGAGATAAAAATTTTTCTCGAAAGAAAACTCAAAATTTTCCCGGAAGACGTGGTCCGATTTTACTGGCTAACGAACTTATCCAAGCCACTTACAAAAGGAAGTTACACGCCAAATTTAATCATAATCAACCCACTGTTTTTTGAGTTATATGTGTGACACACACACACACACACACACACAGTATATATATATATATATATATATATATATATATATATATATATATATATATATATATATATATATATACCTATATATATATATATATATATATATATATATATATATATATATATATATATATATATATATATATATATATATATACCGATAACTCAAAAATAATGGTCCGATTTTGATCAAATTTGGCACGTACTTTCCTATTGTAAATGACTCGATACGTTCGTTAGCCGGGAAAATAGAACCTTGTTTTCCGGGAAAATTTAGAGTTTTCTTTCGAAAAAATTTTATCTCAAAAAATAGAATAGAAAAGCTATGGTAACCAAATCTGGTACGTAAGTTAACGATATCAAAAGGAAATTATATACAGAAATTTATATTTCTATATTACAAGAACAAAAGTTATAAAAATATTTGGCGCCAGATCATTTCTATGAAAATGCACTTGCTGCACCCAGACTTTTTCTTGATATCATAATCCTATTGTGATAGCTGATAAATATTATTATAAATATTTCTGAGGATATTAATCGATGTACAGTATAGAAAATTGATATAAAATGAACTCAAAATTTGACTCCCTTATTTGCTTAAAACTGATTTATAAAATTGGAGATTGTTTCTATTTATTGGTTATGAATGGGTTTATTTAGTTAAACTGTGCTACATTTATTATAAAGTTAAATTAGAAGGTTAGTTTTTTTAACTATATTTAATATGGTATAGGCTTTGCTTTGCAGTAAAAGACATCTCTAGAAAATAGTGTTCCTTCAAACAATTACAAATAAGATATGTTAAGCCGAAACCCTAGAAAAAATAATGTTTTGTTTTGTACTCCAAAAGCTTATAAGAACTAAGTGAAGATCATAACCTGTGATGAGCCCTAAGTACCTAAATCACCACAAAACGTCTTTTAAAGAAAGATAGAGTATAATTTTTCATCCTCTGATGACGTCAACTTTGTTAGTGAAACGTTCGTAAACAGACTTTTTTTCATCCTCTGATGACGCTAACTTTGTTAGTAAAATGCGCATCAGGTCTTTAAAAGATGTCCTAATTTGGGTTTTCCAAGTGTACTTATTTGCTTAAAGTGAATCTTTGTTTTGAATTTGATTGCACAAACTTTAGTATGTAACATATCATTAACGAATAAATTTTGGTTAACAGCATAAAAACTTGCAGATGCTAATAAAAAAAAACGGAAATCTATTTTCACTTTAGCAGTTTTTAATCATATGTTACATTCCAGAGGGGAACACTTGGAGGTATTTGAGCAACCACACCACCTAAAACAAAGAGAACAAACACACACAAAAGCAAATTTACACAAAATGTTATAAAATAAACAAGTTTATACCGAAAAATGTTTATACACACCTACCTACTAACCTAATGTAAAAAAAATAATCAAATTTAACGTGTATTAACTTGCTGCTTCAAATAGAAAGATTACCGCTGAAAGAAAGTAATATAATTAGAACTGGAAAAGAAAACAACGATTGAACCTGAAAAAAAAACAACAGTTAGCAAATAAGTATCTACACTTTGGAGAATTCAATTCACCAAGATATATTTTTAAGACGTGACGATCAGTTCCCTAACTAAGTTAGCTTTAATAAAGGATGCCTAATCTAGAATTCCGATTATTCTTAATACCAGGAAAGCATCTGGCCTTGACGAGATCCCAGCAATTGTTCTCAAAAAATGCACACCAGAACTTGCTCCTGTCCTGACTCGTCTGTTTCAGACATCCTGGAAAACTGCTCGAGTATAACCCATCCCCAAGAAAGGATCCAAAGCGCTTCCTAGCAACTACAGGCCTATTTCTCTCCTTTCAATCGTCTCTAAAGTGATGGAAAAGTATATAAATACCGAATTACTAAAATTTCTTGAAAAACACAGTCTAATCCACGACAGGCAGTATGGATTCCGTCAGCGCAGATCGACTGCCGACCTCCTTTTCTTTGTCACCCATTTTGGAACAAGTCTATGGAACTATACGGTGAATCCCAGATTGTCGCTCTAGACATATCCAAAGCATTCGACCAGGTCTGGCACGCAGCACTACTTAATAAACTTCCGGCCTATGGCCTACCACCAAAACTTTGTACCTGGACAGAAAATTTCCTATCCAACAGGAGCATTTCTGTTGTTGTGAATGGCCATTCCTCTAAACTTTATCCAATTAATGCAGGAGTTCCTCAAGGTTCAGCTTTATCCCCTACTTTGTTTCTTTTCCACATCAATGACCTCCTCTCTAGCACACCCAACCCAGTTCACAGTTACGCAGACGACAGCACCCTTCACTCAAATATACAATATTCTAAGCCTGTCTCTTTAACCCAATTAGATGAGGATCGCCGACTCATGGAGGGTTCTGCCTCCGTGGATCTCCAAAAAATATTGGACTGGGGAAGTAGAAATATTGTACAATTCAACCCCACCAAATCTCAGTCTTGCTTTCTTTCTCATAAGAGATACACCAGCCCTAGACCCATCACAATGAACAACCAAGTTATTGAAAGTAATGAGTCCTTTTCTCTTGTTGGCATTTCTGTGGATCAAAATCTTAATCGGCACCAACATGTCACATCCATTGCAGAAGCGGCTGCTAAGAAATTAGGTTTCCTCTTCCGGGCTCGCAAATACTTTTCACCGGCTAATCTCTATACCTTATATACGTCACAACACAAGTAAGGCCAAACCTCGAATACTGCTCCAACATCTGGGGTGCAGCTGCCGCTTCTACACTCGCTATCCTGGACTCCATTCAAAAGAGAGCTCTACGTCTCATCGGTGAGCCTACCCTCACCCAAAGGCTGCCATCCCTTGCCCACCGACGTGCCGTTGGTGACCTATCTCTCTTTTATAGATATCTGCAAGGTCACTGCTCAGAGGAGCTTCCCTCCATAGTTCCCCCACATGCTGCCCCCAACAGGTCTACCAGGGGAACAGAGCGAATGCACCCTTTTACTGTCCAGGTCACCAGACATAGAACATCTTGTTATGCTCGCTCTTTTGTCCCGAGGACTTCCAAGTTGTGGAATTCCTTGCCGGCACATGTTTTTCCTTCTCCTCCGAACCTCCAAACCTTCAAGTCCAGAATTAACAAGTTGCGTCTTTCCTCCTTGTCAACACCCACGGTACGATAGTATTTAGGCTGTATGTCCTCGTGGTGTGTTGTTGAAATTAAAAAATATATAAAGAAAATTCACTTTCTGATGCCTTTAACTTTGTTATCGAAACGATCCTCAGGTTTTAAAGATGTGCTGTGGTGAATTTGATTCTCCTGAGTGTACTTTTAAGTGCTCGTCACAGGGTTTGACCTTCACTTAGCAATGGAATACGCAATAATCAACAATAAAATAAATACATTTACTGTAGTGGGTTAAAAAATTGTTAATATCAAAGAAAGAAATTTATCCTCACAAATGGTAAAAGAAAAGCGTTATTAGATAAATATTAAAACATATTTATCCAATATATTAAAAAAACTACAGGGTTATAACTAAAAAGCCAATGAAATGAAAAACTAAAAAGTAAAAACGAAAATTATTAACACGAATTTTTATAACTATAACTTCTGTACCATAAAATCTAAATAATGGTAAAAAAGTCTGGACGCAGCAAGTGCGTTATAGAAGTGAATTTTCATAAAAATATTTTTAATAGCAAATATGTCTCTTTAATGCAAGCAGGCATCAAATTGGTCACCGGTATAACCTAGGAACATATACCATATTTTATCAAAATAACTTGTTTGAAAATGTACAAAAATTATTCGAAAATAAACTTAAAACGTTTCCGAGAACACTCGTTCCCTAGCTGACGAATCTTAGGTTAATAGCAAATTGCGTTATTGAATTTTGAAGCGTTTAACGGAAATTTGCTACCGAAACGCACTTACTGCGTCTCGTTTTTTTCCAGACGTGGATCATATTTAGATGAAAAATGCAAAAATGCAATATGGAGTGTTGAAAAAAAATTGTAGGTATAACCAACGACTTATGGGCCACCCTGTGAAGGTCAAAATAATTTTAAAGATGGAGCTCAAGACACCTTATTGGTAACGTATAAATTTTTTCTCGTATCTTGCATAATAACAAATATATTGAGCTTTACCGTAGATGCCTCACCTGTATATATGTAAACAGAAAGTAAACCCGGATATGGATTCTAATTGGCCTAGTTTGCGCTCATTAAAAAAATTTTTTAGGATTCAAAAGCCGCGGTCTCCTCAATAATGAATTTCTTCTACGTAAATTAGCTAACGATTATAGACCTTTAAACCACAAACTTAACTAAAACTACTTCCAAAACATCAGAGAAAGTATCTATTTGAAATGAATTTTCTGGACATATTTTATTAAAATAAAGGGCAATGATGGTTGAAGCTGAAACTTAAGGGTTTGCAGAACACTCTTTACATAATCCGTATTTCTTTTAGGTTCTTTGCCTAAATGTTGCCAATTTTGACGTTTTAAATCGCGATTTTTTACTCCAACATATAAAATTGAAATTCACCCTGGATATGGGTTCTAGGGGGCCTAGTTCGCGCTCATTTAAAGAAATTTTTTCTAAATTCGAAAGTCGGGATCTCCTCGTTACTGAATTTAAAAAAAAATTTAACTAAAACAAGCACTTGTGAAGCCACGGGAAAAGTTTTCTATGAAAATTCACTAAAAGGCATTTACTTATGTTTGTTATATAAACAAACTAATACGTTAAGTACACTTAAAGAACCCAAATCACCACAACACATCTTTTTAAAGACCTGACGATCGTTTCACTAACAAAGTTAGCGTTATGAGAAGATGAAAAATTCTAACTAGTTACTACTAATATCTTATCTTTTATACTGAATCTTAGGGGATTTAAATCGTACGCAGATTTTCTGTGTATTGCCGGACGAATTTCTTGAACTTCCTTTATTAGTTTACCTGACAGATTTGGAAATGTTTATCTGATTCAAAGACAGCGTCAATAGAGGACTGGAGATCAGTGGCGCCGTTCGGTTTAAGGAACTTTTGTTATTTATTGCTCTATAAATATAGGTGCTCCCATACGCATCAAGCATCGCTTGCTGTCTTACCTCTTTGATACGTTTAAATTTTCCTTATCAATGTGGTGGTTATTATCCCAAATATGTTGTGTCACGCATGACTTGTCCACACTACCGTATCTCTAATGTGCCAGCTGTTCACGAAATCTAATCCTTATGGTTCTCTTAGTGTGCCCAACGTATTTAGGATTACAATATTTACAACCTATCTCATAGATACTTGATATTCCAGATGCTAATCTATATCTTTCGCATTACCTAACAAATTTCTTACATTATTTTTTTTGTCGAAAAAGTTAACTGCAAATTGGCTTTTTTAAAAATGCTCCCAGGACCCTTTGTGATGCGCGGCTCAAAAGGTAGGTAAACAAATTTTTTCTTTATTTTATCTTTCGTGAAGGTCGTGCATGCCGCAAACTTTTTTTAATTCTGTGTCTATTAATTAATGTTTCCACTAAGCAATCCGAATACCCGTTATATTTAGGCACGTTTTTAATGTACTCTAATTCTATACTATATCTACTCTTGCTAAAGGGAAAATTTAACAATATATTTACTAAGAATATTAAACCTGCCGTTTTTTGTGCAAACGTATGATGTGAGTCATTTGGAATGTAACTTAGAGTGGTGGTTTTCTTCCTGTAGACATCGAATTCGAAAGAGTCATTATTTTTTGCCCATCGCCGTGGCAACCCACTTTTTTCATTCATTGCAAACTTATTCATGAGTAGATTTGAGACGGATTTAGAAAATGAAAGTGAGCCTTTTCCTAGAGTATGACCTCGTTATGATATTTTTGAAGTGCTTAACATAAATATATGCAAGGTAGATGATTTTATTAAAATACTGAACTGTCAATTTGATTCAATAAAATTCACCCACGAATTAGTTAAGATTAAACTTCCTTTTCTTGATATACTAGAGTAGACGACATTTTCGCTGTCTGGCCACACGGGAAAGATTCTCTAGACCTTTATTACCTAAATAACATCAACCCCCAAATCTAGTTCACCATGAAAATAGAAAATAATTTTTCGTTGCCTTTTTTTAGATGTACGCATCACTAAAAACCCAATCAGATGATTTTCTTACACTGTGTACCGAAAACCAACCCACACTAATCGTTATCTAATGCTTAATCTCACCATCACCCATCGCAACTAAATTGCGTGGTTCGAACACTATCCCTAATACTATTGGACAACAACTATAAAAAGACAGAATTAAACTTTTTAAGACAGACATTGCTAGAAAACAGATAAGATGACAATCACATACTACTAAACATTAAAAACGAACAACAAACCTCTACACTACAACAAGAACAGACAGTCCACACAACACACAGCGTTTTTACCATACATTAAAGGTGCCACCGACAAAATCAGCCTAATTTTTAGGACCCATAATATCAAAACCATATTTACAACAGAGCAAAAACTGTCAAATCTGGTAAAAACTCCCAACGGTACGATTTCAAACGAATCCCACGGAGTTTACGAAATTCCTTGTTTCGACTGTTCCCGAACTTATATAAGATAAACAAAGAGACGCATCCACAATAGAATATATGAACACACGCTCGCAGTTAGAACATCCGACCCTTCATCGGCATTGGTGATGCATCATATTCATACAGGCTACAAAATAGATTTCGACAATACCAAAACAGTAGTCCCGGTTTACAACTTCAAAAACAGAATTATCCGCGAAACAATCGAGACCGAAAACGTCGCGATTGTTTAGATAAGAGAGATGATCGTCTTTGTCTTCCGATTGCTTGGGAACCTATTATATCTTTATTACAAACACACAAAAAGACAATAAATTCAATAGACAATTTTATTGCTCCATTACCTAACTCTACAAATACCTGCAATCCTCTTAATCCTTTAAGCACCGCGACGAATGCCCCTCACTTAATTGACCGTAACCCGACTCATTACACTGATAACGAAGCAGATAGACGAAACAGTACATACAATACAGGACTTGCAATGAACTGCTAGATCTCTCTTAGGCCAGTTGAGTTGAACACAGTGAGACCTTAAAGACAATCTCCGACGAGATTTGGAGAGTAGGCAGATTGAGGCCCCGTAATCAAGCTACAACAACCCAATCCACCTTTTTCCATCGTTCTAAGGGGTAGGCAGATTAGGGCCTTAGAGTTCATGTCCTTACATATTTCATTTAGCTCTTGAAAATGGCTCCAAAACAGGAGCCGAATCGTCGAGTTTTAATAAATTCTGGACGCGGTCCAAGCCGAGAACCAAGTATGTCTTATATATATATATATATATATATATATATATATATATATATATATATATATATATATATATATATATATATATATATATATATATATATATATATATATATATATATATAAGCTTTTTAATCTGCTATTTGTACAGACCTCCAGATCGGAATCTGCTTAGTGCGCTGGATGGCTTTGATGAGCTTCTTTCTTTAATAGTGCCTGCATATGATCATATTGTTTTATTATCAGATATTGACCTACTAAAAACAACACAGCTGTTCTGAAATTTTATGAAATTCTTCACTCGTACGATCTGTTACAACTCATATCGAAGCCGACTAGACTCACGCAAAATTCACAGTCTCTTCTTTACATAGGTATAGTTGAGAAATCGCTAGGTGTATCAGAAGCTGATACAGTCGATACTCATGATATCTCTGATCATTGTCTTGTATATTGCATATTATCTTTGGCTAAAGCAGAATCATTAAAATGACAGTATCATACCTTTCGAAGTTACAAAAATTTTAATAATAATCAATTCAAAAGTGATTTGTCTGCAGTAGACTGGATGCATTATTATCCCATTGATTGGCAAAATTATAAACTAATTAGAAACCGAACTACAAATGCCATTAAAAAAACTTACATTTGCGGAGCGTATGCTGTCTGAGAGTGAAAATAATAGGACGGCTTGGTCTTTGGCTAATAGATTTGGCATTATTACAAAAAAAGACAATATGTTACCATCACATTTGAGTGACGCAAACAAAATAAATCAATACCTCACGTCTATTAACATTAGTAAGGCTGATATTAGAGGATTAAAAACATATTACAATAGTAATATTAACAAAATGCAAATAACTTCCATTTTAAGCTTGTCAATGAGACAGATATTAAGAGGCATATAGCCTCAATAAAAACAAAAGCTGAAGGTTTTGATGGTGTGAGTATCGACATGATTCACCTATGTCTCCCAGAAAGTCTCCCTCAGCTGCTTCATCTTGTAAACTTTTGTATTGAGACAAAGTGTTTTCACAAAGTTTGGAAAGTTGCAAAGGTTTTCATGTTTCCAAAAGGAAATAATCCAACTGAGTTTAATCATTTAAGACCTATAAGCATTTTCCCAGTTCTTTCAAAATTATTGGAGAAAGTGATGTCCGAGCAGATAACTTCTTACCTTGGGGACAACAACATCTTGCCAAATGTACAGTCCGGATTTGTTAGGGGCAGGTCCACCACAACAGCATTAGCAAATATTAGTGATGACATCCTCACAGCTAACGATAAAAATCAAGTTACAGCTTTGGTATTGCTAGACTACAGTAAAGCTTTTGATACGATCAGTCATGAACTATTGTGCTCAAAGTTACAATATATTGGTTCCCATCATGACGCCGTTCAGTTTATAGAGAGTTACTTTTTAGATAGGGCACAGAGGGTTTTCTACGGGTCGGATGTATTGGAGTCTTTGAGTTTATTAAAAGGAGTTCCACAGGGCTCTATCTTGGGTCCCCCTTTATTCAATAATTATACGTTTGATTTTCAAGAACAAATAATCTCGAGCAAAGTACACTTCTATGCCGATGATAATCTTTACAAATCCTGTCCTGTCGAAAATGCCTTAGACGCTATAGCAAGTTTAAATGCAGACCTTGATAGGTTAGTCACGACAGCAAAGAAGCATGATCTTGCGATAAGTGTCAGTAAGTGTTGCGTACTTTATTTGGGCAGGAAGGTCAGTAGGAATAGGGTTTGTTCTCAAAATATTGATATTTTGATAGATGTGAGTCGCTTGGAAGCAAAACAATCTGCAAAGACTCTTGGTCTCATAATAGAAAACAATTTAAAATTTTCTGATCACGTCACTAATCTTCGTAGAGCTAGCTTTGGCCTATTGAAATATTTTTATAGTCACCGAAATTGCCTTCCAGTGAAAGTAAAAGCTCTCTTGGTAAACTCGATGATTCTCTCGCGCTTTAACCATGCTGATGTTGTGTATGGACCTGCCCTTGACAGTTGGGATCGGCAAAGAATAGAAAAGGTTCAGAAGTCATGTTTACGGTTCATCTTTAATCTAAAAAGAACAGATCGCGTTTCTTATAAGTCAAAAGAATTAGATTGACTGAATATGAAGAATCGCTGGAAAGTACATCTTCTTTACTTAACTCACAGGATTGTCCTCGGGGCGGGGCCTGATTACCTACATCAGAAGCTCTGTTTTCGGAAACAAATACATTCGCTCAATACAAGACATGATCACTTGTTTGCCATACCTGAATATTATACGAGCCAATATCGGGGCTCTTTTTCCTATGTTGCACCACATCTGTATAATAAAATACCTTTTAAACATACTTTATGTTCTCTGCCAGGGTTTCGGAGATATGTTACAGATTTTTATAAAAATAGTCAGTTTGCGTAGTGTAGTTATAATAAATCATATTCATCTTTAAGAATTCCTTTCTTTCAGCTAAATTTAAGGCTCACAATTGTCAATGTTTTGTTGTTACATTGTTTTGTTGTTTTGGATACTAAGGCATTTATAATTTGTTTATTTTGTAATTCCTACATTTTAAGTTATCTTTTAAGGGTCAAGTGGAAGAAAATTGTAAAATTGACTTCGCCGTAATAAAGACTCCTTATTATTATTATATTATTATTATGTATAAACACCGACTCCGGACTTGGGTTCTAGCGGTCTAGTTCGCGCTCATATGAAAAAAAAAATACAAACTCTCACAATCGATACCTTTCTATGCGTCAATTTTTTTAAATAAAAATTCACTAAAACATAAATATTAAAGCTAGGGGTTCTAGTTCGCGCTCATTTGTAGAACTTTTTTCAAAATTTAAAAGTCGCGATCTTTCCATTAGTGATTTTTTTTCCACGAATGTTCACTAAACAGTAGGTAAGTGTTGTATTTAAAAAAGTCTGGACGCAGCAAGTGGCCCAAAATATTTTGTATCACTTTTTTTATTGTAACATAGAAATCTAAATTTTGGCGTATTGTTTCCTTTTTATATCATAAACCTACCTACCAAATTTGGTTACATAATGCACTTGCTGCGTCCAGACTTTTTTAAATACAACACCATTGATAAACATATAAGAATTAAAATTGATCCCGGGTATGGATTCTGGGGTCCTAGTTCGTGCACATTTAACAAGATTTTCAAAATTCAATAGTCGGAATCTCCCTATTAGTGATTTTTTTCAACGAAAATTTACTAAAACTAAAAGCAAAGTTCATAGTTATTATTTAAAAAATCGGAAGCATGGAAATATTGGCGATGCCATTATTGAATTGGAACTTATTAACAACCCTGTTACAGCAAATTTTAATTTTTTTCATGTTCACTGACTTTTGAATCTCTCTCTCTCTCTCTCTCTCTCTATATATATATATATATATATATATATATATATATATATATATATATATATATATATATATATATATATATATACATATATATATACATTTCCTTAAAAATTCGATCTCTAAACATTTGTAGAAATATCCCTTTACCTACACCTTATTGTGAAAACAGTGACACTTAGGAATGTGTGAACAATACGCAGCTTAAACAGCTCAGCTTAGTAATCCCACTCTCTAATAAGATTAGAACAAACGCACAAAATAAATGCCAGCTTAGAAAAAAATCCCATTAAAAATACAACAAAATCCAATTTTGAGAACAAAACAGTGTAATAAGTTCTCTGTGTTCTGGGAAAATTTTAATCTCCAAAGTTTGCTACCTCGCAGCTTATTTGCATTCTGAATATTTGACAGATTTCAAGATATACAAGTTGAAAGAGTTAAATTTTCTGTCTATAAACCTCAGCAGGTTGTTTGGAGAATAAATACAGGATGTTTCGCACGTGCCTGAATCAGATTTTAATCTTAAGTCAGGTGTTGAAGAAAAAAATCTCATGGGAATAACGAGGTGTGTGTTCCAGTGGACAGTTTATGGAAGAGAATGTCCTATTGACTAGCCTCTGACAACTGACAATCATACAAATTTCTGTTTTATTCAAGAGAATACTCAAGATGCCCATTTCACAATTCACTTTTAACGAACATGAGGTTACGTGCTAAATTAGTCGATAGCCTATACCTACCTAGATGGTTTGTTAAAATAACTCTGGCGATTTAGACGACTATTTTTAATTAAATACAAGATCTATAAACATACCAAATGTAAAACCGTTCTAATCGATAGCCCATAATTAAATTCTAAATCAACGATTTTACTCAGTTATTATAACTGGCTTTGGAAAAAAATGTATAGTTATAAAAGAGACACGGTTATTTTACAAAATAGAGGTTATATACAAAAAAATCGAGACGAAGCAAGTGGGTGGTGGTAGAGAATTTTCATTAAATGCTTAAAATCTTAAAACTCAATATTTCTTTAAGCTAGCAACTTAAATTTTGTGACACAGTGAAGTCTCCATCAGGGCAATATATCTAACAAATTTCATTACAATCGCTTTGTTATTTTTTTATAGATTATATTTTTTTATGAAAAATTAAAATATTTTTGAGGAAATTGAGGACTGGCTAATGAACTGATCCAAGCTATTAACAAAAGAAAGACATGTGTCAGGTTTAACTAAAATCGGTTATTAATTTTTTGAGTTATCGGTTGGACACACACACACACACACACACACCAATATATTGTTATTATATTATGTTTAATACCTTAAATTATACAATATGTTTATAGAATGAACGGAAGTGAAAAACCCGGTGAATTTAAAACGTTAGCCGGTAGGTGACGCCACTAATCAAAGTAAGAAGCTCCGCCATTTTGATTTTTGCAAAAAGTGACTTAACAAATATGGCGGTTGACGCAAGCGCAAACTCAACTTTTTAATTCTTGGTTAAAGCCCTAAGTGTGGGGTGTTATTTTACTCGGCTTGGCAAGTAGAATTCAAACACGCTTCTGTCTTACCTATTACAAATATAGACGATGTTGTTGATACATCATCAGAACAACAACGAAAACATGGCCCTCTCTTGCCAAACACAGTTAGATGTATCATATGTGGCCCGAGCGGGTGTGGTAAAACAAATGTTATGCTAAGTTTATTGTTTGAACCGAATGGTTTAAAGTTTGATAACGTGTATGTATATTCAAAGTCTCTATATCAACCCAAATACAAGATGTTAAAGGATGTGTTGAAGGCAACAAAAGATGTTGGTTACTATCCATATAGTGAAAACGATGAAATATTAGATCCATCAGAAGCTTTGGGTAACTCTGTGTTTATATTTGATGATGTAGCTTGTGAAAAACATGATAAAATCAGAGCATACTTTAGTATGGGGAGACATAAGAATATTGATTCGTTCTATCTCTGTCAAACATATACTCGAATACCGAAACATCTAATACGTGACAATGCCAATGTGTTGATTCTCTTCAAACAAGACGAAACCAATTTAAAACACATCTACGACGATCATGTAACGACAGATATGGACTTTAAACAATTTAAAAATATATGCTGTGAGTGTTGGAAAGACAATAAGTATGGTGTGTTGGTGATTGTAAAAGAAAACGAAGTCCACAGAGGGAGATATCGAAAAGGATTCGATAGCTACATATTACTCTAATTGATTGCAACCAACAACAACAACAACAAAGAGATGTCTAGCAGGACAACCAACTATCTAACAAGACAGACAACCTGTCTAAAACAACCTGTCTAAAACAACCTGTCTAAAACAACCTGTCTAAAACAACCTGTCTAAACCAACCTGTCTAAACCAACCTGTCTAAAACAACCTGTCTAAAACAACCTGTCTAAAACAACCTGTCTAAAACAACATGTCTAAAACAACCTGTCTAACAACCTGTCTAACAACTAGATAGGAAGACATACAAACAATTCAAAGCTAGTACACCTTAAACCACCAAACTGTTTGCATCTCTTAACACGATCTGAAACAAATATCTTTAGCAAGATGGAGATGATGGGTAAACAAGAGAGAAAAATCAAGAAAAAGATTTTACAACTTGCCGAAAACATTCGAAAAAAACATTTAATTCTTAAGCTTGGTAGAGTTGAGAATGATGAGGTCCTGCAACGTTTATATAAACCAATTGTTGAACCATTAAGTGAAATATCTAAAAACACATCGGTACTTAAACTGCAACCAATAACTGAACAAATCAAAGAAGAAGCTTCTGCTGATGTACCAGAAAATAAACCCAAAGTTGAGTTCCTTAAAGATCATGAAGTTTTTGAAGCTGAACCAGAGGTAGACAAGTTCTGATCTTTAAGGAACTCAACTTTGGGTTTCTTTTCTGGTACATCAGCAGAAGCTTCTTCTTTGATTTGTTCAGTTGTTGTTTGCGTTTTTGTAGAAGGTCACATACATTTGTAGGAGGTCACATACATTTGTAGGAGATCACCAACATTTGTAGAAGGTCACGTACATTTGTATTTGAAAACACATTATTCATTTCCTGTTACATGACTCATTTCCTGTTACATATTGTAGTCGAAATCATAGTTTGCAGTTGTTGCTATGTTGCCATATCTGGTCTTAACATTCTTAGGATTGTTAGCTGTTGCTATGTTGCCATATCTGGTCTTAACATTCTTAGGATTTTCAGCTGTTGTCATGTCTGATCTTAACATTCTTAGGATTTTTGTTTGCTGTCATGTCTGGCATGCCCGGCATTTTTAAAATCTGCTCCCCAAGTCGAGTAAAATGACTCCAAACACCTAAGACTTAGACCAAAAACTCCAAAGTTGGGTTTGCACATGCGTAAATGCCAAATTTGAATTCTACTTGCCAAGCCGAGTAAAATAACACCCCACACTTAGAGCTTTAACCAAGAATTAAAAAGTTGAGTTTGCGCTTGCGTCAACCGCCATATTTGTTAAGTCACTTTTTGCAAAAATCAAAATCGCGGAGCTTCTTACTTTGATTAGTGGCGCCACCTACCGGCTAAAGTTTTAAATTATCCGGGTTTTTCACTTCCGGTCGGCCATCTTGGTCGCCATCTTGGATTAAGTCATCTCATTTGTAGCTTACATTATCCTCAATACAACCGCCATATTTGTTACGTCACCCGCATGCTCAGTAGCGGGAGGTGGGAGGTGGAAGCTGGGAGGTGGTTCCAGAACGAATCATCTATACCTACTGTCAAATATTCTTTGTCTCAAATATTTCTGTAAATCCAAGAAAATTTGGGTACTCAAACCATTGTTTTATTGTACAAAACATCTCTATAAGGTGAAGTTGAAAAAATGAATGTATGTTGTCAGACGTTGATTCTACAGAACGCCAAACATAACCTTCATATAGACTTTGCCAGGCAATTAATATTTACGATTTCCTTTCTATTATGCACTCTACGAGGATATTCCGACATCATGTAGTACAAAACAGATATTCTGCTTCTGACATTACAATAATAAGGCATTAAGTATGTGGAAATTAGTTAAGAAAGCCAATAGCTATTTCTGACCATCTTTAAGTTTGAAACATTTTATGTATCTAGAGTGCCCCCCGTCAGCTCTTTTAAATTCAAATTGTCGTCCACTTCTTTTAGTTCAGTATCGCAACATCTTTATTTTATATTACGTAGAGAATTTTAATATCTGTTCCGATTTACCATGAGCAATAATAAAAAGTTAAAGTGCCTGTCGGTGCAAGAAAAATTAAATGTTTTAAAAGAAGAAGATAAGTATCTTTTTAAGAAAAAGGATATAGCAAAAAAATTTGGCATTCCACCAAATACACTATCCACAATTCTGAAGAACCGTCACAAACTCGAACATGGCTTGAAGGAAAATTGTGTAACTACCTCTCAAAAAGAATAAAGGCCTGTGTATATGCTGATGTTGACGAAGCGATGTTACAGTGGATCACTGCTGCCCGCGTTAAAAATTTACCGTTACCTATGCCAATTATCCGACAAATAGAAAATTTAAACCAGGAGATTTGGTCGGCCACTTAAAAATTAGTCCACTAGAGCCACTCGACAAACCAACAGATCAAATGCCAGGTAAACTGGACTTCATAGTCCCATTTGACGTGGTCATAAGTGACCGCCAGGCATAGGACACATGCAGTAAAAGGCCAACAAACAACTCATTAGAATGGTATACAGACGGGTATAAACAAATGGAGAAAACAAGACTGGGAATAAGAGGATCTAACTTTAGACTTGCTAAATCCCTGGAAAAATTTCTACCATCTTCCAAGCAGAAATGTAAATCTCTGTGTACAGGAGTGCATACAAAGAAGAGTCATAAATAGGGATACCTACATCCTCTCAGAGTCAGGCAGTACTAACACCGAGTGTAAACTGACCTGGTACTGCAAAAATCCTTTAAGCAACTGGTTAGGAACAACAAAGTAACTTTGATGCGGGTACCGGGGCATCAAGGTATTGAAGGAAAGCAGATGGCCTTGCGAAACCAGTCTATGTTCCAGAGCACTATTTTGGTTAACAAAAAGCCATGTACGAAATGAACTTGATACTTGGGAGAGGAACCAAATGTTGCCATACTGAAGGAAAACGCCAGGCTTAAGGCAGCCAAAACGGTTCATCACAATATCAACACAGAAGTCTGAACGGTTTCTTGAATTAAATGCGAACGATTTGGGAATAAACACAGGACACTTCCCCGTAAGGCATTACCACTGAAACTGCAGACACTGCACTGAAGCATCAGAAGAAACAGAACATTTCCTATGCGCCTGCATAGCTCAGTTCTGCAAAAGGCTACCTTGGAGGGGTGACCTTAACACCCCAACAAAAAGGTAAAATTGCTCCCAAAAAGATATGACTGCATAAAAATTCTAAACATTTGGACATAAACATTCTAAACTTTTGAGCGACTATCAGAAAAAAAGAGTCCTGTACAAAAGGCCCATTGTGACCGAGCGCTTAGAGGGCAAAGGGCCTGTATTAGAGTAATCTAACGTTTTAGGGTTTGTTTATTAGAAAACTTTCAATTTCATTAAAGATCTAGTATTCTGTGCTAAAATTCAATTAGGGGTTGAATGTGTGGGCGTGGAATATCGGTGACAAAACTTTCGATTTTTTTTTTCTCTAAAACGGCGTAAAAAGTCTGAAAATATATAGAAAACTTGATTCTGGAATACAAATCTTTTCTGTCTGGCGGCCTGTACGTCTGTCTGTTAACAGGCGCAATAACTTTCGACCGAAATGAGATACCATCTTAAAATTTGGTATCCAGTTAGCGCCCGACAAAGGAATTAATTGAGATCTAATTGTTTTTAGGCAAGATCGCTTCAGGGGTAGGGGGACAAATGAGGGGTGAATTGCTGAAAATTAACATTTCTTCGTTAAAACTCGAGTAATATAGCGTTTCAAAAGTTTATGGGTACAGGAATACGAATATTTTCTTTGTTGTCAAGTGATGAACCCTAAATTCATTTCATGTAAATGTCTTTCTGAGGAGGGTAGATTATCACAACTATGTGGAAGTTATGATTCAATTTGCAATACTATTTTAGTAATATCACGTACGAGTAATATTGTACAATTCTTACGAAAATTCACTACTACAACGCACTTGCTGCGTCCAGAATTTTAAAGTTATATGGACTTGCAATGCAGCAAACAGATAAAACTGTGTCTAATTTGAATGTTTAAATTACATACCGACTGTTGCTACACAATTTTTTTAATTTTAAATTCTTAGCTTATGAAAACAAGAACCCCACGCCTGTTAATTATTAGTGAATTTTCATTAAGAAAATTCACTAATAGAGAGGTATTGATGGTGAGACTTTTGGAAAATTTCTTCAAATGAGCGCGAATTTGGGCCACTAGAACCCAAATCCAACGTCAGTTAAAAAGTTTATATATATATATATATATATATATATATATATATATATATATATATATATATATATATATATATATATATATATTTGTGTGTGTGTGAGTGTGTGGTGGGTGGACGGGTATCCAACCGGTTACTCAAAAAATACTTCACCAATATACACCAAATTTGGCAATTCCCTCCATTTTGTTAATAGCTTGGCTGAGACAGTTTTGTCACTCAAATTTTTAGAAAAAAACTCGTTCAAAACGCAAGATCTTTTAAATGCCACCTCCATCTTTCTAGTTTAATTGACAACACCACTATTTGTCATTTGTTAACTGAGAGGAGTCGTGAGAGATACATGTACGTTCTGGGTATAGTGTCGAATTCGATTTCGCTAATACCTTAGAATCCCAGAATATAAAAGAACGACCTATATTCAAAGGTTAATACAAATAGTAGGTAAAGAATAACCCAACTTTTAATTTTAACATAACTTTAACAAATGCCTTCGGGCGTTGACTGTGACTGTAGTATATTATTATTCTAACATCCAATCGACCAAATAAGAAAGTGCACGTGAGTGGTAAGACACGAAGCAACGTGCCGCCACCTAGTTGCGGAACCAAGTAGTATGTTGTCACGCCAGCTCCAAATAAGACAAAGTGTTTAAAAATAGAGACAGTATATAACCAACTAACAATTCAGTAAATTGTTAGGCCTGGTCCATGTCTACCCTAATATAAGGACAAAGTATGTAAGGCTATCTAGCCTTATATACTTTGTATTCTCACTACAATTAGAACCGTAGACCGGTTTCGCTCTAATTAGAGCTCGTCAGTACGGCATACTAATTGTAGCGAAAATACACCTATAAAGTAATACAGCTATGGTAGCCAGCCTTCCAGCACTAAGTGTCTTCGTCTCTTACCACTCATTTAGTGTTGGAAGGCTGGATACCATAGCCGTATTACTTTATAGGTGTATTTTTGCTACAGTTAGTATGCCGTACTGACTTTGCATTCTCACCACATTTAGAACCGTAGACCGGTTTCGCTCTAACTAGAGCTCGTCAGTATGGCATACTAATTGTAGTGAAAATACACCTATAAAGTAATACAGCTATGGTAGCCAGCCTTCCAACACTCACTTTTTTCGTGTCTTACCACTCACTTAGTGTTGGAAGGCTGGCTACCATAGCCGTATTACTTTATAGGTGTATTTTCGCTACAGTTAGTATGCCGTACTGACGAGCTCTAATTAGAGCGAAACCGGTCTAAGGTTCTAATTCTGGTGAGAATGCATCTAGCCTTAAATAAGAAAGTGGTTGGGTACATCAGATTCAGGTTCTTAATTAGTGAAGGTAGGTACTGTATTACCAAAGTGAAACAAAATTATTTCAAGAAGAAATATACCTATCTAAAACCTAGGTACTTATGGTTTTCTATACACTTAGCTTTTACTCTTTATAGAGCATTTGAAGTAAATAAAACTACATTATATCATAAAGCAGTTTAAACTACATAGGTATATAATCAGATGCACAGTGTAAACTATTAAAATTATAATTTTAAAATTTTGTACTGTTTATCTTTACTTCATTGTCAAAAAAGTATGGACACAGTAATAGTAAATAAGTGTTGAAAAGAGTTTAGGTGCAGCAAGTGCGTGATGGTAGCCAATTTTTGTAAAAATATTCCAAATAGTGATAACTCATTAAACTAGAATCTTCAGTTTTGATACATAGTAAAACCAATATAAAGGCCGCGTGGGTACTAGATGTGAAAAATAACTACAAATTTCTTTTGAAAAACCTTTTTTGTTATTTTGCTTGTAGAAACTGGTTAGATTGAGTTGACTAAAATGGACCATCCAAGCGATTAATAAGGAAAAATACCTGCCACCTATATAATTTGGCAGGTGCATTTCTTTTGGAAATAAACATTAGATTTTCGGTAAATTTGCAGTTTAGCACACGGAGGACTTTTAGAAAAAAACCCAGAAACATGCTTAGAAAAATTTCTTGCAAACGGCCTCTAAGAAAATTACAGGACCAGGGGTGAATAGGGGTGCTGGGCGGGGAAGAAAATAAAAAGGAGATGTGAAAGGAAAGTCCGAAAAACCAGCTTAGTTGGACCTCTATAAGCCATTTAACCCATTTGCAGCTACACTTCCTTAAAATCCTGTTTACTTCGCTTGGAACCCTTACCCACCGCAGGTCCCGCGACTTTCTTTGGGGTTGTTCTGAAGAAATTTTACTTGTTTATATTGTTCTTTTTTATTGATTGATGATGGTTGCAGGCATGTAGAAGGGGGAGAAGAATCCCCGTGACGAAGCCGCGGACCAAGATTTTGAATTTATGTTTAAATTGTTACCTCATTTCATTTGTTTAAAATATTTTTCCAAAAATGAATTGGAGGTTGCATTGTTTGTGAGTGAGAGCTACAATATTTATCATTTAAAAAAGTATGTATACAGTAACAGTAGATAAGCGATAAAGAGGGTCTGGGTGCAGCAAGTACGTTGTGGTAGATAATTTTCGTAAAAGGATTCAAATCCGATAACTCAATTTCCCATTAAGCTATAATATTCAATCTTGAGCCATAGTAAAACCTATGTAAAATACCTTTTTGGTTGTTTTGTTTGCAAAAACTAGTTCGATTGGGTTGACTCCAAGATCCATTTAAATTTAAAGAACTATTTTTAATAATATACCTTACAAATAGTGTACAATTCTTATAAAAATTCACTACTATAATGCACTAACTGCGTCCCGAACTTTTTTATGTTTCCTCATGTAGTACCTTTTACATAGAGCATCTAGTCTACAAAATAACTCAGAATTATTAACTTTTTCAGTAAGTAATTCCATTTCAAGTTATTCTAAGTTTACATTCTATAATCTGATCAGCTTTAGTGTACTTTATATTCAAATAAAATTCCATTATCTGTAAGCATTGCTATAAAAATATAGGCTCATGCGCTTGTATTAGAGCGATAAACGTGAAGACTCTCATAAGAATACAGGCAATTTCATGACTTCAGCCAATGTTAACCAACATAAACATAAAGATAAGAACTCTCAAGTATATCTGCACTTCATTATTGCACATTTAAAATAATTCAGACCAATCTAAGCAGTGTTAAATGGCGTAAAAAACGCTGAAAAAAACTTTACTCGTTTACACACCGAATGTAAAAATAACAGAATTAATGTAGCGATCCGCCATAATATTAAATTCATTTTTTCCGCGAAAAACAACAGCCGAACTAAAAGTTTAATTAAAAAATTTCATAGAAATTACCATTCGGGAGTGGTGCAGTTTTATGGGTTGTTGGATCTAGAGCTCCATGGAAAGGGAATAAAAGAGCTAGAATCGTTCGCAGCCGCCTGCGATCGCAGTTGTATGCGCTATATTCAAATGATGCAATATAGAAGTGTAATAATAGTAGTCTGGGCTTATCAACTGTTTTAATGACAGGCATTTACTGTTATCGTCATACAATGACTTTTTCGAATACCGACTTTCATATATATTGGATGTGTAATGGGTTTGGCATGTATCTTTTTGCTCGTCAGTCGATATCGTTGCACAAATTGTACAATTAGATATGTGAAATTGCCATTTCAGTACCTGTTTTATAAATCTAGTTAGAGCGCAGAAATTTTTTTTGGTGTTTGAGTGTCTCTTAGATGTGGCGTTCAAGATTTAAAGCTTGAATACTTACGTTGTTTGGTATTTTTTTAAAGAGCTTTTTAAATTTTCTAGCAACGTTAAAGATAATAGAAAAGATTCGACGCAGCAGGTGCGTCAGGGTAACGAATTTTCCTAAAAACTTTTTAATGGCAAATGTGTTTTTTAAAGAAATACATCAAATTCGGTAAATAGTATAGCCTTTGTAGTAGAAAGAATGTACCATATTTCATCAAATAAACTGTATTTCCTAAATTAACTCAAAATCTTCCAGAAAAAACTGGTGCGATCTTCCTGCCCAACGAACCTATTCAAACAATTTACACAAAAACTTCACCTGCGAAGATATAATTTTTCATGACACACATGGTACACATGAGAGTCTCCTGGTGATAAAAATAATCCATTCCTAATTTCGCTCTAGCGGATAGAGGCCACTGCTTGCCGTACCCCTCGAGTCTTAAAAATTGACCCACTTTTTGTTAGCCTCCCTACGAATTTTTTGCTGCGAAAATAGTATTCTCTTGGATATTCTGAGCGAAAAAATATACTTAATGGAGGACGCTAAAATCATCTGTGTTCGAAATATTTTCTTTTTTAAAAAGAGCTGTGTTGAGTACTGACTAAGAAGTTACAGAGATTAAATATAGTCAAAAAACACATTTCCAAACTTGGTGGGTAACAACACATCAACTTAAAAAAACAGATATTTACAATACTCTTTATTACTTCCACATCGTCACGTGTAGATGTATCGCATCGGCGAAAAAAATTAAAAAAAAATTTTTTTCGCTTAAACGTCGTAAGAAGTATCAAAACATATAGAAAACATGATTTAAGAACGAACATTTTTTGTCAGTCAGTCCTTAGGTATGTCTGTGTGTAGCCACGATAACTTTAGAACGAATTGTGATATCGTCTTCAAATTTGGTATACAGTAAGCACTCGAAATTCCCCTGTGGGTTCGGGGACTAACTACAAGAAGGCCCAAGGTAACTCCTGCCTGTCGTAAGAAGCGACTACTCGAAGTTAAACACTAGCGGGGGTCTTGCCCAAGTGGGCCTGGAGTTGGACGGATATCTTTGGGGAGTGATGTGCACCCGGATTTTGAGGCCTCGACTCTGGGCTTAGAATTGGACAATTGACCTCGCATGGTTGTACCGCCTTGGGTTGAGTGCTGGCGGGTGTCGTGTGTCCAGACGACTCGGAGAGGGTTGAGATCTCTGATGAGTGGTATACACCCGGAGTTTGAGGCCCCCACTGTGTGCTTCAAAACGGACGGTCGGCCTCGCTTGGGTGATGCTCGGGAGCGGGACTCGATGGGATGTGGCACTGGTGGGTGTCAAGTCTAGACGAACCCGGAGGAAAGCTGAGATTTTTAGGGGCGGATTACAACTAGAGATTGAGGCCTCTTCGATGAGCTTCGAAACGGGCAAACGACCTTACTTGGATGTTGCTCGGATACGGGACTTCATGATACTGCCTCGAGTAGAACACTGACAAATGTCTGGTCCAGACGAACTCGGAGAGAAGTTAACTCTCTTTGAGCTTTCAAACGGGCAAGCGATTTCCTTCAGATGGCAGTATAGTTGCCAAACAAAGTTTTACCTCACAAATATCGTCTCCTGCAGTAAGCTCGATTTTTTGAGTGAAATGTAAGCAAACGCTGGCGGGTATAGGGTCTAGACAAACCCGAAGGGCGGTTGAGATCTATAGGGCTGGATTACACCTGGAGACTTGGGCCTACCCTGCGAGTTTCGAAACGGGCTAACGATCTCGCTTGGGTGCTCCTCGAGGGTGGAACTTCATGATACCGCACTGTCGGTCGATCGGTCTGACGGTATGTCGGCATGTACGTCCGTCTGTTAATAGGCGCAATAAATTTCAAACGAATTAAGATATCATCTTCTAATTTGGTATAGAGTTAGCACCTGACAAAGGAACGCTTAGAAGTGTTTTTGGGTAAGATCGCTTCAGGGATAGGGGATAAACAGGGGTAATTTGGTGAAAATTGACATTTTTTCAATAAAATAATAATAATAACAAACGTTCCAAAAGTTTATGGGTACAGGAATACACATCTTTTCTTTGTGATTAAGTCATGGGCCCTAAATTCATTCTATGAGAATGACTTTCTGCAGAGAATAAATTATCACAGCTATGTGGAAGGTATAATTGAATTTGCAGCACTATTTTTTAATTGTAACGAAACCAAAAACAGATAGTAAATCAATCATTTTGATAAAACAAATATAGCGAATAATAGAAAAGTAATAAAACTTCTGACTATCCACTATTATGATTAGGAAAAGAATGATAAGTTATTAACATATTAAATGACAAGTGCCCACAATGGCAACGACACCTGAGAGCTCCCTTTATTTGAATAATATTCCTTTATTTCTAAATAAATTGAAAGTCTTTACACTTTTTTGTGATAATTTATCGCGTTAATAACTGCTTCTAGGCAACACCAAATAAAAAGCCTAGTGTCTGGGCTACAAGCTGGACAAAGAATTGCGCTGCCACGTCTTATCCAGCTTTGGGGAAGTTATTTACTTTGGTAGTTTCACACTTAAGCAAAGAAGTGTTACGGTGCACCGCTTTGCATAAAATACATACTCCGTCTTGAATTTAAAAGTAAATCATCAATGAGATTACCGAACACATTTTGTAGAAAAATTAGGTAGGAATTGTCATTCAGATATGGTGGTAATTCATATGAACCTAAGATATGATTTTTGATTATTCTACACCAACAATTGTTCTTGAATTTATGTTACAAAAGAAGCTCTATTTCCACCCCAGGATTATGATTTATGCTACAAAAAAGATATATTTCCACATCAGGAGTATGATCCGTCCACATATGTTTGTTTATAAAGTTGAATACATCCCAGTGAGTAAAGGTCGCTTCATTTCTAGATAGTATTTTATTTAGAAACAGTGGATCTGTATTTTGCTAGCTTGGATAAGATCGTTACACAGTTTTGCGTTTTGACGCACAAATACTTTTAGAAAAAATTGAAAAAAAAACGCAATATCTTTTAAATTACTACAATTATTACACTAAAACTTGACAAGCAGGTATACCTTGTACAAGTGGTCCTACCTACCAAATTTGAACCCCTTTGAATCAGTAGATCTTGAGTTATAACTAAATAAAAATCAGTAATCTATTATATGACCTGAAATTACCTCTAAATGGATGCCTATAATGTTAAGCAAGGTCAGGCAGATAAATTAGGGTTCCGCTGGTATTGCAAACAAAATCTCAAAATTAAACGGACAGGCTACGAAAATATGACAATAAACTACCAGCGGGGTTGCCATTTACGACAAATCTCATCTTAATCTGTAGATATCAGAAAAAGCCTGGACGCAGCAGGTGCGTTACGGTAGTGAATTTTCATAGAAATGATCTGGCACAAAATATTTCATTATAACTTTTTTTTCTTGTCACATATAAATCTAGATTTTAGTGTGTAGTTTACTTTTTATATCGTAAACCGACCTACCAAATTTGGTTATCATTGCTTTTTTATTTTTTGAGATAAATTTTTTTTTTCTAATGTAAACTCAAAATTTTCTAGGAAAACCTCGTCCGATTTTCCTGACTAACGAACTTATCCAAGCCATTTACAAAAGGAAGGCACGTGCCCATTATTTTTTGAGTTATTGGTGTGATATATATATATATATATATATATATATATATATATATATATATATATATATATCTTTAGGAATATTGCACTACACTGTAATCACTTTTAAATATACACTTTATTTGTTTGCTGTACGTTTGTGATTTCTTATTGGTTTGCGTGGACTGCAGTTTCGAACCGTCCCGGTTCATCATCAGCACGCTACTCTGTAGCGTGCTGATGATGAACCGGGACGGTTCGAAACTGCAGTCCACGCAAACCAATAAGAAATCACAAACGTACAGCAAACAAATAAAGTGTATATATATATATATATATATATATATATATATATATATATATATATATATATATATATATATATATATATATATATGTATGTATGTATGTATGTATATATAAACATATAAAAATTGAAACTGACCCCAGATATGGGTTCTAGGGTTTCTAGTTCGCGCATTCATTTGCAAATTTTTTTTTCAAAATTCAATAGTCGGGATCTCCCCATTGGTGAATTTTTTCTACGAAAATTCACTAAATGTAAATATATAGAAAATTTAATGAAAGTGATTCAATTTGTTCAAAAGCAATCTAGAACTACGCTTTATTATATTATATTTATATTATACATATAAATATTAAGCTTTCTATTTTCACGGTATTTAAAAGCTATCTCAATCTATCTAGTTTAATCTGACAACACCACTATTTGTGATTTGTTAGCTGACAGGAGTCATGAGAGTAACGTGTACGTGCTGCACATAACCTCGAATTCGACTCCGCTCATACCTTAGAAACTCAGAATATCAACTACATATATTCAAAGATTAATAGAAATAGTAGGTAAATAATAACCCAGCTTCTAATTTTAACATCACTTTAACAAATGCCTTCGGGTGTCGACTGTGACTGTAGTGTATTGTGATTCTAACATCCAATTAAACAAATAAAAAAGTGATTGTCTACATCGGATTCATGTCCTTAATCAATGCATGTAGGTACAGAAACAAAATTAGTTCAAGAAGAAATAGATCTACATCAAACTAATGTAAGTAAAATACCGAGGATACCTAGGTACTTATGGTTGCTTTACCCTTAGCTTTTACTCTTTATGGAACATTTTAAGTAAATGAAACTACATAATATCATAAATCAGTTTAACTTACATATATAATCAGATGCACAGTGTAAATTCTTAAAATTATAATTTCAGAATTTTGCACCATTTATATTTATTTCATTTTCAAAAACTATCAGCACAGTAATAATAAATAAGTGTCGGAAAGAGTTTAGGTGCAGTAAGTGCGTTATGGTAGAGAATTTTTGTAAAAATATTTCAAATAGTGATAACTCAATTTCTAATTAAACTAGAATCTTCAGTTTTGACACATAGTAAAACCCATAGAAAGGCAGCGTGGGTACTAGATTTGAAAAATAACTACCAATTTCTTTCGAAAAACCTTTTTTTTTGGTATTTGCTTTGCAGAAACTGGTTCGATTGAGTTTACTAAAATGGATCATTCAAGCGATTAATAAGGAAACATACGGTGACGGTCGACTTTACCGCAACTACATTTCAACGTGATTATAAGTTAAACAATGTGGTATATTTCGTTTTTTATAACCTTTCACTGATGATAAAAGCAATTAAAACGTTTAGATTTACAATAAAAACGTATATTTTTGTACCAGAGGTTATGACTGTTGTTTCGTTGACATATTTCATGCAGATAGGCGTTGTTGTCAGTTTCGAATCTATTTCCTTATTACAGGGTAGTATTTGTCCTCTTTTTTCTTTATGGAAATTTTATGTGGTAACTATGGCACAATGACTTATAAAACTTAAAACGGTTTCAGCTTTTATTTTGACAAGGTGGTGTCTTGTCAGGTCCAGAAAGTCAGGTCGGTGGAAGTGTGCAGATAGGCGTTGTTGTCAGTTTCGAATCTATTTCCTTATTACAGGGTAGTATTTGTCCTCTTTTTTCTTTATGGAAATTTTATGTGGTAACTATGGCACAATGACTTATAAAACTTAAAACGGTTTCAGCTTTTATTTTGACAAGGTGGTGTCTTGTCAGGTCCAGAAAGTCAGGTCGGTGGAAGTGTGCAGATAGGCGTTGTTGTCAGTTTCGAATCTATTTCCTTATTACAGGGTAGTATTTGTCTTCTTTTTTCTTTATGGAAATTTTATGTGGTAACTATGACACAATGACTTATAAAACTTAAAACGGTTTCAGCTTTTATTTTGACAAGGTGGTGTCTTGTCAGGTCCAGAAAGTCAGGTCGGCAGAAGTGTGTGTAAAAAGCATTTAAGATCTTTTGTTGGGTTCAAGGGGCAAAACACTCTTGGACTTTAATATTAAATGTGGCAACGCTGTTGAAAAGTGACAGTTCGAAACTTGAAAATAGTGCATTTTTCATAACTTTAATTATCATTTATTTCTGCTATTTATGTTTTTTCCGTAAATTTTTTTGCAGATTATTTATCTACGTTACGTACTCTTTCTTGTGGTGTGCGCCGTTTTGCTCGATTCCAGTTGCGGTAAAGTCGACCGTCACCAAACATACCTGCCACGTTTTTAATTTAGCAGATACATTCCTTTTGGAAATAAAAATTAAATTTTCGGTAAATTTGCAGTTTAGCGCGCGGGCGACTTTTAGAAAAAATCTGAAACATACTTAGAACCCTTTTTGGATGCACACACTAAAAGAAAAATTTCTTGCCAACGACTCTTAAGAAAGCTACAGGACCAGGAGTGAATAGGGGTGTCGGGCAGGGAAAAAGATAAAAAGGAAATGTGAGCGGAAAGTTCGAAAAAACCAGCTTAGCTGGTCCTCTATAAGCTACCTTTTACCCATTTTGCAGCGATACTTCCTCAAAATCCTGTTTATTCGGGCAAAACCCTTATTCACCGAAGGTCCCTCAACTTTCTTGGGGGTTGTTCCGAAGAAATTTTACTTGTCTATATTGTTCTTGTTTATGCATTGAGGGTGGTTGTAGGCATGTAGAAGTGAGAGGAGAACTCCCGTGACGAAGCCGCGAACCAAGTTTTTAAATTTATTTTTAAATTGTTACCTCATTTCATTTAAGGCTAGATGTATTCTCACTACAATTAGAACCGTAGACCGATTTCGCTCTAATTAGTGCTCATTTCATTTGTTTAAAATATTTTTTCAAAAATGAATTTGAGGTTGCCTTGTTTGTCAGTCTCACATAGAGAACTACAATATTCTATTATTTAAAAAATATGTATGCAGCAACAGTTAATAAGCGATTAAGAGGGTCTGGGTACGTTGTGGTAGAGAATTTTCGTAAAAGATTTCAAATCCAATAACTCAATTTCCCATTAAGCTATAATCTTCAATCTTCAGCCATAGTCAAACCTATGTAAAATACCTTTTTGGTTGTTTTGTTTGAAAAAACTAGTTCGATTGGACTGTCTAAAACAAAACCACCCAAGGTATGAATAAGGAAAAATATCTGCCATATTGATAATTTGGCACGTACATTTGTTTGTAGATAATTAATTTCTTTCTGGAAAACTTTTGTAACTAATGAAGTTTGTAACACAATTCTTTTAAAGCGACTTGCATTATATATATATATATATATATATATATATATATATATATATATATACCAAATTTTAATTTTCTAGCTCCATAGAAAATAGAAAAATATTTAAGTAATCGCTTACTGGGACCTCTAAAACCAATCTCTAATGTCAATTTAAATTTCAAGAATTAGTTTTAATAATATACCGTACTAATAGTGTAAAATTCTTATGAAAATTCACTACAATAATGCACTTGCTGCGTCTATAACTTTTTTATATTTCTTTTCCATACTTCTTTTGCTTTCCTATGGTTTTGTTTTATCATTATTTCAACTGGTTTATGGTTGCTAGGCATTACTTATTCGTCCCTAACATTTCCCCACCTGTCACTTTCTAGTACCAACTTTAGTATTTCTGATGTGATCCATGGTTGCCTTGATACTAATTTTCTCCCACCTAGCAACATTTAGGTAGTTCTCTTCAAACCGTTTTATATTTATGCCCACGGCGCAGATAGTGTTAACATTATTATTATTTTTTATATTCTTTGGAAATGTGCTCTTAGACTTTGATATTTGGCATCTTACTTAATTTCCTGGTGCTTTATATGTACAGATTGTTTTTATAAATATTTCAAAGTTTGGATGGATTATCATTTGATTATTTTCCTCACAAAAACTTATGAGGCCCTCTCTTATTTCATTAATTTCTTCTTATTCAAATTTTCTAGCTACAACACTTTTCACTTGTTCCCAGCAATAAGACACTCCTTTGTAAATATCATGTCTTATTTTCTCACCTTTTTACACAGTGTTTTTAAATTAAACCATATAGAATCACTGAAATTTGAATAAGGATAGCTCTAAAAATACCATATCACATTTTACGACTCATAAGTTACATTTTGACAGTAATATCTAATATATTTAGAAGTTCTTGAAAAAAGATTATTATATGCGAATTTTTAGAATTTCTATCTTTTGTTATTAAGACCACCTGACACAATTTGTGTTGCTGAATCGAATGAACTCATAAAAGCTGACATATTCATTTATTCCACAAATTCAGGTAAAAAACAGCTGAAATCATAAAAAAAGAATACCTACCACCCTTCTATACTTTACAAAGAGTAGCATTAAAATTTGTATGAAATAGTAGAAGTAGATCACAAAAGCACCGACTTTAATATCATACTAATAAAAGTTTTATAGAGTCGTCTATATAAATGTCAAAAGTAATATGTAGGTATAGTTTTGTTACATCTACACTGGACCAGAATTTCTGAATTGAACTATATATAAGAGGGTGGAGCGGATGACATTATGAATAAAAATCTACTGAATGCGATGTGATTCAGAAACTGAATTAAGTCAGCATGATACAGTCGTCTAGAATAGTCGAATCAAAATCTGAGTGGCTGTTTTGTTAGGAATTAGTTATAAGCTTGTTTAAAAATTGCCTTGCTTGAAATCTCCATAGAGACCTTGAGGCCAGCTAAATTAATTTAAAAAACCTGACAGGTTTTTTTACTAGTTTTTAAACCTAGATGCGATGCTCTCATCAAAACTTTTCTTATTTTACCTAATTTTTTTTTTTTTTAGTAAGAGACTATAATAATCTGTTCTTTTTTACGTTTTGTCATTGATGTGTGATATTATATTTAACTACAACTTATTATTTTTACTAAAGATACATTTCTGGAATTAACAAATAAAGCAAATGTTGAGTAATAAATACAGACGTAGATACTTGTCTATGTATTTACATATGGTCTTTTACAACCGTTTTCGCTTTTACGCCACCGTTTGACAAACGAAAATCACCTCACGATGCCGAAAAAGGCCAGACAATTTGTGGAGAAGGTAACAATAATTTGTGAAGCCAGAGAAAAAAGGCCTTACGTTTTCATTCAGTATGAAACGGATTTACAAAGTTAACCCATTAGTACCCAACGTTGCATAAACGAAACATTTCGCAAAAAAATATATCTTTCATATTACCATAGTAAAACAATTTTGAGGCAATATATGCTTTAAAGGACATGATCCTTGGTATTATCTTGATTGAAATTTTATTTGATTACATATAGGAACCTAGTTTTTGCTTAGTCAGATTATAACTAAATATGCTACTTAGTACAATTTGACCAGCCAACAAAAAGAGTGCTGCAAATTGAATCATAAGTTCCACATGGCTGTGATAATTTATTCTCTCCAGAAAGACATGCTCATGAAATCAATTTAGGGCCCATGACTTGACCACAAAGAAAATATTTATATTCCTGTATCTATAAAGTTTTGAACCGTTATATTACTTGCGCTTTATTGAAAAAATGTAAATTTTCACCAAATCACCCATTATTTATCCTCTACCTTCAGGAAGTAGTCTTATACAAAAACAATTCAAAGCGTTGCTTTGTCGGGTGCTAACGAAATACCCAATTTGAAGATGATATCTCAATTCGTTCGAAAGTTATTGCGCACTTGACTTGATTTTGTGTACATTCCTACTATATTATACGACAGCATAATATATATCTATGCTGCGCTAAAACTGTATTTGGGGCCGTTCGTAAAGATACAAATATAGTGTATTTTAATAATTGATTGAATCCCCCAGTTAAATAACAATCACTTGCCAAATTTTTAATTTCATATCGTCTGCCATTTTCCATAATTGCGGCCGAGATTTCACGATTGTTGGTTCGGGTAGTATGATTTATGCCTGGTATATATTTAGTTTGGTTACCGTTGATGTATGGTTTATACCTGTTGTATGAATATAGGCCTGGCAGTGAACTACTTTGTCGGTCGGGCATTGGACTTTAAGCACTAAGTCGTTTCAACGCATGTCTGAGATTTTATTTCTAATTTGGAAAAAAGTCTAAATATTGTGTACAAAGTTACTTAAAATTCACAACATAGGGTTATTGGTACTATTTCTAGCCACGTGTAAAGTCTCATTAGAGTTATTCTGATACTTAAAAGAATATAACGTTTTCAAAAATATTTTTGTATATTTTTGGGGGGAAAATTATAGCTGATATACGAACTTTTTTAATGAAAAGTCGCTAAAATTGCAAGATTCTCTTCACCGATAACTGAAAAAATAATTGGTCGATTTTGATTAAATATGGTGAGTACCTTCCTTTTGCAAATGGCTTGGATAAAATCGTTAGACAGGAAAATCGGCCCAGGTTTTCCCGGAAAATTTTGTGTTTTCTTTCGAAAAAAATTTATATCTCCCGAATTAACAAACTAAGGGAACCAAATTTGGTACGCGGGTTTATATCATTATATGTAAGTTACCTACCAAAATTTAGCTCTGTAGGTCGAAAGACAAACAAGTTATAGGCATTTAAATAAAAATTAATTGGGGTTTTCCTCAAAACGTCAAAGTTGCGATTTAAAACGTCAAAATTGGCAACATTTAGGCAAAGATCTTGAATCTAATACGGGATATGGAACGAAAATGTCTCAAGAAGAATGTTTTATAAACCCCGAAGTCTTAGTTTCAACCGTCATTGTCCTTCATTTTACTAAAATATTTCCAGAAAATTCATTTCAAATAGACCATTTCTCTGATGCTTGGCAGTAGCCTTAGCTATAGAGTTTATCGTTTAATGGTATATAATTTTTGTCGAATTTTCGTAAAAAATCAATAAAGCTCAATATATCCGTTATTATACAAGATATGAAACAAAATTGTATACATTAATTATAGGATGTCTTGAGCTACATCTTAAAAGATATTTATACAATCACAGGTGGCCCATAAATTGTTGGTGATACAAATTCTCGTTTTTTTAATCAAACACGTCTTATGTTATTGCATTTTTGCATTCTCCATCGAATTATAATATATGTTTGTAAGAAAAGAAATTCTGGACGCAGCAAGTGCGTTATGGTAGCGAATTTTGATCAAATGCTTCATATTTGAATAGCTCAATTTGCTATTAACCTATAAGGTTGGCCAAGAAACGAGTTTTTTCGGGAACACTTCAAGTCTACTTTCGGAAATTTTTGTACATTTTCAAACAATAAAGTTATTTTGATGAAACATGGCACATTGTTTTTACTATATAGGTTATACTGGTAACCAAATTTGATGCCTTCTTTCTTAAAAAAACACACACACATATTTTCCATTAAAAACATTTTAATGAAAATTCACTGCCATAACGCACTTGCTGCGTCCAGACTTTTATTGTTATAAACTGATTCAACTATTATGTTAAATATTGATATACACCACATACACATTTTAAAGGCATCATCGGTCATTTTTAACTTTTTGATCAAAACACCATAACATAGCAAATAACTTTGTTGATAACTGTCAAGACTACGTATAAATAAATTCCATTTTCTCCTGTCTAACGATGCTGTCAAGCAGCGAAACTGTTTACGGGAAAGAAAATCAAGACTTTTAAAGTCAGAGATGTCTCTACATAAGTTTTTAGAATAGAACCATTTTACCAAGTAAGGGAACAACAATTAATGCATTAATGAAATATTAAGTAACGGATCCGTTCATACGGTATCTACCTGTATACTGTAATAAAAAAGTGGGCGTTATAGAAATATATAATAGATACAATAAAAAAAGATAACATAGCAGTTCAAAGACCAAAGCTAAAATAAAATCAAACGATACGTCAATGTGTTAAAATTAGGCAGATATGATTTAGTAGATATGTAAACAAAAAATATTCCCAAAGAAACATTTTTCTCTTTTAGTGAATTAAAAAAAATCACTTATGAGGGGATCCCGACTTGTGAATTTTGAAAAAAATTTCCTCAAATAAGCTCTAATTAGGCCCCCTAGAACACATGTCCGGCGTCAGTTTAAATTTTTATATGTTTATATATATATATATATATATATATATATATATATATATATATATATATATATATATATATATATATATATATATATATATATATATATATACCACACCAATAACTTAAAAAATAACGGGCGGATTTTGACTACATTTGGCGACTACCTTCCCTTTGCAAGTGGCTTGGATAAGTTCGTTATCCAGGAAAATCTGCCCAGGTTTTACCGGAAAATTTTGTGTTTTCTTTCGAAAGCTCTTGACTACCTTTCTGAAAAAACCGACTATGTGATTTCTGAATATCCTTCCTCCGAGGTCACTATTCTTGGCGACTTCAATGTCCATAATAAGGAATGGCTAGGATCTTCAAAAACCGATCCACAAGGGAGAGCAGCGGAGGCCTTTGCAGTCAGCAATTCTTTGGCCAATATGGTTCAGCAACCTACTTACTTTCCTCGTATCCCAACACACAGCTCAAATCCCTTGGATCTCCTTCTTACTACAAATCCTGAATGCTATAAGATATCAGTCACCGCCCCCCTTGGTCGCTCAGACCACGGCATGGTCACTGCTTCCTGTGCAATGCAACCCGAGGTCACACAGTCATCACACCCACGTATCGTTTGGCACTACAACTCCGCAAACTGGGACGAAATGCGGGATTACTTTTCCTCATTTCCATGGGCGTCTGTCTGCTTCTCTCATCCTGACCCCTCTGATATCTCACAAAACGTCACCGACATTATCCAAGCTGGCATGGAACTATTTATTCCACGTACACAGAAAACCTCTTCAGCCACTCAAAAGCCCTGGTTCTCTAAATCCTGTGACAAGGCCAGACTTGAAAAGGTCAAAGCTCACAAAACGCTTCTACACAATCCCAGTCAAGAAAATCGTCAAGCATTCAACGACGCAAGAAACCGCTATGTCCGTATTCTTTCTGAGGCAAAAAACTCGTTTAATAACCACATCAAAAACAAAGTCCTCTCAAGCTCCAACGGCGGCAAACCCTTCTGGACTCTTGCTAAGTCTATTGGGAATAATTTCTGCAAGAGCACGTTCCCACCTCTCGTCTCAGGTGATGAAATTGTTTCTACCGCCCTGGGCAAGGCTGAACTTTTTGCTTCGTTGTTCGCCGGAAATTCTACTCTCAACCCACCTCCAAATGTTCAACCACCAACAGTCCCCAATGTCGCGCATAAAATGACTGATATCATTTTCAAAACTAAAAAGGTACGAAAGATGCTCTCTTCTCTTAATACCAGGAAAGCCTCTGGCCTTGACGAGATCCCAGCAATTGTTCTCAAAAAATGCGCACCAGAACTTGCTCCTGTCCTGACTCGTCTGTTTCAGATATCTTACAATAAAGGCATATTCCCTAGTAACTGGAAAACTGCTCGAGTACAACCCATCCCCAAGAAAGGATCCAAAGCGCTTCCTAGCAACTACAGGCCTATTTCTCTCCTTTCAGTCATCTCTAAAATGATGGAAAAGTATATAAACACCGAACTACTAAAATTCCTTGAAAAACACAGTCTAATCCACGACAGGCAGTATGGATTCCGTCAGCGCAGATCGACTGCCGACCTCCTTTCCTTTGTCACCCATTCTTGGAACAAATCTATGGAACAACACGGTGAATCCCAGATTGTTGCTCTAGACATATCCAAAGCATTCGACCAGGTCTGGCACGCAGCGCTGCTTAATAAACTTCCGGCATATGGCCTACCACCAAGACTTTGTACCTGGACAGCAAATTTCCTCTCCAACAGGAGCATATCTGTTGTTGTGGATTGCCATTCCTCTAAACTGTATCCAATTAATGCAGGAGTTCCTCAAGGTTCAGCTTTAGCCCCTACTTTGTTTCTTCTCCACATCAATGACCTCCTCTCTAGCACATCCAACCCAGTTCACAGTTACGCGGACGACAGCACCCTCCACTCAAACATACAATATTCTAAGCCTGTCTCTTTAGCCCAATTAGATGAGGATCGCAGACTCATGGAGGGTTCTGTCTCCGTAGACCTCCAAAAAATATTAGACTGGGGAAGTAGAAACCTTGTACAATTCAACCCCACCAAAACTACGTCTTGCTTTCTTTCTCACAAGAGATACAGCAGCCCTAGACCCATCACAATGAACAACCAAGTTATTCAAAGTAATGAGTCCTTTTCTCTTGTTGGCATTTCTGTGGATCGAAATCTTAATTGGCACCAACATGTTACATCAATTGCAGAAGCGGCTGCTAAGAAATTGGGTTTCCTCTTCCGGGCTCGCAAATACTTTTCACCAACTAATCTCTATACCTTATACACTTCACAAATAAGGCCAAACCTCGAATACTGCTCCCACATCTGGGGTGCAGCAGCCGCTTCTACACTCGCTATCCTGGACTCCATTCAAAAGAGAGCTATACGACTCATCGGTGACCCTACCCTCACCCAAAGGCTTCCATCCCTTGCCCACCGACGTGCCGTTGGTGACCTCTCTCTCTTTTATAGATATCTGCACGGGCACTGCTCAGAGGAGCTTTCCTCTATAATTCCCCCACCTGCTGCCCCCAGCAGATCTACCAGGGGAACAGAGCGAATGCACCCTTTTACTGTCCAGGTCACCAGACATAGAACATCTTGTTATGCCCGCTCTTTTGTCCCGAGGACTTCCAAGTTGTGGAATTCCTTGCCGGCACATGTTTTTCCTTCTCCTCCGAACCTCCAAACCTTCAAGTCCAGAATTAACAAGTTGCCTCTTTCCTCCTTGTCAACACCCACGGTACGATAGTATTTAGGCTGTAAGCCCTCGTGGTGTGTTGTTGACATAAAAAAAAAAAAAGAAAAAAAAGTATATCTCCGGAAATAACAAAGTAAGGGCAACCAAATTTGGTACGCGGGCTTATATCATTATAAGTAATACCTACAAAAATTTAGCTCTGTAAGTTAAAAGACAAAGAAGCTAGAGGCGTTCAAAGAAAAATAAATTAGTCAAAGTCGCGATTTAAAACCTCAAAATTGGCAATATTTAGGCAAAGAATTTGAAACTAATACGCGCTATAGAAAGAAAATGTCTCAAAAAGAATGTTTTACAAAACCATGAAGTCTTAGTTTCAACCGTCATTGTCCTTCATTTTACTAAAATATTTCCACAAAATTCATTTTAAATAGACCCTTTCTCTGATGCTTTGGCGGTAGTCTTAGCTAGTTTATCGTTTAATGCTATATAATTTTTGTCGAACTTTCGTAAAAAAATCAATAAAGCTTAATATATCCGTTATTATACAAGTTACAAAAAAAATGTATACATTAATTATAGGGTGTCTTGAGCTACATGTTGAAGGATTATTTATACAATCACAGGATGGCCCATAAGTCATTGGTGATACACATCTTTTTTTTTAATCGAACAATCGAACACGTCTAATGTTATTGCATGTTTGCATTTTTCATCGAAATATAATGCATGTTTGTAAGAAAAGAAATTCGGGATCCAGCAAGTGCATTATGATAGCGAATTTTCATTAAATGCTTCAACTTTAAATAGCTCAATTTGATATTGACCTATAAGGTTGACCAATAAATCAGTTTTTTCGGGAACACTTTAAGTTTACTTTCAGAATTTTTTGTACATTTTCAAACAAAAAGTTATTTTGATGAAACATGGCACATCCTTTCTACCATATAGGTTATACTGGTAACCAAGTCTGATGCCAGTTTTCATTTTTAAAAAACACACATATTAGCTATTAAAATCATTTTTATGAAAATTCACTACCATAACGCATTTGCTGCGTCTAGACTTTTTTCTTTGAGTTTAAAAAGTAAAAATCCCTATGTTTTAAATAGGTAAATTTGAAAAAAACTTTATACCTCTCATAAGTGTAGCTCACTTACCAGAATCGCCCTTAAATTTGTATGCTCACCTGTCGTCTTAAAGCATGATGCTGATTAAAACTATCATGTATTATTAGATTATTTTTGTAGAAAATATCAGGATTTGTGAATGTTCAAATGAATATTTTTTTCAAAGGAGGTCGATTTTGATTTAACTAAAAAAATAATTTCACACTTTGGAAATGTCTTTCTAATAAAAATAGCTTCCTGAAGTTCGTAAGCCGAATCGGAACAATGTTTCAGTAATAATATAATATCTTATTAAGAATTAGCATCTCTAAAACAGATTAGATTACTTTTATGCAATTTGATACAACTCCTTCCTTTAGAGTTGCTTTGATATAGACAAAATGAAAATTGTAGGCTAAAAGTACATTGAGTTATTATAGTTTAAAAATGGTTTGTTAAAAATCATAAGGTACCATAACGTACATATCTTAAAATAATTTTTTAATGGGCGCGCGTTCTTGACATAACTTAATCAGCAGCGATGTGAAAATGAATACAAATTTATTGCGTCAACAACTTGAACAAGTAGAAATGTTCACGTACCTTGGGACTATTATTATGGATGATGATAAATCTATCAAATAAGTGAGAAGGGGATGGCCATGGCAAAGAAAGCATTGAAGAGACAAGTTACTCTTTTTTCTAATAAACATTTTATCTTGGACCTCAGGAAGAGGTTTATCGCGGCAAACGTGTAGGATGCTATAATGTGTGAGGCAGAAAGTTGAACTATGAGTAAGCAGATGAAGAGAATAGTGCTGAAAATTGAATCATAACTTCCACATCGCTATACTAGACAACTCTTCTCAGAAATACTTTCTCATGAAGTACATTTGGGATCGCTGACATGATTACAAAGAAACAATTTTGGAGCTCATTTTTGGAACTTTTTTCTTCGCGACTTGAACTTTCCGAGTTATTCTGCTATTTTGTTAATTTTGAAACACCACATTAGTGCTAAATTCACACTGTCAACCCCAACCCCATTATAATTTCATGATGAAATGTGATTTACAGATGGAAAGAATAAGAGAAAGGACTAAAATCTACGTACTATTAATAATCTAATGTCAAAACTAAATTCATATTACACCCCCTCCCCACATTCAACCCCTACTTCAGTTTCATGACATAATACTAGATGAGTGGTTAAATTGAATGTTTTCTAACAACAACCCTGAAACGTTATGTTACTCGAGCTTTAACGAAAAAATGTCAATTCTTACTAAAACACTCTTGCTTTCTCCGCTACCATCTGGAGCGAATTTATCAAAAACAATCTGAGCCGTTCACTTGTCGGTTTCTAACTGTGCACCAAATTTGAAGATGATCTCTCAATTCGTCAGAAAGCTATCGTGCCTACTAACAAACAGACTTACAGACCGATCGACCGACAGACCGACAAAATAATTTCGTCCCGAGTTTATGTTTTCTATATGTACTGAGACTATTTACGCCGCTTTGGCAAAACAAATTCGAATTTTTTGTCACGGATACAATATATCTAGACGTTGTGACGATGCGGAAGTCAAACTTAAAGCTCATACCTAAACTATATTCTATATGAACTAGGGCTGGGAATCGAATACGAATAGTTCTAATATTCGAGTATTCGAATACGAATTATTTCAACGAGAGTGTTTTTTTTTTTATGTCAACAACACACCACGAGGGCTTACAGCCTAAATACTATCGTACCGTGGGTGTTGACAAGGAAGAAAGAGGCAGCTTGTTAATTCTGGACTTGAAGGCTTGGAGGTTCGGAGGAGAAGGAAAAACATGTGCCGGCAAGGAATTCCACAACTTGGAAGTCCTCGGGACAAAAGAGCGGGCATAACAAGATGTTCTATGTCTGGTGACCTGGACATTAAAAGGGTGCATTCGCTCTGTTCCCCTGGTAGATCTGCTGGGGGCAGCAGGTGGGGGAATTATGGAGGAAAGCTCCTCTGAGCAGTGCCCGTGCAGATATCTATAAAAGAGAGAGAGGTCACCAACGGCACGTCGGTGGGCAAGGGATGGAAGCCTTTGGGTGAGGGTAGGGTCACCGATGAGACGTATAGCTCTCTTTTGAATGGAGTCCAGGATAGCGAGTGTAGAAGCGGCAGCTGCACCCCAGATGTGGGAGCAGTATTCGAGGTTTGGCCTTATTTGTGAAGTGTATAAGGTATAGAGATTAGTTGGTGAAAAGTATTTGCGAGCCCGGAAGAGGAAACCCAATTTCTTAGCAGCCGCTTCTGCAATTGATGTGACGTGTTGGTGCCAATTAAGATTTCGATCCACAGAAATGCCAACAAGAGAGAAGGACTCATTACTTTGAATAACTTGGTTGTTCATTGTGATGGGTCTAGGGCTGCTGTATCTCTTGTGAGTAAGAAAGCAAGACTTAGTTTTGGTGGGGTTGAATTGTACAAGATTTCTACTTCCCCAGTCTAATATTTTTTGGAGGTCCACGGAGACAGAACCCTCCATGAGTCTGCGATCCTTATCTAATTGGGCTAAAGAGACAGGCTTAGAATATTGTATATTTGAGTGGAGGGTGCTGTCGTCCGCGTAACTGTGAACTGGGTTGGATGTGCTAGAGAGGAGGTCATTGATGTGGAGAAGAAACAAAGTAGGGGCTAAAGCTGAACCTTGAGGAACTCCTGCATTAATTGGATACAGTTTAGAGGAATGGGCATCCACAACAACAGATATGCTCCTGTTGGAGAGGAAATTTGCTGTCCAGGTACAAAGTTTTGGTGGTAGGCCATAGGCCGGAAGTTTATTAAGCAGCGCTGCGTGCCAGACCTGGTCGAATGCTTTGGATATGTCTAGAGCAACAATCTGGGATTCACCGTGTTGTTCCATAGACTTGTTCCAAGAATGGGTGACAAAGGAAAGGAGGTCGGCAGTCGATCTGCGCTGACGGAATCCATACTGCCGGTCGTGGATTAGACTGTGTTTTTCAAGGAATTTTAGTAGTTCGGTGTTTATATACTTTTCCATCACTTTAGAGATGACTGAAAGGAGAGAAATAGGCCTGTAGTTGCTAGGAAGCGCTTTGGATCCTTTTTTGGGGATGGGTTGTACTCGAGCAGTTTTCCAGTTACTAGGGAATATGCCTTTATTGTAAGATATCTGAAACAGACGAGTCAGGACAGGAGCAAGTTCTGGTGCGCATTTTTTGAGAACAATTGCTGGGATCTCGTCAAGGCCAGAGGCTTTCCTAGTATTAAGAGAAGAGAGCATCTTTCGTACCTTTTTAGTTTTGAAAATGATATCAGTCATTTTATGCGCGACATTGGGGACTGTTGGTGGTTGAACATTTGGAGGTGGGTTGAGAGTAGAATTTCCGGCGAACAACGAAGCAAAAAGTTCAGCCTTGCCCAGGGCGGTAGAAACAATTTCATCCCCTGAGACAAGAGGTGGGAACGTGCTTTTGCAGAAATTATTCCCAATAGATTTAGCAAGAGTCCAGAAGGGTTTGCCGCCGTTGGAGCTTGAGAGGACTTTGTTTTTGATGTGGTTATTAAACGAGTTTTTTGCCTCAGAAAGAATGCGGACATAGCGGTTTCTTGCGTCGTTGAATGCTTGACGATTTTCTTGACTGGGATTGTGTAGAAGCGTTTTGTGAGCTTTGACCTTTTCAAGTCTAGCCTTGTCACAGGATTTAGAGAACCAGGGCTTTTGAGTGGCTGAAGAGGTTTTCTGTGTACGTGGAATAAATAATTCCATGCCAGCTTGGATAATTTCGGTGACGTTTTGTGAGATATCAGAGGGGTCAGGATGAGAGAAGCAGACAGACGCCCATGGAAATGAGGAAAAGTAATCCCGCATTTCGTCCCAGTTTGCGGAGTTGTAGTGCCAAACGATACGTGGGTGTGATGACTGTGTGACCTCGGGTTGCATTGCACACGAAGCAGTGACCATGCCGTGGTCTGAGCGACCAAGGGGGGCGGTGACTGATATCTTATAGCATTCAGGGTTTGTAGTAAGAAGGAGATCCAAGGGATTTGAGCTGTGTGTTGGGATACGAGGAAAGTAAGTAGGTTGCTGAACCATATTGGCCAAAGAATTGCTGACTGCAAAGGCCTCCGCTGCTCTCCCTTGTGGATCGGTTTTTGAAGATCCTAGCCATTCCTTATTATGGACATTGAAGTCGCCAAGAATATTGGCCTCGGAGGAAGAATATTCAGAAATCAGATAGTCGGTTTTTTCAGAAAGGTAGTCAAAGAGCTGGACAAAGTTGTTGTCAGAAGGTGACCGGTAAATGCAACAGATGAATTTAGTTGTAGCCCTAAGAGATAGTTTTATCCATAGTATGTCTTTTCTTCCAGCTTCTAAATTGGGAAGTCTGGTGCAGGGTAGATTGCTACGGACGTATGCGCACACGCCTCCATGCAATCTAAAGGCAGTAAGGAGCTCATACCCCGGGAAATTAAGGTGATTAGTGGCTGTTTTGGCACTGATTTGGGTTTCGGTGAGGAAGAGGAGTTGGGGCCTGTTAGCCTGGAGGAAATGGTGGACGGAGTTCAGGTTAGAATTTAGGCCACATATATTCAAAAGGGATATGTTAAATCTTGATGTTGGCGCCCCCTGTACACCCCTCTCCCGGAGATCCGAATGGAGGGGTATTTTGCCTCCGGAATATTTTATACAAGGAGGAGCCATCATCATTTTTGCGTATAAGGGAAACCGACTCATACACCAGAACCGGAAACGTCCGTTGGGACTTCACCGGCCCCTTGATGTATGGGGTGGTACCTCCTCGGGCGTGAAAAAATCCTTTACTATTACATAAAGGAAAATTCCACTACCACCTGCTATGGATTGGATTGGATCAATATGTCTACCCCTTTAAAAATAGGATTAATAAAGGGACTATCAATTGTCCAGTAGTTATGATTTTCGACATAGTAGGAGGATACAAAACATTATCATCATTTTGCATCCATGCCTATTCGAATATTCGAATATATATATATATATATATATATATATATATATATATATATATATATATATATATATATATATATATATATATATATATATATATATAGTAATAGTAATATAGTAATATAGTAATATATATTTTTGGCTAACTAATTATACAGTGTATCTTACATATAAGCATTGCTTGTGCATGTAAACAATACAATTTTTATATAAATGTCCAAATAAAAACGTCAAAAAGCATCGAAACTGTCACTTCCAAAATGTTCTTCAAATTTCCAGGTAGAAAAACATTCTAATTATCTTTGCAAATATTTCTACTGGATCCCTAATATTTTATCTCTCTCTCTCTCTCTCTCTCTCTCTCTCTATATATATATATATATATATATATATATATATATATATATATATATATATATATATATATATATATATATATATATATATATATTATGGTTGGAAATGATACTCAGAAGATTCTTAGAATCACTCATCGCAGGGAGCACTAGGAGAAAAAAGTAGATTCTTCAAATAAGTGATTATGAATAATTTCTTAGCTTTGCACTGCATAGGCTCTCTTTGCTTGGTTTCAACTAAATATTTCTAAGAACCATATAATTTTGTCGAGTATTTCTATGAATCTTTTAGTTTCTTCAAGCTTTCATGAGATAATAAAAATCTGCAGAGAAACAGCAAATGTCGGATTACTAAGCGGAAGGTGTCACAACACATTTTGAAACTTTGAATTGAATGCCGCTTTTATCGAGTTGAAAGCGATAAATTATTGGGTTTCCAGATTGAGGTATAGTTTGATTAAAGTTAGTTGAAAGCTGTATTTGTCCCTTAACTCATAGGTGGCGCATAGAAGTTCATAAACACCAAAATGTAATCAAAATATGATGATAAAGTTATTGTATTGTATGTTGTAACAAATCGACTGGTGGTTATCCATATCGCTTTCGAATTATGCAATGAAAACAAACATGACTTTACTCTTTAACACATAGAGGATCATAAATACGAAAATAGAAATGCAAGAGATTCTTAGATATACTAACAGCACGGCAATGATTACAAGTTCATCTTGCAACCTACATTATAATATAATATACCAACATTATAATCGTCATTAATTCTTCTAAAATAAACAATGAAAAATTTCCGGAATTATTTGAATGTTAAGAATTAAATAGCTAATTTTCTAGGAAACAGAGGTAGATTCAAAAAATGATAACGAGACATGTATCATGTTCATAGGCTTGGGGGAATGTTTTTTACTGTTCGAATATTCAAATACTCTGCGAATATTCGAATATTCGAATACTCGAATAATTCGAATAGTCGTGAAGCTTTCGGAAGGAATATTCGAATACAAAAAAACGGATGAATTCCCAGCACTATTATGAACACCCAACCATTATGTGAAAGGTAATATATAAAATATCTTATAAGATAATAATGTCGATGGAAATGGTTTTGATATTCCTAACAATATATTATTATGTAATACAATATATAGTTTAAAAGAAAAGGTGAGCACCTACCTTCACGGTAGACTGCCTAGGTACACACGGTAAGGCTACAAATCATTACATAATATCTGTAATTATCCCATTTAGCACAGGTAAACCAGTAGCTACCTTTTTTGTGTACAAGGTGCAACCAAAAAGATATAAAATTTTGAAGATAACAAGCTTTAGTATTGTTTGGGGCATGCGATAAAAGGCATTAGGCATTTACAAAGAAGTGCATTATTTATATACGTAGATAAAACAGATGCTGCAGTGAATCATTGGCTTTTCTTGACTAAATATTTTATTTTCAAATCTATTATGTCACTTGTCCAAATAGTCAATAGTAGAAAATTCATACTTATTTGGAAGGGCTCAAATAGCTTTTAAGGAAAAATTACACAACTGCTTTTGACAATATTGTCAGATGTACTACAGGGTCGCCATCTCGTTGCGTAATCAGGTAGTATGTTGTCACGGCAGCTTTAATAAACACAAAATGTTTTAAATATAAACTGTTTACACCCAACCAACAATTATGTAAATTACCAGCTCTAGCAGTTTCTTCCCTAATACAGGGACAATGTATGTAAAGCTAGACGCACTCTGACCATCTAGCTGGTATGTAAGGCTAAAGGGTCAGACCTTAGAATATAAAATAACGGGAATAAGCATTATAAAACATTGTTGAAATCTAAAACGAGATTGCAAATGTCATATTAACAAAATAATTATTTATTATATAAAACAAATCACAGGAATAGCACTATTTAAGATATTTACTGACCGGCATAAATTGCCAAAAATGAATCATCAAATAGGAGGTTCACTATGGCTGACACGTTGCACGTCCTTCTATAGTGTAGGTATGGAAATGCTCCTTCCTGTTGTTTTATATTCTAACGGTCAGACGTTCCTGAGGTCAATTACATCCGTAAATAATACATTTGTACAACTTAGAAGTGTAATTTCTCTCATTGTACGTTATTCAAACATAAATACTAGAATTTATCCAAACTTTCATTGTCTCTATAAAACCCTGACCGATAGAAAAAATTTGACACAGACCTGGATTCACCATAAAATATGCAATACAGTTCACATATTTTAATTCGTAGGATAAAAATAAATTGTGTGAGCCAGATATATGTATTTTGCTTTGGTGTTTACATTGAATTAACATACTGTGTAATACAGAGTCTTAACTGACAATAGACGATACTATTTTTTACATTGCATATCCATTTAGAAAGATAAATTAATAACAAAATATAATAAAACTGAAAGTGACCATTATTAAGGAAAATTCAAAAACAGGTCGATTTTTATTTTAAAAACTAACTTTATAATATAAAAATCTCACCCCTATAGTTATACCTCTTCAAGGGGCAGCTATCTTTTCGAAATTTTAAAATTGGATGGTGGATAGTGTGACACATCTTTTTAAAGATAATCCAATTCTCTATTTAGCAACATCAATTTTTTTCGTAGGAATAAAATACAGTGGGTAATTACATTTTTATTATCAGAAACACCTAACACAAGTGAATCCTATGAAGAATTACATAGTTCAGTATTATCTAATCTAATGTTCGAAATGCCCGCCTTATTGTGTCTGGCAATATCCCAAACAGTCAACAAATTCTTGTTGGGCTCTATTTATAATCTCTGAAGAAATGTCGATACATTCAGTTCTTATTTATGTTTTTCATTCCTCGATAGTATATGGTTTATTTTTGAATACCAAATTCTTCAAAGGACCCCACAGAAAAAATCTAAGGGACTTAGGTCAGGTGATCTTGCTGGCCACTCGATTGCACCACGCCTGTCAATTCATCTGTTGGGAAATTGTTGATCAGGATACTGTCGAACATTAACGTCATAATGTGCGGGGGCACAATCTTACCCCAAACTATGATTTACCATACCAGCATTGTGTCCATCAGGAAATAAGTTCAAAACGCCGGAGTGAAATATTGCTGAAAAATTGTAGATATTGTGGCCCACTTATAGTTCCATCAAAAAAGTAGTGACCAGTAATCCTACTCCTAACAATTTTCGCCTAAACATTTACCTTTTGTGGATATTGTGTGTGATTCTGTCGCAACCATCTTGGATTTTCCCTTGCCCAATATCGGCAGTTTTGACGGTTGAATTCTCCATATTGTCAAAGTCAATTCGTCTGAGGACAGCATATTTGGTACTTGCAAAGAATTATCATTACAAGTATCCATTATTGTTGCACCAAACTGCATCCTTCGGTCTGGATCATCATCGGATAACTCCTGCATAAGCTGTATTTTATAAGAATGAAGCTTTTCAAGTTTTGTTGCTTTATGCGCCGCCTGAAATGGAATTCCTTTATCTTGTCCAATTTGCCGAACACTACTGTGGGGATTCTCTTCCCTGCCAATAAGACGTTTAATTTCACTCCTTCACTTATAGATCGGCGACCTGTTTTTGGAAAATCTTCCACGCTAGAGGTTTATCGAAATTTAATATCTATTCGATTCTCTGTTGATTGATTGATAGACAGATCGACATATTTACTACTAAACAGAATACGCACCGCTCTGCCTCATTTCGGATCCTGTCACCATAACCAATCATTAGAACTTTAATTATTTGAGCTATTGATAAACGTAATTTACCAACAAAATCCCTGGAGTTCTTTTCGTACAAAAACCCCAACATGTTGAATATTGTTTACGGGCTTTGAGATATTGAAGTATCATATCATAAGTATCACCTTAGTATCATAAAACTGGACTATGTAATTTTTTACAGACTTCACTTGTGTTCAAAAAGTTAGTTTTTGACAATAAAAATTGACCTGTTTTTGACTTTTCCTTAATGATGGCCACTTTCAATTTTATTGAATTTATGTGTTACATTATAGACAGTTTATATATATATATATATATATATATATATATATATATATATATATATATATATGCATATATATATATATATATATATATATATATATATATATATATATATATATATATATATATATATATATATATATTAAAGTGTAAATCGACCAATGAACTTGGGCACGAAAAAACGCAAGTCCTACAGTAAACTAAGGTACCACAGAAATTACTACAAAAGTATCTTAATAATCCCAAAACATGCCTTTTTGTGTGCCCAACTTCATTCAATTAATAGACACATTTTGTTTCTGATGAGCAACAGTAATGTCATGAAAATCTATACATATATATATATATATATATATATATATATATATATATATATATACATATATATATATATATATATATATATATATATATATATAAGTATTTTGGTAGTCTGTTTTCATGGCGGCAGTACGATGTCTTAAAAAATTGTGGGGTAGCCGTCAGTTGTCAGATAAAAACCATGCCAAGCTTACGAAATTTTTAATTTTTATTTATAAATTATTTAATATATATATATATATATATATATATATATATATATATATATATATATATATATATATATATATATATATATATATATATATATATATATATATATATATATATATAAATTTCATTTATGTGAAGGTAATTCTAATTTTCGAAAATTATGCTAAAAGGTCTAATTTATAAAAAAAAAATTTCGAATTACCTCAACATAAACAACATTTTGTTAAGAAAATTTTGCTACCAAGCAACGGTTGTTTGAGACATAACTAAGAAAGTGATTGGTGTAGAAAGACAGTCCATAACTAATTACGGTACGGTTTAATTTTCTATTTAATTTGCTAAAATCCGTCCAGAGAAACATAAAAACTTTTTTTAAGAAGGACTGGCTTTGTTCAATTTATTAGTATAAATGCCATATATATATATATATATATATATATATATATATATATATATATATATATATATATATATATATATATATATATACATATGCATCTGAAAGATGTTTAACAATAATAACAACCTTATGAATGATAATAGAAACCGGCACTCAGAGAACGCCAATTGGACAAACTTGACAATTAAGCACATTAAAAATTACAAACGAGTCCCTCAGAAGTCCCTTTTTTGCTGGTAGCTTTCAAGTTAATCATTCTTGCTAACAATGGAAAGAAGCAGTTGTACCCTTGACGTATATAAATTATACTATGGAATAATATAGTGAAGTCAAGTATATTTAGCAAACGTTTACGAGTCATTATGAGGGGAATATTATCAATAAAACTGGCAGATGGCTGCGATTTCAATTGTCACATGGTCGTCATGGTTACTGCCTAAACATAACGCTATATGACATCACACATTTAGATCTCCGCAAGTAGGGACCTCTGACGGTGCAGTTCTTTTTATTATGTGCTGATTTCACATCGTGGTTCAATTTCAAAGCATTTAATATCAAATTAGTTGATGCGCCATTGATTGGAGAACTGGATACAGCGACCAATCGGCTGATAGAGTTTTTGCGAATTTGTATTGAGCCAATGGTCGAATTGTATTGTTGATGGATTTCAACATTTTATAATTCCAGAATGAATAATTGTGGACACATTTGGATGGCCATTAGTGGTGTCATTAGTTAAGGTCGATTTACTCAGAGAATTTATGCTGTTCGCACGTTTTGGATTCGGGTGAACTAATGACAAGCGAATTCAAAGGAAGCTACTCCTCTTTAAATTATAAACTATTTGGCACAAATAATATGTGAGCTGATAAAATACAGTTACTAGGTAAGCTGAGAAGATGTTCGAAGAAAATCGTGAAAATATCGATTTCAGTGAGTTAATAAGAAATATCTATTTTCAATGATTTGATGTGGGTATACGATTTTTTTAATCACTATATCTATGCATCTGTTTTAAAATCAACAAAATTATCAACCACTATTGACTAGGTCAATATTTTAAACCACAAGTTTGAGAACCTCGGTGGTTCAGAGGTAAGCACGTGTGCCTCTGAACCGAAGGGTACTGGGTTCGATCCCATGGTTTTCCCTTCGCTTTTTCAGTACAAACTGTAACATTAACATCAACGGAGGTTCTGGCATTGTATTTGAGCTAGTTGAATGTCTGCACGTTCAGCCCTTCGGAGGGGGCGTAAAGCCGTCGGTCCTGTGTCCATGCGATGTTGGGCACGTTAAAGATTCCTACCCTCCTTACAGAAAGGCAGGGGTTCGGCAAAATGTCCAGGATAGTGAGGTGAAACTGCTCCCTGGCGTCGGTGATTGGCCATAGTCACGGAAATAGCCCGACGTTAAAGAAACCAAACACACACACAACCAGAAATTTGCTCTTACACAAGAAAGACAACGGCCAGCATACTTTTGTCCTGGCAGCATGAAGATGTAAGGTGACCTGTGTGTGTATGTGGGTATGTGTGTGTTTGCGCGAGTCTCTCTCTGTGTGTGTATGTGTGTGTAAGTGTTATTATTATTATTATTATTATTATTATTATTATTATTATTATTATTATTATTGTTATTATTATTATTATTATTATTATTATTATTATTATTATTATTTATTGTAACAGGTAAATACATACATCAATGTAATTTTTTTTATAGAACATCTACAACATGCTATTGAATTATATATACATACGGCTGAAGTTCAAACGGCGGTAGCCCCTACTCATCAGAGATTAGTTAAATGTATACATAAAAAGTCTGGACGCAGCAAGTGCGTTATGGTAGTGAATTTTCATAAAAATGTTTTTATTGCAAATATGTGTGTTTTCTTTTTAAGAAAGCAGGCATCAATTTTGGTTACCAGTATAACCTATATAGTAAAAGCAATGTGCCATGTTTCATAAAAATAACTTTATTGTGTGAAAATGTACCAAGATTTCCAAAATCAGGCTTAAAGTGTTCCCGAAAAACTCGTTTCTTGGTCAACCTTAGAGGTTAATAGCAAATTGGGCTATTCAAATATGAAGCATTTGATCAAAGTTCGCTACCATAACGCACTTGCTGCATCCAGAATTTCTTTTCTTACAAACATGCATTATATTTCGATGGAAAATGCAATAACATAAGGCGTGTTTGATTAAAAAAAAAGAAAATTTGTATCACCAATGACTTATGGGCCATCCTGTGATTGTAGAAATATTTTTTTAAGATGTAGCTCAAGACACCCTATAATTAATATATACAAATTTTTTTCAAATCTTGTATAATAACGGATATATTGAGCTTTATTGATTTTTTACGAAAATTCGACAAAAATTATATACCATTAAACGATAAACTCTATAGCTAAGGCTACTGCCAAGCATCAGGGAAAGCGTCTATTTCAAATGAATTTTCTGGAAACATTTTAGTAAAATGAAGGACAATGACGGTTGAAACTAAGACTTCAGTGTTTGTAAAACATCCTTCTTGAGACATTTGATTTCCATAGCCCGTATTAGTTTCAAGTTATTTGCCAAAATGTTGCCGATTTTGACGTTTTAAGTCGCAACTTTGACGTTTTGAGGAAAACCCCAATTTATTTTTCTTTAAACGCCTATAACTTTTTTGTCTTTCGACCTACAGAGCTAAATTTTGGTAGGTAACTTACATGTAAGGACATAAACCCGCGTACCAAATTTGGTTGCCCTTACTTTGTTAATTCGGGAGATATAAATTTTTTTCGAAAGAAAACACAAAATTTTCCGGGAAAACCTGGGCAGATTTTCCTGGCTAACGAACTTATCCAAGCCATTTGCAAAAGGAATTTATTCACCAAATTTAATCAAAATCGGCCCATTATTTTTTGAGTTATCGGTGTGATACATATATATATATATATATATATATATATATATATATATATATATATATATATATATATATATATATATATATATATATATATATATATATATATATATATATATAAATATATATATATATAAACATATAAAAATTCAAACTGACCCCGGATATGTGCTCTGGGGGGCCTAATTAGCACTCATTTGAAGAAATTTTTTTAAAATTCAAAAGTCGAGATCTCCTCATTAGTGAATTTTTTTAAGAAAATTCACTAAAACGGATAGCAGATTGAACATTTGTAAATAATAAAATGTTAGTTAAATTTTATGTTTTTTACATTCATATAGTTTCGGTTTTATAATATAATCACTTAATTTACGAATACAACCTTAAAATCGATTCTTGACTCTTGTATCTTAGTTTTATGATAAGAGTAATAAATTTATTTCATATTAAAGTGATTAATTGTTATTGGTAACCATGTTAATTTGTATAACGATGCCTGAAAACAAATATTCTATAGAGAGTTTGCTATATTCATATGCAATTTTGAGAAATGGCATAATAAGCACCAAAATACACAAAATTCGAGTTTTCTCTGAAACGGAAAAACATATTTGTTTTGGGTTTTCACTGAGTTCTTTATAACTTCATCCGCTTTTTGATAGTTATATTATAATACTATGCTGTCATTTAAAAATCATCATAAATTTTAATAAAACTAGGCTCCTCTACTCTAACGCCCTCTGTATTTTGTGCATATGTGACTGTGGATTTAAAATACTAATACGTGGAATTTCTTATTAAATCTCTTTGCAACAAGCCAAAATTCTTAAAATTATGTCTACTGGTTATTAAGTTATAGGCATTTGTTTGTAAAAAAAATCCTGGCCCCCTACCTCCACCACTGGTCCATAGGGACATTTTTTTAACAGAAGTTGTAGATAAGTGAACGTTGATTACAAATTACCTAAAACCAGCTTATGTTATGCGTCAAGATTTTCGAGAAATTAAAGATTTTAGGTAAGCCATGGCATTTTCGCCACCTAGAGGCATATTTAGAAAGCTGTAAATAATTTCCAACATTTTCTCATGGCCACTTTGCTTGTGCAAATTTTTTTCCGAAAGCTGCAGCTGTGACGGTTTTCGAGATATAGCCGGTCCGTGCCCTTATTTGAACACCCTGTATACAAAAAACATCATTAAAAATATCTAAAAATTTATCCTAAACATTCTTTACAAAAACACATTAATCAAATAACTCTAAACAATTCAAAAATTAAATACAATATTCCATTCTTGAACAAAAAATAATACTCTGTCATTTTTCCATTTTGCTTTAAAGGTTTCAATGCAGTTTGTACTTAGGAACCATATGTATTCTCTCAAAATTCTAGTTTTCAAAGCTTTCTTGAAAGTGTCCAAATAGCCTGGGTTCTGAGTGCTATTTCTTATAGAGACAGGTGAGTGTTGAATATTGTATATTTTGCTAAATTACACAGGTAATTAACTAAATTTGCAGCCACTTTCTGCCCAGAAAACTTAGTACCTCAATAAATCTCATCTATTGTCAAATGTGAGTGTACGTGAATGTACGCGTGTGAGTGGTTGCAGTGTACTTACATTTCTGGATCTTCGGTATGTCGGAAAGGCAGTAGTTATATAGAACTGGGGGTGGAATCCTGAGAAAATTGTGGTCAAAAGAAACATCTGTGAACTCTAGACATTAAGAATATTCGCTTAAGATAGAAATAATGTTTGCTATTGTTGATGTAAATAAGCGAGGTGGAAGAACAAGGTACTGAACCTCGTCCTATTTGCTACTCTAGTTGGTTGACTTAAGCTAGTATTTAATGTATATCATAATGTATGTAAAAAAAACTGTGTGGTAAATAAACTAAATTAGTAAACACCCTGTAGATAAGTTAGTACGCCACCTAGAAGCTTTAGTTTTTTTCATTATACTGTAAACACTTTTTCAGGAGCTAAGTTTGTTGGCCAGTTCTGAGAGTCAAGTTTTTCCATTTGAAATTTTAAAATTTTCTTCTAGAAAATCCTATATCTTTTAAACCCGTCAATTTATTACTTTCGCATCGGCACAACGTGCGGTTGTATCGCATCGGCGACAAAAATTTTTAAAAAATTTTTCGCTTCAACGTCGTAAAAAAGGTAAAATCTTATAGAAAACATGATTTGGGATCGAAATTTTTTTTGTCTGTCGGTATGTATATCAGTTTGTAGCCACGATAACTTTAGAACTAACTGAGCTTTCGCCTTCAAACTAGGTATACAGTTAGCACTCGACAAACGAACGGTTCCGATTTTTTTTTATATTTCAACAACACACCATGAGGGCTTACAGCCTAAATACTATCGTACCGTGGGTGTCGACAAGGAGGAAAGAGGCAACTTGTTAATTCTGGACTTGAAGGTTTGAAGGTCATTAATGTGGAGAAGAAACAAAGTAGGGGCTAAAGCTGAACCTTAAGGGACTCCTGCATTAATTGGATACAGTTTAGAGGAATGGTCGCCCACGACAACAGAAATGCTCTGGTTGGACCTGGTCGAATGCTTTGGATATGTCTAGAGCGACAATCTGGGATTTACCGCGTAGTTCCATAGACTTGCTCCAAGAATGGGTAGGAAAGGAGGCCGGCAGTTGATCTGCGCTGTCGGAATCCATGCTGCCTCTCGTGGATTAGACTCTGTTTTTCAAGAAATTTTAGTAATTCGGTGTTTATATACTTTTCCATTACTTTAAAGACAACTTAAAGGAGAGAAATAGGCCTGTAGTTGCTAGGAAGCGCTTTGGATCCTTTCTTGTGGACGGGTTGCACTCGAGCAGTTTTACAGTTACTAGGGAATATGCCTCTATTGTAAGATGTCTGAAACACACGAGTCAGGACAGGAGCAAGTTCTGGTGCGCATTTTTTGAGAACAATTGCTGGGATCTCGTCAAGGCAAGAGGCTTTCCTGGTATTAAGACAAGAGAGCATCTTTCGTACCTTTTTAGTTTTGAAAATGATATCCGTCATTTTATGCGCGACATTGGGGACTGTTGGTGTTTGAACATTTGGAGGTGGGTTGAGAGTAGAATTGCCGGCAAACAACGAGGAAAAAAGTTCAGCCTTTCACAGAGTGGTAGAAGCAATTTCATCCCCTGAAACAAGAGGTGGAAACGTGTTCTTGCAACTAACGCGTATTTGCATTATAAAGAGAAAATCATGTACCAAAATTTGGGTCTGTAAGTTCAAAGACAAAAAAGTTATCGGCATGGTTTTCCTCAAAACGCCAAATTCGCGATTTGAAACGTATTCGCAACATTTAGGCAAAGAACGCAAAAAAATACGGACTATGTAAAGAAAATGTCGCAAGCAGAGTGTTCTGCAAACCCTTAAGTTTCAGCTTCAACCATCATTGTCCTTCATTTTACAAAAATGTTTATAGACATTTTCTCTAATGCTTTGGCGGTAGTTTTAGTTAAGTTTATGGTTTAACGGTCTATAATTTTTAGCTAACTTTCGAATTAAAAATTCGTTAATAAGCAGACCGTGACTTTTGAGTTTTAAAAAGATTTCTTCAAATGAGCGCCAACTAGGCCCTCTAGAATTCATATCCGGGTTTTCATTCAGTTTGTATCTGTTTACATATACAGTGTGGAACAGCCAAATGGAATAAATTCGATAACGGATAAATGAGGACGTGTTGGGAAAAACGCTTGGACACGTCGATTTGTATTTTTAACTGCGCATCTTTTTCAAGAAAAAAAAATTATATAGGGTGCGTCATGTGACAGTGGCCAATACCAACTTTCTTATTTTAAATACAAGCCCCTGTATATTATTAATTTTTTGGATTCTTCAGAAAATTCTAGACATAATTCATGTACAATGTTCTATACCTATCTTCAACTGTTTCGGAAATATTAAGTATTTTCAGATTTATTACAAAAATTAACATTAAAAATAGAAAATTATTTTATTTCACAAATTCTAATAAGAAATACTGATTATTTCTTAATAATTTAAAAAAACAAAAAAAAATTAATGTCAATGTAGTAAATGTTCAAAATGCTCGCCACGAACATCTTGGCAACATGCTAATCTGGTATAGAAATGTCTTCTAACATTACTCAACATCTCAGGCGTGACTGATCTAATCGCAAGCGTGATTCGTCTTTTTAAGTCATCTAAGTCATCTAAGAGGGGCTTAGTTTTGTATACAATACTTTTGACATATCCCCACAAAAAGTAGTCTAATAGCGACAGATCAGGAGATCGTGCTGGCCATTCTATCGATCCGCGCCTCCCTATCCACCGATTTGGAAAAATTTGGTTCAGGTACTGCCGGACATTGATTTGGTAATGGGGCGGTGCTCCATCTTGCTGAAACCATATTTTATTGGCAGGAACTTGTGGGTTTGCTGGATCTGGATATAAGTTTGTCAAAGTTGGCATGACATTATTTTGGAGCAGTTCTAAATATTTATCCCCATTCAAGTTGCCATCAATGAAAAAGGGACCTACGATATGATTTCCAACAATTCCTGCCCAAACATTAACTTTTTCAGGATATTGCGTATGTTCCTCTCTCATCCAATGAGGATTCTCATTAGACCAATAGCGGCAATTTTGACGATTAACATGACCGTGAAGTGTAAATGTGCTCTCATCAGAAAACAAAACATCTTCTAATTGGATCACATTGTTATCTAACATTGCCATCATTTGTTCACAAAAATACGTTCTCCTATCGAAATCGTCCTTCATGAGCTCCTGAGTTGGTATCATTTTATAGGGATGCATTTTACTTTCCTTTAATGTTCGAAAAATTGCTGTGTGGCTAACGTTGAATAGTTGGGCTGCTTGTCGACCAGAAGTATGTGGGTTTTCTTGAAACTCAAGCGTAATATCCAATTTCGTATCATCACTTACTGCATTGGCAGCTACTTTTTTTATCTGTCTCACATGACCAAGCTCGCGAAACTGCTTTTCTATTTTGCTAATTGTTCCTTGGGATACAGGCGGCAAATTTGGAAATTTTTCGTGAAATAAGCGAGACACTTCCATCTGTGTCCGTGTGTTATCTCCATAACCAATCATTTGTAGAATGGTTATTTTGTGCATTTCTGTTAAATAACCATTTTTCTGATATTATTACGTACAGTTAACGAAATTCAAACGACAATAGCACTGACACTAATCACTACTGTCATGCAGGCAGACAACAAGTTGCTAAGGCTACGAGTTTTATACGAACAGAAAGAAAACTGTTTTTGTTTTTGTTTCATTTCATATCAGTAAAAAGAAACGCAGGAATGGTTTTTGTTTACTTTCTCATTATCAAGAGCTGAATGGGAAATAAGTATTGAATGCAATGTAGCGAATTTGTGAAATAAAATAATTTTCTATTTTTAATGTTAATTTTTGTAATAAATCTGAAAATACTTAATATTTCCGAAACAGTTGAAGATAGGTATAGAACATTGTACATGAATTATGTCTAGAATTTTCTTAAGAATCCAAAAAATTAATAATATACAGGGGCTTGTATTTAAAATAAGAAAGTTGGTATTGGCCACTGTCACATGACGCACCCTATATAATTTTTTTTTCTTGAAAAAGATGCGCAGTTAAAAATACAAATCGACGTGTCCAAGCGTTTTTCCCAACACGCCCTCATTTATCCGTTATCGAATTTATTCCATTTGGCTGTTCCACACTGTATACACAGTGACGCATTTCTACGGTAAAGCTCAATATAATTGTTATTATACAAGATACGAGACAAAATTGTATACGTTAATTATAGGGTGTCTTGAGCTGCATCTTATAACATTATTTTAAAAATCACAGGGTGCCCCATAAGCCAGCCGTCAGTGATCCCAAATTTTTTTTTTCTAACACCCTTATATTATTGCATTTTTGCTTTTCTTATTGAAATATGATGCATGTTTGTAAGAAAAAAATCCAGACGCAGTAAGTGCGTTTTGGTAGCGGATTTTCATTAAATGCTTTAAATTTCAATAACTCAATTTGCTATATTAACCCAAGGTTTGTTGGCTAGGAACCAGTTTCCTCAGAAATATTTTAAGTTTATTTTCGGAAAATTTTTATACATTTCCAAGCAATAAGTTATTTTGATAAAATATGGTACATTATTTCTACTATATAGGTTATACCGGTAACCAGATTGCCTGCTTCCATTTGAGAGATATATTTGCCATTAAAAACATTTTAATGAAAACTGACTACTTCCATAACGCACTTGCTGCCTGCAGACTTTTTTCATACGTGAACGATCTTCGATACCACATAACTGGTGGTAAAGTATTTATGTATGCCGATGACACCTCGATTGCTGTGTGTTGTAGGAATTTAGGGGACGTTGAGCTAAAGGCAAGTTCGGCATTGCCTTGTTTTCAAGAATAGTGCTATATAAAAAAATCATTAATTATCAAAAGACGGTCTATATGGAAACCTACAATGTACACTCTAATGAGAAGCTCGAAAACATGAATCTGCAGATAAAAAATGAAGTCGTAAGAAATAAAAGCTGTGTAAAATTTTTGGACATAGACGTCGTAACTAGGATGACATTCAGGAACCATTTAGACAATTCATGTAACAAATTTAGCGGAGAATTTTATATAATTGTTAACCCAAAAAACAGCGTTAACACCACAAACCTTTTAGAGCCTCGGTGGTTTAGTGGTAAAACATGTGCGTCTTAACCGAAGGATACTGGGTTTGATTCCCAGCGTTCCCGTTTCACTTTTTCAGTACATACTATAAAAATAGTGCTGCAAATTGAATCATAACTTCCACATATCTGCGATAATTTACTCTCCTCGGAAAGACATTCCCCCTTAAGCGATGTTACCCAAAAAAATTCGAAGCGTTCCTTTGTCGGGTGCTAACTGTATACCACATTTGAAGATTATATCTCAATTCGTACGAAAGTTATTGCACCGACTAATAATAGACAGACCTACAGGCCGACAGACCTACCGACCGGCAGACCGACATACAAAGTAAATGTCGTTCCAGAATTACGTTTTCTATATGTTTTGCCGTGTTAGCAAAAAAAAATTCGAAATTTCTGTCTCCGATATTCCACTCCCACACATTCAATCTTTAATTTAGTTTTAGCACAGAACACCAGATGTTTGATGAAATTGAAAACGTTCTAATAACAATCCCTAAAACGCTATATTTCTCGCGCTTCAACGAAAAAAATTTTCACCAAATCAACCCCATTCATTCCCTGCCCCCTGGTGCGATTTTATCCAAGAGCAGTTCTAACCGTTTTTTTTTTGTCGTGTGCTAACTGTGTATCAAATAATTTGTCAGGTAAATAAATGTCAAAATTTGGAGTACGGAGCTTGAATTTATATTAGTTTAGTAACCAAGCTTTAGGTAACGTAAAAGTGCATTGAATAAGGGTATGTGAAGATCTTCCGGAAATATAGGTGAAGAGTAAAACCTTCGGGAAAGTGACAGTTCGAATATATTTTGATATTTGATTGAAGATAGACTTTCTAAATTGTGTACTACGCAAGTACAAAAAACTGTATCTTTGCGTGACACACTGTATAAATAATACCAAATGAATATACAAAATTAATGAATATACAAAATTTGCAGACCTTATCTCAATTTGTTTTAAAGTTATCGTCGCTACTAAGAGACAGACATAGAGACAACAAAAATTCGTACCGGAATCAAGCTTTCTATATGTTTTGAGACTTTTACGCCGTTTCGGAAAAACAATGAAATTAATCTCACCAATATTCCACCCCCTACACATTCAGCCTGTAATTTAGTTTCAGCACCGAATACTCAAGGTTTGATGAAATTTATAGTTTTCTAATAAACAAACCTTAAAATGTTATACTACTCGAGTTTTAACGAAAAAATGTCGATTTTCACCAAATCACACCCCATTCATCGCCTACCCCCTGGAGAGATTTTCGTCAAAAACAATTCTAACCGTTCGTTTGTCGGGTGCTAATTGTACACCAAATTTGAAGACGATATCTCAATTCGTTCTAAAGTTATCGTGACTACAGGCAGGCATACAGACCGACAGACAAAATAAAAATCGTTCCCAAATCATGTTTTCTATATATGTTGACACTTTTTACAACGTTTAAGCAAAAGAAGTGTTTTGAAACTTTTGTCGCTGATGCCATACTTCCACACGTATTGACGATGGCGAAGTAATTACTACCAACCGAGATTGTGGCAGTGCATTTGAGCAAGTTGAATGTCTGCACGTTCCGCTCTTCAAAGGGGGCGTAAAGCCGCCGGTCTCGTGTCCATACAATGTTGGGCACGTTAAAGATCCCCACCCTCCTTACAGGAAGGCAGGGATTCGGAAAAGTTTCCAGGATAGTGAGGTGAAGCTGCCCCCTGAAGTCGGTGATTGGCCATGGTTGCGGAAACAGACCGACGTTGAAGAAAGAAAACACACATACACAACTACAAACCCCATGAATATACACAATGCGATGGTAGAGGAAGCGGATCTTAAGAGCAATATTTAATCTATGCTGCAACCAATCATTCTTGGGCTTAAAAAAAAATGGCGTTCTGACCGTCACATCTATATTATATTTGCTACATTTACTAGCCTGTATACATGCAAATAGAGAGTCATATACAACATACAACAAATTGGACCATGTGGATTAAATCTGGAAAGTACCTCCCTTTTGTCAATGGCTCGGCATTCGCTAGCTCGGAAAATTGGACCACTTCTTGGATATAAGTTTGGGTTCCTTTCGAACGATTTTTCTATCTTAGAAGATAACGTTACCGTTACTGACTTTGGTAGGTTAGTTGTTCTTCATAAAGAGTATGATATATCGAAATACCAATCTGGTAGTTGAAAGAAAACAAAGTCATAAGCATTCAGAGGTCAAGGCCAAAAAATAAATAAATAGATTCGTGCTAAACAAAATTGAAATGAAATCTTTGCATGTTCCTGTAGGTATGAATAGTCAAGGTCATATCTTTTGGAACATGCTTGTATATATCATCTTTTCTAAATCATTGGAATATTTAAGTGAATTTAAATGAATTATAACTAATAACACAAAATATTTTTTGCAATTTGCAAACATCCATCACCATTTGTGGCTTGTCTAGATTATGCAGCTTTTTAAATTGTCTCCGTAGACTGTAGACCCCCTATTTCTTGAGATAATTACAATTTAAGGAAGCTCCGTTTTCCTATACTAAAGTGATAGCTAAATACCACCCTTAAAGAACAGACAACGATTAAATTTCTTTGGCGCAAAGAAAGTCAAAAAGTAACAACAGATTTAAAATCTTCATGGTCTCTCTTCTAAAACGCCAAAATTGGATATTCTTAAACAAAGATTCTGAAACAAAAGCAGGCTAGACAGAAAATATTTTTGAAAGAAGTGTGCTTTACAAGGTTTAAAATTTCTGGTTTAACAGGTTTTGTTCTTCATTTGACTAAAATATTCGAAGAAAATTGTTTAGAAGTAGATGCTTAAAGAGTTTGTGATTTAAAAGTGTATTTTTTTTATTTAACAAAATATAACTAAAAAATTCTGCCTTAAATCAAACAACGATAAACGGACAAATCATTTCTAGCCAGCAGTAAGAGTTCGGGCGCAGCAAGTCCGTCATGACAACGCATAAGTAAATAATACTAAAGCATAAATAAAAAGTCTGGACGCAATAAGTGCGTTATCGTAGTGAATTATAATAAAAATGTTTTTAACGATAAATTGTCTTTTTTTTAATGAAAGAAGGCATGAAATTTGGTTACCAATATACCCTATATAAGAAAAACAATGTAGCATATTTCATCAGATAAGATTTTCGACAAAACTACCAAAAAGTTTTTTGCATGAAAATTTACCCACAATTTTTTCACGAAAATCGGAAACCTTTTTTTAAATAACTTATTAAATATTTATAATTATGCCTTTCACTTACGAAACAAGAAATACTGGCTGTTCCATTTAAAACAATTGAGCTACGACAGTTCGATTTTTTTAAAATTCAGTCTATTTGAGAGTGCCCTGTATATGACATCTCGATATTTTTATGGTATAATATAAACGGAAACCTTTCTAATGCGTTGTTTGCATGGGACTCCGATTTATATTGGTAAAAACGCCGTATCACAATTTCTGGTGTGCCAAAAATGTGAAAAGTTGCAAAATAATTGAAATAAGTCGAAAGCAAACATTAGAGTTTGATGGAAAATGCCAAAATGCAATAATATAATAGGTGTTCGATAAAAAAAAGAATTTTTTTCGCTGACGACTTATGCAATAATTTGAAATAATTTTTATTAGAAATAAATGTCATAAGATGCAGCTCAAAATACCATATAATTAACATATACAATTGTTTCTCATATAATTCTCGTAATATTGAGCTTTACCGTAGAAATGCATCACTCTGTATATATGTAAACAGACAAAACTGAAACTAACCCCGGGTATGTCTCCTAGGAGATCTACTTCGCGCTCATTTGAAAAAACCTGTTTAAAGTTCAAAAGTCTCTTCATTGGCGAATTACTTCTACAAAAATTTGCTTAAAACTATAGACAATTGAACCATAAACTCTATAACAGAAACTGATGGTAAAACATCACAGGTCAGGTCAGGTCAGAGGTCTATTTGCAATGAATTTTCTAGAAATATTTTAATAAAAACTCTGGACGCAGCAAGTGCGTTATGGTAGTAAATTTTCATAAAAATGTTTTATTGCCAATATGTGTTTTCTTTTTAAGAAAGCAGGCATCAATTTTGCTTACCAGTATAACCTATATAGTAAAAACAATATGCCATGTTTCATAAAAATAACTTTATTGTGTGAAAATGTACAACAAATTTCCAAAAGTAAACTTAAAGTGTTCCCGGAAAAACTCGTTTCTTGGTCAACCTTATAGGTTAATAGCAAATTGGGCTATTCAAATATGAAGCATTTGATCAAAATTCGCTACCATAACGCACTTGCTGCATCCAGAATTTCTTTCCTTACAAACATGCATTATATTTCGACGGAAAATGCAAAAATGCAATAACATAAGGCGTGTTTGATTAAACAAAAAAGAAAATTTGTATCACCAACGACTTATGGGCCAGCCTGTGATTGTAGAAATATTTTTTTAAAGTGTAGCTCAATACAGCCTATAATTAATATATACAAATTTTTTTCATACCTTGTATAATAACGGATATATTGAGCTTTATTGATTTTTTACGAAAATTCGACAAAAATTATATACCATTAAACGATAAACTCTATAGCTAAAACTACTGCCAAGCATCAGAGAAAGGGTCAATTTCAAATGAATTTTCTGGAAACATTTTAGTAAAATGAAGGACAATGACGGTTGAAACTAAGACTTCAGGGTTTATAAAATATTCTTCTTGAGATATTTTCTTTCCATAGCTCTATTAGATTCAGGCTCTTTGCCCAAATAATGCGAATTTTGATGTTTTAAACTGTCACTTTGACGTTTTGAGGAAAACCCCAATTTATGTTTCTTTAAATGCCCATAACTTTTTTGTCTTTCGAGATACAGCGCTAAATTTTGGTAGGTAATTTACCTATAGTGATATAAAACGATGTACCAAATTTGGTTGCCCTTACTTTGTTATTTCCGGAGATATGATTTTTTTTTAAAGAAAACACAAAATTATCCGGGAAGACCTCGGCGGATTTTTCTGGATAACGAACTGATCCAAGCCACTTACAAAAGGAAGGTATTCACCAAATTTTGTCAAAATCGGCCCATTATTTTTTGAGTTATCGGTGTGATACATATATATATATATATATATATATATATATATATATATATATATATATATATACATATATATATATATATATATATATATATATATATATATATATATATATATATACATATATATATATATATATATATATATATATATATATATATATATATATATATATATATATATATATATATAAACATATAAAAATCGAAACTGACCCCGGATATGTGTTCTAGGGGGCCCAATTAGAATTTTTTTTTAAATTCAAAAGTCGGGATCTCCTCATTAGTGAATTTTTTTAAAGAAAATTCACTAAAATGAAGGAGAATGACGATTGAAGCCGAAACTTACGGACTTCTAAAACACACTTCTTGCGATATTTCCTCTACATAGCCCGTATTCGCTTTAGGTCCTTACCCTAAAAGTCACCAATTTTGACGCGTCAAATCGCGACTTTGTCGTCTTAAGAGGAAAAGTTATCAAATCTTCAAAGTAATTTTTCTAGCATTGCTTGAACTTTTTGCGCCAAAAAACTTCTTAAATGTTTATAACTTTTTTGTCTTTCAACATGTAGATCTAAATTTTGGCACATAGTTTGGTTTTTATAATAAACCCGCCTACCAAATTTGGTTGCCCTAACCTTGTTATTTCCGGAAATATAAAATTTTTCCGAAAGAAAACACAACATTTTCCGGGAAAAACTGGGCCACTTTTCCTGGCTAACAGAGCTGTTTAAGTTATTTGCAAAAGGAAGGTCCCCACCGAATTTGATCGGAATCGGCCCATTATTTTTTGAGTTATCGGTGTGATACACGCACACAGAATATATATATATATATATATATATATATATATATATATATATATATATATATATATATATATATATGTATATATATATATATATATATATATATATATATATATATATATATATATATATATATATATATATATATATATATATATATATATATAAAATTCAAACTGGCCCTGGGTATGGGTTTTAGGAGGCCTAGTTCGCGCTCATTTGAAGAAATTATTTCAAAGTTCAAAAGTCGAGATCGCCTCATTAGTGATTTTTTCTAAGAAAACTCACTTTTAGGTGCTGTTGCTACCTGAAATATTTTTGTCCCGTTTCGAGTAATATTGCCACAAATATCTGAAATTTCTTTACCAATCAACGTCTATTTGTTCACGGTTTATATTTAACCACTGGATAATTACAGAACGATGAGAATCCTTTAAAATCTTATACATCTGTATATCTAATACCCAGCCCTATTAGCAAACAAAATATACACCAGAATATGCATACAAAACAGAGAAATAAGGGACAAGATATCGACCACCCCGATGGTTAGAGTTAGAATGCAAGGCACCCTACCGAATTTACATTGTTAAACGTAAACGACGTTTAAGTGCTCAAATCCGGATTAGCTCATGACTGACGTAGAGAGCGGTCTCTCCCTTGTTAGCGATCGTTTGACGGATGACAGATGACAGATGACAGTCACATACACACACGTAAAACAAAACACTACCCCCATGCATCCAGTAAGCTGTGAGCATTGATCCTTTCACAGGGGATTTAAAAGTTAAACACAACATTACAATGTTCGATAATGAGATTTCATTTTTCCATTGTGGTATTAAACACTGAGTTGGTTGTGATAATAGAATCGATTACTGTGGTTCTGTCAGCTACAGTTAACCTGTCAATAAACAATTCACACAATTTAACATGTTCTTTTAATACTTTTTTACAATCTTATACCTATGAATGGTATTGGTTCTGCAGGGTTTTAAAATTACAAGAAGTAAACGATAATACACGCTACAACATGCAGATTATGTTAAAAACCGAAATCACAGTTTAAGCTACATGGGTTAGATGAAGCTTAAAATAAAAAATTGTGTTTACTCAAATGGCAATGTGATGTCACAATTCAAATTTTACAATAATTTTACAATAAATCCTAAAACAATTTTTATTTAACATGATCTAATCTGTAAGGCTAGATTCATTCTCGCAACAATTAGAACCGTAGAGCGGTTTCGCTCTCATTAGGGCTGTTCAGTACGGCATACTAATTGCAGCAAAAATACACTTATAAAGTAATATGGCTATAGTAGCCAGCCATTCAACACTAAGTGGGTGGTGGACGTGTCGCCATCTAGTTGCGGAACCAATTGCTACAATTAGTATGCCGTACTGAAGAGCTCTAATGAGAGCGAAACTGGTCTACGGTTCTAATTGTTGCGAGAATGGATCGAGCCTTACATACTTTGTCCTATATTAGGGTAGAAATGGGCCAGGGCTAACAATGTACTAAATTGTTAGTTAGTTGTATACAGTCTCTATTTTTTTGAACACTTTGTGCTATTTGGAGCTGGCGTGACAACATACTACTTGGTTCCGCTACTAGGTGGCGGCTCGTCCACCACCCACTTAGTGTTGAAAGGCTGGCTACTATAGCTGTATTATTTTATAGGTGTATTTTTGCTGCAGTTAGTATGTCGTACTGAAGAGCTCTAATGAGAGCGAAACCGGTCTACGGTTCTAATTGTTGCGAGAATGCATCTAGCCGTACATATTTTGTCTCTAAATTAGGGTAGAAATAGGCCAGGGCTAACAATTTACTAAATTGTTAGTTAGTTGTATGCAGTCTCTATTTTTTAACACTTGGTGTTATTTGGAGCTGGCGTGACAACATACTACTTCGTTCCGCAACTAGGTGGCGACACGTCCACCACCCACTTAGTGATGATCTAATCAATCAACGGACAATAAAAGCAGCAATTTTTTTTATACCTTGTTTCAATGTTCGAGGGAAGGAGAAACTTTCATAAGGTTATAGCTATTCCATTTGGCCAACAAAAGTATATTTTCACGCCTAGTGGGTTAACTCAGACTATGGAGGCTCTTGTCTGTTATTTTACACAAAGGAAACGCAGTTGATGCTAGGAACATCCGTATTGGGCTTCGCATGAATTTTAAAAAATATGCCAATTGAAAAATTATGAAAATACGACTTTAGTGGTTTTCCATTAAAATTATTAAAATTGAAAATTTGATTATAGAGAGGTGACGACTTTCGAATTTTCGAGAAATATTTTCAAATGACCGCGAATTAGATTCCATATCCGAGGTTTAGCATATATATATATATATATATATATATATATATATATATATATATATATATATATATATATATATATATATATATATACAGGGTATTTCCTAACTTGTCGGACTAGATAAAGAAGGTATATTCTCACATAGTTTAAAGACGAAAATTCGAATGCTGCTTTGTTTTCGAAATACAGGGTGTTAAAAAAACTTTTTTTCTTTTTATTAATTGATGGCAAACGATATTCCAGTGATATTTGTTAGACGTTAAAAGTTTTGGAGATAACAGTTTTTTAGCAAATTTCAATACACGTTCATAGTAAATTGTTTTAGGATATTTTAATATAAGTTTTTTTCGGATTTTTGTAAAAAATGTTATTGAAAATAAAACTCTTTCAGCTAGCCTTTGTAGACACCTTTTGTAGTGAATTCTCGTAGAAAAATATGTTTGGCCAGTGAAGTTGCGCAAATTGCTTTTATCAGACAACAACTTTTGTTTTTATGCTCTGCATTGGCTCCTGAAGGAAAAAAAGTTGTTAAGGCGTCTCGTCTGGAAGATTACACCTTTCAAATTTACAAATTTCTTAGTAGCCTTCTTTGTTATAATATTTACCATCTGTAAAATAAAATTTTATCGGCAATTACGAAGAACCCAACAAGGGTCATTTTTTGCTTACAATTGACTATAAGTATGCTAACCTCTCTCAGGTAGAATTGTATATCGTAAGAAAATTCGATATTTAAGTTAGTTCTTTTATAGACTCCAAACAAGCAACAGGCTTGTGCTAACATAATCACAATTCATTTTGTTGAGTTCTTATGGACTCTAAAGCATACCAAATAAGTAATTTTGTATACGTTTACAGTTGTTATTAAACGTTAAGTGTTACCAAAATCAGCGTTTAATGTAACAAAACATAATCAGGTCCTTCTAGTTAAACAAGAAACAAAAGCAAATCAAATGTGGTATGTCAGTACAAAGCGTACTTAAACAAAAGTTAATGCCTATAACTCAATTTTCTATATAGATTAGTATGTAAATTTAATTTAATAATCCCCAAACACCTTTCCAACCTGCCTGTTGCTTGCTAATATATGTGTAAATATATGTGTCTATGCATATATAAAAAAGAGTCTATGGCTAGTGGAACTTGCCTTCCGAAGCCAGTCATACAGACACATACGCACAAACACACACAATTTTCTACAAAGGTAAAAAATAATTGTATAAGGGCAACTTTTTTTATAATTTTACTGTAATAGCTTTGTTATTTTCGAAGATCCACACATTTTCCCTAAGAAATTTTCCCAGAAAAGCTGATTCGATCCGGCTGGCTAAGCTGTTTTCAAAAGGGATGTGAGTGCTTGCCAAATTTAAAAATCTTACCTTCGTTAATCGCTTGGATGAGTGCGTTAATTAACCCAATCAAACCGGTTTTTCAGAAAAACTTTTTCCAAAAAATTTGTAATCCCGAACTAATTATTTTGCTAATTTGAAAATTCTTTATGAAAATTTGCTACCATTAGGCACTTGCTGCATCCAGACTTTTTTCATTTACGTTGCTTATTTTTGATCGTCGACGCCACAGAGCACTTTAGTTCTGCAAAACATCTAAATACAGACGTACAGACTTTTCCTCTGGTTTGATAATTGCTTATTTTCCTCTTTGAAATAAGTCGGCTGTGAAGCAGTTATATGCAATACAGACTATAAAGAAGCATCATCTTTGGTTTTTGACAGATATAGGCTTCCCGAGCGACTTACACGAGCACACAGTACAGCAAGAAAGCTGTGGGAAGAAACCAGCAAGCGAAAACAACTACTCACCTGGCTAATACCAGGAGACGCATTCAATCACAACACTCGCTAGCCACCATCGCTTTAGTCCTGCCGGAACTTGAGGTATGATGTATAACAGTAGACGTAGGCCGGTTTCGTTCTAGTTTGGACTCGCCAGTATGTCATACCTATGCCGAATTAAGTCGGTATTAAGGCAGGCATTGCCACAATATCCAATGGTGTATGGCGCAAAGAACCATCTCTGGTTTTACGTCTTCCACATCAGCTTCAATGTACGCATAGTGCAACAACAAAAAAGCCTTGGGACAAAATTATTGGTTGTTTTTGCTCGCTACGTCTCGTAATCGAACTACAACAACCCACCGCTCTAAATAGTAGGCAGATTGAGACCTTAGGGTGCCTTTTCTTTCATGCTTTCTTAAACTCACGGAACAGGCTCTAAAACTGGAATTGGAACGTCGAGCTTAGTAAATTCTGGACTTGGCTCAACCCCAGAATTAAGTATTTCTAAAGTTATTATTGACAATCAACCAAAGGTTGCAGTGCTATCGGGGCGGCAAGGCCGCGGACGAGCCCTGAGGGAAAAAAGTTATTATTGTAAAAAAACAGGTTTCAATGCAATTGGGAATGTTCTGTTACAATATTTTTAAATATGTAAGCCTAAGACCTCAGAGTCCAACCCTCTCTCTTATTACCCTGCAACTTTCCTTAACGCGCCTGCAACAGCCACCAGGAGGCTTAGGTAACCGACAGTGTCGCCATTGGACAAGTGTCTTCAAGCGGCAACAACACAGAGAAGCAGCTTGATTAAATCCGAGATGCTGTCACTTCCTCTTCATCCAGCGGCCAGTGCAGATCGTAGTAAGATCAACTAGCCCGCGAGCGGTAATCATACCACAGCATAATAGTTGTTGATGATGTAATCATCAAGGTCGTCGTCCAGCGGTCAGGAAACATCGTAGGAAGATCGCCTGACATGCCACCCGTAGTCTAGAAGTCTCCATCATCAAGCGGTCAACCAATATCGTACCAAGATCGATTGACCAGTGATAGGTATTCGCAGTTTCCTACTCCTTCTTTGTCATTCAGCCGCCCGTGTGCCTTGCACTAGCAAGAGCTAGTCTACCAGCGAGCGACTGATCCATGACGATAAATCCAATATATTTTGTTATTGCCTATACTAACTGCTTCAACTGCGTGCAAGCGATATCAAGACATCATAACCCACGTTTGTGACATGGGCAGCTTTGCCTCCCTTTTTTTTTTCTTTTTTTTTACCGCGGGGCCTAGTTGGCGCATCTGCTGACCAAGCTAGTGGCTTACCTTAACCGCTCTATTACACACTGGCACTATCTTTGCGATATATCTTCACGAGTGTAGAGCTACCTTTTTTCTTCTCTTTCCACTTTTCCCCTACTTCCCCCCGGCCGCTTTAAGCGATTAAGAGTTCAGGCAATCGAGTTGGTTGTTTTCTTCGCTTCGCCAGTTCTTATGTCTTTTTTTATGGTCATAGCTTGTCGGGCGATTTCCATTACCTTCTTCCAAAAGCTCTTGTCTTTTAACATTATTGGTACCAGGTCGTCGATATTATGTATCCCTAAATAGTTGAGGGTGGTTGAACTTTGGGCAAACAAAAATGCAGCGCGCTACCGTATCTTCTTCCCCGGGGTAGATACATCCGCTCTTGTTATCATTTAACTTTCCCATGCGTTTGGCGTGGGATCTGAAGTATCCGTGACCTGTAAGTAATTGTTTGAGTCAGAAATTTATTCTTTGTGGTCCCATTTCATCCAGTCTGACAGATTTTGAATCAATTTTTTTGTACATTGCCCCTTCGTGGCGTCTTGGGGTCATCTTTGGTGCCATTTCTCCATGGTTTGGCTTCTGGCAGTCAGCGTAGCTTTTTCTATTCTCACTACCCTCGCCTCATGTAGGAAACATCTTTCCTCCACTAACAGGTCTATGGGTACGACGCCCGTCAACACCTGAATTGCCCGCTTAGAGTTGGTATGGAACTCGCACGTCACCCTTAGTAACACTGCGCTGCATCCTCTCCATCATCATTTTATATTTTTGTAATATATCAGTTTGCTTATATTGGACCTCCCACGTTGGGCATTATCCTACTTAGTGCTGCTGTTTTTCTTTCAGCCTTCTTTTTTGCTATTCGTACATGCAAGCCAAAATTGAGTGACTCGCCGATTGTTATTCCTAGACACGCCAGAATCGTCGCTGAACTTATGATGGTGTCCTTTAAGCGGAACGAAAAATCGCCCCTAATTTTTGAACCCTTTATGATGACGAAACCTAAGTGTGTCTTGTTCTGATGCCTCTACTGAGACTGATAGGTCATCAGCTTAACAATTCACAGTCATCAACTATTTTTAGCTGGAGGATTCCATCATTGATTATATTCCAGAGGATAGGACCCAGGATGGATCTTTGGGGGGACTCCCGTCGTGACAGCCATTATTTCTCCCCTCGCAACGCTGATCTTTCTGTATGGGAAGTAACTGTTTATGATGTTTATCAGGTACCAGGGGATGTTTTTTACTTTCAGTTCTTCTATGATTTTGCTCCAGCTATCATTGTTGAAAGCATTTTTCACATCAAGAGTGAGCAAATTCAACAATTAGATTTATGTGTAACTTTGTAGTATTAAAATTGTTGTAATTTTAACGCCTCGTGTGTTAATGATGATTCAGCACCCCCAAGAAGACAATTTGTCTGGTCCTTCTTCTTAAGTTATGTAAACAAAGTAATTTAAGTCACCAAAACTAATCAATACCACCCACTCATTTTAAACTAGCTTAAACATTTGGTGCTTTCGCGCCGGATCTAATTTGAACCACCATTTTGTCCTACCGCGCGTGATCTAATTCGACTCAACCAGGGAAGTTAAGTAAGTAGTCTTTACATCTGTAATTAGTATGGAGCGGTTTCACTAAGTTAGGGCAACAACAATTAATGAATGAAGTAAAGTTATTTCAACTATTTTTTATGTAATGAAAATCCTCTACGATGGCGTATTTGATGCCTTAGTAGTAGTAGCAGTGGTGAGGAGGTCAACGCCAAGCAAGTAGGCCACAATGGGCCCTTTTTGCCAACCCCAGCAACCCAGCAACCATGCTCTACTCTTTCTCGGTTCCGTCGCCAAACCGCCTCGACCTCGAGATGAAGGCCGTGACGGTCTTCAATTGGACGGTACTTACCTGATTCATCTGCAGAGTCCTCGATCCGAACAATTCTGCTCGAAGAGTTCCAAAAGCCTCGCATTCACACAGGTAGTGGTAGGACGTTTCTTTATCCTCGCCGCATTCCTGGCAAATGGGATCCCTCTCTACGCCTATCAATGTAAAGGGTCTTCTAAGGGCGCAGTGACCTGTCAGCACCTCAAGGATGCGGCGAAGCGTAGGTCGACTCCTTCCGAGTATCCAGACATCTTGATCTCTGTCCGGTCCCTCCACGAAGTCCCTCACCTGCCTGCAGCCACCAACCGACCCCTAGTGCCTCTCTATTGCTTCCTCGGTCCACCTGTATAAGGCGACAGAGACTGTCTTCCTACTTAGGCCTATCGCAGGCTCCAGGCTACAGTACGGCTGCCGGGAACCGAGTCTTGCGAGATTATTCGCCACCTCATTCCCCGCTACGCCACAGTGTCCCGGAACCCACACCAGTTGCACCTCATTCCTAACTACTCGTTCTATTTGCGACCCCCATGTTATTTTGGGGTCCAGGATCACCCCCAGATATTTGACCTCCCGCACTAAAGCTAAAGGTTTTTCAAACATTACGGGCGCCCTGAAGCCCTCTACCTTCCTCTTCTTGGTAAATAGGATCATCTCCGTCTTCGCCGGGTTTACGGAGAGTCCCTGCCCACCACACCACCTTTCTATTATGCTACAGACAGCTTGCATGCACTCACAGACGACGCCGAGGAATTTGCCGGGACTAAGACCAGCCCATCATCAGCGTACGCCTGGGCGTAGAAGCCATTCTCAGAGAGTCGCTCCAAGAGGCCGTCCATGGCCAGACACCATAGATGGGGCGAAAGGCAGCTGACCTGGGGACAGCCACCCGTCACCCCAACGTCCAGCCCCCGGCCCCTCAAGGTCAGCGTCACTCTCCTGTCCTCCAGCATGTTTGCCACCCAGCCTATTAGCGACCTCGGCGTTCCCCTATCCTGTAGGGCGGTACAGACCGTATCCGTCCTTGCCTTATCAAAGGCCCTTTCCACATCGACGAACACAGCTAATGCGCTCTCCCCGTAGTGTAGCACCATTTCCACATTCCGTGTCACAGCATGGAGCGCTGTTTCCGTCGACTTCCCCCACTGGTACGCGTGCTGACCTTTACGGAAGGGATGATCCTTTAGGATCCCTCCCAACATAAACCTATCTACTATATTTTCTAATGCCTTAAGCAGGAATAATGTAAGGCTGATTAGCCTTGGGTAGCGTTCAGTCCTCCCTTCCCGGCTTGAGAATCAAGACCCCTCTAACCCGGCGCCAGGCCTTTGGGACGTAGCCCCACGCCATGCTAGCCCGGAAAACCTCCCTTATATTGGGAAGCAGTATATCCAGGCCCCACTGGAACAGGGTCGGAAAAATCCCATCACAGCCTGCGGACTTGAAAGGAGCGAACTTGGCCACCGCCAGGGCCTTAGAGCTATCCGTGACCACCCCCTCTGTCAGCTGCCAGTCCGCATTCGGGACCGCCCGCTGGCCCAGATCGGCAGCCCCTGTGACGGCTCCACCGCCCGCGAGGTGAACTTCGGTGAGATGACGCAGAGTCTCCTCAGCGGTGCTCGTCCAGCTCCCGTCCGGTTTCCTTAAGGATACTACATTACTGCCTACCTCCTGTTTGATTACCCTTACCAGCCTGGCTACGTCCGGCAGAGAGTTGACTGCCCCGCAGTACGCGCTCCAACTAGCTCGTTTACTCCGTCGCAGTTCCTTCTTAAACTCCCTTCTGTCAGTCCTAAATTGGTCCCAGGCCGCTTCACTCGATTCTTGGACGGCTCGGTTTAAGGCCCTCCGAGTCCGCCCGCGTAGTACGGCGAGATCCCTGTTCCACCATCTGACTTGAATGACGATTCTCCCCTAAGTGGTGACGCGGCCTCGTAGGTTGCCATTATTCTACCTTCTAGGGCCTCAACCTAACTACCTAATGCCTCTGTAGAGAGTCTTCTCCCCTCTGGGCTCCTTGGCGTCTCTCCATGGCCTATTACGTAGGCATTCCAGTCGGTATTCCTTGGATTTCTCCTGGGGGGAGTGCTCTCACGGTCCACATCCAATTCAAAGCTGATCATACGATGATCAGACATTGATATGTGTTCCGTCGCCCTCCAGTTAGATATATCCTTCGTTATTCCTCTGCTCGCTAGCGTGATGTCGATCACCTCCAGCCGAATGCGATTGACAAACGTTGATGCCTAAGAACATTTTTTAAATTCCGAAAAAATCTTTTGGCTTGGTAATACTCGAACCTTCTACATATTGACTGCATTAATAAATCAGTCTTAAATATTATTAAAAGCAGGTGGAACGTAGTCAGGTTGGAGTTACTCTCGACTTTTCACAAAGATTTATATTACACAGCAAAATATCTAGCTAACATCATCAAACATGTATTAAAACTTAACCTTTACTGGCACCAAAATTATCCCATCATAAATTAATTACAAGCTGATTTGCTAAATTTTTATCGGTAATTATTCAATGATCAATTTGCTGGAAATTATAACTCCAAACATAAACACCCATTAGCAAATATATTTCAATCAATTAAAATTTATTAATGACTGTTACAATGATATCTTTAATTAGTTGAACTCACAGAATGTCGTAATTTCAATAACATATCGACTGTGTTGACCGAAATGATGCAGAGAGATTCCTGAAAATGCTAATAAATTATGCTTGTCCAACGATTTATTTATCATAATAAGTGTTTTATCTCGCAATTAAGGATATTAAGACCACCCATCGCAGATGTTTACACGTTCTAATGTATCGTTATTTCATGTTGATATAATTTGAGATATACTTGAATTGGTGTCAAGAAGGTCAACTTCAATTCAGATAAGACCTGATATTTATTTCCCAGGGACGGATACAAAAACTAATTCAGCTGTTGGTCCTTTTGCTAAAATATGTATAAGGTTTAAAATAAGATCCTAACATAACATGGACTGGAGTTTTGTCGGTGTAGACACCGAGGACGTAAGCACGTTCTTTGACGCCTTCATCGGCCGTATTGTTGATCCCATATCTCGGGTTTTTCCTCTAAAATCTAAAATATTGTCACCTAAAAACCAGAAAATCAATTGGTTTACTGATGAATTAAGGAAAAGTCGTGAACTGTTGCATATCCTTCAGGACGTTTACAGACGTAATTCTAGCCAGTCTTTAAAAGAAGTTATCAAGGATCACAAACAACGATACAGGAAATAACTATTACTTTCAAGGAGGGAATCAAACGATGCTTTTATTTCTAAGGCAAAAATACGCACAAAGCAATGTGGAAAGTTATAGGTAACAAGAGTTTGACCCGGGCATCGCCAAATTTGACCGCGACCGATTTCAACGTCTATTTTTCGAATGCCGCAGAAGACTTGTTAAAGACCGTACCTAAAAGTTCAAATTCCTATAAATTTTATATGTCTAAAATAGAGGCTGATGATAAAACTAAAAAATTTCCGTTCAAAAAGGTCACATATATCGAAGTATTGGGTATAATATCTGGATTTAAAAACACGTGTTCCTTGGATGGTTTCAATATAAATATGAAAATTTTAAAATGCATTAAATATGCCATAGTAGTCCCACTCACAAAGTTGATTAACATTTGTTTATCTAGGAACATATTTCCGGATGCCTTGAAACTGTCTAGGGTCATCTCGGTTTTCAAAAAAGGAGATTGGGAGTTATTGGAAAATTACAGACCAATTTCTATAATTCCATTTTTTTCCAAAATATTTGAAGTTGTGTTGTGCAACCAAATTAGTTCATACCTAGAGGATAACAACTTACTGTCACACTCACAATTTGGTTTTAGGAAAAATCGATCTACATCAGTAAGTATCCTGGTGGATGATGTTTGCATGGGCTTCGACAGGGGTGAGCATACCTATGCACAGTTTATCGACCTGTCTAAGGTATTTGACTTGTGTGTCTCATGATATTTTAATAAACAAGCTTCAGTTGTACGGCTTCGATACCGACAGTATCACTTTTTTAAAATCATACCTGGAAGACCGATCTCAGTTTGTGTCAGCTAATGGTGAAAAATCACCTACATTAGATCTAAAATACGGTGTGCCACAGAGATCGGTCCTTGGGCCTATTTTATTCTTGATATACATCAACGACCTACCAAAATCAACTGACTTGGGTAATTTTGTTCTATTTGCTGATGATACGACTTTTGTTTTCTCAGATCCAAACATCAATAAAGTACACCATACCATTAGCAGAATAAAAGATGTCTGTCAGGATTGGTTCTCGGCAAATCTGCTTAGCTTGAACAGCCTAAAATCGGAGTCTTTATTGTTTTCGTAAAAGCACAATCTCGTCATTGGCGCTAACACCGAGCCTGTGAGATTTCTTGGAGTTATGGTCGACAGCAAGCTGATTTGGGACTCACATTGCATCTATGCATGTCAGAGGGCATCCCGTAGCATGTTTCTCCTGCGGAGTCTTTCGGCCCAAGTCTCTACTCCCACCTTAAAAAGTACATACTATGGATGTGTGCATAGTATCTTAACTTATGCTACTCTGGTATGGGGGCACTCACCACACACTGAATTTGTTTTCGCAACCCAACGTAAGACAATCCAAATCCTGGGCTGTTTGGGGTATAGAGATGACTGTCGTGGCCACTTTAGAGGCTTTCAGATACTTACAATATACCTTGTGTCTATATTTTGCAGTGTCTTTTATATGTTAAGTTCCACAAATCAGACTTCGCTAGGCCAGTACGTCATCTTACGCGCGGTAAAGATAACTTTACAGTCGATTTCACGCGCTTAAAAAGAACAAGGCACGGAACCAACCACTATTGAATGAAATTTTATAACAAACTCCCTCACAATATAAGAAATTTACATTACAACAAATTCAAGTTTGCCATTAAGAACATTTTGATAAGCAATGCTGTTTATTCATTTGATGAATATTTTGCTTATCGCATAAAATAAACGCTCCCACGCCATGCATGTATATTGTTGTATCGCGGGACTTTTGTTGACTTGTTCTGTTTTGTGCTGCTTTTTTGTTTTGTTTTTTGTTTGGATGTTAATCCATATTTTTATGTTTCTGTATATTCATGCAGGTTTTAATTGTGTGTTTTGACCTATGCTGTTGATTTGTATGTATATTTGTGAATAATATGTATGTTATCACTTTTGTGATTTCGTTTGTACGCATAAGTACATGACCTGTGTAATGCACCACTGTGCAAAGACACCAATAAACAATTATTAATTATTATTATTATTATTAACATATTTTAGCGAATTTTCGTAGAAAAAATTCTCCATTGAGAAAAGCGCTGACTTTGAGAACAGTTATTTAAATAAGCGCCAAATATCCTCCCCGGAGTGAAATATTTGTAAATATTACTCATTCCTAGTGATGGTAAATCACCGGTAATTTAAAAACGGATAATATTAGCTGTAATAATACCGGTTATTTACACGTAATATTAGCCATACCCATTGTAGATTGTTTTATGAGTTGTATAGGCCTCTCAGCGCTGCGTCCCCAGTGGTTCTTTTGTGCATGACTCCTTTTCCTAATATTTACCCAAAAAGTTCAGCCCTTTCGTGTAGTCCACTATCTTTTTGGGAGGTATTTTACCTATTTCCTAGAGTGTTAGGATCACCCCTCCAAGATATTTCAGCCTTTTGCAGAACTGGGCCATGTAGGCGCATAGCAGGTGCTCCGTTTTTTTCTGACGCTTCAGTTCAATAGCTGCAATTTTCACTGTCGCTTTACCCATCTTCATAAGGTGATATCTTACCGAAGAGTGTCCTGGAAAAAATCTTGTGATTATTCTCAAGTCGTTACTGTTCAATTCAAGCAACACTCCAGACTTCTCTGTTGATATGGTGATGAACCGTTTGCTTGCCTTAAGCCTTACGTTTTCCTTTAGTATGATAGTATTTGGTTCCTCTCCCAAGTATAAAGTTAATTTCTTACGTGGATATATATAAATGTGTGTGTGTGCGCGCGTGTCCGGGATGACCTCGGAAGCTTAAGCATTGGTCACAGACTATTGAAGATTTTTGTATTTTTGGTTTCGCGGACACAAGAAAAATGATTTACTTTTGTGTTATAATGACTTTCTCTGAGCCGTCTATTTGACCGTAGCTTTACAGACTGATAGTACATAAATATAAAGTAACTAAAAAGTTTACGTCTTTTGTTATTATCTATTAATAATGAATATGAATATCTTATTAAGAAAGTGTTTTTTACAATATTTTTTTTATATCTCATAGTTTTTTTCTCTTTTTGTGGGGGTACTAAAAGCTAGGACACTATCGCCTAGGAGCTCTTCAAGGCTAACAGATAAAACAAGACTAAGCCACTACAGGGGGGAAAACAATAGGGCAGACATTAGGTTAATATATAAAAGAGAAACAAAGCAAAATTGCAAGAAGCTTATATTAGATTCAATGAAGGTTTCAAAATTGCTAATATCACTGTCAGTATTCATATTTCAGATAACGTATTAGTATTCTACCTTTCGCCTAAATTGTAGAGCCTCGGTGGTTCAGTGGTAAGACCGTGTGCCTCTGAACTGAAGAGACTGGGTTCGATCCCAGAGTTCTCCTTTCACTTTTTCGCTACATACTGTACAATTAACATCAACCGAGGTTGTGGAATTGTTTTTGAGCAAGTTAAGAATAATAGTTTGGTAAATATTTACATTTATAAGCGCATACCATGATTCATCTACATATAAATTTAAGAAATTTCTTTCAATGTTTTATTAAATTTAAATAACCGATCAGGTTATGGGATTATTTTGAGAATTTTGTAAGAAAACTTTAAACATTTAAATTAACTTTGACGCAAAGACCGGAGGGAATAATTAATTTGATAAGATAATCCATTTTTAAATTTTCATAATGGATAAGTAGTTGGTGAATGGTTTTCACAAACGTCAAATGGAACTTTAAAGTGACAGCACGTGACATAACAATGTGTGTATTTTTCCACTTATATACTTTTTTTACTTCCACTTTACTTGCACTACTCAATTTTCTCTGAAAAGTTTTCTACTTTTTATTTATTTTTTTCAATTTTAATTATAGATTAGATACATAATTTTAAATTTATGTATTTTTTTAGCCAATTTTCGTGCTCTTTTGTGTATTTGCAGACATAATTTTTTGCGAAATTTTTGTAAAATCTTAGTAATTTATATTCAATTTTATTGTTATTGTAATAAAGATGTTTGCGAAATCATATGGAAAAATTGTTTTAGATGTTTCGTGAAAAAAAAATTGCTTAGCAAATTTCCGTGTAATAAGTTATTGTAATAAAGATGTTTGCGAATTTGTGTGGAGAAATTGTTTTAGAAGTTTCGAGAAAATTTACTTAGCGAATTTTCGTGTTAAACACTTTTTAAAACATTTTCGTAAAAACATTTTTATATAAATTTCGTGTAATATTGTGTAACCAATCTTTGAGATTTGTAAAAGAAATGACGAGTCTCCGTAAAAGAGATTCTTTGCAAATTTTCATGTAAACACTTTGTTTAAATTTCTGTTGAAAAGCTTTCTGTGACTAATTATATCTTGGCAGGTGTAGTTTTTGTGTGAAGTGCTTGGATATGTTCGTTGGCCTGGACAGGACAGTCCGACGTTAAGTACACGTTCGGGAAATGTGTGTACTTCTTCAAACAATAAAGTTATTTTGGTGAAATACGGTACATGGTTCCTACTACCTATATGAAGGTTATACTTTCTACCACATTGGTCGCATTTCATTAAAAAAAAAGCTATTCAAAATTAAAAACATTTCGATGAAAATTTACTAGTATAACGCACTTGCTGCGTCCAAACTTTTTAATACTTAGTAGTGCCAGTCAACATTATTAGTGAATTTTTATTTTAAAAAATTTATTAATAGAAAGGTATCGATGGTGAGACTTTGCAAAAAAATTTTTCAAATGAGCGCGAACTAGGACCCCTAGAACCCATATCCGGGGTCAGTATCAATTTTTATATGTATATATATATATATATATATATATATATATATATATATATATATATATATATATATATATATATATATATATATATATATATCCATCCGATAACTAAAAAAAATAATTGACCGATTTAAAGGAAACTGGGCAAGTGCCTTTCTTTTGTTAATGGATTGGATGAGTTCGATAGCCAGGAAAATCTGACAGAGTTTTCCGGAAAAATTTTGAGTTTTCTTTCGAAAAATATTATTTTCTGCGAAAATTACAAAACTGTTTTAATGAAATTTAACGGATATGTTGCCTTGGGCAAGACCTTACTACGTACCAAAATTAAACTTTCTAAGTTTATAGAAAATTGAGTTATTTATATTTTGAGTTTTCTTTTGAAAAAAAAAAATTTTTTCTCCAAAAATTACAAAGCTTTTTTAATGAAATTTGGTGGGTATATTGCCTTAGGAAAGACCTTACTATATACCAAAATTAAACTTTCCAAGTTTATAGAAAATTGAGTTATTCAAAATTGAAAAATTTAATAAAAATTCACTACCATAACGTACTTGCTGCGTCCAGAACTTTGTTTGGTTGCTTTTAGTTGGGATAAATACTTTTTATACTAGGCTAAAGATATTTTAAAAATATAGGTAGTTTTAATCAGCGTTTAATACAGGCAATTGAAAAACCGTTGCTAGATACAATAGTCTTTCCTACAAACAAAAATTCAAAGGTCTGGATCTTCTCATTAGTGATTTTTTTTAAAAAATGCACTAAAAATGATCGTATTGTGTAATCAGTTTTCAAAACAGTCCGGTCCTGAAATTATTATTTACCGTGATGAAGCTAGTGTGTTATGTGTCATTCTATAATAATAAATACCAAAATTTAGTACATTATATTTGGTAATAAAGTGCGATATCTAAAATTAATTGAATAATATTATGTCATGGTTAATTATAGTTTTATCAGCATGTTGTGAACGGAATTATTAGAGTTGTAATATAAAGGGCACCCTATTTGACGTAAATGTTGCTGTGCTTGTGAATTATTGTTGAACACTGATTAAAAGGTGTCATTTCAGGTCCCATAAATCGAACTTTATCGAGATTAATGTATAGGAAGGCTACCGAAAAAAGATTATATTTCAAATTAAATTATAAGTATTCTAACATAATTTATAAGTAAATAAAAAAATTAAAGTAATCCAGTTGCAGGGAATATTGCCAAAAATCCCACTAGGATATTCTAAAAAGACCGAGCTTGGACAATGCGGCTGGAAACTGAAACAGTAGCAGAATCACAAAAAAAAATACCAAAACATAACAGAATTATGCGCTGGATACGTATTTAGACAACGAAGTTGTCTTCATCAGTAGTTGTCGCTAATCTAAAATAAAGTTTACTTCGGTTAAGCGACAGCTACTGATGAACACAACTTCGTTCTCAAAATACGTGTCCAGCAAACAACCCTTTGTTATTATTTGGTGTTTTTTTTGTTGGTAACTTTGCTTTTTGTTACGCTTTAGGATATTTTTTTAAGTTTTATATATCGTTTATTTTCTATCGACAAAAATTATCCAGCATACCCATACAACAACCTTTAGATATCTACTGTACGAGGGTATATTGATATCTAATTAGCCTGGAAACTTGTCAGCAAGCAGAATTGAATTTAGTTGCTATCTGTCAAAATTTGATGCCCAAAAGTTGATTAGTGACAAATTTGTTTCTTAGCGCATTCTTTCTATAAAAAAATCTGTAATGAGATGTGTATAAACTCATGTATATAAACGTATATATATATATATATATATATATATATATATATATATATATATATATATATATATATATATATATATATATAATACTTGGAAAGGTTTCCGCGGTCATTAGCAAAACTTGACCCTCCTGTTATGAAACCATTTTTAAGAGGTTACGGAAATGTAAAGAGAAATAAACTCTTTTAATGTCCTAGTCCTTAGAGCGGTGTATATGGATGGGTTGGGTTGTTGTAATTCGATTACGGAGCCTTAATCTGCCTACTACCCAAATCCCGCTGGAGATCAGCTCCAAGTTCTAAGTGTGTTTGATACTGACATTTTCAAAACTAAAAAGGTACGAAAGATTGTCACTTCTCTTAATACCAGGAATTGTTGACGAGATCCCAGCAATTGTTCTCAAAAAATGCGCACCAGAACTTGCTCCTGTCCTGATTCGTCTGTTTCAGGCATCTTACAATAGAGGCATATTCCCTAGTAACTGGAAAAGTGCTCGAGTACAACCCGTCCCCAAGAGGGGATCCAAAGCGCTTCTTATCAACTACTGGCCTATTTCTCTCCTTTCAGTTGTCTCTAAAATGATAGAAAAGTATATAAACACCGAATTACCGACATTTCTTGAAAAACACAGTCTAATCCACGACAGGCAGTATGGATTCCGTCAGCGCAGATCAACTGCCGACCCCCTTTCCTTTGTCACCCATTCTTGGAACAAGCCTATGGAACTAGACGGTGAATCCCAGATTGTCGCTCTAGACATATCCAAAGCATTTGACTAGGTCTGGTACGCAGCGCTGATTAATAAACTACCGGCCTATGGCCTACCACCAAAACTCTGTACGTGGACAGCAAATTTCCTCTCCAGCCGGAGCATTTATGTTGTCGTGGATGGCCATTTCTCTAAATTGTGTCCAATTAATGCAGGAGTTCCTCAAGGTTCAGCTTTAGCCCCTACTTTGTTTCTTCTCCACATCAATGACCTCCTCTCTAGCACATCCAACCCAGTTCACAGTTACGCGGACGACAGCACCCTCCACTCAAATATACAATATTTTAAGCCTGTCTCTTTAACCCAATTAGATGAGGATCGCAGACTCATGGAGGGTTCTATCTCCGTGGATCTCCAAAAAATATTAGACTGGGGAAGTAGAAATCTTGTACAATTCAACCCCACCAAATCACAGTCTTGCTTTCTTTCTCATAAGAGATACACCAGCCCTAGACGCATCACAATAAACAAAGCTATGACGCCCAAATTAGTACGCAGGTCTTTAAGTTAAAAGGTGTAGGCATTTAAAGACAAAATATTTTGGGTGTCACTAGTTACCAGTAAAGGGCACACCACCAAAATATCTTGTGTGGTTAACAAAATCTACTGAATATTATTGAACAAGAATAAGACGTAAAAATGTCAAGAAATACCAGAAGCATTACTTTCGAACTTATATAGTTTTTCCTCTTAAAACGCCACACTTGCGATTAGAAACGTCAAAATTGACAATGTTAAGACAAGGACAAGGAAACCAATACGGATTGTGTAGAAAGAATGTTGTAAGTAGTGTGTTACAAAACCTTAACTTTCTGTTTCGACCGTCGTTGTCCTTCATTTTACTAATATAATCTTTGCAGAAAATTCATTTCAAGTAGACCTACCTTACTCTAATGCTTTGGCAGTACTTTCAGTTAAATAGTTTGTGGTTTGGTAATCTATAATTTTTAGCGATTAAAAAAAATTAGCTAATAAAGAGATTCAGACTGGAATTTCGAAAAGCTTTGTTAAAATAAGCGCGAACTATGCTAATAATAGAACCAATATCTGAAGTCAGTTTCAGTGTAATATGTTTATACATATACAGAGTGGCGCATTTCTACGGCAAAGCTCTCTCTCTCTCTCTCTCTCTCTCTCTCTCTTTCTCTACAGTATCTCCCACACTGGATGGGGATGTGTTGCAATCTCCGTTATGATTAGAGATAGGGAGACGGTTAAATTAGCAATGTTTTGTAGAATTTCATGATCGTTCCAAATATGACTTGTATTTTGCCCTGCCTTTTCTAGTTTTCCAGTTATTTTGATGAAACCAACATTTGTCGATTCCTTTTGCTTCAATATCTAAGTAGGCGTTGATCTGACATGTCTAAGACTTGCACATTATTGGGACACTTTTTACAGAGTAATTTTTTTGTGCTGTTCTCAACTTTGGATTGTCATTAGTTTTTGAGCTGCATGTATCAACGTTTGTTTTTAATATGACAGCCATATTGGATTTTTTGCTCATGTGATAGCCTGTGAAAAGAGCTTTCCAATGATGTAACTGGAAAACTGCTCGAGTACAACCCGTCCCCAAGAAGGGATCTAAGGCGCTTCCTAACAACTACAGGCCTATTTCTCTCCTTTCAGTTGACTCTAAAGTGATGGAAAAGTATATAAACACCGAAATACCGAAATTTCTTGAAAAAGACAGTCCAATCCACGACAGGCAGTATGGATTCTGTCAGCGCAGATCAACTGCCGACCTCCTTTCCTTTGTCACCCATTCTTGGAACAAGCCTATGAAACTACATGGTGAAGCCCAGATTGTCGCTCTAGACATATCCAAAGAATTCGACCAGGTCTGGCACGCAGCGTTGATTAATAAACTACCGGCCTATGGCCTACCATCAAAACTCTGTACGTGGACAGCAAATTTCCTCTCCAGCCGGAGCATTTCTGTTGTCGTGGATTGCTATTCCTCTAAACTGTATCCAATTAATGCAGGAGTTCCTCAAGGTTCAGCTTTAGCCCCTACTTTGTTTCTTCTCCACATCAATGACCTCCTCTCTAGCACATTCAACCCAGTTCAGTTACGCGGACGACAGCACCCTCCACTCAAATATACAATATTCTAAGCCTGTCTCTTTAACCCAATTATATGAGGATCACAGACTCATGGAGGGTTCCATCTTTGCGGATCTCCAAAAAATATTAAACTGGGGAAGTAGAAATCTTGTACAATTCAACCCCAAATCACAGTCTTGCTTTGTTTCTCATAAGAGATACACCAGCCCTAGACCCATCACAATAAACAACCAAGTTATTCAAAGTAATGAGGCCTTTTCACTTGTTGGCATTTCTGTGGATCGAAATTTCAATTGGCACCAACATGTCACATCAGTTGCAAAAGCAGCTGCTAAGAAATTAGGTTTCCTCTTCCGGGCTCGCAAATACATTTCACTAGCTAATCTCTATACCTTATATACTTCACAAATAAGACCAAACCTCGAATACTGCTCCCACATATGGGGTGCTGTTGCCGCTTCTACACTCGCTATCCTGGATTCCATTTAGGAGAGAGCTATACGTCTCATCGGTGTCCCTACTCGCACCCAATGCTGCCATCCCTTGCCCATCGACGTGCCGTTGGTGACCTCTCTCCCTCTTTTATAGATGTCTGCACGGGTACTGCTCAGAGGAGCTTTCTTCCATATTTCCTCCACCTGCTGCCCCCAACAGATCTACCAGGGGAAAAGAGCGAATGCACCCTTTTTCTGTCCAGGTCACCAGACCTAGAACATCTTGTTATGCCTCCTCTTTTGTCCCGAGGAGTTCCAAGTTGTGGAATTCCTAGCCGGCACATGTTATCCCTTCTCTCCCGAACCTCCAAACCTTCAAGTCCAGAATTAACAAGTTGCCTCTTTCTTCCTTGTCGACACCCACGGTACGATAGTATTTAGGCTGTAAGCCCTCGTGGTGTGTTGTTGAAATAATAATTTGTGGAACACCCTGTAAAATTTGAATAAATAAAACATAAACATACTTCATATATCGTCCACTTACAATGACGGAAAGAAAAGCCCGAACAAAATCTAATAACACAAAAGAACCCCTCGCAAATATAGATTCACCAGTCTCTTTAAAAATAACATCGGTGTTCCTTAGTTTTCTGATAGACGTAAAAACATGTAGAATAAGGGAAACACCTAACAAAAAATACGTTTATCCGTAAATAACTCGCGTGCGTCAGAGTTTTTTTATCGATTTTTTGAGGACCTTTTTTGACATTTTTCGTAACGACATTATTACTCATTCAACTGGATGTAGTTTTCTGTTTTTTTTTAACACATTTTTATGAAATTTCGCTATTGTAAGGCATATTTTTAGAGCTGACATGCTTATTTTAGACAATTCTAGTTTTATTTTAGATTTTGTTTGTTTCATCGGATGTCTTTACCACAAGGCTAATGACCTGATAATATTTAAGAATCACACATGATCGGGTAAATATTGCGGATGTTTTAGGTGATTATCTGGTGGTAGGTTTGAGACAGACCGTGAAGTTGTGCCCCTGGCGCCTAAGTGCTCCACCTACCATCTATAAGAGACCCCTACTGTTGTTCTCCTCATGTTAAACACTCTGTATACTTGAGGACTGAACTGAATGCTCTACTACAACCACAACCGGCAAACGACAAATGCCTTTGAAACAACTGATCTGCCGACAACACTAAACTCGTAGCCTGGCTTCCTATTCTAATTTACGAGTCTTAACGCAAAATTCTTGATTTGATATGGCAAATATGGATATTAGTGAGGCTGCTCTGACTGAATATATACGAGAGAATAATGAACATTGCAGATAAGACATTGTATCATATACCATAATCGTTTATAATTTTCATCGAATTTTCTTGGAAAAAATTGTCTAACGAGATTTGTGTTTATAAACATCGATGACGCAACTAATAATGGACCCACTTTTATGACATTTGATAAGTTTTACACAATATATTTTTTTAATTCGCTAATGAGGAGATCTGTATTTATATATATATATATATATATATATATATATATATATATATATATATATATATATATATATATATATATATATATATATATATAGACAGATAACTCAAAAAATAATGGACCGATCTTGATCGAATTTGGTAAGTACCTTCCTTTTACAAGTGGCTTGGATAAGTTTGTTAGCCAGGAAAATTAGACCAGGATTTTTCCGGAAAATTTTGTGTTTACTTTCTAAAAAAATTCATATCTCCGTAAATAAGAAAGTAAGGGCAATTAAATTTCGTACGCGTGTTTGTATTATAGATAGTGAACTCTGTACCGAAATTTGGGTCCCTGGCTTTAAAGACAAGGAAGTTATGGACAGTTAAAGAAACAAATTTTGGAGTTTTCCTCAAAACGCAATTTTAAACGTCAAAATTGGCAATGTTTAGGCAAAGAATGTGAAACAAATACCGATTATGAAAAGAAAATGTTGCAAGAAGAGTGTTCTGCAAACCCTTAGGTTTCAGATTCAACCGTCATTGCCCTTCATTTTACTAAAATATTTACAGAATATTCATTTCAAATAGACCCTTTCTCTGACGCTTTGGCGGTCAGTTTAGTTAAGTTGATGCTTTTTTGGATATTTATTTGTAGGTTTAGTGAAGTTTATGGTTTAACGGTTTGTAATTTTACAAACAAATTTGTTAATGCATTTTTGAATTTCTTATCGAAATATGATGCGTTTATAAGAAAAAAAATCTGGACGCAGTAAGTGCGTTTTGGTAGCGAATTTTCGGTAAATTTGCAGATTAGCTCCCGAACGCTTTTCAAAAAACTGTTTTCAGAAACATGCCTAGTGCCCACCCTGGATCCACAAAACCCAAGAAAAATTTCTTGTTCACACCCACCAAGGAACTTACGGGCCCATGAATGAATAGGGGTGCTGGGCGAGGCAGGTAATAAAAAGGAAATATGAGCAGAAATGAGAATAAAACGGACTTGAAAGTTGTCTTTTTCACATATCGAAGCCATATCCCCCTTAAACCCTGCCTACCCCGCACAGCACCCCTATTCCCCCAAAACATTTCTTGTTTACACTCCCCAAGGAAGTTACGGGACCAGGAGTGAGTAGGGGTGTATAATTTTTTTAGCTAATTTGCGTAGAACAAATTCGTTAATGCATTTTTGCATTTTTTATCGAAATATGATGCGTTTGTAAGAAAAAGATCTAGACGCAGTAAGTGTGTTTTGGTAGAGAATTTTCGGTAAATTTGCAGTTTAGCTCCCGAACGCTTTTCAAAAAACTGTTTCTAAAAACCTGCCTAGACCCCCCCCCTGGATCCACAAACCCCAAGAAAAATTTCTTGTTCACACCCCCCAAGGAAGTTACGGGACCAGGAGTGAGTAGGGGTGCTGGGCGGGGTAGGTAGTAAAAAGGAAATATGAGCAGAAAATTCGAATAAAGCAGGATTGAAAGCTGTCTTTTTCACATCTTGAAGCCATATCCCCCTTAAACCCTGCCTACCCCGCACAGCACCCCTATTCACTCCCAGTCCCATAACTTACTTGGAGGGTGTGAACAAGAAATTTTTCTTGTGGTTTGTGCATCCAGGTGGGGTCATAGTAATGTTGCTGAAAACAATTTGTTGAAAAGCCTTCGGGAGCTAATCTGCAAATTTGACCGAATTTTCATTAAATCCTTCAAATTTCAATAACCCAATTTGCTATTAACCTAAGCTTTGTTGGTTAGAAAACCAACATTTAAGTTTATTTTCGGAAAATTTTTGTATATTTTCAAACCATAAGTAATTTTGATAAAATATAGTACATTGTTTCTACTACATAGGCTATACCGGTAATCAGATTGATGCTCGCATTTGCTATTAAAAACATGTTTATGGAAACTCACTTCCATAACACATTTGCTGCATCTAGACTTTTGAAAAATGTTTATATATTTTCGAACAATAAATTTATTTGGATGAAATATGGTACATTGTTTCTACTATATAGGCAACCAAGTTGGATGCCTGCTTTCATCAAAGAAAGACATTTGCTATTAAAAATATTTTAAAGAAAATTCGCTACCATAACGCACTTGCTGCTTCCAGAGATTTTGTTTATTTGCAGCTTGTAGGTAAAAAAATTGGACCAGTCTTTCCGCGAAAATTCTAGTTTTTCTTCCGCAAAATTTTTGTATCTCCGAAAATAACAAAGCTATGATGCCCAAATTATTACGCAGGTCTCTGAGTTAAAAGGTGTAGGCATTTAAAGATAAAATATTTTGGGTGCCACTAGTTACCAGTAAAGGGCACGCGACCAAAATATCTTGTGTGGTTAACAAAATCTACTGAATATTATTGACCAAGTTAATACGCAAAAATGTCAAGAAATACCAGAGGAATTGCTTTCGAACTTGTATAGTTTTTCCTATTAAAACGTCACACTTGCGATTAGAAACGTCAAAATTGACAATGTTTAGACAAGGACAAGGAAGCGAATACGGGTTGTGTAGAAAGAATGTTGTAAGTAGTGTGTTACAAAACCTTAACTTTCTGTTCCGACTTTCATTTTACTAAAATATTTTTTGCAGTAAATTAATTTCAAGTAGACCCTTACTCTAATGCTTTGGCAGTACTTTCAGTTGAATAGTTTATGGTTTGATAGTCTATAATTTTCAGCATTCTTTTTAGAAAAAAAAAAAAGCTAATGAAGATATTAAGGCTGGAATTTCGAAAAGCTTTTTTCAAATAAGCGCGAACTATGCTCATTATAGAGCCCATATCCGGAGTCAGTTTCAGTGTAATATGTTTATACACATACAGAGTGGCGCATTTCTACGGCAAAGCTCTCTCTCTCTCTCTCTCTCTCTCTCTCTCTATACAGTGTGTCCCAAACTGGTTGGGAATGTATTGCTATCTCCGTTATTATTAGAGATAGGGAGACAGTTAAATTAACGATGTTTTGTATAATTTCATGCTCATTCCAAATCTGACTTGTATTTTGCCCTGCCTCTTTTCGTTTTCGAGTTATTTTGAAAAAACTAAAATTTGTCGATTTTCCTTCAATATCTAAGTAGGCGTTGATCTGACATGTCTAAGACTTGCACATTATCTGGACACTTTTTACAAAGTAATCTCTTTGTGCTATTCTCAACTTTGGATTGTCATTTCTTTTTGTATCAACGTTTGTTTTTATTGTGGCAGCCATACTGGCTTTTTTGCTCATGTGATAGCGTGTGAAAAGAGCTTTCCAATGATGTACAACATGCTTGAGAAATCTTGTAACTGCACTGACAATTTTGAGAAAACCCGTTTTGAGGATAGTAGGTTAGGAAATCCAATACCTATTTAATTAAATTATAACAATTTTTTAGGATAATGTTGTAATGTAAAATGTCATTTGTAATAATGGGGTGCTTAAAGGTCCTATTTTTTTATCGTGAATCGTCAAACCTTCAAAGTGACATACTTAAATTGCCTTCTTATTTCTAATATAATAGCTTATGGCATGACAATATGAGGATTTTCCGCTTATATTTTTAGTTATTTGCACGTTACAATTTCCCCGAAAAAGGCAAAAAAAAACCTTTATACATTCCCATTTTATCTTATTCTAATTACACATTAGGTGTTTAATTGGAATTTTATGTATTTTTTTTTTTCAGCAAATGTGGGAGAAAAAAGATATTTAGGTAAGTTTTCGCTGAAATTTTTTACAGTGTCGGACCGCCGCCACAAATGTATCCTGTTAAAAATACTATGTTGTATGTGTGTGTTTATTTATTTAACGTCGGCCTATTTCCGTGACTATGGCCAATCACCGACGCCAGGGAGCAGTCTCACCTCACTATCCTGGAAATGTTGTCAAACCCCTGCCTTTCTGTAAGTAGAGTAGGGATATTTAACGTGCCCAACATCGCATGGACATGGGATCGACGGCTTTACGCCCCTTTCGAAGGGCGGAACGTGCAGATATTCAACTTGCTCAAATACAATGCCACAACCTCGGTTGATGTTAGTGGTACAGTATGTACTGAAAAAGTGAAAGGAGTACCCTGGCATTGAACCCAGTACACTTCGGTTCAGAGGCACACGTTCTTACCACTGAACCACCGAGGCTCTGAAAAGACTATGTTAAATAATAAAATATTTTATATTTTAAATGTTATTTGGTTCTGTAGCCCGTTGAAAACATTTTAATACGTTGCCAAAACATGCCTGTAAAAATTTCTGTATTAATTTATAATAATTAAAGATTTTTCTTAAATGAATTTGTACCCTTCAATTTAAGATCGTCTACTTCCTTAGTATTTCACAATGGAATCTTTTTACGAAATGTATTTTATTGCTAATAAAAGTCTCATATTTTCGGCCACAGACTGTGTCAACTGTTTATAAATTGAACGTTGATGATGGGTGCAAATTTAAATCGATCTTCATTTCCTGTTTATTAACGACCTCTTTAACGCCATTTTGAAACTTTTTACTTTACTCAGTGACATAATATTTATATTTTATCACACGACCACAATTTTCAACCATCAGGCTGCCAAAATATTTGTTGATGATTACAATTTTAATTAAAATATAAATTTGATTATAAATTTTATCAGTCCGTTTACAGATAAAGTGTAACACTACGTTATTGAACTGGCCGCTGTTTAATCAATATGTTAATTAAAATGTTTTATTAATTACTTTATACACAGTGTATTTTTTCTTCCGCTAGAAGAGGAATTACACCCAAGAGATGTTTTGTTAATTATTGATTAAAAATCTAATGGTTCTGGTTGTAATGCTTTGGACGACTTGATGTTTTATTTTTCGATTAATTACATTGTACTGTTATTCAATTTCGTATCTAATTCATTTGTAGTTGTTACATGAATTATTTACAAATAATTTTAAATTAGAGTGATTTCACTGATACATTTATAACTTGTGATTTTATATAAATGTTAGAGCCTCGGTGGTTCAGTGGTAAGAACGTGAGCCTCTGAACCGAGGGGTAGTTGGTTCGATCCCAGTGGTCTCCTCTCACTTTTTCAGTACATAATGTAACATTAACGTCAACCGTGGTTGTGGCATTGTATTTGAGTAAGTTGAATGTCTGCACGTTCCGCCCTTCGGTGGCGGCGTAACGCTGCCGGTCCCGTCTCCATGCGATGTTGGGCATCCTCACAGAAAGGCAGGGCAAAATTTACAGGAGGTGAGGTGAAACGGTTCCCTGGCGTCGGTGATTGACCATAGTTGCAGAAACAGACCGACGTTGAAAAAACAAGAAAATAACATATAAAGGTTTATTAACAGACAGAACAGCTTAACAAATTTGCTAACAAATAATTAAATTAATTACAAAGCCTTAATTTTCATATTGCAAGTTCCTTACTTTAACCATAGGTGCCTTCTCTCGCTATATAGTGCTTATTTCTTCACTAGGTTAGGGTATTTTTTGTTGTTGCCATTTTTTACAAATAAGTAAAAAGTTCAGGACGCAGCAAGTGCGTTATGGTAGTGAATTTTTCATAAGAAGAATAATATATACCTATTATATTAAAAGTTATAAAAATTGCTTCATTTAATTAGAAATAAGAAAAAATAAGGTAAAGAAGAGCAAGCAAAATGTGATCTCTAACATAAATATTTATACAGTAATTTGGATACAAAACTCAAACAAAGAAATTCATAAACAGGAAATATACTCAACAAAAATTTCACTACAAAGCTGAACAAAAAAATATCCTGTGGTTCATGCATTGAGTGTGATTGTATGCATGCAGAAAAGGAAGAAGAACAAAGAAGGTTTCTGCCTCCTCACTTAAAAACACGGGGGATATGTGCATGCATATAACCATCTTCGAAGCATAAAGCACAAGAAATTTTTTTGGGAGCAACCCCTAAGAAAGTTACGGGACCTGCGGCGAATATGGGTGTTGTCTGGGGTAGACATGGTTTAAAGGAGGTATTGCTGCAAAATGTGAAATACGCATCTTTTCAAAGTCAGATTAAGTGGTCTTTTCAGCATTTTCCGCTCATATTTCCTCCCCGTCCAGCACCATTTTCATTCTTGGTCCCTTTACTTTCTTGAGGGTTATTTGCAACAAATTTGTATTGTGGATTATGCATCCGAGAGGAGTTCTAAACCTGTTTCTGAAAATAATTTTCTAAAAAACCTCCGTGCAGGAAACTGCAAATTTACACCAATTACATTTCACTTCGTTGCCTATGTCTTTTTCAGATAATAGAGAATACAGCACTAAAGTAAATAGGTTGCCTTTTTTGTATTTAACATATAAGCAGAAGATTAGTATAATTAAGAGGGGGGGGGGGAAGGGGGGGGGGTTAATTCACATTGTGACAGCACAAACTTCAAAAGTAGAGAAGTTATTTAGAGCGCGTTAACAGTCATAAATTCTGATAATAAAAAAATACTTGTAACTGTATGCACACAAAAGTTAGTAAAATACATTTCTAAAATCTAACAAACAACAACAGTTTCGTAATTTGTTCAGAGGTTATGAGATGTGATGAAATGTCAAACTCACTGTACGGCAGCAATAGCATAATATTGTTATATTGCAACTATACTATCTTTATCTTGACATTTGTATTCAATATTGTATTATGTGCATTCACAAGCCTTGTTTTTATGTATGATACGATGTATAATTTATTTGCAAATAATATATTACTATTTTACTCACCCCATGTCGCATGCGCGTGACAGTGCAAAATAGGTAGCCGCATTATCATATCTCTCTGGTAATTGTATCATGACTAAAACCTAAATTTGAGGCTAAATTTCCAATTTCTTCTTCTTTCTGCATGGCGTCTGTTTCTACTAACCTAAATTACCAATTTGTGAATTGTCACTATCAAATTGAAAATTTAGGTTAGCAGAAACAGACGCCATAAACAAAGGAGAAGAAGAACTACGATGTCAGATAGAATAAATTAGGATTGGAGCGATAAGTTAACAATCATGAGGAATGGGTAATTCGAAATTTGCAGGTATTAAATACAGCTAGGGATTACGGTATTTTTAACTAACTGATAAAATTGAATTTTATAAAATGTTTTCTTGATTATCAGACGTTGTGAAGATTTGAGATGTTTATACATAAAGGGTTGAATTACATGAAATTTCTGAAGATCTGGCAAAGAAACAGCAACATTTTGATATCTTGCAATGATTGTAACTTCCATTGTTTATATTTTTATCTACGATTTATTTAAATAGTATAGTACAAGTAATGTCATCTGTCTTTGTCCAAAATTGTAGATATTGCATTACAGAATTTGAAGTGATGTCGAGGATTATTTTAATATTACTTTATGTTTCTTTGATCAAAAGACGTGAAAATTGGCACACAACCACGTCTATCTACGTTGTTTTGACGTGTAAATTTTCGTTTTAATTACTTAAACGTTTGAAAAGATTTTGCGTTTTAAAAAATATTTTTAAATTTTTTGTTAAGAAAAAATTGAGCGTTAGGATCTGATGAACGAACTCATCCAAGCCATTAATAATGAGGGAAATGCCCAAATTAGGTCCAAATCAGTAAAGTATTTTTTCAGTTATCGGTTGGATACATATATATATATATATATATATATATATATATATATATATATATATATATATATATATATATATATATATATATATATATATATATACATATACATATAAATATACATATACATATACATATACATATACATATACATATACATATACATATACATATACATATACATATACATATACATATACATATACATATACATATACATATACATATACATATACATATACATATACATATACATATACATATACATATACATATACATATACACACACACACACATATATATATATATATATATATATATATATATATATATATATATATATATATATAAACTTTTTAACTGACTTTGGATATCGGTTCCAGGGGCCCTAGTTCGCGCTCATTTGAAGAAATTTTCCGAAAGTCTCACCATCGATATATCTCACCTATAATTTTTAGTGAATTTTCATTAAGAAAATTCACTTAAATTACAGGTGACGTCTTCAAAATGTCTATATAATATATTGAAACATTTAACATGAATATAAAATCAACTTACAACAATCAAATCCATAACAACAATTATAAGAATAAAAAAATCAAGTGCGTTATGGTTGCAAATTTCCATTAAATGATTCAAATTAAAATCACTCAATTTGCTATTATTAACCTACAACCTTTAATTTAAGTACATAGTAAAGCCTCTATCGAAGCAATAACATCTATCAATTTTCATCAACTTTACATCCAGAAACTAGTTCGATTGGGCTTGCTAACGACTCATTCAAGCTATTGACAGAAAAAAAAAACGTCTGTCAAGTTTCAAGAAGAACAGTTAATTATGTTTTGAGTTGGATATATATATATATATATATATATATATATATATATATATATATATATATATATATATATATATATATATATATAAAGATGCTGAAAGGAATGCGGGTTACGTAAAAGAAATGTGTTAAGTAGGCATGTTTTACAAAGCGTTCAGTTTCTGCTTCAACCGCCATTGTCCTTTATGTTACTAAAATATTTGCAGAAAATTCGTTTCAAATAGACATTCTCTCTGATGTTCTGGCAATAGTTTAAATTATAGAGTTCGTAATTTGGTAGTCTATTATTTGTAGCGATTTTTCGTAGAAAAATGCCGCGATGGAGGAGACCGCTACCTTTGAATTTTTAGCGAATTTTTATTTTAAAAAATGGCTATTAGAGATATCGATGGTGAGACTTTGCAAAAAATTTTTCAAATGAGCGCGAATGAATTTGGGCGACTAGAACCCGAAACCACGGTCCGTTTGAAATTATATATATATATATATATATATATATATATATATATATATATATATATATATATATATATATATATATATATATAGAGGAGTCCAACCGATAACTTGAAAAGTTATAACCTATTTTGATCAAACTCGGCGGAAATATTTATTTTATTACTAGCTTAGACGAGTTTGTTATCCAGGCTTATCGGTTCAGATTTAAAAAAATATATACATTTTTCTGAACAAAACTTCCATGTCAAAAAATAACAAAGTTATTTTGATGACATTCGGTTGATATTTTTCCCTCATTAATACCTTATTACATACTAAGATTAAACTTTTTAGGTTTATAGAAAGTTGAGCTATACAAATTTGAAACATATAATGAACATTCGCTAGCATAACACACTTGCTGCGTCCCGAATTTTTCACTAATGGATTTAATGATGAAACTAAATTTAAAAATACTGACGCAGACATCACGTTATGGTAATGAAGTAGGTAAAAATATGCATTATGAAAGAATTACTGACGCAGCAAGTGCGTTATGAGAACGATTAAGGTAAGGACTAAATTTTAAAAAACTTCGGGACGCAGCGTTATGGTAGTGAATTTTCATAAAAATGTTTTTAATAGCAAATATGTGTGTATAACATATATAGTAATAAAAACAATGTGCATTGTTTCATCAAAATAACTTTCTTGTTTGAAAACGTACAAAAATTTCCGAAAGTAAACTTAAAGGTTAACCGAAAAAATCCGTTTCTTGGTCAACCTTATAGGTTAAGAGCAAATTGAGCTTTTCAAATATGAAGCATTTAATCAAAATTCGCTACCATAACGCACTTGCTGCGTCTAGAATTTCTTTACTTACAAACATGCATTATATTTCGATGGAAAATGCAAAAATACAATAACATAAGGCATGTTCGACTAAAAAAAATATTTGTATCACCAACGACTTATGGGCCACACTGTGATTGTAGAAATAGTTTTTTAAGATGTAGCTCAAGACACCCTATTAATGTATACAATTTTTTTTCATATCTTGTATAATAAGGGATATATTGAGCTTTATCGATTTTTGACCATTAAACGATAAACTCTATAGCTAAGACTACTGGCATGCATCAGAGAAAGGGTCTATTTGAAATGAATTTTCTGGAAACATTTTAGTAAAATGAAGGACAATGACGGTTAAAACTAAGACTCCAGGGTTTGTAAAACATTCTTCTTGAGACATTTTCTTTCCATAGCCCGTATTAGATTCAAGTTCTTTGCCTAAATGTTGCCAATTTTGACATTTTAAATTGTCACTTTGACGTTTTGAGGAAAACCCCAATTTTTTTAAATGCCCATAACTTTTTTGTCTTTTGACATGCAGAGCTAAATTTTAGTAGGTGACTTACCTATAATGATGTCAACGCGCGCACCAAATTTGGTTGCCATTACTTTGTTTATTCGGAAGATATAATTTTTTTTCGAAAAAAACAAAAAAATTCCGGGAAAACCTGGACCGATTTTCCTGGCTAACGAACTCATCCAAGCCATTTGCAAAAGGAAGGTATTTGCCAAATTTAATCAAAATCGGGCTATTATTTTTTGAGTTATCGTTGTGATACATACATGAGATATCGGATCATGATATGGTATATTGTATATTAGACGTGAGAAAGGCTGCTAGGAAGCCAGTTATCGTGACAAGCCGTGATTACAGGCACTTTAATAATGACTTATTTATGATGGATCCAATTTTCACTGATCTTGATGGCATTTACCACACGAGTGATATTGATCAAAAAATTGCAATATTTACCAGCACTATTACTGGACTATTTGACAAGCATGCCCCTTATAAAGTTAAGAAAATCACGAGGACACCGCAGCCTTGGATAACGGATAATGTAAAAATGCTTATGTCGCTGAGGGATAATGCTAAAGTAAAATATCGTGGGTCCCTGGCTGTGGGGGACTGGAATTACTACAAGGCTCTGAGAAATTTTACCAGCGCTACTATACTTAGAGAAAAAAAGGCATACTTTGAATATTCACTGGAAGGTAAAAATGCGCGTGATTTATATAGGGAATTAAATAGACTGAATATTAAAGGTACAGGGACTAGGGTGGGCATTCCTGATAGCTTGAGTGACGTAGATAAGTTAAATGATTATTTTGTGAATAGTGTTCCTGTGGGTTCTATAAATGATAATTATAAGAGATATTATGCACATATGAAAAGTCCAGCTGATTTTCAATTTGTTCTGGCAGACACAGAAACCATATCTAAATGTTTAGATAAAATCAAAAGTAATGCAAGTGGTATTGATAATATAAGTCTTCAAATGTTAAAAACATGTGCACCACGTATTACTCTATACATAACTAATATAATTAATTCCTGTATTTTAGCTGGGTATTTTCCAGACATGTGGAAGTGTGCTAGAGTGACGCCTCTGTCGAAGGTTAATGAGCCCACAGAGTTCAAGGATTTGAGGTCAATTAGTCTGCTGCCAATATTATCAAAGATTTTTGAAAAGGTCCTTTGCCTGCAGCTGAGACAATACCTTGATGAAAATAAGATTTTGCCGGATGTGCAGTCTGGTTTCAGGCCAAATTTTAGCTGTACAACAGCCCTCTGCAAGGTCAATGATGACATTCTTCAAGCCTGCAATGATGGCAAGTTTACTGTATTGATTCTTTTGGATTATACAAGGGCATTTGACACCATAAGGCACGATGTTCTGGTAGACATATTGCGTTATATTGGTATTGGCAGCGAATCCGTTGGGCTTCTGTCTAGTTACCTCACTGGTAGGTCACAGCATGTAGAGTTGCGTGGCAATGTTTCCGCTGCAATTGGGGTGAGTAGAGGTGTACCCCAGGGTTCAATCCTTGGCCCGCTTTTGTTTACCCTTTATACGCATATTTTTCCAACATTTATAAAAAGCTGTACAATACATATGTATGCGGACGACACGCAGCTCTATTATTCATTTCCAAGGTCACGACTCGGTGAGGCACTCAGCAAGATAAATGATGATTTGAGGATTGTGAGTGAACTATCGTTGGATCACTCACTGCATTTGAATGCAAAAAAGTCTGCAGCAATTGTTTTTGGTCATAAATCAGGTATTGATATTATAAAGCCGCATATAATGCTGAGTGTCAATGGGGAGCCGATACCTCTGCTTGAAGAAGTTACGAATCTTGGCCTTACCATGGACGCTACTTTCAGATATCGGAGACACGTTTCCAAATGTTTACAGCGAGGATATGGTGGTTTAAAGCTACTGTACCCACATAGATCGTATCTTTCGCGTGGACTGAAAACTGTGCTATGTGATTCACTGGTCCTATCGCAGCTGGAGTACTGCTCGCAGGTGTACTATCCGTGTCTTGATGCCGAGTATATGAGTAGAATACAAAAGTTGCAAAACTCGTGCTTGCGGTTCATTTATGGGGTGCGTAAGTATGATCACATATCGCGTGAGCTTAGGGACAGTGGCTGGTTGAACATGAATAACAGAATGACACTACGTAGAGCCTGCTTTTACCATTCTATAATTCAGTCAGGGTTGCCTCGGTACTTGTGCAGAAGAATAAGATACCGCACGGATGTGCATAATGTGAACATACGAAAGAAGGATTTATTGTCCGTGCCTAAGCATAAATTGAATATTTACAGGCGATCCTTTTCATACGATGTTTGTAGCGTGTACAATAATATACCAGAAGACATGAAAAAGTTATCGGTGCGATCCTTCAGGAAGGCAATGACTGGTTATTTGCATGGTAGGCAGTGATGAATGAGCGTGTATGTTTTTTTGTGTGTGTAAAACGTAAAACAGGTGCCCTGCCTTTTTCTCCTACTTTTTCTCTTTCTTTTTCTTTTTGCTATCATTCTCATGTTCTTTCCCTTTTCCAGGATACTTTTCCGTCCCACAGCCGTGTTTATTATTTGCTCACTAGATGAGGTGCTGATGAGTGTTCATTGTTTTTGGCCTTGACTGATGTCTCCCGTTGCGGTGTGCCAGTATATGTATATAGTATATAGTGGATAGTGTGTATGCTGGGGTTAAGTGGTAGAGCAGAGCACACGCTTATGTGTTGCACTGAACTTCGCCCCTGTACTACATTGGAGGTTATATTCTTGTTGTGAATTTTGTATAGTTTAGTTTGGTTGTAGTACAAATAAAGACATTATTATTATTATTATTATATATATATATATATATATATATATATATATATATATATATATATATATATATATATATATATATATATATATATATATATATATATATATATAACATATAAAAATTGAAACTGACCCCGGATATGTGTTCTGGGGGAGATAATTAGCGCTCATTTGAAGAAATTTTTTAAAAATTCAAAAGTCGGGATCTCCTCATTAGTGAATTTTTTTAAGAAAATTCACTAATACGGATACAACAAGTGTGTTATAGTAACGAATAAGACGCAATATGTATTATGAAAAGACCGCTGACGCAGACGTTACGGTAATGAATAAAGATACCAATATGTATTATGAAAGAAATGCTAGCGAGTGTGTTACGAGTAGGTATTGGGCCACTTGGGCCAGACAGTGACGTCACATTTCACATCTCGCCTTGTTATGTAACCTGTAAACATTCCAAAGGTCAATGACCTTCCAAGGTGATTGACCTGTTATTTCTAGGAAACTTTGGCCAGACAGTGACGTCACATTTCACATCTCGCCTTGTTATGTAACCTGTAAACATTCCAAGGTCAATGACCTTCCAAGGTGATTGACCTGTTATTTCTAGGAAACTTTGGCCAGACAGTGACGTCACATTTCACATCTCGCCTTGTTATGTAACCTGTATTCTAAGGTCATTGACCTGTCTAGGAAACTTTGGCCAGACAGTGACGTCACATGACTTGGGCCAGACAGTCACATGCAAACATTCCAAAGTGTCTAACCTATTACTTCAAATTATTCTAAGGATATTTTGAAAAAAACCATTTGGAGCAGGTGAGTTTCGAACCCCGGGCACTCAGATGGGAGGCAACGATGCTAACCACTGAGCTAAGCAGACGCTTATTAATTTACTGTTTTAGGCTGGTATATATATACGACTTTTAATTACAAACAAACCATACATGTAACATACATAAAGTTTTTGTTATTAGACATAAGACATAATAATTAATATGTTTTAATATTATATAAATGTGAGCTGGAAGATAAAGCCCTTCTTACATTTAATGAGGGAATATCAAATCTGTAAAAATAACACACAGAGGTCGTTGGCAAACAAAAGAAGGAAGTTCAGAAACAAAATAGACAACAGGTTCAAATAGGAAACCAAACTTAAATATCGTAGAGACAATAGAGGTCGCTGGCAAAACAAAGAAGGAAGCTCAGAAACAAAATGGACAATAGGTTCAACTCTTAAAAATAGGAACTTTTTTAGCCTTATGTGTGGGCGCGGCAAGTAGTTGATTTTATTTTGAAAGAGATACAGGTTCGATTCCTGATATATGCTCCTTGATATGGTAGCGTCAAACAAATACAAAGAGGTACTGAATAACTAAACAGTAAGCTTAGAAACAATGGTTGGTTACAGGTTCAATTCCTTTCTACCCCCAAGTGTTTAGTGTCATGTTACTCGTCTAAGTAAGCAGAATTAAAAAATGGCGACTAAAATAAGATAAAAAACTTAAAACCCTTATCGCGGAAGATCCGTGAGATGTACGAGAGAACCAACACATGCACGGTGTTAAGGAGGTCAAATCAAAGTGGAATATACAATAAAATGGCCACTTTCGGTCTAAACTTTAAATCCTTATATCTTTTGAACGGAAAGTGATAGAAATGAACTATCTTTAAAAATATATTGTTTCATAACAAGCTCTACAAGAAACTGAGATAAAAAACTTTAAACCCTTATCGCGGAAGATCCGTGAGATGTACGAGAGAACCAATACATGCACGGTGTTAAGGAGGCCAAATCAAATTGGAATATACAATAAAATGGCCACTTCCGGTCTAAACTTTAAATCGTTATATCTTTTGAACGACAAGTGATAGAAAGGAACCGACTTCAAAAATGTATGTTTCGTAACAAGCTCTACAAGAAAATGAGATAAAAACTTTAAACCCTTATCGCGGAAGATCCGTGAGATGTACGATAGAACCAATACATGCACGGTGTTAAGGAGGTCAAATCAAATTGGTATATACAATAAAATGGCCACTTCCGGTCTAAACTTTAAATCCTTGTATCTTTTCAACGGAAAGTGATAGAAAGGAACCGACTTCAAAAATGTATGTTTCGTAACAAGATCTACAAGAAACTGAGATAAAAAACTTTAAACCCTTATCGCGGAAGATCCGTGAGATGTACGAGAGAACCAATACATGCACGGTGTTAAGGAGGTCAAATCAAAGTGGAATATACAATAAAATGACCACTTCCGGTCTAAACTTTAAATCCTTATATCTTTTGAACGGAAAGTGATAGAAATGAACTGACTTTAAAAATATATCGTTTCATAACAAGCTCTACAAGAAAATGAGATAAAAAACTTTAAACCCTTATCGCGGAAGATCCGTGAGATGTACGATAGAACCAATACATGCACGGTGTTAAGGAGGCCAAATCAAATTGGAATATACAATAAAATTGCCACTTCCGGTCTAAACTTTAAATCGTTATATCTTTTGAACGGAAAGTGATAGAAAGGAACCGACTTCAAAAATGTATGTTTCGTAACAAGGTCTACAAGAAACTGAGATAAAAAACTTCAAACCCTTATCGCGGAAGATCGGTGAGATGCACGATAGAACCAATACATGCACGGTGTTAAGGAGGTCAAACCAAATTGGAATATACAATAAAATGGCCACTTCCGGTCTAAACTTTAAATCGTTATATCTTTTGAACGGAAAGTGATAGAAAGGAACCGACTTCATAAATGTATGTTTCGTAACAAGGTCTACAAGAAACTGAGATAAAAACTTAAAACCCTTATCGCGGAAGATCCGTGAGATGTACGATAGAACCAATACATACACGCTGTTCAGCAAAGCAAACTCTATAAGCATATTCAATAAAAAATGTTACTTCTGGTAGACACTTCCGGTATAGCTATTCTTAGAGCTAGATACATGTGTGACACCTCAAAATAATCGTCTTGTTGAACAGAAGAAATATAATATTTAAGTAAGTCAGAACAAGCTGTGTTAACACCTAAAAACAACACACTCTCTCTCAGACTTAATGAAGTTACTTTCAGAGAAAATTTCAACCATACCATAAAGAACAGTATTAAATAGCGTATTTAAATGTTGACTACATCAAGTGATGCGTACTACAGACAAATTTTAGTACACCCTCTTAGACTTATTGAAGTTGACGGCACAGGCAGCTGTCAAGCGTACCAAGTATCTTGAAGTGTAGCTTTTATGTTTATGAGATACAAAATAAGAAAACCAAAGAGTTAATTGTCTATTACAACAACAAGCAGAAGGGGTTGACTTGGTACCTACAGCTGCTACATACTTGGTAAAAATGGGTGCCACTAGCATTTCAGAGTAATTTTAATCACACAACACTCTAACTGTCTTGAGATGTAGCTTTATGTGTTAATGGGTGGAAATAACAAAACTAAAGAGTTGATTGTCTATTACAACTGTCAGCTAAAGAAGCATTTAGGTAGCCGGAATACCGATATCCTAAATATTTCAAGAGTAATCTTAGTCATACAACACTCTTAACTAACTGTCTTGAGATGTGGCTTTATGTGTCATTGGTTGGAAAATAAGAAAACTAAAGAGTTGATTGTCTATTACAACTGTCAGCTGAAGGAACATTTTGGGTTATCGGAATACCGATACCCTAAATATTTCAACCAAAGGAGCCCACTTAGACTCATCTCCAGGGAGCCGGAATACTGGCCCCCTAGAAGTGTCGGAAGCAACATTTCAATTAACACCAACAACCGCTAAATACTTGTTGGACTTTAATATGTTTGATATTAAATTCGGTTTGCTACATAACCATTCATTTTTATGAAAAACTCAACAATTTTTATTTCTGCGTAAGCGAATTTAATCAGAAATATAGAACCAATCTTCAAGGAACCGAAGTAAAATGATAAGAACATTAAGAACAAATATTCCGATACCGAAGTGATCCTAAACACACCATATGATGCAAATTCTGTAAATCTCTTTAACAGAAGAAAAACAGAAGTGAAACACCGTAAGACAAATAGAACCGACGTACATAACAGATGTGTCTGAGGAGAAACGTATTCAGAACCTTATTGAGTTTACTAAGTTTTAAGTATACGAACATAACAGTCTATGTACCAACCAATACCGATACCCTTAATATTTCAACCAAAGGAGCCCACTTAGACTCATCTCCAGGGGCTCGGAATACCGATGCCCTAAAAACGGACGCAACATCTCAAGTAACACCTAGAACTGCTACATACTTGGTAAAAATGGGTGGAGCTCAGACTGTAAACGACTTGATAGGTGGTACATATGTTTGCAAAGATTTCATTCTAAATTTAGCCTGTTGGATATCCAATCTTTTCTATGAAAAGTGCAACCAACCAACTAACCAACCACCCAACCAACCAACCAACGTTGAGGGGCGTAGAGATAGCAAGCTATCTACAAGTGGACCCCTCTGAACCTATGATGTTAATAATGGATTAAGAGATTGAATTGGTACGTGTTTATATTGAAGGCTTGCATGCTACGTACAAGTGTCTGAATATATGATGGTAATGATGAGTTAAGATATTTAATTGACATGTATTAAAGGCTTAGCGGTTTTCACTTGAGTCATCGTCCAAGTTTAAACTTCTTATTGGAGGTCACTGTATCTTCAAGTATTTGGAATGCCATTGTTTCGTGCTACACAACTGACTGTGTTGGTTAAAGGACCGAAGTTTAGCCTCGTGTTTATTAAAGACTAAAGTTTAGCAGGTACTATTTGTTTTCACCTTCACTGCTGGCTACCGACTGAACCTTAGCGGACGCTCCTCGTCTTAATATTCGACAAAACAACACAGACAACACAACTTATTGTTTTCACCTTCACTGTTGGTTAACGACTGAACCTTAGTGGACACTTCACGTCTTAATATTCAACAGACAACAACGACAGCTGTCATACAGCTGTCTGACATGACAGACAGCTGTCATACAGCTGTCATACAGCGGTCATACAGCTGTCTAACAGCTGTCTAACACAGCTGTCTAACACAGCTGTCTAACACAGCTGTCTAACACAGCTGTCTAACACAGCTGTCTAATACAGCTGTCTAATACAGCTGTCTAACACAGCTGTCTAATACAGCTGTCTAACAGCGCAGACATATGTCTAACACATGTCTAGCAGATGGGTAACAGTCACTCTTTTGCGGAACATAAACTGAATGTTTTTAAGTCAAACAAGAAGAAAACAATTTAAAACACATCTACGATGACCATGAGGCAGCCTACATGGACATTGAACAATTTTTAAAAGTAGATGCGGCCAGGTTAGTTGATTAACCATCCAGGTCAGTCACAGCTGACTCTATAAATAAAAACGATGCTGGAAGCGAGTGACGTCACAAGAACCGGTGGTGCATGTGCCCAGGTTAGACCTCTAAGCTTTCCAGGTTAATACCGGGTTAGCTCCATGACAAGGTGGTGGACCAGTCGGGTTAGCTAAGAGTCGGGGTGGTGGAACCGGGTCAGCTAGGCTCCGGTTCTTGTGACGTCACTCGCTTCCAGCATCGTTTTTATTTATAGAGTCAGCTGTGACTGACCTGGATGGTTAATCAACTAACCTGGCCGCATCTATTTTTAAAAATTTTTCAAAGTCCATGTAGGCTGCCTCATGGTCATCGTAGATGTGTTTTAAATTGTTTTCTTCTTGTTTGACTTAAAAACATTCAGTTTATGTTCCGCAAAAGAGTGACTGTTACCCATCTGCTAGACATGTGTTAGACATATGTCTGCGCTATTAGACAGCTGTATTAGACAGCTGTGTTAGACAGCTGTATTAGACAGCTGTGTTAGACAGCTGTATTAGACAGCTGTCTAACACAGCTGTCTAACACAGCTGTCTAACACAGCTGTCTAATAGCGCAGACATATGTCTAACACATGTCTAGCAGATGGGTAACAGTCACAGCTGACTCTATAAATAAAAACGATGCTGGAAGCGAGTGACGTCACAAGAACCGGAGCCTAGCTGACCCGGTTCCACCACCCCGACTCTTAGCTAACCCGACTGGTCCACCACCTTGTCATGGAGCTAACCCGGTATTAACCTGGAAAGCTTAGAGGTCTAACCTGGGCACATGCACCACCGGTTCTTGTGACGTCACTCGCTTCCAGCATCGTTTTTATTTATAGAGTCAGCTGTGACTGACCTGGATGGTTAATCAACTAACCTGGCCGCATCTACTTTTAAAAATTGTTCAAAGTCCATGTAGGCTGCCTCATGGTCATCGTAGATGTGTTTTAAATTGTTTTCTTCTTGTTTGACTTAAAAACATTCAGTTTATGTTCCGCAAAAGAGTGACTGTTACCCATCTGCTAGACATGTGTTAGACATATGTCTGCGCTATTAGACAGCTGTGTTAGACAGCTGTATTAGACAGCTGTGTTAGACAGCTGTATTAGACAGCTGTGTTAGACAGCTGTGTTAGACAGCTGTGTTAGACAGCTGTGTTAGACAGCTGTGTTAGACAGCTGTGTTAGACAGCTGTGTTAGACAGCTGTGTTAGACAGCTGTTAGACAGCTGTATGACCGCTGTATGACAGCTGTATGACAGCTGTCTGTCATGTCAGACAGCTGTATGACAGCTGTCGTTGTTGTCTGTTGAATATTAAGACGTGAAGTGTCCACTAAGGTTCAGTCGTTAACCAACAGTGAAGGTGAAAACAATAAGTTGTGTTGTCTGTGTTGTTTTGTCGAATATTAAGACGAGGAGCGTCCGCTAAGGTTCAGTCGGTAGCCAGCAGTGAAGGTGAAAACAAATAGTACCTGCTAAACTTTAGTCTTTAATAAACACGAGGCTAAACTTCGGTCCTTTAACCAACACAGTCAGTTGTGTAGCACGAAACAATGGCATTCCAAATACTTGAAGATACAGTGACCTCCAATAAGAAGTTTAAACTTGGACGATGACTCAAGTGAAAACCGCTAAGCCTTTAATACATGTCAATTAAATATCTTAACTCATCATTACCATCATATATTCAGACACTTGTACGTAGCATGCAAGCCTTCAATATAAACACGTACCAATTCAATCTCTTAATCCATTATTAACATCATAGGTTCAGAGGGGTCCACTTGTAGATAGCTTGCTATCTCTACGCCCCTCAACGTTGGTTGGTTGGTTGGGTGGTTGGTTAGTTGGTTGGTTGCACTTTTCATAGAAAAGATTGGATATCCAACAGGCTAAATTTAGAATGAAATCTTTGCAAACATATGTACCACCTATCAAGTCGTTTACAGTCTGAGCTCCACCCATTTTTACCAAGTATGTAGCAGTTCTAGGTGTTACTTGAGATGTTGCGTCCGTTTTTAGGGCATCGGTATTCCGAGCCCCTGGAGATGAGTCTAAGTGGGCTCCTTTGGTTGAAATATTAAGGGTATCGGTATTGGTTGGTACATAGACTGTTATGTTCGTATACTTAAAACTTAGTAAACTCAATAAGGTTCTGAATACGTTTCTCCTCAGACACATCTGTTATGTACGTCGGTTCTATTTGTCTTACGGTGTTTCACTTCTGTTTTTCTTCTGTTAAAGAGATTTACAGAATTTGCATCATATGGTGTGTTTAGGATCACTTCGGTATCGGAATATTTGTTCTTAATGTTCTTATCATTTTACTTCGGTTCCTTGAAGATTGGTTCTATATTTCTGATTAAATTCGCTTACGCAGAAATAAAAATTGTTGAGTTTTTCATAAAAATGAATGGTTATGTAGCAAACCGAATTTAATATCAAACATATTAAAGTCCAACAAGTATTTAGCGGTTGTTGGTGTTAATTGAAATGTTGCTTCCGACACTTCTAGGGGGCCAGTATTCCGGCTCCCTGGAGATGAGTCTAAGTGGGCTCCTTTGGTTGAAATATTTAGGGTATCGGTATTCCGATAACCCAAAATGTTCCTTCAGCTGACAGTTGTAATAGACAATCAACTCTTTAGTTTTCTTATTTTCCAACCAATGACACATAAAGCCACATCTCAAGACAGTTAGTTAAGAGTGTTGTATGACTAAGATTACTCTTGAAATATTTAGGATATCGGTATTCCGGCTACCTAAATGCTTCTTTAGCTGACAGTTGTAATAGACAATCAACTCTTTAGTTTTGTTATTTCCACCCATTAACACATAAAGCTACATCTCAAGACAGTTAGAGTGTTGTGTGATTAAAATTACTCTGAAATGCTAGTGGCACCCATTTTTACCAAGTATGTAGCAGCTGTAGGTACCAAGTCAACCCCTTCTGCTTGTTGTTGTAATAGACAATTAACTCTTTGGTTTTCTTATTTTATATCTCATAAACATAAAAGCTACACTTCAAGATACTTGGTACGCTTGACAGCTGCCTGTGCCGTCAACTTCAATAAGTCTAAGAGGGTGTACTAAAATTTGTCTGTAGTACGCATCACTTGATGTAGTCAACATTTAAATACGCTATTTAATACTGTTCTTTATGGTATGGTTGAAATTTTCTCTGAAAGTAACTTCATTAAGTCTAAGAGAGAGTGTGTTGTTTTTAGGTGTTAACACAGCTTGTTCTGACTTACTTAAATATTATACTTCTTCTGTTCAACAAGACGATTATTTTGAGGTGTCACACATGTATCTAGCTCTAAGAATAGCTATACCGGAAGTGTCTACCAGAAGTAACATTTTTTATTGAATATGCTTATAGAGTTTGCTTTGCTGAACAGCGTGTATGTATTGGTTCTATCGTACATCTCACGGATCTTCCGCGATAAGGGTTTTAAGTTTTTATCTCAGTTTCTTGTAGACCTTGTTACGAAACATACATTTATGAAGTCGGTTCCTTTCTATCACTTTCCGTTCAAAAGATATAACGATTTAAAGTTTAGACCGGAAGTGGCCATTTTATTGTATATTCCAATTTGGTTTGACCTCCTTAACACCGTGCATGTATTGGTTCTATCGTGCATCTCACCGATCTTCCGCGATAAGGGTTTGAAGTTTTTTATCTCAGTTTCTTGTAGACCTTGTTACGAAACATACATTTTTGAAGTCGGTTCCTTTCTATCACTTTCCGTTCAAAAGATATAACGATTTAAAGTTTAGACCGGAAGTGGCAATTTTATTGTATATTCCAATTTGATTTGGCCTCCTTAACACCGTGCATGTATTGGTTCTATCGTACATCTCACGGATCTTCCGCGATAAGGGTTTAAAGTTTTTTATCTCATTTTCTTGTAGAGCTTGTTATGAAACGATATATTTTTAAAGTCAGTTCATTTCTATCACTTTCCGTTCAAAAGATATAAGGATTTAAAGTTTAGACCGGAAGTGGTCATTTTATTGTATATTCCACTTTGATTTGACCTCCTTAACACCGTGCATGTATTGGTTCTCTCGTACATCTCACGGATCTTCCGCGATAAGGGTTTAAAGTTTTTTATCTCAGTTTCTTGTAGATCTTGTTACGAAACATACATTTTTGAAGTCGGTTCCTTTCTATCACTTTCCGTTGAAAAGATACAAGGATTTAAAGTTTAGACCGGAAGTGGCCATTTTATTGTATATACCAATTTGATTTGACCTCCTTAACACCGTGCATGTATTGGTTCTATCGTACATCTCACGGATCTTCCGCGATAAGGGTTTAAAGTTTTTATCTCATTTTCTTGTAGAGCTTGTTACGAAACATACATTTTTGAAGTCGGTTCCTTTCTATCACTTGTCGTTCAAAAGATATAACGATTTAAAGTTTAGACCGGAAGTGGCCATTTTATTGTATATTCCAATTTGATTTGGCCTCCTTAACACCGTGCATGTATTGGTTCTCTCGTACATCTCACGGATCTTCCGCGATAAGGGTTTAAAGTTTTTTATCTCAGTTTCTTGTAGAGCTTGTTATGAAACAATATATTTTTAAAGATAGTTCATTTCTATCACTTTCCGTTCAAAAGATATAAGGATTTAAAGTTTAGACCGGAAGTGGCCATTTTATTGTATATTCCACTTTGATTTGACCTCCTTAACACCGTGCATGTGTTGGTTCTCTCGTACATCTCACGGATCTTCCGCGATAAGGGTTTTAAGTTTTTTATCTTATTTTAGTCGCCATTTTTTAATTCTGCTTACTTAGACGAGTAACATGACACTAAACACTTGGGGGTAGAAAGGAATTGAACCTGTAACCAACCATTGTTTCTAAGCTTACTGTTTAGTTATTCAGTACCTCTTTGTATTTGTTTGACGCTACCATATCAAGGAGCATATATCAGGAATCGAACCTGTATCTCTTTCAAAATAAAATCAACTACTTGCCGCGCCCACACATAAGGCTAAAAAAGTTCCTATTTTTAAGAGTTGAACCTATTGTCCATTTTGTTTCTGAGCTTCCTTCTTTGTTTTGCCAGCGACCTCTATTGTCTCTACGATATTTAAGTTTGGTTTCCTATTTGAACCTGTTGTCTATTTTGTTTCTGAACTTCCTTCTTTTGTTTGCCAACGACCTCTGTGTGTTATTTTTACAGATTTGATATTCCCTCATTAAATGTAAGAAGGGCTTTATCTTCCAGCTCACATTTATATAATATTAAAACATATTAATTATTATGTCTTATGTCTAATAACAAAAACTTTATGTATGTTACATGTATGGTTTGTTTGTAATTAAAAGTCGTATATATATACCAGCCTAAAACAGTAAATTAATAAGCGTCTGCTTAGCTCAGTGGTTAGCATCGTTGCCTCCCATCTGAGTGCCCGGGGTTCGAAACTCACCTGCTCCAAATGGTTTTTTTCAAAATATCCTTAGAATAATTTGAAGTAATAGGTTAGACACTTTGGAATGTTTGCATGTGACTGTCTGGCCCAAGTCATGTGACGTCACTGTCTGGCCAAAGTTTCCTAGACAGGTCAATGACCTTAGAATACAGGTTACATAACAAGGCGAGATGTGAAATGTGACGTCACTGTCTGGCCAAAGTTTCCTAGAAATAACAGGTCAATCACCTTGGAAGGTCATTGACCTTGGAATGTTTACAGGTTACATAACAAGGCGAGATGTGAAATGTGACGTCACTGTCTGGCCAAAGTTTCCTAGAAATAACAGGTCAATCACCTTGGAAGGTCATTGACCTTTGGAATGTTTACAGGTTACATAACAAGGCGAGATGTGAAATGTGACGTCACTGTCTGGCCCAAGTGGCCCAATACCTACTGTTACGGTAACGAATAAAATATCATTACGTACTATGAAAGATACTGACGCAAGAAACTGTTTGTTTAAAAAAAAAATAACACCATGTATCTGGAAAACAGGATGGTTTGGGACCTATGTATGTATGAACCGTTTAGGTTGGGAATAGCTGTGGAATGGAATAATGTAGTTTTAATTAACACCCTGCGTATATAAACATATAAAATCTAAAACCAACCTGGGTTGTGGATAACAGGGGACCTTATGCACGCTCATTTAAAGGAATTTTAAACCCGAAAGTCGCTATTTTATCAATAGCGAATTTTTCTGCGAAAACTAATTACCCATTTTAGAATATTTGCGTCCTTATTCACACTTCATTTGACGTTAATTGACAGTGCCTATATTTCCAAAAGAGGCTTATTTTCAATCAGTATTCTCCACAAAAAATTGCCAACACATAATCCATCAAGAGTTTTTTTTTTTACTAATGTCAGGTTTTCTTCTCTTATGTATTCGAAAAATTCTAGAATTATAAAAGTGTGGACCTGTGTTGCACAAAGAAAGTATAAACCGACTCTGTTTCTTTTCAAGCTGTTCGGGGTGATTATTTTAGCAGTGTATCGCAGTAAATAAGTCAAAGGGACCTAATTAGATGTTGTTTGAACAGAGCCGGTCATTAGTAGATGGACCGCAAAGCTTTGACTGCCGAACATTCGGGTATTTCAGCGCCAGGCCAGCTTGTTTTTGACCTTATGCCTGGCTACAGCGACAGAAACATTAGAATGGCAATCTATATAAATGACCCTAAATATAATGTGCTTTATATTGTAAAATACTTTTTCAAATGTTCGTTTTGCATAATAAAGGTTCTCTTGTTATCGCAATAAATAGAGAGAAAACAATTTTTATTGTTTATATGCATATGCAAATTTTTTCAATGTGATCAAAACCTAAGGTGACTGACTGTAAATATACCCTAAAATGTATAATACTCAGTCAAAACGGAGGACAATATTCTTTTTACAATGACATGACCTGACCCTAAAAATGCAGTATTTTTTCTGTTGTTAAATATACAAGGTCGATTTTTCAAAGTGTGACAAGCGGATATTTCTAAAACGGTTTTATTTTTTTCTGTGGCATTTTGGTTAAGTAATATGAGACCGAGGGGGGGGGGGGGGGGGCTTATTTAAACATATATCAGGGTACCCAGCAAAAATCACATACCCTGACATTTCTAGGTTCAGCAAGTTAATTTTTCATAATACTTAAAATGAAAGGCACACATCTCTGAATACGTTTCTATTCAAGAAATAAATAAAAATTCTGAACAAAAAAACTTGTTTAGTACACAAACATCATCAAAAACATAAATATGCTGATTATTTTAAACTTATAAAGAAAACTAATAACTTTCTACTTAAATAAATGAGTATTACACGTTTTTGCAGTAACCAGTAATAAAGCTTCACTCATTAGTGAATTTTCGTAGTAAAAATTCACTAATAGGGAGATCCCAACTTTTGAATTTTGAAAAATTTTTTGCAAGTGAGCGCGAACGGGGACCCTAGAACCCATATTCGGGGTCAGTTTCAATCACACCGATAACTCAAAAAATAATGGGCCGATTTTAATAAAATTTGGCACATACCTTGCTTTTGTAAATGGCGTGGATAATATCGCTAGTCAGGAAAATCGCGCGAGGTTTTTATAATTATTATCCGGAATTAACAAAGTAAGGGCAACCAAATTTGGTACGCGGGTTCATATCATCATATGTAAGCTACCCACCAAAATCTAGCTCTGTAGGTTAAAGGGAAAAAAAGTTACAGGCATTTTTTTAAAAGTTTTCCTCAAAACGTCAAAGTCGCGATTTAAAATGTCAAAATTGGTAATATTTAGGCAATGAACCTGAAATTAATATGAGTTATGGAAAGAAAATGTCTCAAGAAGAATGATTTACAAGGCCTGAACTCTTAGTTTCAATTGTCACTGTCCTTCATTTTACTAAAATGTTCCCAGAAAATTGATTTAAAATAGACCCTTTCTCTGGTGCTTTCGCAGTAGTGTTGGCTATAGAGTTTATCGTTTAATGGTATATAATTTTTGTCAAATTTTCGTAAAAAATCATTAAAGCTCAATATATCCGTTATTATGCAAGTTACGAAAAAAAAAGGTATACATTAATTATAGGGTGTCTTGAGCTACATTTTAAAAAATATTTCCACAATTTTAGGTTGGCCCATAAGTCGTTGGTGATTCAAATTTTCTTTTTTTTTAATCGAACACGCCCTATGTTATTGCATTTTCCATTGAAATATAATATATCTTTGTAAGAAAAGAAATTCGGGACGCAGCAACTGCGTTATGGTAGCGAATTTTCATTAAATGCTTCAAATTTGAATAGCTTAATTTGCTATTAACGTATAAGTTTGACCAGGAAACCAGTTTTTTCGGGAACAATTTAAGTTTACTTTCGGAAATTTTTGTACATTTTCAAACAATAAAGTTATTTTGATGAAACATGGCACATTGTTTCTACTATATAGATTGATGCCTGCTTTCTTAAAAACATGTTTGCTATTAAAAACATTTTAATGAAAATTCACTATTTTAGTCTACATGAGATCAAACCACAAGAGCCATATTGTAACCACTGTTCAAGTATTCGTATAAAAACACGTCTTGATTAAAAAAAAAACTTCTTAACAACGAAAATAAATATCAAATGTTTACTATGAAAAAGGTCCAAATGAAATTACCACACTCTGGAAATAAGATGGTGTTTATACATATTTTATCAATGTGGTAATTTTTGATTTTAAAACATCAATCTCAAATTTTGCACTTTCTTCAGTGTGTTTTTCCGCGTTCCTACTTGTGATATTTCTCTATGTGTTTTATGTGTCATTTTTTTCTGCTTCGCTTATCAAAAGCGTTGTCTTCTGATATTCATCAAGAGCACACTTATATTCATGATAATATGAATTCTTGATACTACTTTAGATTGACTTCTCTATTTCCCACTCGTCCAAATTTCTTTACACTATCATACACAATGCGTTGAGATATTAAGGTTTTATCTTGTGGATTACAAAGCGAGTACTCACATACAAATGCCCAATATTTTCACTCCAATTTTAACTCTATGTTACATGATCATAAAGGTTAAAATATAATAAATACAGACAGCGCATCTCTACACCGCCAATAACTAGAGTGCATTTTGCATTTTATGCATTCAAGGAAGAATATTTCAAATGAGATAAACAAATGAGACATATCTGAGATAGATGAAGAAGCTATATTTATTTTGGTGCATGATGTGATATTCGCTGCATTTTTTGGCGGCTAAAATTAATATATCAAATGGCAGCTGCAATGTTATCAGAAGACAAATATTTAGGTGAAAAAGATTCTTATAATATACTTATATCATTTGAAGCCAAAATAATTTGCTTGTGACTGAATTTACAAATATATAAATTCCAGGTCTACTGAATGATGTCCCTGATATTTGAGTAAAATCACAAATTTCCCTGACATTTTAGGGGGTATTTCAAATTCCCTGATTTTTCCCGGTTCTCCCGGTTTTCCAGGTCGCTGGGTAACCTGTACATTTTATTTTTCACATTTACTCCCCCTCATATTTTGAGTGGCGGTGGGTAATTTTGCATTCTAAATGGAGTGATGCACTTTTTTTTATAAAATGCAAATCTACATAAAAAGCTAGGTTTGTGTGCTACAAAATAACGATTTGCTCCGAAACTGTGATTTATTAGCTTAAAATACAAAAAATATTAACAATTAAAATTCAACTTATTTATCGTATGTCATACATGACAAATTATTCGAAGTGTTTTCAACGTCCAAACACTTTTTCACTCTTTTCCGAAATGAATCATGTACAGGGTGGCTCAAATTCGAGCCCCATCATTAGTATCTCGGAAACTGTAAGGGATACAACGTCAGTTAAATTATGGCAAAGTTGCGTAATTTGATGCTCAGCAAAATGCAGTTTAGAAAATTAGAAAATTCCGAATACTTCTGGTGATAATCGGAAAAACCGAAAACTAATAAAATCTGTTTTATTTTTTTCTGGCGTTATTTCAAAAGATATAACAAAATGAATCACACTTCATCAAGGTTACTTTTCCTCTCCTACAAGACGGCATTTTCAAATTTGAAATCCGAACTCCATTTTTTCAAATACGGCCCTGGATTTTTATATCATATTTTGTTACCTTTGGACTACCTCAAAACTATGCCTCATCAAAACTTTTGAATTTTAAACTTTTTGATAACAAAAAATGACATTTTCCGTCTTTCTTGAAAATATTTAATACGACTCTGCTTTTGAAACAAAATATTTCTTCAATAATATAATTTGATTAGGTAGGTAAAGATGAACCCGAATTTATGATTATGAGTCAAATATTTTAAGTTCAATCCACTGCAATGCAATGACATGTCTGTTCGTTCATCTCAGCGGCTTTGATATTCAGAAACATCAAGCTTGTTTGTCATAATATGACAATAAAACTTTTGACAATTTAACTTTCAAAATAAACATTAAGAGAGAAAAAATAGTGTTTTCCAATTTCGAGAAACGTGATATGCTTCGAATTTATTATAGTAATAACAGAAATTCGCACATTTAATGTGAACGGTTTTTAGAGCAATACCCCGAGCGTCCACAACCCCATTATTCATATTTTAACAATTTGGACAGAAACTTAGGTCTCTGGTAGTTTTGGTAAACCTAGAAATTCGTACGGCCAACGAATGGAAGCTGATAATGAGTTACTGTTTTAAATGCTTAAGTATCGTTATAAAATGATGCTATGCAATCTTTTATTACTATAATATTTTGCGATAACATGTCAAAGATATTATACAAAAGTCGGTTTATAACGCAAATAAGCTTAAAATAATTGTACTGTTCTGACGACTGACAACATACATATGGCCTTATACAAAATGAAAAATAAACAGTGATATTAAATTAATAGTTGGAAGCGCCAGTTTCTTATAACTTGTCATTAATTGAAGAACACATGTCAAAAATGAAAAATGACGTTGCACTAAATATTAAATTACCCCGGCCCATTTGTTGAACAACCTTTGAAAATGATTTATTAATTTCTTGAACAATAATTAACAGAGATTTATGGGTTCTGGTGTCTTCAATTTTAGCGCGACCCCATTCTAACCCAATTATCTGCCTTAAAAATCTAAAAAATGCTACCTTTTTTTAGGTAAACAGTTATTTGTAAAACTATTAACAGAAGTATAATATTTCCTCATGTTACGGACCCGATAATGGACTTTCAGTCTTCAACTAATTTGAAAAAGATTCCAGATTTGTAAATAGGCTGGTTACAGCTTTAGAAATAAATTGAATTTAAAATCTTGACATATGATAAAATTTAATTTACTTTATAACTATGCCGTCCAAGTCACAAATTAGTCAGAAGCAATTAATAATATTTAATTATAGTTTTCAGATAGAGGAAGCCAAAGGTCACAATGTGAACTCATAATAATGAAGATAAATAATTTCAATAACTTGTATATAGATTTGAAGCCGACTTTAGTTCAGGAAGTAATAAGTTTTTTTGTAGTAACCAGCCGATTATAAATTTCTATGTATAATTGCATTTGATTTGATTCTATGACACATTTTGTTTATGATATCGATAAATTGTATCCTTACCTTGTGGTATGGACCCTCGGTGGTCCAGGGGTAAGAACGTATGCCTCTGAACCGAAGAGTACTGGGTTCGATTCCCAGGGTTTACCTTTCACTTTTTCTGTACAAACTGTAATAAATTAACAGTAACCGAGGTTCTGGCATTGTATTTGAGCATGTTGAATGTCTGCCCGTTTCGCCCATAGGGGACGTAAAGCCATCGGTCCCGTGTCCATGCGATGTTGGGCACGTTAAATATCCCTACCCTCCTTAACGAAAGGCACGGGTTCGGCAAAATTTACAGGATAGTGAGGTGAAACTGCTCCTTGGCGTCGGTGATTGGCAATAGTCGCGGAAGTGGGCCGACGTTAAAGTAACAAAAAAAAACTGGTGGTGCTGACTCATAAATAACTACGTCTTTCTTGTATTTAATCTAAAATTATATACAGTGTTAGTTTGTAACTTGGAGTCAATTCCGTTAATCAATTACAACTTATTAAAAAGATGGTCGCACAAGTCGATTAGTAGTTCAAGTTGCGGTCTTTCTTAAAAGAAATCCAAAAAGTTTGTCCACAATTTGAGATATAAGGTCCTCCTTAGATTCTTAGAGACCAATTAAGCAATATAAGTTTTTTGTTGACGATTTTGTAAGCACCAGTATAGTTATAATATACCACAAAATTTCAAATTTTGATTCCTTGGTATTCAAAAAATTAAGCTTATTATTTTAAAAACAAAAATAAAAAAAACCTTTATGATTTTTCTTTACCTAAGATTCAGCATAAAATGTGATGTTAGTAATAAAATAGTTAGACTTCTTCATCCTCTGATGACGCTAGCTTTGTTAGTAAAACGATCGTCAGGTCTTTAAAAATATAAGTTGTGGTGATCTGGGTTCTCCAAGTGTACTTATCAGTGCTCATCACAGGTCCCAATCTTCACTTAGTTAATCCAAATACTCACTGGAAGGTCCTTCAAAGGGAGAACGCGCACCATCGTGTTGGAAACAGAGTAGCTGATTTTGGAACCAGTTTTTCCTGCATAAATTCCAAATATCTCGCTCCCACCATATTGTTTTTAAATAACATTCGCCGTATAGCACCACCAATTATAATATACCTCAAAATTTCAAGTTGTTATTCCTTGGGATTCAAAAAATTAAGCTTATTTTTTTAAAAACAAAAATAAAAAATAAATAAGGTTTATGATTTTTCTTTACCTAAGATTCAGCATAAAAGGTGAGATTAGTAGTAAAATAGTTAGACTTTTTCATCCTCTGATGACGCTAACTTTGTGAGCGAAACGATCGTCAGGTATTTTAAAAGATGTGTTGTGGTGATCCGGGTTCTCCAAGTGTACTTCTCAGTGCTCATCACAGGTTCCAATCTTCACATAGTTAATCCAAATACTCACTGATAGGTCGTTCAAAAGGAGAAGGCGCACCATCGTATTGCAACCAGATATATGGGAAACAGAGTAGCTGACTTTGGAACTAGTTTTTCCTGCATAAATTTGAAATATCTCGCTCCAGCCATATTGTTTTTAAATAACATTGGCCCTATAGCACCATCACTAACAATCTCTACCCAAACGTTGACTTTTTCTGGGCGTTTCCTCATTTAATGTGGATTATGGTCTGCCCAATATGGAAAACTTTGACGGTTTACTTCACCATTTAATGTAAATGCTGACTCATAAAAAACCAGAATATGTTCTATATTCATTCCTGTCTAGCAAATCCATCACTATCGCGATAAATTGTGATGTTCCATTAGGGTGATCTTCAGTTAGCCCTTTTTTTCAACAACACACCACGAGGGCTTACAGCCTAAATACTATCGTACCGTAGGTGCTGACAAGGAGGAAAGAGGCAACTTGTTATTTCTGGACTTGAAGGTTTGGAGGTTCGGAGGAGAAGCAAAAACATGTGCCGGCAAGGAATTCCACAACTTGGAAGTCCTCGGGACAAAAAGCGGGCATAACAAGATGGTCTATGTCTGGTGACCTGGACAGTGAAAGGGTGCATTCGCTCTGTTCCCTTGGTAGATCTGTTGGGGGCAGAAGGTGGAGGAACTATGGAAGAAAGCTCTTCTGAGCAGTGCCCGTGCAGATATCTATAAAAGAGAGAGAGAGGTCACGAACGGCACGTCGGTGGGCAAGGGATGGCAGCGTTTGGGTGAGGGTAGGGTCACCAATGAGACGTATAGCTCTCTTTTGAATGGAGTCCAGGATAGCGAGTGTAGAAGCGGCAGCTGCACCCCAGATGTGGGAGCAATATTAGAGGTTTGGCCTTATTTGTGAAGTACATAAGGTATAGAGATTAGCTGCTGAAAAGTATTTGCGAGCCCGGAAGAGGAAACCTAATTTCTTAGCAGCTGCTTCTGCAATTGATGTGACATGTTGGTGCCAATTAAGATTTCGATCCACAGAAATGCCAACAAGAGAAAAGGACTCATTACTTTGAATAACTTGGTTGTTCATTGTGATGGGTCTAGGGCTGGTGTATGTCTTATGAGAAAGAAAGCAAGACTGAGATTTGGTGGGGTCGAATTGTACAAGATTTCTACTTCCCCAGTCTAATATTTTTTGGAGATCCACGGAGACAGAACCCTCCATGAGTCTGCGATCCTCATCTAATTGGGCTAAAGAGACAGGCTTAGAATATTGTATATTTGAGTGGAGGGTGCTGTCGTCCGCGTAAGAGACGTGATAGAGAGGAGGTCATTGATGTGGAGAAGAAAAAAAGTAGTGGCTAAAGCTGAACCTTGAGAAACTCCTGCATTAATTGGATACAGTTTAGAGGAATGGCCATACATAACAACAGAAATGCTCCTGTTGGAGAGAAAATTTGCTGTCCAGGTACAAAGTTTTGGCAGAAGGTCATAGGCCGGAGTTTATTAAGCAGCGCTGCGTGCCAGACCTGGTCAAATGATTTGGATATGTCTAGAGAAACAATCTGGGATTCACCGTGTAGTTCCATAGACTTGTTCCAAGAATTGTTGACAAAGGAAAGGAGGTCGGCAGTCGATCTGCGCTGACGGAATCCATACTGCATGTCGTGGATGAGACTGTATTTTTCAAGAAATTTTAGTAATTCGGTTTTTTTAATACTTTTCCATCACTTTAGAGACGACTGAAAGGAGAGAAATAGGCCTGTAGTTGCTAGGAAGCGCTTTGGATCCTTTCTTGGGGATGGGTTGTACTCGAGCAGTTTTCCAGTTATTAGGGAATATGCCTTTATTGTAAGATATCTGAAACAGACGAGTCAGGACAGTAGCAAGTTCTGGTGCGCATTTTTTTAAAACAATTGCTGGGATCTCGTCAAGGCTAGAGGCTGTCCTGGTATTAAGAGAAAAGAGCATTTTTCGTACCTTTTTAATTTTGAAAATGATATTCGTCATTTTATGCGCGACATTGGGGACTGTTGGTGGTTGAACATTTGGAGGTGGGCTGAGAGTAGAATAGCCGGCGAACAACGAAGCAAAAAGTTAAGCCTTGCCCAGGGCGGTAGAGACAATTTCATCCCCCGAGACAAGAGGTGGGAACGTGCTGTTGCAGAAATTATTCCCAATAGATTTAGCAAGAGTCCAGAAGGGTTTGCCGCCGTTGGAGCTTAAGAGGACTTTGTTTTTGATGTGGTTATTAAACGAGTTTTTTGCCTCAGAAAGAATGCGGACATAGCGGTTTCTTGCGTCGTTAAATGCTTGACGATTTTCTTGACTGGAATTGTGTAGAAGCGTTTTGTGAGCTTTGACTTTTTCAAGTCTGGCCTTGTCACACGATTTAGAGAACCAGGGTTTTGAGTGTCTGAATAGTTTTTTTGTGTACGTGGAATAGATGATTCCATGCCAACTTGGATAATTTCGGTGTCGTTTTGTGACATATCAAAGGGGTCAGGATGGGAGAAGCAGACAGACGCCCATGGAAATGAGGAAAAGTAATCCCGCATTTCGTCCCAGTTTGCGGAGTTGTAGTGCCAAACGATACGTGTGTGTGATGACTGTGTGACCTCGGGTTGCATTGTGCAGGAAGCAGTGACCATGCCGTGGTCTGAGCGACCAAGGGGGCGGTGACTGATATCTTATAGCATTCAGGTTTTGTAGTAAGAAGGAGATCCAAGGGATTTGAGCTGTGTGTTGGGATACGAGGAAAGTAAGTATGTTGCTGAACCATATTGGCTAAAGAATTGCTGACTGCAAAGGCCTCCGCTGCTCTCCCTTGTGGATCGGTTTTTGAAGATTCTAGCAATTCCTCATTATGGACATTGAAGTCACTAAGTACAGTGACCTAGGAGGAAGGATATTCGAAAATCAGATGTTCGGTTTTTCAGAAAGGTGGTCAAAGAGCTGGACAAAATTGTTGTCAGTAGGTGACCGGTAAATGCAACAGATGAATTTAGTTGCAGCCCCGAGAGAGAGTTTTATCTATAGTATGTATTTTCTTCAAGCTTCTAAGTTGGGGAGTCTGGTGCAGGATAGATTGCTACCGACGTATGCGCACACGCCTCCATGCAATCTAAAGGAAGTAAGGAGCTCATACCCCGGGAAATTAAGGTGATTAGTGGTTGTTTTGGCACTGATTTGGGTTTCGGTGAGAAAGAGGAGTTGGGGCCTGTTAGCCTGGAGTAAATGGTGGACGGAGTTCAGGTTAGAATTTAGGCCACATATATTCGAAAAGGATATATTAAATCTTGATTTGGCGCCCCCTGTACACCCCACTCCCGGAGATCCGAATGCAGGGGTATTTTACCTCCGGAATATTTTATACAAGGAGGAGCCATCATAATTTTTGCTTATAAGGGAAACCGACTCATACATCAGAACCGGAAACCTCCGTTGGGACTTCACCGGCTCCTTGATGTATGGGGTGGTACCTCCTCGGGCGTGAAAAAAAATCTTTTACTATTACGTAAAGGAAAATTCCACTACCACCTGCTAGTTCTTGGATGATTGTTAGTTTGCAAGGATTAAATTGATGTACTTTGACAATTTTTACTAGAGATGATTGGATAATGTTTTATTCTCTAGCTACCCAGGTGGTATAGGTATGGCATATGCCTAAGAAGGACGAAATCTCAGTCTCCTGTTTTAACACACACACACATATATATATATATATATATATATATATATATATATATATATATATATATATATATATATATATATATATATATATATATATAGGAATGTTATATAATTATGTAGTTGCATTATTGATATTAGATAATAATTAAAGGAAACAACAAACATGAATACGGGATATTACCTGTGTTCCAACCATCCTAAAAAGGAAACTGTTAACACAGAAAATGTAAAGGATGTCCTGAATATCATCAGGGTGGAAGCTATTATACTAAAAACATAATTTTTTACATAACTTACGCAAATACACACTGTAAAAATATATGTTAAATAGAATGTGTGACACATGTCGAACGAAATGCATAATAGGCATGTTTTTGTTTTAATAGCTTCTCAACTTGCTTAATTATTTGTATGTTACCTTCATTTCATTAATAAAAACTGTTTACAAGTCATCATGTTCAGATAATTGCAAATTATATTCTAATGATATCACAAGTGAACTAACCTTAATATCACATAGTTGTATTATAATTATTATCCATAAATCTAATTAGCTGGGAATGATTGGTTTTTGTGCTTATCTACATGCAGCCACTTTTTGTTTTTTATCAGCACAGTTTCTAATGGTCGCATACAAAATATATTGATCATCTAAAGTTTCCACCACATCAGAAAATATAATAAGCCTTACAAAACTAAATAGTTCATAACTGACCAAAACTTTTTTGATCAAAATATACCTTTTTCTCAGACATGCCATTTAAAAAAAATTCAGTTTTGGCACTATTCCAGTTTTGGATAACACCCTTTCACACCTTATTCATAAAATAATATAGTTACTACCATAGAAATTCAACTAAATTTTGTTCAAGGGAAAATATACAAGAGTACAGGCTAACTTTTACTTCCACATCGTCAATAGCGCTGCAAATTGAATATTTTTTTTAACATGTGTCGGCAAGGAATTCCACAACTTGGAAGTCCTCGGGTCAAAAGAGCGGGTGTAACAAGATGTTCTATGTCTGGTGACCTGGACAGTAAAGGGGTGCATTCGCTCTGTTCCCCTGGTAGATCTGTTGGGGGCAGCAGATGGAGAAACTATCGTAGAAAGCTCCTCTGACCAGTGCCCGAGCAGATATCTATTATAGAGAGTGAGGTCACCAACAGCACGTCGGTGCGCAAGTTATGGCAACCTTTGGGTGAGGGTAGGGTCGCCGATGAGACGTATATCTCTCTCCTGAATGGAGTCCAGAATAGCGAGTGTAGAAGCGGCAGCGGCACCCCAGATATGGGAGCAGTATTCGCGGTTTGGCCTTATTTGTGAAATACATAAGGTATAGAAATTAGCTGGTGGAAAGTATTTGAGGAAACCTAATTTCTTAGCAGCCGCTTCTGCAATTGATGTGACTTGTTGGTGCCAATTGAGATTTCGATTCCCAGAAATGCCAACAAGTGAAAAGGACCCATCACTTTGAATAACTTGGTAGTTCATTGTGATGGGTCTAGGGTTGGTGTATCTCTTATGAGATAGAAAGCAAGACTGAGATTTGGTGGAGTTGAATTGTACAAGATTTCTACTTATATTTGAACAAAATGAAGGAAAATAATGACTTAGACACATATCTAGGAGCTTGTTAGTTATTTCGTGTCGTATTTTTTCCTACTGCCATTATTATCAATTTTGACGTTTTACTTTGTTTCATCAGATTTAATTAATTAAAAATCAATTTACCTATAACTTTTTGTCTTTTAACATACAGATCTATATTTTGGTACATAGGATACTCTTTCCAACAGAAGCCAGTTTACCAAACTTGGTTGTCCTTACTTTGGTATTTTAGGAAATATAATTTTTTTTTCGAAAGAAAACACAAAATTTTCTGGGAAAACTTGGGCCGATTTCCCTGGCTCACAAACTTATCCACGCCACCTACAAATGGAAGGTGTGTACCAAATTTCATCAAAATCAGCCCATTATATATATATATATATATATATATATATATATATATATATATATATATATATATATATATATAAACATGTACAAATTTAAACTGACCCTGAAGTCGGGATCTCGTGATTAGTGATTTTTATAAATAAAATTTACTAACATTTCTAACTACACCACTATCAGGTTGATTATACGAATAAAAATTGTGTTTTTGACAGCCTTTTTAGTGGTTTACAACCTTTAAGATACACTTATGAATGGACATTGTAACAATAAAAGTGTAAGATGATTCATGGTTAACTTCAGGTCAAGCCGCGGCTTCCACTGATTGTATGATATAAACGTGTTAATCAAGTTGATTAGGGACTATTAGTCGTCCATCTGTCAAAAATCACGACAGGCAGATGTTTTCTGCTTCACTGGCTTCTTTTTAATCGACCCAAACCAACTAAATCATAACCCAAACCACATAAATCGGTGTTATGAATAGATCAGCATTCTGATGAACCTTAATTACTAGATTATAGAATGTTTATAAAGCACATAACGACAATTTAGCGAAACATATGTATCCATAAGTACAATTTGGAGAACCCAATAGAGTTTTTAAACTAACAAAGTTAGCGTCATCAGAGTGATGAATAAACTAAGTAATACTTAGTTTGTTCCAATCTTCACTCATTTTTAGTGAATTTTCTTAAAAAAATTCACTAATTAGGAGATCTCGACTTTTGAATTTTGAAAAAATTTCTTCAAATGAGCGCTAATTAGGCCCCCCAGAACACATATCCGGGGTCAGTTTGAATTTTTATATGTTTATATATATATATATATATATATATATATATATATATATATATATATATATATATATATATATATATATATATATATATATATATATATATATATATATATATATATATATATATATATATATATATATATATATATATATATATGTATCACACCGATCACTCAAAAAATAATGGGCCGATTTTGATTAAATTTGGTGAATAAATTCCTTTTGCAAATGGCTTGGATAAGTTCGTTAGCCAGGAAAATCTGCCCAGGTTTTCCCGGAAAATTTTGTGTTTTCTTTAGAAAAAAATTATATCTCCCGAATTAACAAAGTAAGGGCAACCAAATTTGGTACGCGGGTTTATGTCCTTAGATGTAAGTTACCTACCAAAATTTAGCTCTGTATGTCAAAAGACAAAAAAGTTATAGGCATTTAAAAAAAAATTGGGGTTTTCCTCAAAACGTCAAAGTTGCGACTTAAAACGTCAAAATCGGCAACATTTAGGCAAATAACTTGAAACTAATACGGGCTATGGAAATCAAATGTCTCAAGAAGGATGTTTTACAAACACTGAAGTCTTAGTTTCAACCGTCATTGTCCTTCATTTTACTAAAATGTTTCCAGAAAATTCATTTGAAATAGACGCTTTCCCTGATGCTTGGCAGTAGCCTTAGCTATAGAGTTTATCGTTTAATGGTATATAATTTTAGTCGAATTTTCGTAAAAAATCAATAAAGCTCAATATATCCGTTATTATACAAGATTTGAAAAAAATTTGTATATATTAATTATAGGGTGTCTTGAGCTACATCTTAAAAAAAATATTTCTACAATCACAGGATGGCCCATAAGTCATTGGTGATACAAATTTTTTTTTTTTTTTTTAATCAAACACGCCTTATGTTATTGCATTTTCCATCGAAATATAATGCATGTTTGTAAGAAAAGAAATTCTGGAAGCAGCAAGTGCGTTATGGTAGCGAACTTTGATCAAATGCTTCATATTTGAATAGCCCAATTTGCTATTAACCTATAAGGTTGACCAAGAAACGAGTTTTTCCGGGAACACTTTAAGTCTACTTTTGGAAATCTTGGTATATTTTCACACAATAAAGTTATTTTTATGAAACATGGCACATTGCTTTTACTATATAGGTTATACTGGTAACCAAAATTGATGCCTGCTTTCTTAAAAAGAAAACACACATATTTGCAATAAAAACATTTTTATGAAAATTCACTACCATAACGCACTTGCTGCGTCCAGAGTTTTTATGTATCCAATTAGAAATGTTTATTGTTTTAGGTATTGCCAGAAAAGCGGTAAAAAAAATTCCTTAATTTATTTTATTTTATATGTAATCTGCTATTTGGCGGCAACTTCTGTGATTTGGTGTATTGTCTCTTATACCAATAAATCTTAAAAAAGTCTGGACGCAGCAAGTGCGCTATGGTAGTGAATTTTCATAGAAACATTGTTTTATTAAATACTTATGATTTTTTTCTTATAACATAGAAATTTGAATTTTGGTGTGTAGTTTACTTTTTATAACATAAACCTACGTACCATATTTGGTTACCATAGTTTTGTTATTTTCTGAGATGCAAATTTTTTTCTAGAGAAAACCGAAAATTTTCCCGAAAACAAGGTCTGATTTTTCTGGCTAACGAACTTATCTAAGACACCCACAAAAGGTAGGCACCTGCCAAATTTGGTCAAAATTGGCCCATTATTTTTTGAATTATCGGTGTGATACACACACGCACACACACCCATATATATATATATATATATATCAACATTTTAAAATTTAAACTGACCCCGGATGGGTTCTAGGGGTCCTAATTCGCGCTAATTTGAAGGAATTTTAATTTTAATTTTTTCCACGAAAATTCACAACAAATTATTTTTTCGAAGCTTGGCGATGCCATAAGGCTACACGCGTTAATTGCATTCTCTTTAACTTTTTTTTTGGTACATATTCAGAGATTGTTTAGCAATGCTTTAACTTATCTGAATGGTTTTGAATTTGTTACGTCAGGTAGTTTTCGGAGGTGCTCGCACTAGGTTTTCTTTCTAAATCGCAAATTATTTTTGTAGAAATAACAAAAGCTCGGGACGCAGCAAGTGCGTTATTGTAGCGAATTTTTATTAAATGCTTAAAACTTGAATAATCCAATTTTCTATAAAAATTGAAAGTTTAATTTTGCTATGTAGTAAGGTCTTTCCTAATGCAAGATATCCACAACATTTCATTAAAATAACTTTGTAATATTCGAAGAAAAAAATTTTTTCAAACGAAAATTGAAAGTTTGAATAACTCAATTTTCTATCAACTTAGAAAGTTGAATTTTGGTACGTAGTAAGGTCCCAGGGCATCATATCTAGTAAATTCCATTAAAACAGCTTTGTAATTCTCGGAGAAAAATTTTTTTTCGAAAGAAAACTCAACATTTTCCCGGAAAACCCTGTCCGATTTTCCTGGCTAACGAACTCATCCAAGCAATTAATAAAAGAAAGGCACGAGTTTCATCGAAATCGGTTAATTATTTTTTGAGTTATCGGATGGATACACACACACACACACACACACATATATATATATATATATATATATATATATATATATATATATATATATATATATAATTTTTTTTAAATAAAAATTTACTAAAAACATATTATTATTTATTATTTACAATTTTACAAATTTTACTGTCAGTGACATTATAATAATCTAGAGTGACTGTGGTCTTAAAAACAATGACAACTTGATTAAGCTATTCGTCTTTTAGTGAATTTTCATTAAGAAAGTTCACTAATAGAGAGGTAACGATGGTAAGACTTTCGGAAAAGTTGATCAAATGAGCGCGAATTTGGACCCCTAGAACCCAAATCCAAGGTCCGTTTGAATTTGGTAAGTTTATATATATATATTACATACAGACTTGGAGACTACTTCTCTGGCTTCACTGTTGGTTTTCGTTCTTGTAGATGAAGGACGTAGCCAGCGCGTAAGCTAACTAGAGCAAGTGGTCCTTATGAATTCTGGAAGTTCTTCAACGTTCCTGTGACTAGTTTCGCAGCACTCTGAGAATGCTGTCGAGCAGCGAAACTAGTCACAGCAACGTTGAAGAACATCCTATAACTTCCACAATTCATAAGGACCACTTGTTCCAGTTAGCTTACGCGCTGGCTACGTCCTTCACATACAAGAACGAAAACCAACAGTGAAGCCAGAGAAGTAGTCTCCAGGTCTGTATGTAGTATGGATCAGTTTCACCAAGTAAGGGCAACAACAATCAATGAATTGAAGTTTATATATATATATATATATATATATATATATATATATATATATATATATATATAATATATATATATATATATATATATATATATATATATATATATATATATATATATATATATATATATGTCGTGTGTGTGTGTGTATGTCCGAGCGATCACTCACAAAGTACTCAACCGACTTGAACAAAACTTGGCACAACGTTTCACTGTATTAAGACCGCGGACGAGTTCGTATATCAGGTATAAAAGACATTATTTTTCCCAAAAAATACAAAAATATTTGAAAAAACTATATTTTTGGAAGCATTAGAGTAACTGGAATGATACTTTACATGTAGCTGGAAATGGTATAAGTAAATCTATGTTGTGAATTTTAAGTAAGTTGGTTCACCATATTTAGAGTTTTTTCCATTAAAAAATAAAATCTGAAAGACATGCATTGAAACGACTTAGTGGTTAAAGTTCAGTGCCTCACAGACAGAGTAGTTAACTGCCATGCGTAGATTGATTCATACAACAGGTTTAAACCATACAACAACGGTAACCAAACAAAATAAATAACAGGTATAAAACATACTACCCGAACCAACAATCGTGAAATCTCTGCCGCAATTATGGAAAATGACAGCGGACAAATATCGCAAATGACAGAAGACATGAAATTAAAAATTTTCCTGGTGATTATTTGTTAACCGGACATTTAAACAATTTTTAAAATACACTATATTTGTAGCTTGATAAACGGCCCCAAATACAGTTTTAGACTGAAAGTATAGCATAATATAGTAGAAATCTAAACAAACTCAAGTCAAGTCTCTATAAAAATGATTTTAAAGGAGTTTCTTCTTTTATCTCTGAACTTAAACATAAGACGTCATCTAAGATCGAAACAGTCGTTGAATGTGTTTCAAGTGACAATTATATTAATTCTGTAATTAATTGTTACGTTTTATTTTCATATAAGATAAAATATCCTGGGACATGAAGCCGCGGTGTCAAGTATCATGTAAAAAAAACGTTAGTTAACGTATCCTTAGATAGCTCAGTGGTATCGTGCTTGTCTTCTAGGCAGAAGGTTCCGAGATCGATGACCGCTGATGAATATAGGTTTTTTTTTCTTTGGCATTTGCAGAGCCAATAGTGTACAGATTTCATACGTTTTGAACAAGATGTCATTTTTGTTTGAAACGCCTGAATAACTTTGTCACCTTTGAGTCTGAAATTATAATTTCAGCAGAGATTTTGTCATTGTTGATATTCAAAAAACCGGTTTGATTAGGTTGGCTGAAACGAAATCATTCAGGCGATAATAAGGAAAAATATCTGCTACGTTTATAACTTGGCAGATACTTTCTTATTGTTTCTGAACGTCACTACGTCTGGGTTTGACATAATTAACTGAATAATTAAAAGGCTTTACTACAAGACAATCTTTTATTTTTCAACCCTACCCGTTTCGGCTCCTTATCTAGCCATCTTTAGGGGTTAGGACTTATAATGGAAAAAGTTGGTTGTCAGAAACTGGTATATCTAACATGCGAGCAACTACACTGCAACTACAGAAAGTACAAGGAGTAATAAAAGCTAATGTCGAACACTAAAATGAGCCCTAACGGCCATGCAAAGTTAAACAGACAAGGGCGCCAGGAGTGATAAAATATTTCGAAAAATATACATGTAAAGACAACAACGAAGTCCCACAAAAGGGCAGTACTATGATGGAGTCAAAATAACATGTTAAAAGAGTTAAATTAATCAACTAGTTAAAGGCAAAGAACAACCACAACATAAAGCCAAGGCAGGCTGCACAGCCGAGCAGAACCCCCTGAGAACATCTGAACATGTGAAATTCAGTAAGAAAATTAAACATTGATACTAACTTAATTTATGTCTCAGTTATAAAAAAAGTGCTGTATGGAATCTTGCCAAAGTTTTTGTTTTATCCGTTGTACTCAGATCCTCAGATGAAAATAGCATTAAACAGGAAAACAAGAACCCCACCAGACTTGAAGTAGCCAGAAGATGAAGGAAAAGGACGACATAAATGATATCATTGAAAAAAAAAAAGAAATTCTGCACCAGGAAAGCCTTGACCAAGGTATTGAGCGTCCCCTGAACCTCACAACTAAGCGAAGACGAATCTAGGAGATTGCGTAAAAGTAGAAGTGTCTTATTAACCAGGACACTAGTAAACAGTTGGAAACATCGAAAGAGATCAAAATCGTACCACTATCTACCGTCTTCCTCCAGTCGTTTCGTTCGTGGGTTGCCTCGCGTACAAGTTGTCTGGTTTCCTTTCGTCTTTCGTAATGTATAACGTGGATTGGGGGTCCCCATACTCGATAAAGAATTCGGTTGCATTAGTCGAGGACTTCAGAAGTCCCGGCAGGTACTGGTACGATTTTGGTCTCTTTAGATGTTTCCAATTTGTTTACTAGTGTGCCGGTCAATCAGACACTTTTACTTTTAAGAAATCTCCTTGCTTCGTCTTCACTTAATCGTGAGGTTCAGGGTGCGCTCAATGCATTGGTCAAGGATTGCCTGGAGCAGAATTTCTTTTCTTTCATTGATAGAATTTATGTCCAAAAGGACGAACTTCTAATGAGCAATCCACTGTGTCCCTTTTGTGTTGAAGTTTTTATAGCCTCATTCGAGAGGGAATTAGTTTTTAGGAACTTTAGTTCGTTTAGAGACTTCATCTTGTCCTGGACACGCTATGTGGACGATGCGTTGGTGGTATGGTCAGGTAACTTAGAGCATCTTCACCTGTTCCTAGGTTGGTTGAACGATCTGCATGTCAATATTAATTTCATCGAGGAACTAGCGAACTAGAAGAAAACAGGTCCATCAGTTTTCTGGATCTTAATCTAACAAGGGAGGAAAATTCAATTGAATTCGACAGCTACAGGAAACCAACTGATCACCTAATTTCTAATTGTAGATCTTGCTACCACATGTCTCACAAGTTGACGTCCATTAGATATTTGATAGGCTGTTTAGAGTCCCACTGTCGGGGACGAACTTTAAAAACGAGCTCAATGTTATCAAACAGCTAGCCGTAAATAATGAGTATCCTCCCAGCTTAGTAGACAGACTAATATGAAAAACGAGCCGTCAGCTCATGAGTGAAACAAGTTCAAACTTCTTACCAGCTCAGCCTGAGAGACCTTCATACTTTCCACTCACTTACTGTGGCCCCCTCATTGCTGCGGTCTCTCGTGTCTTGAAGAGAAATAACATCAAATTTGCATACAAGTCAAAAGACACCATTAAGAAAATTTTGGTTCACAACAAGGACTATATTGCTTACCTTAAGAAGACGGGGGTGTATTGTCTCACCTGCATTGACCTCCAGTGTAACACCGTTTATATAGGACGTACCAGAGCCTCTGAACATATAAGAAGCAGAAATAATGCTGACAACACCACTTCAGTTTTTGGCTGCCACCTGAGAGAGAGGCCATACCTTTGAGAAGGAGAACGACGTCAGAATCCTTCACCCATTAAGCTTTGGCACCGAGCAGCTCGTCCCGGAAGAAATGGAGATTCACAAATACATAAATGGCTCCAATAGCAATGTTGTTAATGTTTCCAGCACCAGTGCCATGAACTTTCCTTTCACATACAGAAACCTGATAGAATATACTTTCCATAATAGTGCTCCGGCTGATTTGCCATCGATTCAAACCATTGAGCTAAGCAAGCTTGTTTTCGTTATTCTTTGGTTTCTATGTCTATGACGTTGACATTTCTTCCTTCGCGGGCGTTCCTATTTCTCGTTTGACTTTTATGTCACTTGTCACTTGTCCTTTTAGCAAATTTTTTTTTTAAAAATTCGCTTATGGGGAGATCTGTGTTTATATATATATATATATATATATATATATATATATATATATATATATATATATATATATATATATATATATATATATATATATATATATATATATCCGACCGATAACTCAAAAAATAATGGACCGATCTTGATAAAATTTGCAGAGTACCTTCCTTTTGCAAGTGGCTTGGAAAAGTTCGTTAGCCAGGAAAATCTGACCAGGTTTTCCCGGAAAATTTTGTGTTTTCTTTATAAAAAAATTCATATCTCCGGAAATAACAAAGTAAGGGCAACCAAATTTGGTACGCGTGTATTTGTATTATAAAGAGTGAAGTCTGTACCAAAATTTAAGTCCATAGCTTTAAAGACAAAGAAGTTATGGGCAGTTAAAGCAATAAATGTAGGAGTTTTCCTCAAAACGTCAAACTCGCAATATTAAACGTCAAAATTGGCAATGTTTAGGCAAAGAATGTAAAACAAATACCATTTGTGAAAAGAAAATGTTGCAAGAAGAGTGTTCTGCAAACCCTTAAGTTTCAGATTCAACCGTCATTGCCCTTCATTTTACTAAAACGTTTACAGGAAATCCATTTCAAATAGACCCTTTCTCTGGTGCTTTGGCTGTCAGTTTAGTTAAGTTTGGTAGCTGTTTGGATATTTATTTGTAGGTTTAGTGAAATTTATGGTTTAACGGCCTATACTTTTTTTTAGCTAATTATCGTGGAACAAATTTGTTAATGCATTTTTGCATTTTTTATCGAAATATGATGCGTTTATCTTTAAAAAAATCTGGACGCAGTAAGTGCGTTTTGGTTGAGAATTTTCGGTAAATTTGCAGTTAAGCTCCCGAACGCTTTTCAAAACACTGTTTTCAGAAACCTGCCTAGAGCCCCCCCTGGATCCACAAACCGCAAGAAAAAGTTGTTGTTCACACTCCCCAAGGAAGTTACGGGACCAGGAGTGAGTAGGGGTGCATAATTTTTTAGCTAATTTTTTTAGAACAAATTCGTTAATGTAATTTTGCATTTTTTATCGAAATATGATGCGTTTATAAGAAAAAAATCTGGACGCAGTAAGTGCGTTTTGGTAGCGAATTTTCGGTAAATTTGCAGTTTAGCTCCCTAACGCTTTTCAAAACACTGTTTTCAGAAACCTGCCTAGAGCCCCCCTGGATCCACAAACCTCAAGAAAAATTTGTTGTTCACACTCCCCAAGGAAGTTACGGGACCAGGAGTGAGTAGGGGTGCATAATTTTTTTAGCTAATTTTTGTAGAACAAATTCGTGAATGCATTTTTCCATTTTTTGTCGAAATATGATGCGTTTGCAAGAAAAAAATCTGGACGCAGTAAGTGCGTTTTGGTAGCGAATTTTCGATAAATTTGCAGTTTAGTTCCCGAACGATTTTCAAAAAACTGTTTTCAGAAACCTGCCTAGGCCTCCACCCCTCTGGATCCACAAACCCCCAAAAAAAATTTCTTGTTCACACTCCCCAAGGAAGTTACGGGACCAGGAGTGAGTAGGGGTGTATAATTTTTTTAAACTAATTTTCGTAGAACAAATTCGTTAATGCATTTTTGCATTTTTTATCGATGCGTTTGTAAGAAAAAATCTGGACGCAGTAAGTGCGTTTTGGTAGCAAATTTTCGGTAAATTTGCAGTTTAGCTCCCGAACGTTTTTCAGAAAACTGTTCAGAAACCTGCAGGTGAGGTCCTAGTAATGTCTCTGAAAACAATTTGTTGAAAAGCGTTCGGGCGCTAATCTGCAAATTTACCAAAGTTTCATTAAATCCTTCAAATTTCAATAACTCAATTTGCTATTAACGTAAGCTTTGTTGGATAGAAAACCAACATTTAAGTTTATTTTCGGAAAATTTTTGTATATTTTCAAACCATAAGTAATTTTGATAAAATATAGTACATTGTTTCTACCACATAGGCTATACCGGTAATCAGATTGATGCCTGCTCGCATTTGCTATTAAAAACATTTTTATGGAAAATCACTTCCATAACACATTTGCTGCATCTAGACTTTTGAAAAATGTTTATATATTTTCAAACAATAAATTTGTTTCAATGAAATATGATACATTGTTTCTACTATATAGGCAACCAAGTTTGATGCCTGCTTTCATCAAAGAAAGACATTTGCTATTAAAAATATTTTAAAGAAAATTCGCTACCATAACGCACTTGCTGCGTCCCGAGATTTTTTTAATTCTCAGTTTCTGCTTAGATTTTATTCCACAAGTGCACAAACTCCATTTTGTTGTTTGATAAAATAAATAATAAGCCTCCTTTGCATTCATCTTCTGGCATCTTCTTGTTTTCCTGTTAAATGCTATTTTCGTCTGAGAATCTGAGTGCAATGGATGAAAAACCAACACTTTGGCAACATTTTATACAGCACATTTTCTGTAACTGAGACAGAAATTATGTAAGTATCATGCTTAATTTTTTTTCGTTTTCTTTCTGAATTTCACATGTTCAGATGTTCTCAGCGGTTCTGGGCAGCTGTGCTGCCTGCCTTGCCTTTATGTTGTGCTTGTCCTTTGCTTTTAACTAGTTGATTAATTTAACTTTTTAACATGTTATTTTGACTCCATCAGAGTACTGACCTTTTGTGGGACTTCATTCTTGTATATTTGTAGAAATATGTTATAACTCCTGGCACTGTGGTCAGTTTAATTTTGCATGGGCGTTAGGGCCCATTTTAGTGTTTGAGATTAGCTTTTGTTGCACCTTGTACTTTCTGTAGTTGCAGTGTACTTGTTCGCAAGTTAGACCTACCAGAAACGTAGTTTCTGACAACCTTTTACATTCTAGGTCTTAAACCCTGAAGATGGCTCGATAAGGGACCGAAACGCGTAGGGTTGAAAAGTAAAAGGTTGTCTGGTAGTAAAGCCTTTTAATTATTCTTTTAACGATATTTTACTTTTCTACATATGAATTAAGTTTCCTTCTGGAAAGCTTTTGTAACTTTAATGAAATTTGTAATGTAGGTTTCTTTTAAAGATACTTACACTATCTATAGATATAGCAAAATTTAATTTTTTAGCTTCATTGAAAATTGAGTTTTGCGCATTATTCTCAAAAGGAGTTAGAATACCATATATTTTTAATAATAGAGAGATATCAATGATAACACTTTCGAAAGAATTCTTCAAATGTGCGCCTACTACGACCTCCAAACTAGATCCTCAAGGGCTGTGTAAGTTTAAAGTATTAATTTTAGTAATATGCCGTATAATAACAGTATCTTCAAAAAAACTCCTGCTAGGGGAGGGGGCACTCCAAAGCTTAGACGCTCTAGGAAAGAACGAGGATTCGTAACGAACTGTTCGTTAGGCAATTCAACAGTAAAGGCTTTCGCTTCTCGATCAAAAAGTAGTTGCCGATTTAATGTTGCAAGCTGAGGTATTAATGTCGATGATAGTATCGGTATAAGAGGCAGAGGTGTCCAGTTTTTCTTCTGTGGTCTATATAAGTAATATTGACTGCGATATATAAATCTCTTATAAGACAAAAAGCTCGCTTCTGAATATAATCTAGAATCCGTAATATACAGCAGTAGATATTGAACCTGCGTACACATTTCCATCAGCAGGCGGTTACTTCTAACTACACCGTGCCATATGCGAGGCAGATGATTCAACATCGCTACAATTAAGAGAACCTGAAATACAAAGTCACCATCGGACTGATCAGGACAAGCTGCAATCTTACAGTTCTAACTTCGACATACCAAAATGTCTTGTATCAAAATTTTCCGCTTTCACGCATCTTACACTTACTCAATTAAAATCTTCACTGTCAGACATTGCTTTCTATACCAAATTGCTGCCCAACAGCTGCCTTTTCTTTACGGATATTCCCTGCAACAGGTATCCCTAATGCAGAGATACATGTGGATATTTGAGAGATACTTTGCCAGCCATCTGAACCTCTTGGCCCTATATGTGACTTTGTCCAAAGAAGATGTAGTTCTGTATTTTATAGCCATTAAACATGACCCGACATGACAGGTCATCATTTAGGAAAATGGTTACTTTGATTCCCATTGGTTAGGTGCTAAAAGCAGATATTGGAAGAGTTGATGAGAAGGTGCTGCGAAGAGTTCTATGATCAGCAAAGTTGTGGATCGAATTGATAGTTGTTAACACCAAGGCATTTATATACAAGTCGAAAAATGTGGAAACTAAAACGGAACCACGTGAAATACCCGCATTAGCTTCTAATATAATGAATGAAACGCCATCGACAACGTGCCAGGAGCGCTCTTTCAGAAAACCAGATATCCATAATGAGAGTGTTTCCACATTTATTGGACAGTTCCATTGACAAAAGCCCATCAATATAACATCCTATCTGTTGCTCTTTGACACAGAATTTAAAATTGGCGTTAGTTAAGCTCCATAACCTCACTTAGTGTAATTGGTTTGGTTTTTGTAGATTAAATAGTTTCCAAAATAATAGTTTTTAGGCCACCTTGAAATTCTCCTCTTCTTCAGGTGTACAAGTTAGTATAGATGTAAGTTGCATTAATCGATCATATTTGTGGGTCCTCTATATACGCTTCTGCTCTGTGTCGGTTCTTATACTGAACACTCTGTATAATTATTAGATACATTATAATTAGTAATATAATTATGAACTTCCCAGATCATTTTTTTTTGGAGAACACATCAAGAGAAAAACGCCAACTCATTGAGCGCCAATACTTGTAACAATAATTAGTTGTGATTAACCCATACGTGATGATGATGGAGGAATTACAAATAATTAATCAAGGCTGCGGATGTTGCTTATTAAGGTGAGTCTACATTACAACAAAGAGTTCGGAGAATGCCGAGCTTAATATAGTTAATGTGGTTTTAATTAATACAACTTCCACTATAGGCAATATACATCACATGGATGAAAAAGTTGAAAAAGAAGATTCAATAAAATGATAATTTATAAAGCTTTTTTTGTTATTAGACCTTATTAGCTGTTATCTTTTCTGTGTAAAACCGACTCGCATTATTTATTTAAGTTATCATCGCAGTCTAAGGCGATGTCGGAATCACGACTCTCTGTCTCCAGCAGCTCTTTTTTTTAAGATACTTAAAAAAAGAAGGAGGTTCTGTGTTCGTCTGTATGTATTGTTTTATGTATGTTCACCGATATGTTCATCAATTGTTGACCGATTTTAAAAAATCTTTCTTGTTTGAAAGGGTAGACTCTTTAGGTGGACTCATTTTCACCAAGTCAGGATCCGATGATGGGATCTCAGGGAAATCGAGGTTTATCCTCAAATTTTTTTTTAATATATGTTAAACTATATGTTTGTCAGTTGTGGACCAATTAAAAAAATCTATTCTTGTTTGAAAGGCTATATTACTAAGGTGGTCCAATTGTCACCAAGTCAGGATCTGATGATGGGATCTCAGGGCAATCCAGGAAAATCCTCAATTTTTTTATGTAGATTCACATATATTTTCGTCAATTGTAGATCAATTTTAAAAAAGCTTTTTTTAAAGGTTATGCTTCTAAAGTTTTCACCCAGTCAGGATCTGATGATGGGATATAAGGGAAATCGAGTGAAATCATCAAACATTATTTTCTGTATGTATGTTTACCGATATTTTTGTCAGTTGCGGACCAATTAAAAAATTTTTTTTTGTTTGGTGGTCCCATTTTCACCAAGTCAGAACCGGATGATGGGATCTCAGGGAAATCGAAGGAAATCCTCTTATAATCTATGTAACTTAAAGTTATACGGTAATACGGCACTTTTATTATATCATAGTAGTTTTCTAATAGCGTACTCACTACGTACCTATATTTACTCTAAAAATGAAAAAAAAAACCTTCAAAACAGACACTAAAAAACGAAAAATAACTGGATTACAAGTGTAAATTTTACGGCAAGTATTTCTCTAAATAAGTAAAATCATTATAGATAAACGAAATTTTCTTTACAAAAATTCGCTAACAAAGTTGGACAAAATATTTCCTCAGTTGAATTCAATTCCATAAATTACCGTAATGGTTTAGCAATAAAACAGCGAAATCGAAATATAAGCACTTTGAGGTTCACTAAATAAAACAAATAAAATCGCTGCATATGAAAAATATTTGAGAAAAGTCAATGTAAGTTGTATCGTTACAAAATTTGCATTTTTGGCAAAATATGGAGCAGAAAAGAACGATTGTTGTTGTGGAGCATTGCCAGATGGAAAGGGAAATTAAGCAGTGAAAGTTTTGGAGGCATTTTTAGAATGGAGGATGGAAACGGAAGATATAAATTATAGACTTTTGATGTGTCAAAATTTGAAGCATAAAATTTGGAAAATAGCTGTCAAAACATTTTTAGGTTGACCTAACCAAATTATGTCTAAATACTTTACAAGTCGAAGACTTATCTGTATAGACATGGTGTATGATTTTAGTCAATAAAGATTATTATTATTATTATTATTATTATTATTATTATTATTATTATTATTATTATTATTATTATTATTATTATTATTATTATTATTATTAAGAAATTAGACACACTTTTACGAAATAGTGCCGAATGCGTGAAAATAATCTAGATACCCAAATGAATGAGCTTTGGGATGGAGAGTGCAATCGGTCGGTACCTGCGGCACAGTAACCACGTGGGGACCTTAACAGATTTTTTTTTAAATGATAGGTTTCGGGAGCAGGGTCCTCTATACAAGAGAAAACTGTTCCTATTTAGGATTACTCGTGAAACAGGTCTCGAGCGCGGTGGCAAGAAAGGCTTGCAATTTGGATTTGGAGAAAAACATCGGTGATATTTTAAAAAATTGGTTTAATAAAAATCGTAAAGTTACGAGTGAAAATTGCGTGTGAAGTTAGAGAGACACCGAGGAAAGAGAAAACAGAGGGTGAGACACAGATTGATTAACATTTTTGTGTTTGATTTTTTGAACGTAATGTGAGCACGATTTTTATTGTTATAGTCCAGTTTTATTTTAAATATTCAAAGTATTTATCGACACGCTGCTTACCCCTAATTTAAGAAGTTAATATGATATCATATTTATCTGCAGGAAACCCTAACACCCGATTAAGCGAAGGTAGATTATGAATTTATCCTGTTTTGTCAACTGTAAAATTATTGCTTCTTATTTCTTTTGATACCCAGTAAATTTTGTATTTTAAGAGCTTTTTATTACCATAGCGATAATTAAAGGTAACAAATAGGGATGGCTTTTGGGTGGAAAAGTGTTCAGGGTAAAATTTCGTATAAAGGGCAGCCGTTACATGGGATGTACAGAGATGAGACTACAGCTGGATTAGGTGTTTTGGTGATAGACGGTAGAGTTAAATTATAACGGGCATTTCGTATAGTCTTAGCCCTTACTAAATTTATAAGTAACTAGAGCTGGTTATTTCAATTTTTAATGGTATAAGATAGGTGTGACTGAAAGTCCTAATTGTGACTGTTACGAAAACAACATTGCTGACTTAAATCATGTTATATTTTCATGCTCTAAGTATTCTGCACAGCGAACCAACCTCATGCTAACGTTGGAAAAATAGACCAAACACCCTATGAATTTAACACACCTTCTAAGTAGTCATAAAATTTAAGTCGAGATAGCTTTGTATAAATTTTTTAGAAATATAAACTTAGATTTTTAAAATCAAACCCTGTAAATAATAGTTATAAATAGTAAATATCTACCAGGCATCGTCTTACAGTAGTTGTAGTTATATAGTAATGTATGTATGTGAATATAGGTGCTCAATGGCCTATATAGAACTATGTAAATTAATTTTAAGATTCCTAATGTCTGTCCTATTGTTTTCCCCACCTGTCCATGGCTTAGTCTTGTTTGTCTGTTAGCCTTGAGGAGCCCCTAGGCGACAGTGTCTTCGTTTTAATCCCCCACCAAAAAAATACAAAAAAAAAATACAAAAAAATCCCAAAAAAATATACAAAAAAATAATAAAAAAAAAACATAAAAAAACGATGAAAAATTCAAGAAATATATTAAAAAACACTTCCTTAATAATATTAATATACATTATAATTAATAGTTAGTAACAAAATATGTTATTTTTATTTACATTATATTTATGTACTATCAATTTGTAAAGTTATGGTCAAATAGGAGGCTCACTGAAAGACATTAAAAGACACCAAAATAAATCCATATGATTTTATCCGCGAAATAAAACAAACAAAAATCTTCAAAAGCCTTTGACCAATGGACTTAAGCTTCCGAGGTCATCCCAAACACGCGCGCACACACAGACACACGCACACTTTTTAATGGTGATTTACAGGTGAACTGTAAGGTTTATTCAAAAAGAAAAACTAAAATCAAATGAAATATTATTATATGCGCTACCTACTTCTTTGTTTGAAGTCGGTGACAAGCCCGAAACACGAGAATACTTAGCGATATAAACAGTTTAATTTATAGCGGATTATAATTATAATAAATATGTTGTTAATGGTCAAAGACCAATCCAAGTTCACGCATTCCGTCACGGGTGTGGAGAAACTTGCGATGTGGCGAGAGTGGACCGAGCCTATCTTCCTACTACCTAATTGCCTGGGCAAATCCCTATACAAAGACGTCTCAGAAATAGATATATCTACATCCGCCCAAGCAGTCAGGCAGTACCAAGGACTCTTAAATCTTTCAAAACTGAGTCTAAACTGACTTGGAGCTGCAAGAAATCTTTGAAGTAACAACAAAGTAAGTTTAATGTGGGTACCGGGCCATTAAGGCATTGAAGAAAATGGGGAAGCAGATAACCTTGAAAAAACGGCAGCAACAACACCATTTTATGGTCCAGAGCCCTATTGTGGGAAGTAGATAGCCGTGCAAAAAGAGCAGCAACAGCACCTTTCTATGGTCCAGAGCCGTATTGTGGACTGACAAAAAGCCACGTAATGACCATGGGAGAGGAACCAAATGACGTCATACTAGAGGAAAACGCCAGGCTTAAGGCAGGCAAAAGAGTTCATCGCCATATCCAGGTATCACCGTATGAAGGGGGTAAGGCGGACAGTGCCAACTGCAGATGCTGCACTGAAGCAGCAGAAGCAACAGCATACTTGCTATGCGACTGCATGATTCAGTTCTGCAAAAGGCTTAAATATCTTGGAGGGGTGACTTAACCACCCCAGTAAATAGGTAAAATAGCTGTCAAAAAGATAGTAGACTATATGAAAAGTCTGTAGATCCTGTGCAACAATTAGAAAAAAACATCCATCACAAAAGACCCATTGGCTTGCAGTCCCGAGAGGCCAAAGGCCTGTACGACTATACACACTAAACAACCTACATTGTATGAATATGTTGTATGGTTTTTGTTAATACACAATAAATAATAATGTGTTTTAAGGTGGACTAGATATCTATAGCCAAGTTACCTTTGATGCGTTTTTATGTCATTCGTATAGCACAATGATCAGCTTTAATAAGACTGAAGCTGGTGTATGTGTTTCTAATGATGGTCTGAATGCATCTAGCGGTGAATTTTCAGACAACCTTCCGAGCAGTTTTAGATAAAACGACTGCTGATAGATAAAGTTGGGTATCTTACATGTACGCTGACACTATTCTTACCTTTTGTCTTTTCTGAGTTATTTGCTTTTTTATTTCTTTACACATTGCATACTTTTTAAACAGTTTTCCAGTCGTGATTTTGTTCCGTGACACCCCTTTCCCCCACCCCCTATACATTAAACCTTGATGTACACTTAACAATGAGATTCACTGGAATATTTTACACCCGGCAGGTCTTATTCTTTGGACTATTGGTCTGTTAGGTATAATTTGGAGAATCCAATTCATTACAATACAACAAAGATATCGAAACAATTGGCAGGTCTAAAAACTGTATTGAGATGAATTAGGTTCTCAAAATTGTACTTATCAGTGCTTATCACAGGTTCCACGCTTCACTTATTCTATTAGCCTCTATTCTTCCCCTCCCAGCACACCTATTCACTCCTGGTCCTGTAACTTCCTTGGTGATTGTTAACAAGAAATTGTTCTTGTAGTTTCTGCATCCAGCGGGTTCTAAACATGCTTGTCAAAATAATTTTCGAAAAAGCCTTCCGGCGACAAATTTACCCATCTAGCATTACATATTTATGCATTGTTACCTTTATTACGGAAGAAATTAATAGGGCTGCCGATTTAAAACAGTTGGTTAGTTGTGCGCCGTCGCTATGTAAAACATTTTGTGTTAATCAAAGCTGTTGAGACACCAGAGTTGCTAGTCACGGACAAGATGACGTTAGTGCTATGTTTTTCTATTTTTATTTTATTTCAACAACACATCACGAGGGCTCACAGCCTAAATACTATCGTACCGTGGGTGCCGAGGAGAAAAGAGACTACTTGTTCATTCTGGACTTGAAGGTTTGGAAGTTCGGAGGAGAAGGATGAACATGTGCCGGTAAGGAATTCCACAACTTGGAAGTCCTCGGAACAAAAGAGCGGGCATAACAAGATGTTCTATGTCTGGTGACCTGGACAGTAAAAGGGTGCATTCGCTCTGTTCCCCTGGTAGATCTGTCTGAGGCAGCAGGTGGAGGAACTATGGAAGAAAGCTCCTCTGAGCAGTGCCCGTGCAGATATCTATAAAAGAAAGAGAGGTCACCAACGGCGCGTCGGTGGGAAAGAAATGGCAGCCTTTGGGTGAGGGTAGGGTCACCGATGACACGTATAGCTCTTTTCTGAATGGAGTCCAGGATATCGAGTGTAGAAGCGGCAGCGGCATCCCAGATGTGGAAGCAATATTCGAGGTTTGGACTTATTTTCGAAGTATATAAGGTATAGAGATTAGCTGGTGAAAAGTATTTGCAAGCCCGCAAGAGGAAACCTGATTTCTTAGCAGTTGCTTCTAAAATTTATGTGACATGTTGGTGCCAATTGAGATTTAGATCTTCAGAAATGCCAATAAGTGAAAAGGACTCATTACTTTGAACAACTTGGTTGTTCATTGTGAAGGATCTAGGGCTGGTGTATCTCTAATGAGGTATGAAGCAAGACTAAGATTTGGTGGAGTGTACAAGATTTCTACTTCCCCAGTCTAATATTTTTTGGAGATCCATCAAAACAGAACCCTCCATGAGACTGCGATCCTCATCCAGTTGGGCTAAAGAGACAGGCTTAGAATATTATACATTTGAGTGAAGGGTGCTGTCGTCCGCGTAACTGTGAACTGGGTTGGATGTGCTAGAGAGGAGGTTATTGATGTGGAGAAGAAACAAGGTAGTGGCCAAAGCTGAACCCTGAAGGACTCCTGCATTAATTGGATATCGTTTAGAGGAATGGCCATCCACGACAACAGAAATGCTCCGGTTGGAGAGGAAACTTGCTGTCCACGTACAGAGTTTTGGTAGTAGGCAATAGGGCGGAAGTTTATTAAGCAGCGCTGCATGCCAGACCTGGTAGAATGCTTTTGATATGTCTAGAGAGACAATCTGGGATTCACCGTGTAGTTCCATAGACTTGTTCCAAGAATGGGTGACAAAGGAAAGGAGGTCGGCAGATGATCTGCGCTGACGGAATCGATACTGCCTGTCGTGGATTAGACTGTGTTTTTCAAGAAATTTTAGTAGTTCGGTGTTTATATACCTTTACATCTTTTTAGAGACAACTGAAAGGAGAGAAATAGGCCTGTAGTTGCTAGGAAGCGCCTTGGATCCCTTCTTGGGGACGAATTGTATACGAGCAGTTTTCCAGTTACTAGGGAATATGCCTCTATTGTAAGATGTCTGAAACAGGCGAGTCAGGACATGAGCAAGTTCTGGTGCGCATTTTTTGAGGACAATTGCTGGGATCTCGCCATGGCCAGAGGCTTTCCTGGTATCAAGAGAAGAGAGTGTGTTGAGAGTAGAATTGCCGGCGAACAACGAGGCAAAAAGTGCAGCTTGCTCAGGGCGGTAGAAATGATTTCTTCCCCTGAAACAAGAGGTGGGAACGTGCTCTTGCAGAAATTATTCCCAATAGATTTAGCGGAAGGTTTTGCTACCGTTGGAGCTTGAGATGACTTCGTTTTGTCTTGTTTTTGATGTGGTTATTATAATGTATCTCATAATGTCGTATTTTTTCTCCTAGCACTTAGGAAAAATTATGGCTTAAAGTAAATTCTAATGTACTGAATTACAAACACAAGGCAATTCCATATATTACCTCCCTACAGGCTAATAAACGTCTTTCAATGAAACACTAAAAAATTATCGATTATCCTGAGTTAATCTTCAACAATCCTTGTTAATTGAATAATAAATAAAGATTATTCCGCCTAATATCAGATATAAATTAATAATATCATTTGTATAATGGAGCTTTAGAAATGATATATGCCATGGTAGACAATGGTCCATCTACCACAATCATTTAACATGCATATGAAGGAAATGTGTATTGGGCAAACAGGCTCAAAGAGAGAGCGAGCGAGAGAGATAGGTGAGTATTTATAGTGAACACACAAAGTAATCAGAGAACTATTGAGCCTGGAAATATTCCCAATTTGAACAGCGGATCCATTGTTAGGCAATTAGGGATCATTTCACGCCACTGGACAATAACGTCATTCATTAGCGGCTCTATACGATTCACACCTGGTTCACTAGATGCACGCGGTCCGGAAATCAAAGGCGTAGGTAAGCGTATGGGCGTTGGGTAGAATTTAAGTTGTGTTAACAAAGAAACTGTATGCAACAATAAATGAACAAGCATGCTGTAAATATGGTTATACTATGCTTTTATACTTTTTTTATTTTATAGTTGCACCTTCGGTGTCTGTCACTCGGAAATGCTTCCAGATCAAGGTTCATAGATTAGATAAGTTGGCTATAACTCTAAGAGGGGAGAGACGCGAGAGGAAGGCACTACGTCATGTGTATGCCATATGCGAATAACTCCTATAGTTTCGGACTGCGTTTTGGTGTTTTGAATAACATTTATTAGAAGTTTGTGTAACTTTTAATGGGTTTGATAAAATGTTTTCGAATATGATCAGTTAAAGATGTATTTTAATATTTATTAGGTACCAAATAGCAGTTAAATCGAAACTCTTGTTATAAAGACAATATTTTACTTTTTCAGGTGTTGTGTTATAAACATCTAATTCAACTGTATAACGAATTCAACGTTATTTATTCAAGCTTATTTTTATATTCAACAATTAAACCGGTGGATCGTCATAAAGAATATGTGTTTGATGTAATAAACGATAGGGTGTATATTCTTAAAACAAGTCAATAAATAACTTAACGTAAATATCTCTTAAGATACCTGGTGGAGTTGTTTACAGTATAATAATGTCTAAAACAATTCTAAAAAGGCAATCGAAAGTACCCCCTTTTCTTTTCCAAAAAGAGTAGAAATAAATGAATTAGGTACCTTTGCAGATAAGATCACGGAGGGTTTTAGAAAAAGAATTTCACAAATATGCTTAGAACCCCCCCTATGAAAAATACGCAAAAAATTATAGAGTATTAAACCATAAACTCTATAACTTAAACTACTGCCAATGCATCACAGAAAGGTTCTATTTGAAAATAATTTTCTACAAATATTGTAGTAAAAAAAAACACCTATTCGATACAGGTTCTCTGTCTAAAAATTGCCAATTTTAAGGTTTTAAATCGCGACTTTGGCGTTTTAAGAGGACAAATTACAAAATTTTCAAAGTAACTTTTCTGGAATTTCTTGACCTGTGTGCGCCAAAAAAAAACGACTTAACCTGTATCTCTAATATACAATATATTTTGTTATCCACACAAAATATTTTGTTTTTGGGCGTTTTTCTGGTCATCAGTGGCACCCAATTTTTAGTGAATTTTTATTTAAAAAAAATTCACTAATAGAGAGGTATCGATGGTGAGACTTTGCAAACATTTTTCAAGTGAGCATGAACTAGGACCCCTAGAACCCATATCCAGGGTCAGTTTAAATTTATATATATATATATATATATATATATATATATATATATATATATATATATATATATATATATATATCTGTGTGTGTGTGTGTGTGTGTGTGTCCAACCGATAACTAAAAAAATAATTAACTGATTTCGATGAAACTCGGCAAGTGCCTTTCTTTTATTAACGGACACGGTTTTCACGGAAAATTTCGAGTTTATTTTCGAAAAAAATTTTTTCTCCAAAAATTACTAAGATATTTTAATGAAATTTTGCGGATATGTTGTTTTCTGTAATGCCTTATTACGTACCAAAATTCAACTTTCTACATTTATATAAAATTGAGTTATTCAAATTTTGAATTTTTTTTTGAAAATTAGAAAGTTCTTTTAATGAAATCTGCCGAATATGTTTCCTTGGGAAAGGTCTTACTGAGTACCACAATTCAACTTTCTAAGTTTATAAAAAGTTGAGTTATTAAAATTTGAATCATTTAATAAAAATTCACTACCATAACGCACCTGCTGCGTCCCGAACTTTTTTTTCTTTAAATGCCCATAAGTTTTTTCTATTTTAAGTTACAAATCTATGTTTTGGTACATAGAGACCGTACAGAGTCAGATTGCCATAACTTTGTTATTTCTGGAGATATAAACATTTTCCAAAAGAAAACACAACATTTTCCGGAAAAAACTGGGCAGATTTTCTGGCTAACGAACTTATCCAAACCATTTGCAAAAGGAAGGTACTCACCAAATTTGATCGAAATGGGCCTATTATTTTTTGAGTTATCGGTGTGATACATATATATATATATATATATATATATATATATATATATATATATATATATATATACATATACATATACATATACATATACATATACATATACATATACATATACATATACATATACATATACATATACATATACATATACATATACATATACATATACATATACATATACATATACATATACATATACATATACATATACATATACATATACATATACATATACATATACATATACATATACATATACATATACATATACATATACATATACATATACATATACATATACATATACATATACATATACATATACATATACATATACATATACATATACATATACATATACATATACATATACATATACATATACATATACATATACATATACATATACATATACATATACATATACATATACATATACATATACATATACATATACATATACATATACATATACATATACATATACATATACATATACATATACATATACATATACATATACATATACATATACATATACATATACATATACATATACATATACATATACATATACATATACATATACATATACATATACATATACATATACATATACATATACATATACATATACATATATATATATATATATATATATATATATATATATATATATATATATATATATATATATATATATATATATATATATATATATCTTTAGGAATATTGCACTACACTGTAATCACTTTTAAATATACACTTTATTTGTTTGCTGTACGTTTGTGATTTCTTATTGGTTTGCGTGGACTGCAGTTTCGAACCGTCCCGGTTCATCATCAGCACGCTACTCTATAGCTGATGATGAACCGGGACGGTTCGAAACTGCAGTCCACGCAAACCAATAAGAAATCACAAACGTACAGCAAACAAATAAAGTATATATATATATATATATATATATATATATATATATATATATATATATATATATATATATATATATATATATATATATATATATAACTTTGAAGTAAGTAAACTGTAAAAAAAAGTTAAATTGAAACCAACCCTGGATGTGAGTCCTCGTTTGAGCTTATTTGAAGAAATTTATTTAAAATTCAAGTCGCGATTTCCTCACTAGGAATTTTTTTTAAGAAAATTCACTAAAATAAATTGCAAACTAAAATATAAAATATAACAAACTTGTTTAATAATAAGTGCGTCCGACTCGGTTTCTTATACATTCGATAACTCTTCGAGGCATGCTTGAAATTAAATATTCTACGGTATCCTGAGGAATTTCATCCCAAGTCTCTTGAATTCGGTGACGAAGGTCAACTAGATTATTTGGTGTAAATTCCCCAGTAGATTGCCAATCATATCCCACACATGTTTTATTGGTAACAAATCTATGGAGCGAGATGGCCGCATGGACCAAAGTCACGTTATTTTCTTGTAAGAATCTCTTAGTAATGCATTGCAGAGTATGAGGGCGTGTGTTGTCTGGTTGGAAAAGGGGTTGAATTAACCATCGTAGGTATGGCAGTGCAACAGGCTGCAGTACGTTTTGTATGTAACCTTTTGCATATCAATTTCTGTCAATAAAAGCTACAGGTGACCTGCTAGCAGATTTTATCGCACCCCATACCGCCAGCCTCCGTGTAAGGGCCGTATACCGTTCCACATAAAATTCTAAATTTCTGCGTTCTCCATGTACTCGTCTTACTCTTCTGCGACTATCGTGGATACAAAGATAGAATCGGGACACGTCAGAGAACTCAACACGATTCCATCCATTATCCCAATTTGTTCTGCCGTTACACCACTTAAGCCGAGCAGTACGATGTCAAATTGTCAGTGAGAGACATAAAAATGGTCTATAAGAACGAAGCCCAAAAGCGCGTATTTTGTGGCATCGTTGCCATAGCGACTCTGATGTAAAACTCCCAACCGTTTCCAATCAACGCTGTTGTGGAAACTCTGTCTTGTATAGTTGCAATACCCAAATTACGAAGATCTTCCCGTGCTGAAGTTGCCCGGGGTCGTCCAGATCCATTACAATGATTATCGATTCCTTCTTCATACCACCTGGACCAACACGCGTCCTATGGGGTCGGAATTCACTGGAATAATTATAATTGTTCCGTAAATAGAGCCTAAACATAGGTTAGGTTAGGTTTAATTGTGAGTGGCCATACTGGTCCCTCCACCGCGACCATAAGATCTATTGTGGCTCATGCCTAATAGTCTATATTTCGCCCAACAAAGCCAGTCTCCAGCAGAGGTCGATAACCTTTGTGGGCGAAAGTTGATTCAGATCCTCCGGAGCAAGCTGTATCTTGCCAAAGAGCAGGTATCTAGTCTTGTACGCTGCCGGACAGGAACACAGTACGTGCTCTGCTGTCTCGTCACTCTCCATGCACAGCCGACACTCGGTATCCTGACCGACTCCAATACGGTGCATGTGGTGTCGCAAGCGACAGTGTCCTGTATACAGTCCGACTAGGGTACTCAGTTGTTGTCTGTTTAACTCTAGAAGTTTTTTAGCCCTTGACTCAGACAGGCCATTTATGAAGGCCTTAGGGTGGGCTAATCCTGGAAGATTTTGCCAATACTGGATTATCATTCTTTCTGTCCAGGTCTTTAAGATGCGTTTTGATGTGCATGATGTTATCCCGAGCACCGGTTCTGGTCCGACAAAGTCTCTCTGGGCACCACCCCTGGCAAGCGCGTCGGCCGCAATATTGCCATCATGGTCCGAGTGACCCGGTATCCAGACCAGCGACACCTCATTACAGCTGCCCAGTTCGTTATGGGCAGATTTACAACTCCATACCGTTTTTAAATTACACCGGTAGGAACCAAGAGCTTTTATTGCAGCTTGGCTATCTGCATATATCTTTATCGATTTGTCTGTGCACTGGTTTTTTATACTTTCCCTTACACAAATCTCGTGGCTAGCCGATAGTCTAGCATCGGTTTTGCCCCCATATGCGCCGGCTCCTACTCCCCTATTAGTTTTGGAGCCGTCAGAGTACCAGCACAGATCGACTCTCAATAGGGTCGTTTGATTTCGCTCCCAGTCCTCCCTTTCCGGGAGGACGGTCTTGAAAGACGGACCTCTACTGATCTTTGTAGGCATCAAGTCTGAGACCATTCCCAGAATCCCGTAACCCTCAATGTCATCGGGGAGTCCGGACCCTCCCACACTGATTTCCTTCGGCATACTGTCGGCCGTTTGTTTTAGTCTGTACGTTGTCCACGTCGCCACTCTCTCCAACCATATGTGAAGAGGTGGAATATTAAGGAGGACCTCCAGAGCGGCTGATGATGCGGTGCTTATCGCTCCCGTTATCATCAGACAAGCTTGTCTCTGTAGATGAGCCAGTTTGGCCCTTGCGATACCACAAGTGCCTTAGGCCACCAAACTATGGCTCCATATGTTATCATTGGTCTGATAACCACTACATAGAGCCAGTACATCTGTTGGGGGTTTGTTCCCCAGTTGTTTCCACAGATGCTCCGCCTAGACATAATAACTTAATGGCTTGATAAATTGGCCACAAATCGCCACGAAATATTGCTTTAAGCTGAAGAAAACGCAAAATTAAAGAGAAAATTTTTTGATAAAACAAAATTCAAAAAGGATACACCTGTTATTTTTGTTGTCTATATTGCTTATCAGTTCTTATCAGAGGCAAAACAGAGTAGTAAATTTCATTACAAGTGGTCGACTCTTACTTTGTGCTCGAATTTTTTGGAAAGTCAGTATATATATATATATATATATATATATATATATATATATATATATATATATATATATATATATATATATATATATATATATATATATATATATATACCATTATCCTCACTATGTTGTAGGATACGTGGCTCTTACGAAAAATGTTTTTTCAACTGCATGCGATTGAGTTCGAAAGGCTATAATTGACGATCATTTGAAATATATATTTTTTTAATTCGTAACATTTCTATAAGCGGAATTTTTTCCTGTAAACTAATTAGTACTTTGGTATGGCTTTAGAAGTCAGCTGTAAGGGTACAATTTGGTTGGTATTTAATGTACTTTTGTTTGTGAAGATTGCTTATTGTAATCTTATAGCCGTATTTCTGGAAACCTTAGCATGTATTTCTGGCAACTCTATCTACTCGTATGTCAAGTTATTTGGCACGATATATTCTTCTAACGTTTCATATTAGATGCATCTATCCGGTACTTATGTCATAACCAAAATTTGTACAAAGGTTGCTAATATATAATAACAAGGAATGAAATAATCTTTGTCTAATTTCTGTCGTTGTATGCCTTAGAGTCTTAGAGAGAAAAATATTTATCTACACCACTGATTTGACGTCTACCAAGGCGGTCGGCAAGAAAGGGATAGGTCTGTATAATATGGATATAAATTTAGATTTCATTTTTCTTAATTTATGGTTAATGATGCTATCATTCATCATATTAGGTACCATTAGATGCGGTCAACTCATTTGCCGCTGAAGAGGCACCAAAACCTCAATAAGTTTTACTAAGATTTCTCATGGTACAGGTAACAAATTATTCACTACAGAGATGTGACCTCTGAATTAATTATCAATCCATTCTACTTCTTGTCTCTACAAAATAACTACATAATAAAAAAAATGGCATTTGCATTATATTAATTTACGTAATCAGCTTCGTATTTCAGAAAACAAAAATTTTGTTTTATAGAGCTACATTTCATTAGTCGTTGTTGCCTTTACTTGGTAAAGCCGTTCCATACTAAATACAGACGTGGAGACTATTTCTCCGTTTTCAAAAATGTTCGCTTTCGTTTCTGTATCCAGTTTCGCTTCTTAACAACATCATCAGACGGGAAAATTTGAATTAATTTATACGAATTCATAACAACTAAAAATAAAAATCTGTTGCTATGTTACAATGTTTTGATCAACAAATTTCTTAAGAAAAAAATTATATAAAATGACGGATGAGGTCTTCAAAATGTCTACGTGACATATGTAAATAGTTAACATAAAAATAGAATCAATATATAATAATAATAAATATAACAACAATTACACCAATAAAATAACTAAACAATAACAGTAATAAAGCAGAATATATACAATGAAAATATCGACACACATCAACTCATTACCTTATTACAACTGTTTTGAAAAAATAGCTAATTAAATACATTTAATTAAATACGTCCAGCTATATTTTTAAAAAGTTGTAATAAGATAATGAGAATTTTCTTTAAAAAAATTCACTAATGAGGCGATCCTGACTTTTGAATTTTGAAAAAATTTCTTCAAATGAGTTCTAATTAGGCCCCCTAGAACACATATCCGGGGTAAGTTTCAATTTTTATATGTTTATATATATATATATATATATATATATATATATATATATATATATATATATATATATATATATATATATATATATATATGTGTGTGTGTGTGTGTGTGTGTTTATGTATCACAACGATAACTCAAAAAATAATGGGCCGATTTTGCCTAATTGTGCGAATACCTTTATTTTGCAATTGGCTTGGATAAGTTCGTTAGAAAGGAAAATAGGCCCAGGTTTTCCCGGAAAAATTTGTGTTTTCTTTCGAAAAAAATTATATCTCCGGAAATAACAAAGTAAGGGCAACTAAATTTGGTACGCGGGTTTATATCATTATAGGTAAATTATGTACCAAAACTTAGCTCTGTAGCTTAAAAGACAAAACAGTTATAGGTTGGGTTTTCCTCAAAACGTCAAAGTCGCGATTTAAAACATCAAAATTGGCAACATTTAGGCAAAGAACCTGAATCTAATACGGGGTATGGAAAGAAAATGTCTCAAGAAGCATATTCTGCAAATCTTGAAGTCTTAGTTTCAACTGTCATTGTCCTCCATTTTATTAAAATGTTTCCAGAAAATTCATTTCAAATAGACCCTTTCTCTGATGCTTTGGCAGTAGTCTTAGCTATAGAGTTTATCCTTTAATGGTATATATGGAGGGTAGGTTAGTTTAGATGAGCAAAAAGGGTCAGCAATGGCCTAATTGCCCGTAAGCATCTTACCTTTACCTTTTTTTTAATGGTATATAATTTTTGTCGAATTTTCGTAAAAAATCAATAAAGCTCAATATATACGTTATTATACATGATATGAAAAAAGTGTATACATTAATTATAGGGTGGCTTCAGCTACATCTTAAAAAATATTTCTAGAATCACAGAATCACATAAGTCGTCGGTAATACAATTTTTGTTTTGTTTAGTGGAACACGCCTTATGTTATTGCATTTTTTGCATTTTTCAACGAAATATAATGCATGTTTGTAAGAAAAGCAAGTCGGTTGCAGAGAGTGCGTTATGGTAGCGAATTTTCATTAAATGCTTCAAATTTTAATAGCTAAATTTGCTATTAACCTATAAGGTTGACCAAGAAACCAGTTTTTTCGGGAACACTTCAAGTTCGGAAATTTTTGTACATTTTCACACAATAACTTGCATAATAACGGATATATTGAGCTTTATTGATTTTTTAGGAAAATTTGACAAAAATGATATACCATTAAACGATAAACTCTATAGCTAAGGCTACTGCCAAGCATCAGAGAAAGGGTCTATTTGAAATGAATTTTCTGCAAATATTTTAGTAAAATGAAGGACAATGACGGTTAAAACTCAGACTTTAGGGTTTGTAAAACATCCTTCTTGAGACATTTTATTTCTATAGCCCGTATTAGATTCAAGATACTTGCCTAAATGTTGCCAATTTTGACATTTTAAATCGCCACTTTGACGTTTTGAGGAAAACCCCAATTTATTTTTCTTTAAATGCTTATAACTTTTTTGTCTTTTGAGCTACATAGCTAAATTTTGGTAGGTAACTTACTCATAAGGATAGCCAACACTACTGCCAAAGCATCAGAGAAAGGGTCTATTTTAAATGAATTTTCTGGGAATTTGTTAGTAAAATGAAGGACAATGACGATTAAAACTAAGAGTTCAGGCTTTGTAAAGCATTCTTCTTGAGACATTTTCTTTCCATAGCTCATATGAATTTCAGGTTCATTGCCTAAATATTACCAATTTTGACATTTTAAATCGTGACTGACGTTTTGAGGAGAACGCTTTTTTTTTAAATGCCTGTAACGTTTTTGTGCTTTAACCTACGGAGATAAATTTTGGTAAGTAAATTACCTGTGAGGACGTGAACCCGCGTACAAAATTTGGTTGCCATTACTTTGTTAATTCCGGAGATATAAATTGTTTTCGAATGAAAACTCAAAATTTTCCAGGAAAACCTCGTCCGATTTTCCTGACTAACGAAATTGTCCAAGCCATTTACAAAAGGAAGGTATGTACCAAATTTTATTAAAATCTTAGTATTATTTTTTGAGTTATCGGTGTGATACATATTATATATATATATATATATATATATATATATATATATATATATATATATATATATATATATATATATATATATATATATATATGTATATATATATATATATATATATATATATATATATATATATATATATATATATATATATATATATATAAACATATAAAACTTGAAACTGAGTTCGGATATGGGTTCTAGGGGTCCTAGTTCGCGCTCATTTGCAAAAATTTTTTCAAAATTCAAAAGTCGGGATCTCCCCATTAGTGAATTTTTTCTACGAAAATTCACTAAAAATTACCAAAACAGTCTTTATTACTTTATTTATTTTTACGAAAAGCTGTTTGTTTTCATTTTTTGCCAAAGGTAGCTTAAAAAGAATTATTACCATCAAAAATGACGCTGAATACGCTCTCCCAAAAATGTGTCGCATCACCCATGTTGCTATTTAAGAAATTTAAGGGTTGCCACCCTTCAAAAAGAGGGTGCTTCAGAAAGTATCGATAATGCAACAAATAGTCGAAAATACTCTGCTATGCAATCCTACAAATTTTGGTTCGGATTTCTCGGCTTAAAAGTTAAGACTTTGTTACGTTACTTATGGACAATCCTGTATTTTCTATTGCCACAATAAAATCATGAAGCAATTACTTATAAACCATAAGTAACTAGAGTCATAAATCTAATAAACGACGCGTTTAACACCAGCATAACGTCTCATTCAGAGTAATCATAAATAAACCAATCACCCAGATGTGATCGCTTCGAGCCCCAGATATAATCGATGGGTAAATAATATACAATTTGACATAACAGCATTTAAATTGTTAGTTTCGCAGTCTGACACAACAGTGCATGTGCCAAAATGACCAGGTCTTTACCAATCTTCGAATTAGATCACGTCATATAAAGTCATTAAAGAGGTAGTTTTCGCCGGCGGTCACGAGAGAAAATCGTTCCAGGATGATGAACCAACAAATTGACGACCAGATATCGTCTTATTGCCTTCTCTTTTATGATTAACAACTTACCTATTATCTCAATATGACTTGCCGAAGAAATTAATCACTCAATAATGAAATTATTGTCGAATACCGCCACTTTAAACTAATTACAAGAGCGGTTAATGATGAGGATGTTTAAGAGATCGTGACTGCGTTTGTTTTATAGCAAGAAAACAAGTCGGCTTCCACGAAAATGACGAGACAGGTTTTTGTTTCAGTCAACATTCATTTAAATTATTAAATGAGTAAAATAAAGCCATGTGTGTAAACATACCGATCTTATTCATATTTCAGAATATTTTAAACTCTGAATTAAAACTCCAGACGCAGCAAGTGCGTTATGGTAACGAATTTTAAAAAAACTTAACTACAAGTTAGTTTCTTATTGACATAAAAACTGCAAATTCCGTAAGTGCTATAGACTCCAAAAAGGCGACATATGTACAAGAATTCTTTAAAATGACTATTATTTTCGTAAATACAACTTTTTTTACGAAAAAAAAATGGTGCAATTGGGTTGCCAAAAAACGAATGTACAAAAGAAGACAAAATTGTATGCACAAGTAGGTACTAATCAATAATATATTTTTTTAAATTTCAACAACACACCACGAGGGCTTACAGCCTAAATACTATTGTACCGTGGGTGTCGACAAGTAGACAAGAGGCAACTTGTTAATTCTGGATTTGAAGGTTTTGGAGGTTCGGG